>CM053274.1:53452860-54055860 GCA_028583415.1 Protea cynaroides | reverse complement strand
CTCCAGGTATGCCTTCCTCCATCTCTTCCCAACAAAGCAATACCCCATTCCTCGCCTCGAGTGGATGCTCGTCATTGATATGACAGCATAATCCAACAATATCAAAGTCCTCCGAACAGAACGGGCAAGGAAACTATGCTCGTGTATCTTCATCTCCGTCGATCTCTTCAAATCCCATGTAAAGATCTACATCCACATGATCCAATTCACCAAAAAATTGAACAATCAAATCCTACTCTACCAAGCAATAAAATAAAAAGGCTAAAAGACAGAAAGAGAAAGTGGTAGAAAATTAGACTCACCAGAACGCGATTGGTGAGCTGCTTGATAACGTTTTGAAGCGGTGGAAAGACGAACAGCCCAAGAATCAGCATCCATGATCTTGACTGTAGAAATCGAGAATATTTCTTGATAAACTAATCTCTGATTTTATTACTGTGAGTTCCAGAGATCCCTTCACACCCTACCGTGTTTGGGGAAGGAGTTATCAGCACCCCGTGAAGAAGAAAACCTATGAGAAGACCTGGACTTCGAACTCGCCAAGCAGTGCTGAAGAAATACCCGGAGAGAAGACAGACCCTTCGTTGAGAAGAAATATCAGCTGAGAAGTAAGATCCTTCGTAGTTCTATAAAGGCATTAGAAGTATTTTAGGGTTTAAGATGAAGGAAGAGATGGAGGAATAAGAGGCATACCTGGAGAAGAAACTCTGAGACGCCAAGCCGTGGAGAAGAAAACCTAGAAGAAAACGGAAGTGAAGAGAAGAAAATGATTACAGTAGCAGAAAACCTTTTAGTCATTTTACCCTTAGTAAGGGTATTTTCGTCTTAAAAAAATGAGCCTCTACCGTTAAGTTGAAAGTAACGGTAGGGGTGAGATTGTATGATAGCATTATTATAGGGGTGTTCTGTGTAACTTTTGAAAAAACAGGGTAGTGTTGTGTAATTTCACTACAGTAGAATCTTGGTAACGAGGAAAAAAAAATATACAATCACCCACCTTCATAAAGGGATCCTCCTACTAGGGTTCTGCCCCGAAGGACTTTTTTTTTTTTTATAGGGTCTTGTACTAGGTGATCTTACAAAGGTGGGGAAAAAACAAATGCAAGAGAAGAGTCTCTAATTCAAAACTTCTTCCCAGCCCCTGTTCCAACAAGCAAAAAGCCAATTATCCAACCAAGCACATCTTTACAAGGAACGCAGTTGATCTGTGAGTTCATCCCCAACAAAAATCTTGATTACTTCTCTCTCTCTCTCTCTCTCTCTCTCTCTCTCTCAACCATTTATTTCATACCATCTTGATCACTCTGCATTTGTAAACCATTTGATCAGTCTTGGATCTAATTTCCTTCTTTGGAACATGGAGGTATAATTTGATGGTTGATTTTGATATTTTGGTGATGAAATTATTATTTACATAAAATCTTCTAGCACTCCATGACTCTGCAAATCAATACTGACCGAATATTGATGAAATACAGTGGCTATATGCCCCCAGAGTATATGCTATATGGTCAATTTTCTGTGAAGTCTGATGTTTACAATTTTGGTGTTATTTTGCTGGATATAGCAAGTGAGAAAAGAGTTGACAGTTTCTACAATTAGGAATATTCTCAAAACCTCATCTGAGTCAAAAAAAATAAAAAAAAAAAAAAAAAAATCATTTTTTATCAAGAAAAAAGGGAAATATACAAAAACAAAGATGGCTTCCAGGCCTTAGATCCCGAAGGGAACTGAACACATTACACACATTTAAATGGTGTTACAAGTTTTCCAACTTTTTTGCACGAGATCTTTATCTCTCTTTCTAAATTTACTTAATTTTAAATTTCTTTCGTCCATATTTCTTTTATTCTAATCCATTCTCCCCTATTGGGCGAATTGTGTCTCTCTTATAAGGGACTTGGATTTCCTAGGTTTAAAATCAAAACAAATTAATATTATCTCTATTTCCTTGTGAATTCAAAATTTCTTTTCTTTATCTTGCAGTTTAAGTATTTTTAACGTGTAACAAGATCTAGCCCCATACTTTTGGACTGCGTCAAAGAGTATTGAACCTAACAGTCCAATCTTATTGTAGAAGATATGAAAGCAAAACTTGATGAACAACAATGGAAGTATCCCTCGAACATATGATAACAAGTCTACTTCTAATATTAAAAGTTGTTTAACGCGAACCCCCAAGCAAGCTAAACGCTTCTTCCAAATGGCTTAAAGTTCAGCAAGCTGACTTACCTTTCGGCCTAATAAATCCATGAAAACCGCAATCAACTTGACCAATTGAACTGCGAATAATTCTGCCAGTCAAACTGTTAGGACGATAATAAGTCAACCAATTAAAAGAGGACACAGTGTTCAAATATCAGTTGATGAACTTGGAGGACACATGTCTCTCTCTCTCTCTCTAACACTTTGATACGCCGACACTTCAAGCAGTTAAGAGAAGTGGTTACATCCCTTGATTAGGAGATACCAGTAAGTAACTGGGCTCTGGGCGCTCATTGTTCAGTTACATGTGTAAGCCATCAGGGACCCTATCTACACGAGTCAAGGACTAGTTATAGAAGAACAATCCCTCAGATCATCATACGGTCAAGGGATAGTCCCACTCTTACACGATCCCTGTTCCTAGGGAATAAACTGACATATACATCTATTCACTCTGTCCCATGATGCTAACTACCCCAAAGGATTCGGAATGTGTCGCAGGATTCGCGTAACGGCAAAGATCCTCCCCTAAAATCATGCCACTTCCCCCCCCCCTAAACGAAGATCACGGGATCCTAATTTAAACATTTACTCTCTTCATAGTCAAATTGCTTAAACTTCACTATACTTGAATTCAGTTCTCTTTATTCTCGAATTTTATTTGCTTATTGCTATAAATTGACTTAGGCATCTGATTGGCCACAGGATTCCACAAGGTTATCCAACCTCCCTCTATTCGGTCTACTTATTTTTTATTGACAGGTATCATTACTGGAAACTCTAAACTAAAACCAACGACAACACAAACCCATGATGACAATCCATTGATGTTCAGCTTCCACCACTCTCTTTTTCACATTTAATTTACATTAAAGAATGCAAGCATTTGACTAGAGATGGCACCATGGTAAGATATAGAAAATGGTCGCCCATGAGAGTGGCTTGTAATCAGAATGAAAAAGGAGACTAAAACCAGAAAACAACATTTTCATTGGGTCATACATCGAACTCATTATGTAATTTTATTGGTTTGAGACTCCTGCCACATTCGGGCATGGATTAAATATTTGCAAGATAATTTATGATTTTATTGACATTCAAATTCATTTGCGAATTTTTTAAGCTGTGCAGTCAAAATGCAGGTGTTAGGTAATCAACCTGCAACTAAACAAAACAAAGAGGGTGGGATTGATAAAAGACACTTTCATATAAAACGTAATGACTGAATAAAAAAGGCAACGTTCCTTATATACTGAAACTGAAAAGAAGAATTAACTACAGTTTATTTTACAGGAGACTCTGGACTTGTTGTAAAGAGTTTTGACTATGAATCCAAGTAGTCCAACTGGCAGACGTATAATACGCCCCCTCAAATTGGAGGGTAAGGGCGTCAAAAATGGGTCCGGCCCGGTAGCACGGACCGAGTCGGCCCGAAATAACCCAAACCCAGCCCGGATCGAACCTTAATGGACAGGTTTCGGTCTCGGCTTGTAAAGCCCGACACCATTTCAGCCTAGACCGAAACCAGACCGGACCGGACCGTTAAGAAGCCCGAACTAGCCCGAACACCAGTAAGGTTCATCCGGGCCCAATTTCTTAATTTTTATGGTTTTAAATTTTGATGGATTATATTACACTGTTATAGTTCACTTCTTGATCCGAAAGATTATATGAATCTATAGTTGAAAAAAGTATGTTAATTGTTACAATTTATTGAATTACATACATATAGAAGGAATGATGCTAATTTTATAAGAAATAATAAAATAAGCAATATATCTTACATATAAAATTGACCCGATAAGCTTGATAAGCCCGGTCCGGACCGAATCAGCCCGAAATCACCTCAATAAGCCCAACCCAATAACAAACCGACACCGGACCAGCCCGTTAGTTATTGTGTCCAGCGCAGCCCAACCCCGCCCGAACTCTTAATGGACATGTTTTGGGCTGGGCTTATAAAACCCAACATTGATTCAGCCTGGACCGAAACCGACCCGGACCGGCCCGTGACACCCTTACTGGAGGGGAAGAAGAACCAAGCCCCAACTTGCTGAGCAAAGGAGGAGTGACCCAATGCTTTGGTGAATATATTTGCTGGTTGTATAGATGTACGAATATGATCAGTGTAGATGAGTCCAGATTGAATCTTCTCTTGAATAAGATGACAATCAAGTTCAATATGTTTAGTTCATCCATGAAATACCGGATTAACTATAATATGAAGTGTGGCGTGATTATCACAGTAAAGGGGTGGCAATGGATGAGTAACCCAAGATCTAGAAATAATGCACGGAGCCAAGTGATCTCACTGTTGGCCATGTGTTGTCATTGTTGGCAACTTGGCTGATGTAGTAGTGTTGGTGTGCATACAGTTAGATAAATGAGGAGAGAGAACGTTTGTACAAGAGGAGAAGAGAGAAAATGTGTGGGTGGGACCCACTGCTGAGGTGGCATGCCACCATGGTCGCCAGCGTAGCCGAGGGCCGCAGCACCAGGCCATGGCCAGCAGACCATGCCCGCAAGGCAGCAAGCCCGCAGTAGGCAGCCCTACAACCAAGGCCAGTAGGGTGCCTTGCCGCAAGCAGCAGCCTACAGGCCCATAGCCTCGCCCGCGCACATGCCCGCAAGCCCAGGTTCTATGCGGGTGATGTTGATATCATATTTTCCCCACCAACAATTAGGTGACACATGTCCCCAGACATGATGATATGAGAGGGTGACATGTGTCCCAGCAGCCATTTTCTCCAACTCGTTATTCTTGCCGGGTTGGAAGTCGCCGCATTCGGCGGGTTGGAAGTCGCCGCATTCGGCGGGTTGGAACCCTCCAACCATCCGCACCATATGACAAGTCGCACAAACTAGCTTGCGACTTGGACGTGCGGTACCTCAACTCGCCTTTCCAAGGATGGTCCAGCTCACACCCGCTTCACATCTTGTCCGACTTGCTCTTGCAAGAATCCTAAAACCACCACGTCAGCAAAGAACCCGTTTAAGTAAGGAATCTTCTTGTGGCGGACAATGCGGACAGCTTAAGCGATTTGACAGGTTATCAAGCCTCAGCCGTAGGATCACCATCCTACGATCGTGCGAGATTATCGGATACGCTCCTGGCAGTTAGGCGGTTATGCCTGGATCTTATCCAAGATTCTCTATCATCTATATAACCACTCGACGGTGCAAGGTAAAATCATCTATCACAATTATCATCTGATTCATACTTTCAGACCTTCTTGAATTCTCCTTCTTCCCCACGTCTTAGGAGCTTGTTTGCTTCTTGCCAAGCTCCATACTATTAGCTCTCTATACTGACTTGATCATTAAAGTGGACGTTAGACCATCTCGGTCCACCCTCTAATAACCTATTGTCCTCCCTATTTTGCAGGAAAATGAAGAACCACAAGGCTGTCAGTATTTCACAGCAACAATTTGGCTTCCACTGTGGGGCCACTCTATGTTTCTTTCAAAAGTGTGAATTCAAAAACCTTCGTTTTCATCCTCTAAATAATGGTGAGACACACCCGTAATCACCCTGGCAGAAACAATCTCGATTGAAACAATCTTAGTGAAAGCGATGATTTGATAGAGGAGGTTCCAGCCCAGGACAACATTCTTCTTGGGAACAACAGTAGGAACTCTTCTATCGGTCGCAACTCCCCACAAGAACATGTCCCTACTAGCCAGGAAACTAAGCCCCAATATGCTACTCTTGAGCAATTCAACGCCTTGAAAAAATAGATTTCGAAGTTAACAAGATTGTTCAAGTCGCCGCGACCACCTACTCAGCCAAGAAGCACTTACATGCCAGGCAAGGGATCAGAAAGATCACACAGCTCTAGCCCAGATCAAGAATTACCTGTTAAAGAAGATGAACTAGATATGGAGCAAGACGAAGAAGATCCAAATTACATTCCAGTGGATGAATCAGAAACGGAGTTGTAGGCCAGACAACACAACAGAACAAATGATCATGGTAGGAGAGGTAATCGAACATCAAGAAATGATGTGCAAGAAAGGATAAACACTGCCCAGATTGAAAGAGCAGCCATCAAGAATTGGCTTGCAGATTAGAAACACAAGGCAAAAATGGAAGCAAGGACAGTCTTGCCACAGAGTGCACTGGAACAACAGTTTCTAGCCATGCAGGCACGCTTAGCAGAAATGGAAAAGAAGCAGTCGACCCCTGCGACAGCTTCAAGGAAGAAAGAATATTACACCAATATGGCCTTTACAAAAGAAATAATGGAGGTTCCAAGACCATAGCATTTCTTTATGCCAAAGGTCGATCTATACAATGGGATGACGGACCCTCAACTGCATCTCGACAACTATTCGGCGTTGATGGTACTGCATCGATACGAAGATGCCATTCTCTACCAGGCATTCCAGTCAACATTGCGAGGTGCAGGAAGACTTTGGTTCAACAGCCTCCCGATCAACTCTATCCAATCTTTTGACCAACTAAGCGACCGTTTCTTTGAGCACTTCTAGAATCAAACCGCCCCAAAGAAGGCATTTACAAATCTTATCGCCATCAAACAGAAACCAGAAGAGACTCTAAGAGCGTTCCTTTCAAGATTTAATCGTGAGGCTTTGGAGACCAATAACGTTACCTCAGAAGTCAAGATGATGGCGTTGCAGGGTGGAATCACTGATAAAGATCTACAAGAGGCTGCCGCTGACTTAGGCCAAATTGATCATAAGAGCTGAGAAGTATACAACAGAAAATGAGGCCCTCCTCCTTACGCATCCCAAATCTAGAGAAAAAAGAAGGAACGAAACTCAAGCAGCCAATCAAATCCCCAATGAATCCACCAAGAAACAAAAGACTAGAAAAGATGGATTCCCTGGAAAACAAGTCACCAGAGTCGACTTCGATTGGGATCAGTTCACCAAGCTCACTGTCCTCATGTCCGAGTTGTTGCACAATCTGAAGGGGACATAGTACGAGTTGGCTAGACCACCTCCGATGAAACCAGATCCAAGAAGAGAAAGATCGAAGAAGTATTGCAAGTATCATTGGAAAAATGGGCATGATACGTACAAATGTCGTGCCCTCCGATATGCAATCGAGGATTTGATTAAGCGTGGCCATATCCAAGAATATGTGGATAACCACCAGCAGCAGATAACAAGTAGAAGGGTAAGCAGCCCACCGACGGAGCAAAGGACATTGAGCTGAAACATGCCCACAGAAACCAGGACGACTCCGATGAAGACAACTCAGCATCCCCACCTCTCAACAAAATTGGTGACCCAAGGGGACGGATTGGATTCATCCTGAAGAGTACGGAGATCACCCCACAGTACAAAGGACACATCAAAACTTGGTGTCAGAGGACAAGCCGTGCAAGTCCCGCAAGTCGTGTAAGTCGCACAAAGAAGAATGACCTGGGCCAGAAGTCGGGGGCCAATTTGGGGGCCGACTATGGATCCAAGGGATACATTGCCGATTTAACTAAGCAACTTGCCAAACTCCATCTACAAGACAATTTGAAAAACCAATTGAGAGGATGCCGAGTCGAAGTTTAAGCTGGCCATTGCGCCAAGTTGGAACTCCTCCCAAGAAGGATCGCCTCTCGCTGGGGGAGGGCGAATACGTAAGTTGTGACTATTATTAGACGTGGTTTGCAGTACCATCACACTACACCAATGCAAAAATAAGAGGTCCCGCAGTCGAAAATACCTTCAAGACTGGCAAAAAGACGTATGCCAAATTGGACTGCCAATATTCCAATTCCTCTGTACCATATTAAAACGGAGATGTCATCACTTTCTCTGACGAAGACTTGATTGATGTGAAGGTCCCCCATGAAGATGTCGTGGTCATCATCATGGTAATGAACAAAGTGAACGAACTAGAAAGGGTACTCGTCAACACAAAAAGTTTGGCTGACATTCTGTACTATCATGCGTTTAAGGCGACGAAAGGTGCCTGCACCCCATCAAATTTTCCCTCATTAGTTTCTTAAGAGATGTAGTCAAAGTGAAAGGTGGAATCATCCTGGAGACCAGAGTCGGAACCAATCCTAGAAGGGCCATTATTTCCCTCTCTTACCTTGTGGTAGACATTCCTTTCAACCACAACATCATTCTCGGAAGACCCGGGCTCAACCTACTATGAGCCTACATCTCAACGTACTATTTGGTGATGAAGTTTCCCACAGAGCATGGGGAAGGTCATTGCAATGTAGACCAAAGGCTATCTCATAGATGTTATGCCACGTACTTAGAGACACATGAAGATAAATTCGCTGGTTCAATCCAAATAGAGGATCTCCGCGACGACTTTAAATAGGAGAGAGGATCTCCTGTTTAGGATCTAATCCGGATACCAATCTTGGAGGACAAACCAGAGAGGTACTTTCAAGTCAGATCATCACTGCAAAAAGACCAGCAAGATGAGATCATTATTTTACTCAAGGGCAATTTGGATGTTTTCACCTGGTCGGCTTCAGAGATGCCAGGGATCCCGTGCGACCTCATGGAGCACTGGCTAGCGATAGACCCACAGCACAAGCTTGTGTAGCAGAAAAAGAGGAACTTCAAACTAGAAAGAGAAGTAGCCATCAAGGTAAAAGTCAAGAAACTACTCGCTGTTGGATTCATTAGGGAAGTTAAGTACCCCTAGTAGGTCTCAAATGTTGTAATGGTCAAAAAGGCCAATGGGAAATGGTGAATCTATATTGACTACTTTGATTTGAATAAAGCTTGCCCTAAAGACTACTATCCTCTCCCTAGAATTGATAGGTTGATTGATGAAACCGTCGGTCATGATATGCTATCCTTTCAAAATGCTTATTCGGGTTACAATCAAATTAAAATGTATAAACCCAACGAAATCAATACTGCCTTAATAACAAGTAATGGCCTATATTGTTACAACGCGATGTCTTTTGGCCTCAAAAACGCTAGAGCCACGTATCAGTACTTAGTCAATAAGGTATTCACACAACAAATCAGCAGAAACATGGAAGTTTACGTAAACGACTTCCTTGTAAAGAGTAAAAAGACCTCTGGTCATCTCGGTGATTTGGAAGAAGCCTTCACGGTATTGCCCAAAAATCAAATGAGACTCAATCCCAAGAAGTGTGCCTTCGGAATTGGATCAAGGAAATTCCTAGGGTTCATGGTATCCAATAGAGGCATCGAAGCAAACCCGGTAAAGATAGAAGCCATCATGAAGATGTCGGCTCCCACCAAACCAAAACAAGTCCAAGAACTGATAGGGAGGATAGCTGCCTTGGGCATGTTCATGTCCAGGTCGACAGACCAATGCCTACCGTTCTTTAAGATGCTAAAGGGAGCCAAGAAATTTGAGTAGACCACAGAATGCCAAAAGTCCTTTGACAAGTTAAAGGTGTTTCTGACGTCACCACTCCTGCTCGCCTATCTTGAAGTCGGCGACCAACTGTAGCTTTACCTAGCCATCTCTGTCACACCCCAATTCTGCACCATTCAGAACGGTGTGATGAACCGCTAATAAACCAACTGTTCAACCAAGATCTCTAATAGGCTGTGTCCGTTAAAAATAAAACCATACACATCCACAACCATAATCAGAATAAATACACAATAGTGAAATTCTTAATAATAAATGAACTGAGAAATTTAACTGTGATAATCATAAATAAAATATCAAATTATTGTTGTATCAACTGAGACATAAATAAATAAAATATCAATTACATTCTTTTAATAAATTCAAACAAAATCTAATCGAATACGCATGAGTTGTACTCACATGAGGGATCATGCGTATCCACTATGTCTTCGGCTTCTATTGCAGCAACACGTCCGTTCACCGGAGCACTCATATAATCTTCGACCGTAGTACCTGCATCATCAACTAAAAATATTCGACGTCGAGAGGGTGAGCACACATCATGGCTCAGTGAGCAAACAAAACAATGCAACAACATATGCATGCAATCAATTCATATCTGTGGTCTGGTAAATAAGTTTACAATGTGCTATAGAAAGGTTCGGTGGCCGCCTCGCCTCTATGCACAGGGTGTGGAAGCCCTCCTAAAGGTTAACGTTTATTGTCGTCCCCATCCACCCTACCATGGAATAGAGATAGAGCTAAAGTGTTGAGGCCCGACCTATGACACTTCCCCTGATACTCTACCCATACCAACACGTAAGCCCCTGTTGGCGAGGGCTTGTAAACTGGACACGCAACTAACCAATCCTAATGCCAATCAGTGTATCCAAGGCCTCACCCCAGCATCCCTTAATACGTCCATAGAGATAGGGCTAAGGCCCCCCAGTAGAGTCAGAGACTACATGGTCCGAGACCACCTCCCCTCATACACTACGACGTAATAGCTTTGCTAAGGTAATGGCGATACGACGATGTCAGTGGACAAGACTTGAGTTAGAGATAGAGCTAGAGTGCTGAGGCCCGGCCTATGACACCCCCCCTGATACTCGCTCGCATCAAGCACACCAACCACACACATACATTCACATGCCTATTCATATCATCATCATCATCATGTTATAAATAATAATTTAAATATGCATGAATAGTAATAATAGAAATATTGGATGACATGTTGAATGCACATAACAAGCATATACGCATAGAATCAACCATGGCATTGGACTCAAGAAATAAAAACAGTTTATTATTAACCAATTAGTTTAGGTCTTGTTCCCTCACCTTTGCTTGATTGTAGATCCTCTCTCAAGCTTTAAGAATCAACTAAATATCAATATTATACCACTAGAAGACCTAATCAAGTCGATAGAATTTAATTAGAATTAATTCTGATTTTAAAAAACTTACTATTAACTGGGGGTCGCAGGACGGGCCGCAGGTAGGGTAGCAGTTTTCTGCGACCCCCTGTAGTAGGGTCGATGTCAGGGTCGGATGTTCCATCGACCCTGGGTGCGACCACCCATAATCTGGACTTCCCGAACACTAGGGGTCGATGTTAGGGTCTGGTAGGGTAGATAGTCCATCGACCCTACGTGCGACCCCCCGTGGGTTTAGTCAAAATTTTCATCCTACAGTCCATTCCTTCGTGTTTGGGTCCTATGGCTTGCTTCTATAATCCATTCCATACATGTTCTATGGTTTAGAACCATATTTTATTCACCTACATGGTTTTAATGATCTCCTCCATGGTTTTCCATTGAAACCTAACCATGGATGGATGATTTGGGTTTCTCCTAGATCATACCCTCTTCACTATCTATTCTAAGGTCTTTAGAATTTCATGGAGATAGTATCCATACCTGAGAATTAGGCTTGTTTCTCTGAAGCCTTCTCTTTGATCTTCTTCTCTACTTCCCTTCTCTTCTCTTTCTCTTCTCCTTCTCTTCTCTTTCTCTCAATCCAATTAGGATTCTAAAAGGAGTGAAAGAGGCTTAGGGACGTCCTATTTATAGAGTAGAAATTCCCAAAATAAGTTCCAATGAGATTAGGAAAGAATCACACTGAAATTTGGAAAGTTCCTAATTCACGGTTTTTGTCGGCAGACTGGGGGTCGATGAGGGGAGCAGAGATCCCGTCGACCCCTGGTTCTAAATTTTCTGACCCCCGGTTAGAAACTCAGGGTCTGACTTTTTATCTTGGGGGGTCCGACCCTGCCTTGCTCGGTATGCGACCCTCGCCCTTATTTTTGTGTTTTTGAGTCAGTTTAATACCTGGGATCGTTATCTCCTTTACGCACTTGATCTATTTGGCTCGACCATGATGGGTAGACCTGGTTCAAGGTGGTAAGACCGGATTAGTTTGATACGAGTCTTACAACTCCCCCCTACTTATAAAAAATTTCGGCCTCGAAATTGTACATACCTTTCGAGTCAAATAGATGAGGATATTACTTTCGCATAGCATTCTCTTCTTCCCATAAGATTTCTTCCATATCTCTACTTCTCCAGGTGACCTTAACATAATAGATATCATGGTTGCGTAGTCGTTGAACTTTTCGACTAGTGATTTTAATTGGTGCTACATCAAATGTCAAATCTTCAGTCAAATCAGGTAGGTCTACTGTCAAAACGTACGTCGGATCCTTGACATACTTCTTCAATAAGAAAATATGAAATACGTCATGCACACTTGACATAGATGGTGTTAGTGCTAACTGGTAAGCCACTTTTCCACGCTTAGCTAGAATCTCACATGGCCCGACATATCTTGGACTTAATTTCTCTTTCTGTTCGAACCGTTTCAATCCTTGCATAGCCGATACATTTAAGAATACTTTATCACCCACGACGAATTCAAGGTCTGGACGTCGAGTATCTGCATATTTCTTCTGACGATTCTGAGCTGTCCTCACTCTTTCCTTGATAATGTCGACCACTCGACAAGTCTCTTCAAAAAATTCTGGTCCAACGATACTACGTTCCCCAACTTCATTCCAAAACAAAGGAATTCGACACTTCCTGCCATACAGTGCTTCATAGGGTGACATCTGTATAGTAGCCTGATAGCTTTTGTTATAAGCGAACTCAATCAATGGTAACTTTTCATCCCATGATCCTTTAAAATCAATTACACATGCTCGAAGCATATCTTCTAGAATCTGAATTGTAAGGACTGACTGTCCATCTGTCTATGGATGGAATGCAGTACTAAACTTCAATGTTGTACCCATAGCCTTTTGCAATCCTTCCCAAAACTTTGAAGTAAATCGTGGATCTCTATCAGACACAATGCTTTCAGGTACACCGTGTAATCGCACAATGTTGTCCACATACAGCTTAGCTAACCTCTCCAGTGTATACTGAGGTCGTATAGGTATAAAGCGAGCTATTTTAGTCAGGCGGTCTACAATCACCCAAACTGCGTCAACCACTCGAGGAGTCAATGGTAATCATGTGACGAAGTCCATAGTGATACAGTCTCATTTTCATGCTGGTTCCGGTAACGGTTGTAACAGTCTGACCGGTCTTTGTCGTTCAGCCTTTACTTTCTGACAATTTAGGCATTGAGACACGAACTTAGCTACGTCTGCTTTCATTCTTCTCCACCAATATAATTTCTTTAGATCATGATACATTTTTATACTTCCAAGATGTATCGAATAGATGGTGGTATGGGTTTCTTTCATCAATCGGTGTCTAATGTCCAAGCTTTCTGTTTCGGGTACACATATTCTTCCTTTGTATTTTAGTACCTTCTCTTCGTCCAAGGTGAACTCAGGGTTAGTCCTACCTTTTTCGATGTCCTCTTGTACCGTTCTTAGGTAAAGGTCTGATTTGATAGCTGTCTTTACTTCATCAATTATATCTGGTATAATCTTCAATGCGGCAAACATATTTGAAAACCGATGAATAAACCCTTGGTTGGCTGATCCATCTGGTGCATCTATCACAAACTGTTCATTACCGTGACTGAATACCTTCCCGATAGTACACATTGCGGTAGTTGTGCTAACCTCTCCCTGAGATTTTATCATTGCCTTTCTACTCAGCGCATCGGCTACTACATTAGGTTTTCTCGGATGATACTGGATATCACAATAATAGTCTTTCAATAATTCCAGCCATCTTCTTTGTCTCATATTCAGCTCCTTCTGATTAAATAGATAAGTAAGACTTTTATGGTCTGATTTAATTTGAAACTTCTCCCCATACAGATAATGTCTCCATATTTTGACAGCCTGTACTACTGCCGCTAATTCCAAATCATGAGTCGGATAGTTCTTCTCATGTGTCTTCAATTGTCTGGAGGCATAAGCAATTACTTGTTCTCCTTGCATAAGTACACATCCTAATCCCAGTCCTGACACATCAGTGTACAAGATAAATGGTTGTCCTGAAATTGGGATGGTCAAGATCGGAGCGGATATCAATCTAGCCTTCAATGTTTGGAAACTCTTCTCGCATTTATCAGTCCAAACAAACTTCTCGCCCTTCTTAGTCAAACTGGTAAGAGGTACGACAATTCGAGAATAGTCTTCCACAAATCGTCGATAATACCCAGCTAGACCCAAGAAACTTTTAATTTCTGCAACGCTCTTCGGTGCTTCCCACTTTACAATAGCCTCGATCTTACTGGGATCCACTTTAATTCCTTCAGCGGATACAACATGGCCTAGAAATGCGACTTTCTTTAGCCAAAACTCACACTTTGAAAATTTGGCGTAGAGCTTCTCCTTCCATAGCCGCTGCAGAGCAGCGTTTAGGTTCTTAATATGAGTTTCCTCGTCTTTGGAGTAGACCAATATATCATCAATGAATACAGTAACCGACGTATCCAACATATCGTGGAATACCCGATTCATAAGTTCCATAAAGGTTGCTAGTGCGTTCGTCAATCCGAAAGACATGACCAAAAATTCATAATGTCCATATCTGGTCCTAAATGCTGTCTTGGGGATATCACCATCCTTAATCTTCAACTGATGGTAGCCTGACCGAAGATCAATCTTGGAGAACACTTTGGCACCTTGCAACTAATCAAACAGGTCATCGATCTGAAGCAATGGATACCGATTCTTAATTGTCAATTTATTCAGTTCTCGATAGTCTATACACAAGCGAACGCTACCGTCCTTCTTTTTTACGAATAATACTGGCACTCCCCATGGTGATATATAGGGCAAATGTAACCCTTGTCCAGCAGTTCTTGTAGTTGTACTTTCAATTCCTTCAGTTCAGTAGGAGCCATTCGATAAGGTGCTTTCGATACTGGTGCGGCTCCAGGTATAAGATCTATAACAAACTCTATAGCTCGGTCGGGTGGTAATCCTGGTAGTTCTTCTAAAAATACGTCTGGATAGTCACGCATGACATCAATATCCTCCATTCGTGGTGTTTCTTTGGTAAGGTCGACCACATATACTAAATACCTGACTGCTCCTTTCTCAAGGCACTTCTTAGCCTTCAGCGCATTGAGTATGAGCTTTCGTTTACGGGGAAGTTTTGTTCCCACAAAACTGAACTCTGCTCCTTCTTTGTCTTTAAATGTTAGCTTTTTTTTGGCACACAATAGATTTGCAGAATGCCGAGCTAACCAGTCTATTCCCAAGATGACGTCAAAGTCTGCCATCTCAAGTTGGACCAAGGTTGCATCCAAAGTCTTTTCATCAATAAGAACTGGACATGATCCATAACCTTTCTCTAACTCCACTTCTAATCCCATAGGTGATCGTACGAGCAGTTTGTAGTCTAAGGATTTAATGGGTAAATTCAACTTCTTTCCAAATGACACAGATATAAAAGAATAAGTAGCTCCTGAGTCAAAGAGTACTCTGGCGGGTATACCATTTATAGGTACGATACCTGTGATTTATTTTAACTTAGTCTACATGCTCATACAATGTAATACAACTAAAAAAATAATTTTAAGTCATACCTGTGACCACATCAGGCGATGTGGCAGCATCCTCAGATGTAACCGCGTAAACTCGTCCTTGATGTAGCTGCTTCTTGGGCTTAGGACATTCCCTTGCCATATGTCCCACTTGGTTGCAGTTAAAACATTTCATCCCTTCAGTAATTGGCTTTGGTTGCTGTGGAGCTGCGGGGTAGTCTTGGCTGCAGCATTAAAGCCTTGAGTACGGAAGGGTTTGAATGTCTTGTTATTCCCTCTGTTATAAGAATTCTAGTTGGCCTTTTTATATCTCTGTTTTGCATGAAATAACTCTCCTTCTGGCTCGATTCTATAACTCGAGCAATTTGTGCAGCTTCATTATAGATTTTCTTTTCATGTCCCAAAACATGCTCGCGGATGTTTCCCCTAAGTCCCATGACAAACATTCGGGTCTTTGTGTTTTCCTCTTGCATACTGGTGGGTGCAAAAAAGAATAGCTCTTCATAACGCTGTTGATATGCATCCACGGTCATCTACCACTGATATAAACTCAGGAACTCTCTTTCCATAGAATCTCTGAAACTTCTAGTAAAGTACTTCTCAAAGAACGCCTCCTTATAAATATCCCAAGTTAGTTGGGCGTGCTTTGTTAATAAATATGTCCTGATAGACCTCCACCAATGGTGTGCATCTCCTTTCAGCATAAAGGTGGCACACAACACTTTTTCTTCTTCATTTAATGTCATCATCATAAAATTTCTTTCCATTTCGTCAACCCAATGTGCCGGCCATAAAGGATCTGCTGGCTTGCCATTAAATTCTTTAGGCTTCAGTTTCAGAAAACGCTCCACCAGTCTGGAGTGGTCTAGCTGTTGCGAGACATACGCCCCATACATAGGTGGTTGGTATTGATATCCACCTTGAGCTACCTCAGGATTTTGTACTTGAGCCTGCATGATGGGAGTCTGAGGTGTGTGGGGTACTATGTTACTTCCCCCTGGAGCTGTGCTTGCCTGTCCTACTGGCATTGGAGGTGTCTGTGCTGCTAGAAGAGTTATGCCTATGGCAGCTTGTATAGTAGCATGTGCCTGTTGCATTTTCTGCAGCTGTTGGGCCAAGTTCATTACGACTGTGGCCAAGTCTGTAGGTGGAGCTGGCAGATTTGTAGGATTTGTCTGCCCATTCATGATGGACGGTGCCGTGTTATTTTCCTATGCTTCTGGGTGTGTCTGGCTATTTTTCCCCCCAGGTGGTGGTGGTGGGATAGAGTTACAGCTCTATCTGGTTACTCTGCGTCCAGCCATTAACTAATCTCATAGTGGGACTGCCTGAAAATCATTGAACACGTGAGACAATCATTAAATACTTCATTCCCATATTTTAAAACCACTAACAAATGCAAATTTTAAAATTTTCAGATCATTCTGTCGAAAATGCTGTATTTTCACTGTAGGGTCGATGGTGGGGGTCGATGGGTGTCCAACCCTCAGTATGCGACCCTGAGAAATCACCAATTTTTCTCGAGAGCCGGGGGTCGATGGGGGGGTCAGAGGATGTCCGACCCAGGGTGCGACCCCTGGTTCTCTGTCAGATTCCCGAGAGCCGAGGGTCGATGGGTGGGTTGATGGTTTTAGTCGAATTTTCCGACCCCCGGACTAAAAATCAGATTTTTAAGTTCCGATTCAAAGTCCATTTCCCAATCTTTCTTCTCCGCTTCGACTCGTCTCGTCCCTCTGAGTTGCTACAGTGACAACTCCGATCCGTTGGTGGTTTGCACTCCTTGTTTCATCGTCTACACCTCCGCTACAGGTAAATCTCCTACGTTTTCATGTTTTTAGGTTTCCATACCTAGGTTTTTGTTCGTATATCTCGTTTTTTTTCAAATTAAACTTTTTTCAATCGTAAAAATTTGATTTTTATTGGGGGCTTTTGTTGTTGGTGACTGTGGAATGAAAGCCCTCAAAAATATTTGAGTTTCATCGGTTGGTTATCGAGAAACTCGAATTTTACTCTTTTTGCCCTAATTTTGTCGAGATTTCGAATTTCTTGAAATTTCTTCCAATTCAATCTTATTAGCTAAAATTTCTGACTGTATGAGTCTCACAGGATAGTTTAGGATCTATGTAAGTCCTCTTGCCCACGTGTATGGGTGAAAAGTGAGGCTTTTGACCAATTTATGTCGTTATAATGTCAAAATTTTTGGATTTTTCATCTTTACTAACCCAATATCTGCTTCTCTTTATTATTTGCAGATACTATGGCTCGTACCAAGGTACCTAGTGTTTGTGATCGTCTTCGCTTCCGTTCCCATGAAGCCAAGACGCAGTATGCCCACTACGCTCGCAAGAAAGTAGAGGGAGGCCGCAAAGTGGACTTGGCTAGCTTGGCCTTGTTTGACGTAGAGAGGGCTTTTAGCGATATGGGATGGCTCCCTGTCATCACCTATGACGCCTATACCTGTCCTGACTTGGTACGCCAGTTCTATTGTAATCTCCAAGTGGTGGGGGATTACAATGATGTTGAGAGGGGTGGTGAGCTTAGGATCACTAGCTTTGTCAAGGGAGTTGAGATTTCCTTTGACTATCGGCAGCTAGCAGACTTGCTGGGTATCTCCTATGACAGCTCCTTCGTATTCTGTGCCCCGGGAGAGCCCCAATTCTTTTCATTACAGATGAGGGCTGAGATAGACCATTAGCTCATCAGACCTGATCGCTGGGAGATGAAAGTGAGTTATCTACATTCAGATCCACGGGTGTACTGCAAGATCATTCAGCATAACCTGATACCGTAGAGTGGACACTATGAGAGGGTCTCCCAGTTGACCTAGTATCTGTTGTACTGTATATGCACTAGGCAGCCCATCTGCCTTCCCTATATCATCATGCGGACGATAATCAGTGCCACGTTGCCCAGTCATACGGGCAACCTTCCTTATGGATGCATGATCACTACATTGCTTACCCGCCTGGGGGTTGATTTATTGGATGAGAAGATTTAGGAAAAATCCTTCTCATCGCCTCTGGATTGGGAGGCCATCTGCAAGATGGGCATGCGGGATGCCCAGGTCAGCGATGAGGAGAGGAACGCCATGGTGCGCCCTCGCACTCGAGTGGAGATGGCTGACACTGAGGCAGCAGCAGCAGTCGCTGTAGCAGGGGTTCATGGGGATGATGACGATCGGCTATACATGGATGTAGATGCCATACCTCCTCAATTACCTACTCATACTACAGGAGTTGGTCCGTCTTCTTCAGTTGGTCCTTCACATGCAGCTGGTCCTTTGTATGCTCCTTCTGATGACATGATGGGGATATTGCACGAGATACGAGAGGCTCAGCGCATGTCTGACTTGAGGATGGGAGAGCTTTTAGAGGCTTAGTGCTTGTTCGATCAACGGGTGGGAGAGCTTTTGGTTGCTCAGCGCATGTCGGATCAGCGGGTGGGAGAGCTTTGGGATGCTCAGCGAGTGACTGACCAGTGGGTGGCTGATCTCACAACTAGTCTTCAGACGACTCAGACTCAGATAGCTTGGTTGACTAGAGTCTACGCTGAGGACTATGATAGAGACCGTGAGGCACTGCCTCCCCCATCACCTCCAGCTTCTTGATATATTTCTTTTATCTTTCTTTTGTACTTCAGAGTAACGGTCTGGGCTGTGGACTGTACTCTGCTTTAATCATATATATAAATATTTATTCTTCCTTTGGATGTATATAACTTTGTTTCTCATTTAATAGGTGCATTATTTTCTTTCAGTTTTGTCTCAAACAACACAGATGCTTATGGTGAGTTATTATTACATCTATTAAATTTTTACCCTATCTTAGTTCACGAACTTTTGTGGAAGTATACTGGTTTCACAAACAAGGTCTGAGATGATCTGATACCAAGTTGTCACACCCAATTCTGCACCATTCAGAACAGTGTGATGAACCGCTAATAAACCAATGGTTCAACCAGGATCTCTAATAGGCTGTGTCCATTAAAAATAAAATCATACACATCCACAACCATAATCAGAATAAATACACAATAGCGGAAGTCTTAATAATAAATGAACTGAGAAATCTAACTGTGATAATCATAAATAAAATATCAAGTTATTGTTGTATCAACTGAGACATAAATAAATAAAATATTAATTACATTTCTTTAATAAATTCAAACAAAATCTAATCGAATACGCATGAGTTGCACTCGCATGAGGGATCATGTGTATCCACTAAGTCTTCGACTTTCATTGCAGCAACACGTCCGTTCACCGGAGCACTCATATAATCTTCGACCGTAGTACCTGCATCATCAACTAAAAATATTCGACGTCGAGAGGGTGAGCACACATCATGGCTTAGTGAGCAAACAAAACAATGCAACAACATATGCATGCAATCAATTCATATCTATGGTCTGGTAAATAAGTTTGCAATGCGCTATAGAAAGGTTCGGTGGCCGTCTCGCCTCTATGCATAGGGTGTGGAAGCCCGCCCAAAGGTTAACGTTTATTGTCATCCCCATCCACCCTACCATGGAATAGAGATAGAGCTAAAGTGCTAAGGCCTGGCTTATGACACTTCCCCTGATACTCTATCCATACCAACACGTAAGCCCCTGCTGGAGAGGGCTTGCAAACTGGGCTCGCAACTAACCAATCCTAATGCCAATCAATGTATCCAAGGCCTCACCCCAGCATCCCTCAATATGTCCATAAAGATAGGGCTAAGGCCCCCCCGATAGAGTCAGAGACTACACGGTCCGAGACCACCTCCCCTCATACACTATGACGTAATAGCTCTGCTAAGGTAATGGCGATATCAGTGGACAAGACTTGAGTTAGAGATAGAGCTAGAGTGCTGAGGCCCGGCCTATAATACCCCCCTGATACTCGCTCGCATCAAGCACACCAACCATACACATACATTTACATGCCTGTTCATATCATCATCATCATCATCATGTTATAAACAATAATTTAAATATGCATGAACAGTAATAATAGAAATATTAGATGACATGTTGATTGCACATAACAAGCATACACGCATAGAATCAACCATGGCATTGGACTCAAGAAATAAAAACAGTTTATTATTAACCAATTAGTTTAGGTCTTGTTCCCTCACCTTTGCTTGATTGTAGATCCTCTCTCAAGCTTTAAGAATCAACTAAATATCAATATTATACCACTAGAAAACCTAATCAAGTAGATAGAATTTAATTAGAATTAATTCTAATTTTAAAAAGCTTACTGTTAACTGGGGGTCGCAGGACGGTCGCAGGTAGGGTAATAGTTTTCTTTGACCCCCTGTAGTAGGGTCGATGCCAGGGTCGGATGTTCCATCGACCCTGGGTGCGACCACCCATAATCTGGACTTCCCGAACACTGGGGGTCGATGTTAGGGTTTGGTAGGGTCGATTGTTTATCGACCCCACGTGCGACCCCCCGTGGGTTTAGTCAAAATTTTCATCCTACAGTCCATTCCTTCGTGTTTGGGTCCTATAGCTTGCTTCTATAATCCATTCCATACATGTTCTATGGTTTAGAACCATAATTTATTCACCTACATGGTTTTAATGATCTCCTCCATGGTTTTCCATTGAAACCTAACCATGGATGGATGATTTGGGTTTCTCCTAGATCATGCCCTCTTCACTATCTATTCTAAGGTCTTTAGAATTCCATGGAGATAGTATCCATACCTGAGAATTAGGCTTGTTTCTCTGAAGCCTTCTCTTTGATCTTCTTCTCCACTTCCCTTCTCTTCTCCTTCTCTTCTCTTTCTCTCAATCCAATTAGGGTTCTAAAAGGAGTGAAAGAGGCTTAGGGACGTCCTATTTATAGAGTAGAAATTTCCAAAATAATTCCCAATGAGATTAGGAAAGAATCTCATTGAAATTTAGAAAGTTTCTAATTCACGGTTTCTGTCGGCAGACTGGGGATCGATGAGGGGGTCGGAGATCCCGTCGACCCCTGATTCTAAATTGTCCGACCCCCGGTTAGAAACTCAGGGTCAGAATTTTTGTCTTGGGGGGGTCCGACCCTGCCTTACTGGGTATGCGACCCTCCCCCTTATTTTTGTGTTTTTGGGTCAGTTTAATACCTGGGATCGTTATCTCCTTCACGCACTTGATCCATTTGATTCAACCATGATGGGTAGACCTGGTTCAAGGTGGTAAGACCAGGTTAGTTTGATTCGGGTCTTACAATCTCACTGGAAACCGTTAGTTTGGTTCTAATCAAAGAAGTTGATAAAGTTCAGAGATCAGTATATTACGTCAGTAAGGTATTACTGGACGTGGAAATAAGGTACAAGCTGATTGAGAAGTTAGCATTAGCACTTGTCATTGCAGCCCGCAAACTCAGACCTTATTTCCAAGCCAACACTATACTGGTACTGATTGACAAACCCTTGAAGAAAATATTGGCCCGACCTGACATCTTAGGCCAATTAGTAAATTGGGCAATCGAACTCGGCGAGTTCGATCTACAGTTTCAGCCAAGAATGGCAATCAAAGCACAAGTGCTGGCTGATTTCTAACTAGAAACCTCTATGGAGGACAGTACCAACATTGACAAGACTTTAGAAGAGGAAGATGTTTGGCAGAAACAAAAAAGGCAAAAGACAGAACATTCATCGATTTAGAATTTGTTTGTGTACGAATCCTCGAATGACCAGCACTCGGGGGTCGGGGTCATCCTCACCAGTCCAGAGAATTTTAGAGTGCAAGTCGCTCTGCTTTTCGATTTCCACGCAACCAACAACTCCACTGAATATGAAACCCTATTGGTCGGACTTAGACTGGCGAAGTTCTTGATGATACGAAAACTGGATATCTATAGCGACTCTCAAGTTGTTGTGAGACAGATCAATGGCGAGTATGAAGCTAAATAGCCCCATATGCTAGAATATCTAGCCAAAGTTAAATTGAAACTCGCATAGTTCGATGATTACCAGATCAACAATGTAGATCACGAAAATAATATAGAAGCTGACGCATTATCATGCCAAATGGAAAAAAACTTATCTGGCTTGGATTTGTCAGTGTATATTGATATACTAAAAAACCAAACATAGGTGGTGATCTAGAGGTTCACCAAGTTAATAGTGAGACGATTTGGATAGACCCGATTAAGACCGATATTGAGACTGGGTTACTATAAGATCGATTGGAAAGACGACGAGTTCAAGCAAAATTTTGAGGATACACTGTCCTTAATGGGAAGTTGTACTATAAGTCTCTAACTTGCCCCTTCTTACTATGTCTCACACTAACACAAGCTGAAGAAGTAATGTGGGAAGTTCATGCTTGGATATGCGGTAGTCACCTTGAAAGCCGTGCCGTATGCCAACGACTTCCACGACAAGGCTACAACTGGCCAACAACATTGGCTGACTATACCCAATATATTGCCAAATGCGAAACTTGTCAAAAGCATGCCATGGTTAGCCACCTGCCTACAAATGAATTGCAACCCATCGCTAGTCCCCTACCCTTCACAATGTGGGGGATCGACATAGTTGGCCCTATGCCAAGGGGCAAGTCATTGAAAAAAGTCTTGATTGTGGCAGTAGATCACTTTTCAAAATGGTCAGAAGTAAAAGTCATCATGAAAATCGATACAGCAAAGATTGAAACCTTCACTAAGAACAACATAATATACAGATATGGCATTCCTCAAGTCATTGTGACTGATAATGGGTCGTAATTCTACAGCCAACAGTATAAAAATTTCCTCAAAGGTTTCAATATCCAATAGCGTTTCACAACAGTCTACCACCCAGAGGCTGCCGGTCAAGTCGAAGCAACTAACAAGACCATATCTCACGGCATCGCTCGAAGACTTAGTCCAGCCAAGTGAAAATGGCCCAACGAGTTGTCAAGTGTGTTATGGTCTTATAGGACGACGAGTAGAACTCCAACCAGAGAGATTCCTTTATGCTAGTGTATGGCGCAGATGCAGTTATACCGGTTAAGCAACTCATCCTACAATCAGAATTGTCAACTATTACGAGATGAAAAACAACGAAGACCTAAGAGCCAATCTAGATTTGGTGGAAGAAACTCACGACAATGCGTGACTTAGGATACTGGCTTACCAGGAAAGGCTGGCTAGGTATTACAATTCACGTGTTCAAGTTCAGAATTTCAAGGTCGACGGCCTAGTGCTCTGTCGTACCGTCGTCTCAAAACCTAAGCAGCAAGGCAAATTAATGCCAACCTGGGATGGACCATATAGAATAGTCCGTATAATAAGGTTAGGCATTTATTATCTCGAGACGATGAAATAAAATATATCGAGAAGCCAAGGCACTCCAAGAACCTATGAAAATTCAATCAATAATATAATCGACTTCACTCATTTTTAATGAATCGTCTTTGCATTATAAATTTTTTTTGTCTAACTGGATCAAATGTAACATCTCGACGAAAGTCGAACACATGTTACCTTGTGAAATACCTGGGAAAATAAACCTACAAATTAACCACAAGGTACACACAGCGCGACTTGACACAATCCTGGACAACTCGCTTTCTTGGCCCGTGTGTCCACAAAAATAACCAAGTCATCAACAGTGCCCTGGAAGAGCGAAATAGGCTTTATCAACTAGAGACATCGTTACATAGATCCAAATGCACGTACTATGCATGTCACATCCTAATTCTGCACCAACCAGAATGGTGTGATGAATCGTCAATAAACCAACGGTTCAATCAGGATCTCGAATAGGCTATCCCTACCATGTTAAACCAAAACACATTCCAAATTAATCAGAGATAATAAAGTAAATAGCAAAAGTTTTACAGATAATGAACTGAGGTCTAGTCATGATAAATAATTAATATTCCATTTATCTCCAATTAATCAAAACATAATTTAATACATATTACAAATATCCAAATACGAAAGTTAAACACTAAGCGTATCCATAGTTGAAATGCTCGCTTAACGAATCACAATGGTCCTCCACAGCTTGCTCATCATAGCCGCCACCTATTCATATGTTGGTGTGTCGACATAATCTTCAACCGTAATACTTGCAACATTAGAAACTAAAAGAATTATGCACGCGAGGATCAGCTCTCCAACTTGAGCTCCTTGAGTAAACAAAACAATGCAACAAACATATGCATGCATTCAATTCATATCTTCGGTCTGGTTCATAGGTTTGCAATGTGCAATAGAAAGGATAGGTGGCCGCCGCACCTCTATACACGAGTGTGTGAAGCCACCCAAAGGATCAAACACCAATGTCGTCCCACATGCACCCACCATGGAATAGGGATAGAGCTAAAGTGCTTAGGACCACACCGCATCACACTTCCCCTGATGCCCTACCCATACCAACACGTAAGCCCCTATTGGCAAGGGCTTGCAAATTGGACTCGCAACTAACCAATCCTAATGTCAAACAGTGTATCCAAGGCCTCACCCCAGCATCCCTCAATACGTCCATAGAGATAGAGCTAAGGCCCCCTGACAGAGTCAGAGACTACACGGTCCGAGACCACCTCCCCTGATGCCCTACAACGTAATAGTTCTGCTAAGGTAAGGGCGATACAACGATGTTAGTGGACAAGACTTGAGTAAAGATAGAGCTAGAGTCTGGTGACCAGGATGAACCACAGTGTCACGTCCTCCCCCTGATGCCCCACTCGCATCAAGTACACTAACCACACACAAACATTCACATGCCTATTCTAGCATCATCATCATCATCATGTTATAAATAAATAAAATTAAATATGCATGAACATCAATAGTAGGAATATTTGATGACATGTGAAATGCACAATACACGCATACACACATAGAAACATTCATGGCATTAGACTCAATAAACAAAAATAGTTTATTATTAGCCAATTAGTTTAGGTCTTGTTGTCACACCCCAATTCTGTACTGTTCAGAATGGTATGATGAACCGCTAGCAAACCAACGGTTCAACCAGGATCTCGAGTAGGCTATATCCATGTTATCTAAACTCCCACACATCCATAATCATAATCAGAGTAAATACACAATAGCGAAAATCTTATAATAAAATAAACTGAGAATCTACTGTGATATAAATATTATTTAGCAAATTATTCTGTATCAACTGGGACATAAATAATTATCAAATACATGTCTTTATTAAATTCAAATAAAGAAACCTAAGAAAAATCTAATCGAATACACATGGGTTGCACTCGCAAGAGGAGTCATGTGTATCTACTTCAGCTTCAGCTTCCATCACCGCCACGTTCCCGTATGCTGGAGCATTCATATAATCTTCAACCGTATAACCTGCATCATCAACTAAAAATATTCGACGTCGAGGGGAGAGCACACATCACGGCTCAGTGAGTAGACAAAACAATGCAACAATACCTATGCATGCAATCAATTCATATCTTTGGTCTGGTTTATAGTTTGTAATGCGCAATAGAAAGGTTGGGTGGTCAAAGGTTAACGTTTATTGACCCCGCCTCTATACACAGGGTGTGGAAGTCCACCCGAAGGTTAACTTTTATCGTCGTCCCCATCCACCCTAATCATGACATTATACAACAAAGGTTAACATTTATTGCTATATAATAACATACCAACACGTAAGCCCCTATTAGCGAGGGCTACAAACTGGGCTCGCAACTAACCAATCCTAATGCCAAACAGTGTATCCAAGGCCTCACCCCAGCATCCCTCAGAATGTCCATAGAGATAGAGCTAAGGCCCCTCGGTAGAGTCAGAGACTACAATGACCGAGACCACCTCCCCTGATACTCTACGACATAATAGTTCTGCTAAAGTAATGGCGATACGACGATGCTAATGCACAAGACTTGAGTTAGAGATAGAGCTAAAGTGCTGAGACCCGCCAAAGGTTAATGTTTATTGACGTTATCATCACACCTCCCCTGATACTTACTCGCATCAAGTACACCAACCACACACATACAATTACATGTCTATTCCTATCATCATCATCATCATCATGTTATAAACAATAAAATAAATATGCATGAACAAATAATAGAAATATTGGATGACATGTTGTATGCACATTACAAACATGTTCGCATAGAATCAAGCATGGCATTGGACTCAAGAAATAGAAAATAGTTTGTTATTAACCAATTAGTTTAGAGTTCTGTTTCCTCACCTTAGCTTGCTAACAGATACTTTTCTAAGTTTTATAATCACCTTTACATTGTTATTGTATTGCTAGAAGACCTAACAAGTCGATAGAATTTAATTAGAATTAATTCTGAATTTAAAAACTATTCTGTTAACTGAGGGTCGGAGGTAGAGTCGGAGTCCTAATCGACCCTGGGTGCGACCCTCCCCAAACTCTGAACTTCCCGAACACTGAGGGTCGATGGTCAGGATCACCTAGGGTCGGATGGTCATCGACCCTCGGTGCGACCCTCGGTGCACTTTGGTCCAATTCCCTCTTTTAGTCCATTCTCCGTGCTTGGGATCCTATGGCTTGCTCCTACATTCCATTCTACATTCATTCCATGGTCTAAAACCATGTATAATCCACCTAGATAGCTTTCATGTAATCCCCCATGGTTTCCCATGAAAACCTAACCATGGGTTGATGGTTTGGGTTTCTCCGAGATCACATTCTCATCAATATCTAACCTAAGGTCTGTAGAAACGCATGGAATTAGTATCCATACCTGAGAAGAATACTCCTTCTCTGCAACTCTTCTCTTTTGGCTAACTTCTCTTCCTTGCTTCACTTCTTCCTCTTTTTATTCTCTTCTCTTTCTCTCAATTCAATTAGGGTTGTGAAAGAGGCTTAGAGACGTCCTTTAAATAGAGTAGGAACATCCTAAATAAGTCTCATTGAGATTAGGAAAGAATCACAATCGAAAATTAGGAAATTTCTTAATTTCTATTTCTTACGGTAACCGAGGGTCGATGGGAGGGTCGATGGGAGGGTCGATGATCCCGTCGACCCTAGGGTTCAAGATGTCCGACCCTCCCTTCAAAATTGAGGGTCTAACTTTCTGCTTTGGGAGGTCCGACCCTGCTTAGGTATGCGACCCTCCCTTCAAATTAAGTATTTTTGGGTCGATTTGATACCTGGAATCTCGATCTCCTTCACGCCCTTGGTCCATTTGACTCAACCATGATGGGTAATCCTGGTTCAAGGTGATAAGACCGGGTTAGTTTGACACGGGTCTTACAACTCCCCCTACTTATAAAAATTTCATCCTTGAAATTGTACGTACCTTCTGAATCAAATAAGTGAGGGTACTGCCTTCGCATAGCATTTTCTTCTTCCCATATAATTTCTTCCATGTCTCTACTTTTCCAAGTGACCTTAACATAATAGATATCTCGGTTGCATAGTCGTTGAACCTTTCGTCTGGTGATTTCAGTTGGTGTTACTTAAAATGTCAAATCATCAGTCAAATACGGTAAATCTACTGTCAACACGTGCGTTGGATCCTTGACATACTTCTTCAATAGGGAAATGTGAAATACATCATGCACACTCGACATAGATGGTGGTAGTGCTAACTGATAAGCCACTTTACCACGCTTAGCTAGAATCTCATATGGCCCAACATATCTTGGACTAAGTTTCCCTTTCTGTCCGAACCGTTTCAATCCTCGCATAGGCGATACCTTCAAAAATACTTTATCACCTACGGCGAACTCCAGATCTCTACGTCGAGTAACTGCATATTGCTTCTGACGATTCTGGGCTGTTCTTACTCTTTCCTTGATAATGTCGACCACTCGGTAAGTCTCTTCAACAAATTCCGGCCCAACAATACTACGTTCTCCAACTTCATTCCAAAACAAAGGAGTTCGACACTTTCTGTCATACAGTGCCTCATAAGGTAACATCTGTATAGTAGCCTGATAGCTATTGTTATAAGCGAACTCGATCAATGGTAACTTTTCATCCCATGATCCTTTGAAATCAATTACACATGCTCATAGCATATCTTCTAGAATCTAAATTGTATGCTTTGACTGTCCGTCTGTCTGTGGGTGGAATGCAGTACTGAACTTCAATGTTGTACCCATAGTCTTTTGCAATCCTTTCCAAAACTTGGAAGTAAATCATGGATCTCTATCAGACATAATGCTTTCTGGAACACCATGTAATCGAACAATATTATCCACATACAGCTTTGCTAACCTCTCCAGTGTATACTGAGGTCGTATCGATATGAAGCGAGCTGTTTTAGTCAGACGGTCCACAATCACCCAAACTGCGTCAACTACTCGAGGAGTAAGTGGTAGTCCCGTGATGAAGTCCATTGTGATGCAATCCCATTTCCATGCTGGTTTCGGTAATGGCTGTAACAGTCATGCGGGTCTTTGTCGTTCAGCCTTTACTTTCTGACAATTTAGGCATTGAGACATGAACTTGGCTACATCTGCTTTCATTTCCCTCCACCAATATAGTTTCTTTAGATCATGATACATTTTTGTACTTCCAGGATGTATCGAATAGATGGTGGTATGGGCTTCTTTCATCAGTCGGTGTCTAATGTCCATATTTTCTGTTTCCGGTACACATATTCTTCCTTTGTATTTCAGTACTTTCTCTTCGTCCAAGGTGAGCTCAGTATTAGTCCTACCTTTCTCGATATCTTCTTGTACTGTTCTCAGATAAGGATCTGATTTGATAGCTGTCTTCACTTCATCCATTATGTCTGGTATAATCTTCAATGCAGCGAACATATTTGAAAATCGATGAATGAACCCTTGGTTGGCTGACTCATCCGTTGCGTCTATCACATATTGCTCATTGCCGTGATTGAATACCATTCTGATAGTACACATTGCTGCAGTTGTGCTAACCTCTCCTTGCGATTTTATCATTGCTTTTCAGCTTAACGCATCCGCTACTACGTTCGCTTTTCCCGGATGATACTGGATATCACAATCATAGTCTTTCAGTAGTTCCAACCATCTTCTTTGTCTCATATTCAATTCCTTCTGATTAAATAGATAAGTAAGACTTTTATGGTCTGACTTAATCTGGAATTTGTCTCCGTATAGGTAATGTCTCCATATCTTGACAGCATCCACTACTACCACTAGCTCCAAATCATGAGTGGGATAATTTTTCTCATGTAGCTTTAACTATCTTGAAGAATAAGCAATCACTTGCTCTCCTTGCATAAGCACACATCCCAGTCCTAGTCCCGACGCATCAGTGTATAGAGTAAATGTCTGTCCTAGAACGAGAATAGTCAAAATCAGAACGGATATCAATCTGGTCTTCAGCGTTTGGAAACTCTTCTCACATTTATCGGTCCACACGAACTTTTCAACTTTCTTAGTCAAACTGGTGAGAGGTACGGCAATCCGAGAATAGTCTTCCACGAATCTCCGATAATAACCAACGAGACCCAGAAAACTTCTAATTTCTGAAATGCTCTTTGGTGCTTCCCACTTTACAATAGCCTCGATCTTGCTGGGGTCCACTTTATTCCTTCAGCGGATACTACATGGCCTAAGAAGGCGACTTCAGTTAGCCAAAACTCACATTTTGAAAATTTGGCATATAGCTTCTCTTTCCTTAAACGCTGTAGGGCAACATTTAGGTTCTTGATATGAGTTTCTTCGTCCTTGGAGTATACCAATATATTATCAATAAATACTATCACTGATGTATCCAACATATCATGGAAAACCCGGTTCATAAGTTCCATGAAAGTTGCTGGTGCGTTCGTTAATCCAAAAGACATGACCAAGAACTCATAATGTCCGTATCTAGTCCTGAAAGCTGTCTTAGGAATATCACCCTCTTTAATCTTCAATTGATGATAGTCCGATCGAAGATCGATCTTAGAAAATACCTTTGCTTCTTGCAACTGATCGAACAAGTCATCGATCCGTAGTAGTGGGTATCGATTCTTGATTGTCAGTTTATTCAACTCCCGATAGTCGATGCATAATCGAACACTACCGTCCTTCTTCTTCACGAATAACACCGGCGCTCCCCATGGTGATATACTGGGTCGAATATAACCCTTGTCCAGTAGTTCTTGTAGTTGCACTTTCAGTTCCTTCAGTTCCGTAGGAGCCATTCTATAAGGTGCTTTTGATACGGGTGCGGCTCCAGGTACAAGATCTATCACAAACTCTGTGGCTCGGTCGGGTAGTAAACCTGGTAGTTCCTCTGGAAATACGTCGGGATAGTCCCGCACGACTTTAATATCTTCCATTTGTGGTGCTTCCTTGGTTAGGTCGACCACTGATACTAGATACCTGACTGCCCCCTTCTCGAGGCACTTCTTAGCCTTTAGTGCTGAGAGTATGAGCTTGCGTCTACGGAGAATTTTGGTTCCCGTAAAACTGAATTCTGCTCCTGCTTGGTCTTTAAATGTTAGCTTCTTTTCGGCGCATAGTAGGTTCGCAGAATGCTGAGCTAACCAGTCCATTCCCTAGATGACGTCAAAGTCTGCCATCTCAAGTTGTATCAAGGTTGCATCTAAGGTTTTCTCACCAATGCGGACTGGACATGGTCCATATCCTTTCTCTAATTCCACTTCTAACCCCATCGGTGACCGTACAAGTATTTTGTAATCTAATGTTTTGATGGGTAAGTTTATCTTCTTTCCGAATGGCACAGATATAAATGAATGAGTAGCTCCTGAATCAAAGAGTACTCTGGCAGGTGCGCCATTTATAGGTACGATACCTGTGATTTATTTTAACTTAGTCTACATGCTCACACAATGTAATTACAACTTCAAAAGTTTCAGTCATACCTGTGACCACATCGGGTGATGCGGCCGCATCCTCGGATGTAACAACATATACCCGTCCCTGATGGAACTGCTTCTTGGGCTTAGGGTACTCCCTTGCCATATGTCCCGGTTGGTTGCAGTTATAACACTTCGGACTTGTAGAATTTGGCTGTGGCTGAGGTTGAGTTACTGGAGTAATCTTGGTTGCAGCATTAAAATTCTGAGGGCGGAAAGGCTTATATGTCTTGTTATTGCCTCCGTTATAAGAATTTCCAGCTGGCCTTTTGATACCCCGGTTCTGTGTGAAATAACTCTCCTTCTGGCTCGATTCAATAACTCGAGCTATTTGGACAGCTTCATTATAAATCTTCTTTTCTAAGCCCATAACATGCTATTTGATGCTTCCTCTCAGTCCCGTGACGAACCTACGGGTTTTGATTTCTTCTTCCTGCATACTCAGTGGTGCGAAGAAAAACAACTCTTCATAACGCTATTGGTACGCATCCACTGACATCTGCCCCTGATATAGACTCAGAAACTCCTTCTCCATAGAATCTCTGAAGCTTCGTGGAAAATATTTCTTGAAGAAAGCTTCTTTATAAACAGCCCAAGTCAGTTGGGCATGCTTGGTCAATAGATAGTCCCGGGTAGATTTCCACCAGTGATGTGCATCGCCTTTGAGCATGAAGGTGGCACATAATACTTTTTCTTCCTCTGTAATAGTCATCATGAGGAAATTGCTCTCCATCTCGTCTATCCAGTGTGCTGGCCATAATGGATCAGACGGCTTGCCATTAAATTCCCTAGGCTTCATCTTCAAAAATCTCTCCACCAATCGAGAGTGATCCAACTGATTTTGGGGATATGCCCCAAACATATGGGGTGGATACTGGTAATTAACCTGAGTTGCTTCCGGAGCCTGTACTGGAATCTGTGCAGCAGGTTGTTGAGGTGTCTGAGGTGCTGGGTGGTTACCCACCGGTGCTGCACTGGCTTGTCCTGTCTGCATAGGTGCAGCTTGAGTGGCTTGGAACATAATGCCCATCGCAACTTGCATCTGAGCCTGTGCGTGTTGCATCTGTTGCAGCTGCTGAGCCAGATTCATCACCACGGTTGCTAGCTCTGGTGGTGGAGGTGGCAAATTTGTAGGGTTTGCCTGTTCCAGATTTCCCGGAGCATAATTATTTTCCTGACTGGTCTCCTCCACGGGTGGTGGTAGTGGAGCTGCATTTCGATTCTGTCGAGTTACCCTACGTCCAGACATTATTCCTTCTGTGATTGGTGGTGCCTGAAAATTATCAAAATAGGTGAGAAGTCATTTATATTTCATGTAGGCACACTAACCGATATAAAATTCCAATTCCAACTCATTTTTATAGAAAAATACTGTCTTTTCTATGCAGGGTCGATGGTGAGGGTCGATGGTATGTCCGACCCTTAGTATCCGACCCTGGGAATTACCTGTTCTTCCCAAGAGCTGAGGGTCGATGTGAGGGTCGATGGGTGTCCGAGCCTCAGTTCCGACCCTTAGTTTTCTGTCAGATTCCCGAGAGCCGAGGGTCGATGTGAGGGTCGATTCGAGGGTCGATGGTTCTGGTCGAATTGTCCGACCCTCAGACTAAAAATCAGATTTTTAAGATCCGATTTTGGATCATTTCTTATTATTTCCCTCCCGTTTCGACTCGTCTCTCCCCTCTGAGTTGCTACAGTGCCACTCCACTATTTTTGGTCGATTTGAGTCCGAGTTTTGACGTCCACGTCATCCATACAGGTATGTTCTCCCGTTTTTACCTGTTTTTAGGTTTTCTTTTCTAGGTTTTTATCCATTTAACTTGTATTTTTCAAATTAAACTTTTTTCAACCGTAAAAATTCGATTTTTATTGGGGGCTTTTGTTATTGGTATCTCGGGGAACGAAAGCCCTCAAAAATTTTTGAATTTCATCGGTTCGTTATCGAGAAACTTGAATTTTTGCTCGTTTGCCCTAATTTGTTAAAATTTTTTTGATTTCTTGAAATTTCTTCAAATTGGTCTTTGTGGTTTCCATTTCCTACTGTGTGAGTGTCGTAGGATGTGTTGGACCCTAAGTAAGTCCTCCCGCCCACGTGTATGGGTGAAAAGTGAGGCTTTTGGACAACTTACGTCGTTAAAATGCTAAATTTTTAGATTTTTATCCTACTAACCCCTTGTCTCCCTTTCTCTTTCTTATCTGCAGGTACCATGGCTCGTACCAAGATACCCAGAGTTCGTGATCCGCTTCGCTTTCGCTCTAATGAAGCCGAGGCACAGTATGCCGACTATGCTCGTAAGAAAGTGGAGGGTGGTCGTATGGTGAACTTGGCTGAGCTAGGCTTGTTCAATGTAGAGAGAGCATTTGGTGATAAGGGGTGGCTCCCTGTCATCACCTACGACGCGTGCACATGTCCGGATTTGGTGCGCCAGTTCTATTGTAATCTCCAGGTGGTGGGGAATTACAATGACGTTGAGCATGGTCAAGAGTTGCGCATCACTCGTTATGTTAAAGGGATGCACATTTCCTTTGATTATCGGCAACTGGCCGATCTGTTGGGCATACCCTATGATGGCCCCATGGTGTACTGTGTGCCTGGAGAGCCCCAGTTTGTTTCCATGGAGATGAGGGCAGAGATCGACAATCAGCTGCTACGACCTGATCGCTGGCGGATGATAGCTTGTTACCCGCGGTCCAGCTCCACGGGTCTTCCCGTAAGATTATCCAAAGATAATCTGATTCCGCAGAGTGGGCACTATGAGAGGGTTTCTCGACTGACCCAGTTTTTGATATATAGTGCCGCTGCTAGAGCTCATGTGGATCCTGTCGATGATGACGATCGTATGTATATGGATGTCGACTCGATACCACCGCCTTCCCCTACACATGCGGCTGGAGTTGGTACTTCTTCTGCAGCGGCTCTTGCACCTGAGGCTGGTCCTTATCATGCGGCTGGTCCTTCACTCCCACCTTGTGACATGATGGAGATGTTGCAGGAGATCAGGGAGGCTCAGCGCAGATCTGATCTGAGGATGGAGGAGTTGTTAGACGCTCAGCGTATGAGGGTGGATGAGCTCATAGCGATCCAGCGGGCGACTGATCGGAGGATAGCCGATCTTACAGCTAGTCTCCAGACGACCCAGACTTAGGTGGCCTGGTTGACTAGAGTCTATGCTGAGGATTATGATAGAGATCGTGAGGCACCGCCTCCTCCTTCACCTCCAGCTTCATGATTGTATTTATTTTCTTGTACTACAAGGTAACTATCCAGGTTGTGGACTGTACTCTGCTTTAGTTACATTTTGTTTCTCTCTCTCATTGTATGTAACTTGTTTCCCTTTTTATAGATGCATTATTCTCTTTTTAAATTTGGTCTCAACCATCACTTGTGTTTACAGTGTGTTAATATTACTGTTTTTACTTTTATCCTATCTCAGTTCACAATTGTCTCGAATGTATGTTAGTTTAGCGGACAAGGCCTGAGATGCTCTGATACCAAGTTGTCACACCCCAATTCTGCACTATTCAGAATGGTGTGATGAACCGCTAGCAAACCAACGGTTCAACCAGGATCTCGAGTAGGCTATATCCGTGTTATCTAAACTCCCACACATCTATAATCATAATCAGAGTAAATACACAATAGAGGAAATCTTATAATAAAATAAACTGAGAATCTACTATGATATAAATATTAAATAGCAAATTATTCTGTATCAACTGGGACATAAATAATTATCAAATACATGTCTTTATTAAATTCAAATAAAAAAACCTAAGAAAAATCTAATCGAATACACATGAGTTGCACTCGCAAGAGGAGTCATGTGTATCTACTTCAGCTTCAGCTTCAGCTTCAGCTTCAGCTTCCATCGCTGCCACGTCCCCGTATGCTGGAGCATTCATATAATCTTCAACCGTATAACCTGCATCATCAACTAAAAATATTCGACGTCGAGGGGTGAGCACACATCACGGCTCAGTGAGTAGACAAAACAATGCAACAATACATATGCATGCAATCAATTCATATCTTTGGTCTGGTTTATAGTTTGCAATGCGCAATAGAAAGGTTGGGTGGTCAAAGGTTAACGTTTATTGACCCCGCCTCTATACACAGGGTGTAGAAGTCCGCCCGAAGGTTAACGTTTATCGTCGTCCCCATCCACCCTAATCATGACATTATACAACAAAGGTTAACATTTATTGCTATATAATACCATACCAACACGTAAGCCCCTGTTAGCGAGGGCTTACAAACTGGGCTCGCAACTAACCAATCCTAATGCCAAACAGTGTATCCAAGGCCTCACCCCAGCATCCCTCAGAATGTCCATAGAGGTAGAGCTAAGGCCCCCCGATAGAGTCAGAAACTACAAGGACCGAGACCACCTACCCTGATACTCTACGACATAATAATTCTGCTAAAGTAATGGCGATACGACGATGCTAATGCTCAAGACTTGAGTTAGAGATAAAGCTAAAGTGCTGAGACCCACCAAAGGTTAACGTTTATTGACGTTCTCATCACACCTCCCCTGATACTCGCTCGCATCAAGTACACCAACCACACACATACAATCACATGCCTATTCCTATCATCATCATCATCATCATGTTATAAACAATAAAATAAATATGCATGAACAAATAATAGAAATATTGGATGACATGTTGTACGCACATTACAAACATGTTCGCATAGAATCAAGCATGGCATTGGACTCAAGAAATAGAAAATAGTTTGTTATTAATCAATTAGTTTAGAGTTCTGTTTCCTCACCTTAGCTTACTAACAGATACTTTTCCAAGCTTTATAATCACCTTTATATTGTTATTGTATTGCTAGAAGACCTAACAAGTCGATAGAATTTAATTAGAATTAATTCTGAATTTAAAAACTATTCTGTTAACTGAGGGTCGGAGGTAGGGTCGGAGTCCTGATCGACCCTGGGTGCGACGCTCCCCAAACTCTGAACTTTCCGAACACTGAGGGTCGATGGTCAGGATCACCTAGGGTCGGATGGTCATCGACCCTCGGTGCGACCCTCGGTGCACTTTGGTCCAATTCCCTCTTTTAGTCCATTCTTCACGCTTGGGATCCTATGGCTTGCTCCTACATTCCATTCTACATTCAGTCGATGGTCTGAAACCATGTATAATCCACCTAGATAGCTTTCATGTAATCCCCCATAGTTTCCAATGAAAACCTAACCATGGGTTGATGGTTTGGGTTTCTCCAAGATCACACTCTCATCAATATCTAACCTAAGGTCTGTAGAAACTCATGGAATTAGTATCCATACCTGAGAAGAATACTCCTTCTCTGCAACTCTTCTCTTTTGGCTAAATTCTCTTCCTTGCTTCGCTTCTTCCTCTTTTCCTTCTCTTCTCTTTCTCTCAATTCAATTAAGGTTGTGAAAGGAGTGAAAGAGGCTTAGGGACGTCCTTTAAATAGAGTAGGAACATCCTAAATAAGTCCCATTGAGATTAGGAAAGAATCCCAATCGAAAATTAGGAAATTTCCTAATTTCTATTTCTTACGATAACCGAGGGTCGATGATCCCGTCGACCCTAGGGTTCAAGACGTCCAACCTTCCCTTCAAAATTGAGGGTCTGCCTTTCTACTTTGGGAGGTCCGACACTGCTTAGCTGGGTATGCGACCCTCCCTTCAAATTAAGTGTTTCTGAGTCGATTTGATACCTGGGATCTCGATCTCCTTCACGCCCTTGGTCCATTTGACTCAACCATGATGGGTAAACCTGGTTCAAGGTGATAAGACCGGGTTAGTTTGACACGGGTCTTACTCCCTCACCTTTGATTGCTAGTAGATCCTCGTTCAAGCTTTATAATTCACTTTTAAACCACTGAAAAGACCTAACAAGTCGATAGATTTTCATTAGAATTAATTCCAATATGTTTAAACTAATAGAAACTGTAGGGTCGCAGGTGTGGTAGCACCTGGGGTAGCAGTTTCTGCAACCACAGGGGTAGGGTCGTAGGGTAGGGTAGCACCTAGGGTAGCAGTTTCTGTGACCCCAGGGTATAGGGTCGCAGGTAGGGTCGGACATACTGTGACCCTATGTGCGACCACACCTTACCTGGAATCTTCCCGAGGGCATGTAGTCAAACATGTGGTCTCGTGGGATCGTATATCATGCGACCCTACGTGCGACCACACGTGTTCTTGGTCGACCTTTCACTCTTAAGTCCATTCATTCATGTTTGGTTCCTTTGGCTTACCATCATGGTCCATCCTATGCTTGTTCTATGGCTCAAAACTACAATTTGATACACTTTTCATTGTCCACAATGATTTCCTCTATGGATTCTCTTGGAATTTTTCCATGGATGGATGATTTGGGTTTCTGTTAATCTTATCTTCTTCATAAACTATTCTAGGATCTTACATAAATCATGGAGAATATATTCATACCTTAGGTTTGCTGAGATTCAAAGCTTTCTCTGAATTTTCCTCCTCTTTAGCCTTCCTCTTCAATTCTCCTTCTCTTCTCCTTCTCTTCCTTCTCTTCTCTTTTTCTCTCTTTCAATTAGGGTTCTAAAGGAGTGAAAGAAGCTAAGGGACGTCCTATTTATAGAGGAAAACCCTCCATAATAAGCCCCAATGAGTTTAGGAAAGACCCCCTTCGAATTAAGAAGGTTTCCTAATTTTCAGTTTCTGTTGTTTTCGTAGGGTCGCATGTAGGGTCGCAAAATCCATAACCCTACGTTTCTAAAATGTGTGACCCCACGACCAAAAAGTCATGGGTTGGACTCTTTTGAGGTGGGATCAGTCACACCTATTTAGGCATGCGACCACACACTCGTATTTGACTGTTTTTGAGTTATATTTCATACCTGGTCTTGTGATTTCTTCTTCACGCACTTGGTCCACTTGGCTCGACCATGATAGGTAGACTGGTCATGACACAACACTGTAAGGTTAGACCGGGTTCGTGGCGTGCTGGTCTTACAATGCAACTACTTATGAACTCGCAAAGTGGGAAACACACTCAAGTTCATACTTTAGGCAAAAACAGGAAGAACTTGCACACCACTATTGTAAGACCCACACTCCATGAACCCGATCTAAACCTTTAATTCATGTCGTAACAGGTCTTTCAATCATCACTGGGCCAGACAGGATGAACGGGTGACAATCAGATACGAAAATAGACCAAATTTAGGATAAAATTCTATACCGATCTATGGTGTCGGTTGATGGTACCGGTTGACCGGTATGTCTACTCGGGAAGACTGGTTAGATCCAAAAAATGATCTCAGTGGGCCCCGCTTGCCAAATCTCTAGCCTAGGGACTTTCCTAACATAGGAAAACTTCTTAAACTCTATCCTAGTCTATTTAGGGACCCTTAAACCTCCTTAGAACTCTTTGATTGCTTCTCACAAACCCTAGAGAGGAGAAAGAGATCGAAGAAGGAGAAGGAGCTAAGAAAGGTAAGAGAGGAGTTGTCGTTGGATGAAGAACACCATAGTTGTGAACCAACAGTAAGTACTTGAACTTCTCTCTAAGTTAAGCATTATAGATGATTAATCATGAATTGATCAATACCATGCAAGGTTAGGTATTGATCTAAAACCCTTAAACTGTCGTCAAACCCTAATACAGTCGATAAACCCTAATTCGAATTCTAGGCAATGAATCATAGGAACTAGGACTTGAATGGGACATGAAACAACTCTAACTCATTTCTCAGGCCTAGAATGCATAGGAGAAACCCTAGAACCAATAATGGGTGACCGACGGAAGGCGAACACCAAGATTGGTGGTCATTTGGAGGCATACCGGTCGACCATACCGGTCACACCATATGCGACCGGTACTGCAACCAGTACCTCTCGGAGACTGGTCTGTAGGGGACCGGTCCACCATACCGGTCGCGCCTTGCCCCACAGTGCAGCGATCGGTATCGACGACTGATATGCACTGTGAGGGTGTTTTCAATACCAGTTGGTTTTCGACCAACGTGAACCCTAAGAAAATTATTCTAATTCAACCCTGACATCGTGTAGGACTCTGTGTTAGCAAGTTTGGATTCGGTGACGCGGAGCAAGCTAGCAATCAAGCGTCAGGTAAAGGAATTGGACCCAAACCCTAATGACTTAATAACAGTAAAACGTTGTTAATAATTATGATTCTGTGGATTAGTGTTTGTTCATAGTTACATGTCATCTTTACTTTCAGTTATATTATTGTTCATGCATACTTTCTATGCTATGATGTGATTGTTAGGCATGTGATTGTTTTCATTGGTGTGTGGAATGGGAAGGGCCTGGGGTCTTGGATCATTCCTCACACTAGCATCTTTTAGTATCGCTTATGTCTTAGCATGCTTGGTGCGGGTAGGGTATCAGGGGGAGGAAGTGGCACTGTGGTCTCTGGCCTGGCCACTAGACTCGAGCCCTATCTCTATGCCGTAGGGGGCTGTGCTGGGATAAGGCCTACTATGATAACATATAGGATTGGTTAATTGCGAGTCCAGTTTGGAAGCCCTCGTCAACAGGGGTTTACGTATTGGTATGGGTAGGGCATCAGGGGAAGTATTGGCGGTGTATAATCCAGACACTTTAGCTCTATCTCTATTCCATGGTGGGTGCATGTGGGATGACAGTGGTGTTTGATCCATTGGACGGATTCACACACTCATGTATAGAGGTGCGGTGGCCGCCAATCCTTTCTATAGCACATTACAAACTTAAAACCAGACCATAATGTGAATGTCACTCATGCATGATGTGTGTTGCATTATTTGATTGTCTTACTGAGCTAAGTTGTGAGCTCACCCTTGTATATGTACATGTTTTTAGATGTTGATGCAGGATGTACTGTGGAGGACTATGTGGATGCTTCAGTATATGGAAGTGTTGCTGCTTTAGAAGTACAAGCAGGGGAGGATGAGCATGACGCTTCATGCGAGTGCCCTTTCTGTGTGTACCTCTAGGATATTTGATTTCTTTATTTTATTTATTTTCAGTTGGATTTATAAATGATGTAAGGATAATTATTTATGTTTTGGTGTTTTGAATAATTGGATAATTTATTTAAATTATCAATAGAGTACTCAGTTCATTTAGTTTAAAACTTCCGCTGTATTTAATTATATTCAGATTATGGTTATATGCAATGGTTTGTATGAGTGGACACGGTCTTATTGAGATCCTAGACTAAACCGTTGGTTCAGTGATGGTTCACTCACACTTCTGGTTCAGCCAAAATTAGGGTGTGACAACTTGGTATCAGAGCTCTTAGGCTCTGTCCAACACACCATACATGCACTTGACTGAGTCAATGAATTGATATAGGAAAAATTAAAAGCTTTAATAAAAACACACCTTAAGCACCTGTGTTGGTTGAGACAGAACTTAAACAAGACAATAATGTACAGATAAAAGGTGGAACCATATATATACACAGACAGAAAAAAAAAATCTAAATGTATCCTGATAAACAATAATATATGTTACGATCTATTAGTCGGGTAGTTATCTAAATATACAAAGGATATAGTACAGTAGCAAGAAGGGAGCATCTATAAAGCAGAAAATTAGAATGCCGAGTTGGTACTCACAAGATGTGAAACTCGATGTATGACAGAGGAAGAAGAAAAATGGATAGTAATGTCTAAATCCCTGTAGAGGTAAAAGGAAAGTTCTCAGGCTAAATCCAACAGAGATAAGAGAACAATGGCCATATACCAAAAATGAGAGTAACTATAAAAGAAGATAAAGCTATACTCCTGGGTGACTTGGAAACTCAGAGTAAGATCCACCACACGCTGATCCATTACCTGCTGAGCATTAAGAAGAGGTTGCAACTTGACCCCACCACTATCTGGGTTGAGAACGGGTAGTGAAAACTCATCTGAGTAGATGTTAAATAATGATAATCAAATTGGAGCAAATCAAAGGAGGTGAACAACCAGGCCACTCCAGCCAATCTACCTAGACTACCAAGTGCCTTGGCTACGATTGTAATAAACTTGGCCTGACAAAATACAAAACAACAACAGATGATACCGGCTATGTGAGTTGCCATGGAAATTACCATCCAAGTTGCCAATGCTACACCAACACCTTCGGGTCAAACCAAGTACGGTATCGATTGGTAGTAATACTGTACCGCCAACACATGTTAGCCGTAACATAGTGCCTACCATACCATAGGTCCCAGTAATGCACACCCCAGTGTAGAAGTTTAGTGCACAACAAGTAGTGTATCAAGGTGGTTACCCTTATCAGCCACCAATGTATGGGATAGCTGCATCATGGCAGAATGATTCGACAAGGGTTGAGGAATATTTTCTGAAGATGAAGCCTCAAACATTTCACCAAAGGATCAAATCTATTGTGGCCATATAACTAGATAGGTTTATATAGGATGGGGTGCATTATTGACTTACTCTTATGATTATAGAGGATGCACATACCTGATTCTAATTCTCGTACCTTGACAGAATACCTTCTTGATTCAACCTGCCAATTGGAGTTATATATGTTATTTTCTTAGAATTAGTCCTGATTATACCAATCTAAGCTACTCCCATGATCGACACCATGAATAGAGATATGAACCGAATGAACATATAAAGGTTTAATCATTCCGAATGTACATCTTTTCGATTTTATACCTGATTTATTGATGTACCAAAACTTCTCCAGATTTACTCTTGTAATGCCTTGACCAATGGCACTATATACTCGATAGAACCTGTAACCATGAGGTTAAGAACTGTAAAACTTCTATTTCCATATATTTAGACCACCGTGCAACTTAACAACCTTTGGATGATGGTTGGATTACCATAGATTTACTCCTGATCCTTTAAACCTAAGTTTACTAGATAAAACAAGTGTTCGTCATTATACTAATTTTGAAAGAAGGAAATGAATCACTGTTAGATAAGCATTATGATTCTTATATTTCTCGACATCCATTGATAAGATGTTTAGTTAATAAGGGAATTATTGGAAGGAAGATGATTACATTCAGATTAGATTCTATAGCCAAGGAACCTCAGATGAAGTAATGGAGGATCTGTTTCGAGATTGTTGAATAGATAGATATGAGTCATGTTTATAAAAGAGTGCATGAGCAAAAAGTGAGAACTATCAAGAGTAGCAAGTAAAGAAATAGACAGCACTCAAGTAGAGTAAAAGAGGGCTATATCAGCATGAATTTTGACAAGGTAGAAGATTTCTAAAGGCACATCTAAGAGTGGATACAAGGATGAAGTCAAAAATTGTGGCATTGATAGTATTCAGATTGGTACAAGTAATACTGAGTTATGCCCAATGTCGAGTGAGATGATTAAGTAAAGACCAAAAGAGTTTGGCTGAATTAATGAATTTATAAGCATATACCCTAATGCTTATAGATAGACTTGGGATATGTAATGAGTAAATAGTCAGAAGATGCCTTTTGAGATATACTAAAGAGAGATCAGGGTAGAACATCAATGATAAAAGAGATGTAAGCTACTGAGTGCAATATGAGATTTTTGACGATAGTCTTTAAAAAATCATAAGAGATGAAGGAACTAAACAAGCTCTTAAAACCTTTATATCAGATTTTACAAGTTCAAGCTCTTTTGGATTAGAGTTGTAGTGGGTAAGTGTTATGAACATTGTCTGAATCATATGGATGGACAAAATTTGGATGCAACCTAAATCGACTTGAGATGGCAGACTTTGATGTCATCTTGGGAATAGACTGGTTGTCTCAATACTCTACAAGTGATTATGTGCATAGAAGAGGTTATCATTTAAGAACAAAGATGGCACATAATTTGGTTTTATTGGAAGCATATTGCTTAGGAAGAGAAAGCTCATCTTCTCTGCACGAAAGGCGAAGAGATGCTTTGAAAAGAAAGGAGTTTGATATATGGTATTTGTGGTAAATGCTACAAAGAAGCACCATAGATGGAAGATACTGATGTGATGCATAAATTCCCTGATGTATTTCCTAGAGGCTTACCCGGGTTGCCACCTGATCATGCAACCGAGTTCGTTATCAACTTATTACCTGGGATGGCACCTGTGTCAAAGGCACCCTATAGAGTAGCTCCTATGGAGTTGAAGGAATTGAGACTCAACTACGGGAGTTATTAAACAAAGGTTCTAATCGACTAAGTATTGCATCACGAGGAGCGCCAATGCAATTCGTGAAGAAGAAGGACGGTAGTGTCAAATTATGTATAGACTACCAGGAACTAAACAAGCTCACGATAAGAATCGATATCTACTACCTCAGATCAATAACTTTTTTAATCAGCTACAAGGAGCAAAGGTATTCCCTAAGATTGACCTTGGATGGAGCATCATCAAATGTAGAATTTGGATAGAGATATTCCGAAGACTGCTTTCAGGACAAGGTATGGGCATTATGAGTTCCTGGCAATGTCGTTCGGGTTGACTAACGCTCCAGCGTCGTTCATGGAACTGATGAATCGAGTGTTTCATGACATGTTGGACACTTTGGTCATCGTATTCATTGATGACATCTTGGTCTACTCAAGGGATAGGAAGACTCATGCAACACACTTGAGAGTAGCCCTACAACGGCTGAGAAGGGAGAACCTTTACGCCAAGTTCAAGAAATACAAATTTTGGCTGAAGAAAGTGGCCTTCTTGGGTCACGTAGTATCTTCAAACGGTATCAAGGTAGATCCAAGCAAGATAGCATCTATAGTAGGATGGGATGCACCAAAATCAGTTGTAGAGATTTGTAGTTTCCTTAGATTGGCTGGTTACTATAGAAGATTCATGGAAGACTACTCAAGAATCGTCGTTTTACTTACTAGACTAACCAAGAAAGGAGAAAAGTTCATATGGACAGATGAGTGTGAGAAGTGCTTTCAAACTCTGAAGTTAAGACTAGTTTCTACACCTATCTTGATCATCGCAGCACTAGGCTTGCCGTTCACCCTATATACGGATGCCTCAGGTGTAAGACCCGTGTCAAATTAACCCGGTCTTACCACCTTGAACCAGGTTTACCCATCATGGTCGAGTCAAATGGACCAAGGGCATGAAGGAGATCGAGATCCCAGGTATAAAATCGACCCAAAAATACTTAATTTTAGGGAAGGGTCGCACACCCAGCTAAGCAGGGTCGGACCTCCCAAAACAGAAAGTCAGACCCTCAGTTTTGAAGGGAGGGTCGAACAGCTTAAGACCCTAGGGTCGACGGGATCATCGACCCTCCCATCGACCCTCGGTTTCTTACGAAACTAAAATTAGGAAATTTCCTAATTTTCGGTTGGGATTCCTTCCAAATCTCAATGGGATTATTATAGAACATTCCTAGTCTATTTAAAGGACGTTCCTATTCCACATTCACTCCTTTTACAACCCTAATTGAATTGAGAGAAAGAGAGAAGAAGGAAAAGAGGAAGAAAGGCGGCTAGGAAGAAGGCTTAGCAAAAAGGAGAAGAAATTGCAGAGAAAAGTAATCTTCTCAGGTATGGATACTAATTCCATGAGTTTCTACAGACCTTAGGTTAGATATGGTTGAGTGTAGGATTTCGGAGAAACCCAAACCATCCATCCATGGTTAGGTTTTCATGAAAAACCATAGGAGGATGCACGAAAGCTATCTAGATGGATTATACATGGTTCTAGACCATGGAATGACTGTTGAATGAATGTAGGAAGCAAGCCATAGGACCCCAAACACGAAGAATGGGTTAAAAGTGGAAATTGGACCAGAGTGCACCAAGGGTCGCACCGAGGGTCGATAGATCATCCGACCCTAGGTGTTTTTTACCATCGACCCTCAGCATTCGGGAAGTTCAGAATGGAGGGAGGGTCGATAGACCCATCGACCCTAGCATCGACCCTAGCATCGACCCTCAGTTCACAGAAGGGTTTTTAAATTTCGAATTAATTCTAATTAAATTCTATCAACTTTGTTAGGTTTGCTAGCAATATAATAACATTATAAAGGTGATTCTAAAGCTTGGGAAAGTATCTTTAAGCAAGCTAAGGTGAGGAACCTTAACCCCAAACTAAATTGGTTAATAATAAACTGTTTTTATTTTCTTGAGTCCTATGTCATGTTTGATTCTATGCGAATATGTTTGTAATGTGCATACAGCATGCCATCCAATATTTCTATTACTTGTTCATGCATATTTACTTTATTGTTTATAACATGATGATGATGATGATGATGATAGGAATAGGCATGTGCTTGTATGTGTGTGGTTGATGTATTTGATGCGAGCGAGTATCAGGGGAGGTGTGATGAGAACGTCAATAAACGTTAACCTTTGGCGGGTCTCAGCACTTTAGCTTTATCTCTAACTCAAGTCTTGTGCATTGGCATCGTCGTATCGCCATTACCTTAGCAGAACTATTATGTCGTAGAGTATCAGGGGAGGTGGTCTCGGTCCTTGTAGTCTCTGACTCTACCGGGGGGGCCTTAGCTCTATCTCTATGGATGTTCTGAGGGATGCTGGGGTGAGGCCTTGGATACACTGTTTGGCATTAGGATTGGTTAGCAGCGAGCCCAGTTTGCAAGCCCTCGCTAACAGGGACTTACGTGTTGGTATAGCATTATATAGCAATAAACGTTAACCTTTGTTGTATAATGTTATGGTAGGGTGGATGGGGACGACGATAAACGTTAACCTTCAGGCGGGCTTCCACACCCTGTGTATAGAGGCGGTGTCAATAAACGTTAACCTTTGACCACCCAACCTTTCTATTGCACATTGCAAACTATAAACCAAGACCAAAGATATGAATTGACTTTTTGCAAGCATATGTAATGTTGCATTGTTTTGGCTACTCACTGAGCCGTATTGTGTGCTCACCCCTCGACGTCGAATATTTTTAGTTGATGATGCAGGTTATACAGTTGAAGATTACATGAACGCGTCAGCGTACGGAACTGTAGCAGCTATGGAAGTTGGAGCTGAAGATGATACACACGACTCCTTTTGCGAGTGCAACTCGTGTGTATTCGAGTAGATATTTTTATAGGTTTCTTTATTGGATTATAGACATGTATTTGATACTTAATTATTTATGTCTCGATTTGATACAAAATAATTTTCTATTAAATTATTAATATCATTTTAGTTCTCAGTTCATTTATTTATAAGATTTTCGCTAATGTGTATTTACTCTGATTATGATTGTGAATGCGTGTAAAGTTTGGATAACGCGGGGATAGCCTATTAGAGATCCTGGTTGAACCGTTAATTATTTAGCGGTTCATCAAACCATTCTGAAATGTGCGGAATTGGGGTGTGACAACTTGGTATCAGAGCATCTCAGGCCTTGCCCGCCGAACTGACACACATTCTAGACCATTGTGAACTGAGATAGGATAAATTAAAAGCTTTAATACAAACACACTGTAAGCACAAGTGATGATTGAAACCGAATTAAAAAGAGAATAATGCATCTATTAAAGGGAAAACCAGTTACATACAATGAGTAAGAGAAACAAAACGTATATACATCGCTAAAGCAGAGTACAGTCCACAACCCGGACAGTTACTATGTAGTATAAGAAAAGTAAAGTACAATCAGGAAGCTGGAGGCGAAGGAAGAGGCGGTGCCTCACGATCTCTGTCGTAGTCCTCAGCATAGACCCTAGTCAACCAGGCCACCTGGGTCTGGGTCGTCTGGAGACTAACTGTGAGACCGGCTATCCTCTGATCCATCGCACGCTGCACCTCTAGGAGCTCTCCCATCCGCGCGTCTGATACGTGCTGAGCAGCCAACAGCTCATCCATCCTCAGATCAGATCTGCACTGAGCATCCCTGATTTCCTGCAGCATCTCCATCATGGCTGAAGGTGGAAGTGAAGTATCAGCCGAGTGAGAAGGACCAGCCTCAGGTGCAGGAGCTACCGCAGAAGATGTACCAACTCCAGCCGCATGCGTGGGTGATGGCGGTGGTATCGCATCGACATCCATATATAAGCAATCATCGTCGACCAGATCCCCACGAGCCCTAGCAGTAGCCTCAGCATCAGCCATCTCAACCCGAGTGTGAGGGCGCACCATCGCGTTCCTCTCCTCATCACTAACCTCCGCATCTCGCAGCCCCATCTTGCAGATAGCCTCCCAATCTAGAGGCGACGAGAAGGTCTTCTCCTGGATCTTCTCATCTACTAGATCCACCCCCAGACGGGTCAGTAGCACTGTAATCATACGTCCATAGGGTAGATTACCCCTATGATCGGACAATGTAGCACTAATCATCGTCCGCATGATAATGTAAGGAAGGCAGACCGACTGACGAGTGCAGATGCAATAGATCAAGAACTAAGTCAGATGAGACCCTCTCATAATGCCTACTCTGCGGGATCAGATTATGCTGAATAATCTTGCAGAAGACCCGTGGAGCTGGACGCAAGTAACAAGCTCTCATCTACCATCTATCAGGACGGAGCAACTGGTTGTCGATCTCAGCTCTCATCTCCATCTCAACAAACTGTGGCTCTCCCGGCGCACAGTACACCATAGGGCCATCATAGGCAATGCCCAACAAATCGGTCAGCTGTCGATAATCAAAGGAGATGTGCACCCCCTTGACGTAGCTGGTGATGCGTAACTCCTGGCCGTGCTCAACGTCATTGTAATTCCCCACCACCTGGAGATTACAATAGAACTGGCGCACCAAATCTAGACACGTACACGCGTCGTATGTGATGATAGGGAGCCACCCCATATCACCGAATGCTCCCTCCACATTGAACAAGGCTAGCTCAGCCAAGTTCACCATGCGACCCCCTTCCACTTTCTTACGGGCATAGTCAGCATACTGTGCCTCAGCTTTATTCGAACGGAAGCGGAGTGGATCATGAAACCTTGGCACTTTGGTACGGGCCATAGTATCTGCAAAAATAAGAAAGAGAAAATGAACCAGGAGTTAATAGGATAAAATCCAAAAATTCGACTCAATAATGACGTAGGTTGACCATAAAGTCCCATTTCTCACCCTACCAGTGGGCGTAAGAACTTACGTAGGTTAAAATACATCCTACAATCTACATGCAGTAGGAAATTTTAACGGATAAGGTCCAATTTGAAGAAATTGAAGAAAAATCAAAAATTTCGATAAATTAGGGCAAAAAGAGAAAAATTTAAGTTTCTCGATAACCAACCGATAAAACTGAAAAAAATTTTAGGGCTTTCGTTCCTCAAGACCCCAATAACAAAATCCCCCAATAAAAATAGAATTTTTATGGTTGGAAAAAGTTTAATTCGGAAAATACGAGCTAAATGAGCAAAAACCTAGAAATAAAAACCTAAAAACAGGGAAAGTTGGGAAATTTTACCTGTAGAGGTGATGTGGATGTCGAAACTCGGACTAAGAACGATCCACAATAGTGAAGTAGCACTGTAGCAACTCGGAGAGTAGAGACGAGTCGAAACGGAGGAGGAATAGTGAGAATTGACCCAGAATCGGATCTTAAAAATCTGATTTTTGGTCCGAGGGTCGGACAATTTGACTGACACCATCGACCCTTGGATCGACCCTCCAATCGACCCTCAGCTCTCGAGAATCTGACAGAAAATCGAGGGTCGGACTGAGGGTCGGATACCCATCGACCCTCGCATCGACCCTCAGCTCTCGGGAAGAACAGGTCATTCCCAGGGTCGAATACCCAGGGTCGGATATACCAGCGACCCTCACCATCGACCCTGCATAGAAAAGACAGTATGAATTGGGGATTTTGGAATTTTATATCGGTTAGCGTGCCTACATGAAGTATAAATGATTTCTCACTGATTTTGATGATTTTCAGGCACCATCCATCTCGAGAGTAAATATGTCTGGACGTAGAGTTACCCGACAAACCCGAAATACAGTCCCACCACCACCACCAGTGGAGGAGACTAGTCAAGAGAATAACCATGCACAGGGTAATCCAGAACCAGCAGGCCCTACAAATTTTCCACCTCTACCACCGGAGCTAGCAAATGTGGTTATGAATCTGGCACAACAGCTACAGCAAATGCAACACGCACAAGCTCAAATGCAGGTTGCAATGGGAGTTATGTTTCAAGCCACTCAGGCTGCAGCCATGCACACTGGGCAAGCTAGTGCAGCACAAGTGGGTAACCACCCAGCTCAACAGACACCTCAATAACCGGCTGCACCAATTCCAGTGCAAGTCCCAGAAGCAACCCAAGGGAACTATCAGTATCCACCCCCTATGTTTGGGGCATACCAAAATCAACTGGATCACTCCCGGCTAGTGGAGAGATTTTTGAAAATGAAACCGAGAGAATTCAATGGTAAGCCGTCTGATCCACCGTGGCCAGCACACTGGATAGACAAAATGGAAAGGAACTTCCTTATGATGACTATTACCGAGGAAGAGAAAGTATTATGCGCCACCTTCATGCTCAAAGGCGACGCACACCATTAGTGGAAATCTACAAAGACGTACTTATTGACCAAGCACGCCCTACTGACATGGGCTATATATAAAGAAGCATTCTTTGAGAAGTATTTCCCCAGAAGCTTTAGAGATTCAATGGAGAAAGAGTTCCTGAGTTTGTACCAGGGACAGATGACCGTAGACGCATATCAACAGCGCTACGAAGAACTGTTTTTCTTTGCACCGGCTAGCATGCAAGAAGAAGATACAAAAACCTGTAGATTCATCACGGGACTAAGAGGAAGTATAAGAGAACATGTTTTGGGATTAGAGAAGAACATATACAACGAAGCTGTTCAGATTGCTCGAGTGATCGAATCGAGCCAGAAGGAGAGTTATTTCTCCCAGAGCAGAGGAATCAAGAGACCAGCCGGAAACTCCTATAACGGAGGCAACAATAGGACGTATAAACCTTTCCGTCCTCAAAATTTTGCAACTGTAGCAGCTCAACCACAGCCAAAGTCAAATTTTGAAGCCCCGAAGTGCTATAACTGCAACCAACTAGGGCATATGGCAAGAGAATGCCCAAAACCCAAGAAGCAACTACATCAAGGACGGGTATATGCTGTTACATCAGAGGATGCTGCCGCATCGCCCGATGTGGTCACAGGTATGACCGAAACTTGTAAGGCTATAATTAGAATTGATTGAGCATGTAGACTAAGTAAAAATGAATCACAGGTATCGTACCTATCAATGGCATACCTGCCAGAGTACTCTTTGATTCAGGAGCTACTCATTCATTTATATCTGTGTCATTTGGAAAGAAGACCAATCTGCCCATCAAAACATTAGACTACAAATTACTTGTACGGTCACCGATAGGATTAGAAGTTGAATTAGAGAAGGGTTATGGACCATGTCCAGTTCTCATTGGAAAGCAGACCTTGGATGCAACCTTAATACAACTTGAGATAGCAGACTTTGACGTCATCTTGGGAATGGACTGGTTAGCTCGGCACTCTGCAAATCTGTTATGCACCGAGAAGAAGCTAACGTTCAAAGACAAAGAAGGCGCAGAATTCAGTTTCTCGGGAACCAAACTTCCCAGGAGACGCAAGCTCATACTCTCAGCATTAAAGGCTAAGAAGTGCCTTGAGAAAGGAGCGGTCGGATATCTAGTATCAGTGGTCGACCTAACCAAGGACGTGCCACGAATGGAAGATATTGATGTCGTGTGGGATTTTCCTGATGTATTTCCGGAGGAACTACCCGGACTACCACCCGACCGAGCCACGGAGTTTGTAATAGACCTTATACCTGGAGCCGCACTAGTATCAAAAGCACCTTATAAAATGGCTCCTACTGAACTGAAGGAATTAAAAGTGCAATAACAAGAACTGCTGGATAAGGGTTATATTAGACCAGTATATCTCCATGGGGAGCACCGGTGTTGTTCGTAAAGAAGAAGGATGGTAGCGTTCGATTATGCATCGACTATAGAGAGTTGAATAAGCTGACAATCAAGAATCGATATCCACTACCCAGGATCGATGACTTGTTGGATCAGTTACAAGGAGCGAAGGTATTTTCAAAGATTGATCTTCGGTCAGGCTATCATCAACTGAAAATTAAAGAAGGTGACATTCCGAAGACAGCTTTCAGGACAAGATACGAACATTATGAGTTCCTAGTGATGTCCTTCGGACTAACTAATGCACCGGCGACATTCATGGAACTTATGAACCGGGTTTTCCATGATATGTTAGATACGTCGGTCATAGTATTTATTGATGACATATTGGTATACTCCAAGGACAAGGAAACCCATGTCAAGAACCTAAACGCAGCCCTACAGCGTTTAAGGAAAGAGAAGTTATACGCCAAATTTTTGAAGTGTGAGTTTTGGCTAAGTGAAGTCGCCTTTCTAGGCCATGTAGTATCTGCAGAAGGAATCAAAGTGGACCCTAGTAATATCAAGGCTATTGTGAAGTAGGAAGCACCAAAGAGTGTTTCAGAAATTAGAAGTTTTCTGGGTCTAGCTGGCTATTATCGGAGATTCGTAGAAGACTATTCTCGGATTGCCGTACCTCTCACCAGTTTGACCAAGAAAGGAGAAAAGTTTGTATGGACGGATAAGTGTGAAAAGAGTTTTCAAACACTGAAGACCAGATTGATATCCGCCCCAATTTTGACCATTCCCGTTCCAGGACAGACATTTACCTTATACATTGATGCATCGGGATTGGGATTAGGATGTGTGCTTATGCAAGGAGAGCAAGTGGTTGCGTATGTATCGAGACAGTTGAAGATACATGAGAAGAATTACCCCACTCATGATTTGGAGTTAGCGGCAGTAGTACATGCTGTTAAGATATGGAGACACTACCTATACGGAGAGAAATTTCAGATTAAGTCGGACCATAAAAGTCTTACTTATCTATTTAATCAGAAGGAGTTAAATATGAGACAAAGAAGATGGCTGGAACTATTGAAGGACTATGATTGTGATATCCAGTATCATCCGAGAAAAGCGAACGTAGTAGCAGATGCATTGAGCAGAAAAGCAATGATAAAATCTCAAGGAGAAGCTAGCACAACTGCAGCAATGTGTACTACCGGAATGGTATTCAATCACGGCAACGAGCAGTATGTGATAGATACAACGGATGGATCAGCCAACCAAGGGTTTATTCATCAGTTTTCAAATATGTTCGCGGCATTGAAGATTATACCGGATATAGTGAACAAAGTGAAGACAGCTATCAAAGCAGATCCTTATCTGAGAACGGTACAATAAGATATTGAGAAAGGTAGGACTAACCCTGAGTTCACCTTGGATGACGAGAATGTACTGAAATATAAAGGAAGAATATGTGTACCTGAAACAGAAAATATGGACATTAGACACCGACTGATGAAGGAAGCCCATACCACCATCTACTCGATACATCCTGGAAGCACAAAAATGTATCATGATCTAAAGAAACTGTATTGGTGGAGGGGAATGAAGGCAGATATAGCCAAGTTCGTGTCTCAATGCTTAAATTGTCAGAAGGTAAAGGCGGAACAACAAAGACCCACGGGACTGTTACAACCATTACCGGAACCAGCATGGAAATGGGACTGCATCACTATGGACTTCGTCATAGGACTACCAATGACTCCTCGAGTAGTTGACGCAGTTTGGGTGATTGTAGACCGTCTGACTAAAACAGCTCACTTCATACCAATACGACCCCAGTATACGCTGGAAAGGTTAGCAAAGCTGTAAGTGGATAATATTGTTCGGCTACATGGTATTCCAGAAAGCATCGTGTCCGATAGAGATCCACGATTTACTTCCAAGTTTTGGGAAGGACTGCAAAAGGCTATGGGTACAACATTAAAGTTCAGTACTGCATTCCACCCACAAACAGACGGACAGTCGGAGTGAACAATCCAGATTTTAGAAGATATGCTACGAGCATGTGTGATTGATTTCAAGGGATCATGGGACGAGAAGTTACCATTGATTGAGTTCGCTTATAATAATAGCTATCAGGCTACTATACAGATGTCACCTTATGAAGCACTGTATGGTAGGAAGTGTCGAACTCCCTTGTTTTGGAATGAAGTTGGAGAACGTAGTATTGTTGGACCGGAATTTGTTGAAGAGACTTGTCGAGTGGTCGACATCATCAAGGAAAGAGTAAGAACAGTTCAGAACCGGCAGAAGCAATATGCAGATACTCGACGAAGAGATCTAGAGTTCGCCGTAGGTGATAAAGTATTTCTGAAGGTATCGCCTATGCGAGGGTTGAAGAGGTTCGGACAGAAAGGAAAACTAAGTCCAAGGTATGTCGGACCATATGAGATTCTGGCTAAGCGTGGAAAAGTAGCTTATCAGTTAGCACTACCACCATCTATGTCAAGTGTGCATGACGTATTTCACATATCCTTATTGAAGAAGTATGTCAAAGACCCAACGCATGTTTTGACAGTAGATTTGCCAGAATTGACTGATGATTTGACATTTGAAGTAACACCAACAGAAATCACTAGTCGAAAGGTTCAACGTCTACGTAACAGAGATATCTACTATGTTAAGGTCACATGGAAAAGTAGAGACATGGAAGAGGTTACATGGGAAGAAGAAAATGCTATGAGAAAGCAATACCCTGACTTGTTTGATTCAGAAGGTACGTACAATTTCGAGGACAAAATTTTTATAAGTTGGGGGGAGTTGTAAGACCCGTGTCAAACTAACCCGGTCTTACCACCTTGAACCAGGTTTACCCATCATGGTCGAGTCAAATGGACCAAGGGCATGAAGGAGATCGAGATCCCAAGTATAAAATCGACCCAAAAACACTTAATTTTAGGGAAGGGTCGCACACCCAGCTAAGCAGGGTCGGACCTCCCAAAACAGAAAGTCAGACCCTCAGTTTTGAAGGGAGGGTCGGACAGCTTAAGACCCTAGGGTCGACGGGATCATCGACCCTCCCATCGACCCTCGGTTTCTTACGAAACTAAAATTAGGAAATTTCCTAATTTTCGGTTGGGATTCCTTCCAAATCTCAATGGGATTATTATAGGACATTCCTAGTCTATTTAAAGGACGTTCCTAAGCCACATTCACTCCTTTCACAACCCTAATTGAATTGAGAGAAAGAGAGAAGAAGGAAAAGAGGAAGAAAGGAGGCTAGGAAGAAGGCTTAGCAAAAAAGAGAAGAAATTGCAGAGAAAAGTAATCTTCTCAGGTATGGATACTAATTCTATGAGTTTCTACAGACCTTAGGTTAGATATGGTTGAGTGTAGGATTTCGGAGAAACCCAAACCATCCATCCATGGTTAGGTTTTCATGGAAAACCATAGGAGGATGCATGAAAGCTATCTAGATGGATTATACATGGTTCTAGACCATGGAATGACTGTTGAATGAATGTAGGAAGCAAGCCATAGGACCCCAAACACGAAGAATGGGTTATAAGTGGAAATTGGACCAGAGTGCACCAAGGGTCGCACCGAGGGTCGATAGATCATCCGACCCTAGGTGTTTTTGACCATCGACCCTCAACATTCGGGAAGTTCAGAATGGAGGTAGGGTCGATAGACCCATCGACCCTAGCATCGACCCTAGCATTGACCCTCAGTTGACAGAATGGTATTTAAATTCCGAATTAATTCTAATTAAATTCTATCGACTTTGTTAGGTTTGCTAGCAATATAATAACATTATAAAGGTGATTCTAAAGCTTAGGAAAGTATCTTTAAGCAAGCTAAGGTGAGGAACCTTAACCCCAAACTAAATTGGTTAATAATAAACTGTTTTTATTTTCTTGAGTCCTATGCCATGTTTGATTCTATGCGAATATGTTTGTAATGTGCATACAGCATGCCATCCAATATTTCTATTACTTGTTCATGCATATCTACTTTATTGTTTATAACATGATGATGATGATGATGATAGGAATAGGCATGTGCTTGTATGTGTGTGGTTGATGTATTTGATGCGAGCAAGTATCAGGGGAGGTGTGATGAGAACGTCAATAAACGTTAACCTTTGGCGGGTCTCAGCACTTTAGCTCTATCTCTAACTCAAGTCTTGTGCATTGGCATCGTCGTATCGCCATTACCTTAGCAGAACTATTATGTCATAGAATATCAGGGGAGGTGGTCTCGGTCCTTGTAGTCTCTGACTCTACCGGGGGGCCTTAGCTCTATCTCTATGGATGTTCTGAGGGATGCTGGGGTGAGGCCTTGGATACACTGTTTGGCATTAGGATTGGTTAGCAGCGAGCCCAGTTTGCAAGCCCTCGCTAACAGGGGCTTACGTGTTGGTATAGCATTATATAGCAATAAACGTTAACCTTTGTTGTATAATGTTATGGTAGGGTGGATGGGGACGACGATAAACGTTAACCTTCGGGCGGGCTTCCACACCCTGTGTATAGAGGCGGTGTCAATAAACGTTAACCTTTGACCACCCAACCTTTCTATTGCACATTGCAAACTATAAACCAAGACCAAAGATATGAATTGACTTTTTGCATGCATATGTAATGTTGCATTGTTTTGGCTACTCACTGAGCCGGGTTGTGTGCTCACCCCTCGATGTCGAATATTTTTAGTTGATGATGTAGGTTATACGGTTGAAGATTACATGAACGCGTCGGCGTATGGAACTGTTGCAGCTATGGAAGTTGGACCTGAAGACGATACACATGACTCCTTTTGCGAGTGCAACTCGTGTGTATTCGAGTAGATATTTTTATAGGTTTCTTTATTGGATTATAGACATGTATTTGATACTTAATTATTTATGTCTCGATTTGATACAGAATAATTTTCTATTAAATTATTAATATCATTTTAGTTCTCAGTTCATTTATTTATAAGATTTCCGTTAATTTGTATTTACTCTGATTATGATTGTGAATGCGTGTAAAGTTTGGATAATGCGGGGATAGCCTATTAGAGATCCAGGTTGAACCGTTGGTTATTTAGCGGTTCATCACACCATTCTGAAATGTGCAGAATTGGGGTGTGACATCAGGGTTGGGTCTTGGATGTGTGTTGATGCAAGGAGAACAGATGATTGCCTACGCATCTAGACAGTTGAAAGAGCATGAGAAGAACTATCCTACGCATGATCTGGAGTTAGCAGTGGTCATTCACGCAATCAAGACTTGGAGGCACTACTTTTATGGTGAAAAGTTTTAGATCAAGTCGGATCATAAGAGTTTGACTTACCTTTTTACTCAGAAGGACCTGAATATGAGACAGAGGAGATGACTGGAGCTATTAAAAGATTATGATTGTAACATCCAGTACCATCCGAGTAAGGAAAACGTCAAGGCTAATGCCTTAAGCAAAAAGTGAGGATTGAAACCTGAGGCAGAACCTAGTACAAATATTGCACTGTGTGCTGCAGTCTCAGGCTTAATAGAGAATGATTAAGAGCATATATTAGAGACTACAGAAGATCCAGTGGAATAGGGTTTAATTCATAAGTTCACATTGATATTTCACAGCTTTGAAGATCTCATCGGATCTAATAGATGAGGTAAAAATAGCAATCCTACAAAATCCACAGCTCAAGACTGTGCAAGAAGATCTAGAGAAGGGTAAAGGCAACCCTGACTTTATCTTGGATTCAGACAAGGTACTCAGGTATCGTAGACGATTATGTATTTCTGAGAGTAAGAACTCAAATATCAGAGACAAAATTATGATAGAAGCTCATTACACCCCATATTCGGTACATCCAGGAAGCACCAAGATGTACCATGATTTAAGAAGATTATATTGGTAGAGGGGTATGAAAGCGGATGTAGCTCGATTTGTATTCCAATGTCTAAATTGCCAGTAAGTGAAAGCAGAAAGATAAAGACCCATAGGTTTGCTACAACCACTACCAGAGCCAGCATGAAAGTGGGATTGTATCACAATGGATTTTGTCACTGGCCTACCCTTGACACCAAGGTCAGTAGATTCCGTGTGGGTTATAGTCGATCGACTTACCAAGACAGCTCGCTTCATCACTATCAAACCTCAGTATACCATGGACAAGCTAGCCAAGCTATATGTGGATAATATAGTCAGACTTTACGGTGTTCCAGAGAGTATAGTATCTAACAGAGATCCCTGTTTTACATCAAAGTTTTGGGAAGGATTACAGAAAGCAATGGGAACCAAGTTAAAATTTAGTACAGCTTTTCATCCCCAGACAGACGGGCAGTCAGAAAGAACTATTCAAATCTTGGAGGATATGCTCTGAGCGTGTGCCCTAGATTTCAAAGGATCCTGGGAAGAAAAGCTATCACTCATCGAGTTTGCTTATAACAATAGTTATCAGGCCAAGATCCAGATGGCTCCATATGAGGCACTCTATGGGAAGAAATGTCATACACCTCTATTATGGAATGAGGTGGGAGAGAGAAGGATTGTAGGATCGGAGTTCGTAGAAGAAACTTGTCGAGCGATTGATCAAATTAAGGAAAGAGTGAAGACAGCTCAAGTTCGACAAAAGCACTACGCAGACAACTGACGTCGAGATCTGGAGTTTGCAGTGGGTGACAAGGTATTCTTGAAGATATCACCTATGCGAGGCCTGAAATGATTTGGTAAAAAGGGGAAGCTATGCCCCAGGTATGTGGGACCATACAAAATATTGACCAGACGTGGCAATGTGGCATATCAACTGGCTCTACCACCATCCATGTCAAGCGTTCATGAGTGTTTCATGTTTTCTTATTGAAGAAGTATGTCAGGGATCCATCGCACATCTTGACAGCAGACCCACCAGACTTGACAGAGGATTTAACCTTTGAGGTGGTACCTATGATGCTCACAAGCCGACAGGTACAACACCTCCGAAGCAAAGATATCCATTATGTGAAAGTGCATTGGAAAAGCCAAGATGTAGAGGAAATCACTTGGGAGGAGGAGAATGCAATGCGAAAGGAGTACCCTAACCTTTTCGATAAATAAGGTACGTGCAAATTTTGAGGCCAAAATTTCTTTTAAGGGTGGGGGAGTTGTGAGACCTACATGTAAATTTCAGGGACGAAATTTCTCTTAAGGGTGGGGGAGTTGTAAGACCCACACTCCATGAACCCGATCTAAACCTTTAATTCATGTCATAACAGGTCTTCCAATCATCACAGGGCCAGACGGGACGAGCGGGTGACAATCAGGTACGAAAATGGACCAAATTTAGGATAAAATTCTATATCGATCTATGGTACCGGTTGATGGTACCGGCCGACAGGTATGTCTACGCGGGTAGACTGGTTAAATCCAAAAATTGATCTCTGTGGGCCCCGCTAGACAAATCTCTAACCTAGGGACTTTTCTAACATAGGAAAACTTCCTAAACTCTATCCTAGTCTATTTAAGGACCCTTAAACCTCCTTAGAACTTTTTGATTGCTTCTCACAAACCCTAGAGAGGAGAAAGAGAACAAAGAAGGAGAAGGAGCTAAGAAAGGTGAGAGAGGAGCTGTCGTTGGATGAAGAACACCATAGTTGTGAACCAATGGTAAGTGCTTGAACTTCTCTCTAAGTTAAGCATTATAGATGATTAATCATGAATTGATCAATACCATGCAAGGCGAGGTATTGATCTAAAACCCTTAAACTGCAATCAAACCCTAATACAGTCGATAAACCCTAGATTCGAATTCTAGGTAATGAATCATAGGAACTATGACTTAAATGGGACATGAAACAACTCTAACTCGTTGCTCAGGCCTAGAATAGGAGAAACCCTAGAACCAATAATGGGTGATCGACGGAAGGCGAACACCAAGATTGGTGGTCTTTTAGAGGCATACCGGTCGACCATATCGGTCACACCATATGTGATCGGTATTACGACCGGTACCTTTCGGGGACTGGTCTGTAGGGGACCGATCGACCATACCGGTCGTGCCTTGCCCCATAGTGTTGCGATCGGTACTTGCGATCGGTATGCACTGTGAGGGTCTTATTGAGACCCTGGTATGAACCGTTGGTTCAGTGATGGTTCACTGACACTTCTGGTTCAGCCAGAATTCGGGTGTGACAGTGAACCCTAAGAAAATTATTTTAATTCAACTCTAACATCGTGTAGGACCCTGTGTTAGCAAGTTTGGATTCGGTGACGCAGAGCTAGCTAGCAATCAAGCGTCAGATAAAGGAATTGGACCCAAATCCTAATGAGTTAATAACAGTAAAACATTGTTAATAATTATGATTATGTGGATTGGTGTTTGTGCATACTTACATGTCATCTTTACTTTGAGTTATGTTATTGTTCAGGCATACTCGCTATGCTAGAATGTGATTGTTAAGCATGTGATTGTTTTCGTTGGTGTATGGAATGGGAAGGGTTTGGCGTCTTGGATCATTCCTTACACTAGCACCTTTTCGTATCGCTTCTGTCTTAGCATGCTTGGTGCGGGTAGGGTATCAGGGGGAGGAAGTGGCACTGTGGTCTCTGGCCTGGCCACTAGACTCTAGCCCTATCTCTATATCGTAGGAAGTTGTGTTGGGATAAGGCCTACTGTGATGACATATAGGATTGGTTAATTGCGAGCCCATTTTACAAACCCTCGCCAATAGGGGCTTACGTGTTGGTATGGGTAGGGCATCAGGGGAAATATTGGTGGTGTTTGATCCAGACACTTTAGCTCTATCTCTATTCCACGGTGGGTGCATGTGGGACGACAGTAGTGTTTGATCCGTTGGATGGATTCACACACTCGTGTATAGAGGTGCAGTGGCCGCCAATCCTTTCTATAGTACATTGCAAACTTCAAACCATACCATAATGTGAATGTTACTCATGCATGATGTGTGTTGCGTTGTCTGAATGTCTTACTGAACTAAGTTGGGAGCTCACCCTTGTATATATACATGTTTTTAGATGTTGATGCAGGTTACACCGTGGAGGACTACGTGGATGCTCCACTGTATGGAGGTGCTGCTGCCTTGAAAGTGCAAGCAGGGGAGGACAAGCATGACACTTCATGCGAGTGCCCTTTCTGCGTGTACCTCTAGGATATTTGATTTGTTTATTCTATTTATTTTCAATTGGATTTATGAATGATGTAAAGATATTTAGTTACGTTTTGGTACTTGGAATAATTGATTAATTTATTTTATTTATCCATAGAAGTACTCAGTTCATTTAATTTAAGAATTTTACTATATTTAATCGTATTCTGATTATGGTTATGTGCAATGGTTTGTATGAGTAGACACGGTCTTATTGAGATCCTAGTGTGAACCGTTGGTTCAGTGACGATTCACTCACAATTCTGGTTCAGTCGGAATTGGGGTGTGACAGGTATGCCTCCGGAAGACCACCAACTTGGTGTTCGTCTCCCGTCGGTCACCCATTATGATTTCTAGGGTTCCTCCTATGCCTTCTAGGCTTGAGCAACGTTTTAGGATTGTTCTTATCTTTCATTCAAAGCCTACATTCTAAGAAATCTTAGTTTAAAATTCAAATCTAGGTTTTATCAACCGAATTAGGGTTTGACAAGAATTTAGGGAGTTTGATCAATACCTAGCCTTGTATGGTATTGATCAGTCATGATCAGTCATCCATAATGTTTAACTTAAAGAGAAGTTCAAGCACTTACCGTTGGTTCTCAACTATGGTGTTCTTCGTCCAACAGCGGCTCCTCTTCCACCTTTCTTAGCTCTTTCTCCTCTCTAGGGTTTGTGAGAATCAATCAAAGAGGTTTAAGGAGGTTTAAAGGTCCTTAAATAGGCTAGATTAGGTTTTAGGAAGTTCCTACATTAGGAAAGTCTCTAGGATTGAGATTTGGCAAGCGAGACCCACATAGATCAGTTTTTGGATCTAACTAGTCTGCTTGGGCTAACATACCCGATCGACCGGTACGACATGAAATAAAGGTTTAGATCAAGTTCATGGAGTGCGGGTCTTACTACTCCCCCACCCTTAAAAGAAATTTCGTCCCCAAAATTTGCATGTAAGTCTCACACCTGCGTTAAAATTGTAAGGGCATTGTTATAAGTCCCAAATTGATACTGTTAGCTTCCCGTGGGTGCTAGTTAAACAGGGTGTGTGTAGCGTGTACTGAACACTGGTACTTGATACCTGAATTATTGGCACATTTATGCCCTCCTAGTTTTATGCTGGGTAAACTGGGTGTATGTACTCCCAACTGTGTAGACAGCTTAAAGAAGCGTATTGAGTATATACGGAGCCCATAGGGCATTACTCCGTGGACTAGCCATCACACAATGTGGAGGTGAACCACGTATATCTCTGTGTTATGGATGTTGTGATTGTTTATAATCTATACATCGTAAAGTGTATGGAATGGCTTGCAGGATGTGTGCACAATATGGTAGACCTGACCACTCTGTGGTAGCGAGGTGGTTATGCATACGACTGTATGTGTGTGGCAGTGTTTCAGTGATTGTGTGCTTGTGGTCAATGAGAGAAACATTAACTCAAGGTAGCATCTATCTTCAAGGAATTATCTGGGAAGAGTTTTGAAGACACTGATTCACTCCCCTTCTCAGTGTCAACCTATGATCAACACTCACAAGTAGTAGCCGACATAGCTATATATTTAGCTTTTGCTAAAGAATGATATATTGTAGTTTGTTTCTTAGTTCTCCATGACATGTAGAAGGCTATGACCAAGAAATATAGTGTAGCCCGATGTAGAACGTCGAGTTATAGGACAACTGGCCCAATCAGAATCACAATAAACTAAAATATATAACGAAGAGGGTGATGACATGAAAACACACTTAGACTACCATTCAATAACTTGGAACCCTTTGAGCTGCTAACAAACGGGGTAGGCAAGGTTGGTTCATGTATTGGCTTAATATATTCAAAGCAAAGCAAATGTCTGGCCGAGAAATCGTCAAATATATCAACAATCTAATAGCGGTGATATTCAAAGGGGTCGGCTAACAAGTCACCATCAGTTGGTGTAAGCCGAAAATTTTGTCCAATGGAAAATGAGAATAAGGGTGGCAACCCAGAGACAAGATGCATGTTTGAGGCCGTATAAGGATTTACGCAAGTAACGAACAAGATTATTTCCAGGTTTGGCAAAGCCGGAAGAATTGTCATATAAATTTCCTCATTTAAATCACCATGTAAACACACATTCTTCCCATCAAATTGATATAAGGACATTTCTTTGATGCCGCAAGGGGGCAAGGAGGAAACATGTGGTGACTAATTTTGCAAGAGGTGCGAAATCTCATGGGAGTCGAATCCCTCTAAATTGCGTGTAGCTTTTAGCTACCAAGTGAACTTTATATCTTTCACATCAACATTGTCTATGCTGAAATAGCTCGCAATTTATGGATCGATCTTAAAATTGCTTTTTTTGAAAGAAATGGACCAAGAGTGTACGAGCTTCGCTGGAATATATCACTCCTTCAACAAGACAAACTTTTGGTCTACTTTCAAATGAACTCGGTTCATACATACAGGTACCTTCTTGCACCTGTGGCTCTTTCAAGGCCTTCCAAGTTCACTTACAGACAGAAAAAAACTGTTTCAGTTTTTATTTTTATTTTTTTGGGTAAGTAAAAAACTATTTCAGTTTTTATAGGTCTAAATGATTAATTCTCTACAGTCCAAACTCAAATTTTAACAATGGAACCATTATATGTTCTCAACAAGGCGTCCTTGTTGGTCCTTCAAGAAGATAGGCACAACATGCTTCCAATACAGCATCCTTCATACACTTTATGTAAGACCCACACGCCACGAACCAGGTCTAACCTTATATTTCGTGTCATGACCGGTCTACATATCATGGTCGAGCCAAGTGGACCAAGTGTGTGAAGAAACCCAAGACCCAATATGAAATTTTACTCAAAAATAGTCAAAATGAGGGTAGGGTCGCATGCCTAAACAGGCAGGGTCGACCCCCTGTCCGACCCATGACTTTTTGGTCTAGGGGTCGCAGGGGTCTCGAATTGTCCGACCCCCCATCGACCCCCCCCCCCCCATCGACCCCCTGTTGCCGACAGAACCTAAAATTAGAAAACTTCATAATTTCAATTGGAACCTTTCCTAAACTCAATGGGACTTATTTTGGGAGGTTTTACTCTATAAATAGGACGTCCCTATGCCTCTTTCACTCCTTTTACAACTCTAATTGGATTGAGAGAAAGAGAAGAGAAGGAAGAGAAGGAGAAGAGAAGGAGGATTGAAGAAAAAGACCAAGGAGGAGGAAATTCAGAGGAAACTCTGAATCTCAGCAAACCTAAGGTATGAATACATTCTCCATGATTTATTTAAGACCTTAGAATGGTTTATGAAGAGAGTATGACTTAGGAGAAACCCAAATCATCTATCCATGGGAGGATTTCAATGAAATCCATGGAGAAAAATCATGGTAGGCAAAGTAAGGAAGAAACCTAGAGTTTTAAGCCATAGAACAAGCATAGAATGGATTGTGGAAGTAAGTCATAGGACCCAAACATGAAAGAATAGACTGTAGGATGAAATTCTTGACACAAACATGGGGGGTCGCACCTAGGGTCAATGGAACATCCAACCCTAGCATCGACCCCCAGCATTCGGGAAGCCCAGGAAAGGGGTGGTCGCACCCAGGGTCAATGGAAGGTCCGACCCTGGCATCAATCCCCAGTTAACAGTAGGTTTTTAAAATCAGAATTAATTCTAATTAAATTCTAACGACTTGATTAGGTCTTCTAGTGATATAATATTGATATTTAGTTGATTCTTAAAGCTTGAAAGAGGATCTACATTCAAGCAAAGGTGAGGGAACAAGACCTAAACTAATTGGTTAATAATAAACTATTTTTATTTCTTTAGTCCGATGCCATGACTGATTCTATGCGTGTATGCTTGTATGTGCATTCAACATGTCATCCAATATTTCTATTATTACTGTTCATGCATATTTAAATTTATTGTTTAACATGATGATGATGATGATGATAGGAATAGGCATGTGAATGTATGTGTGTGGTTAGTGTGCTTGATGCGAGCGAGTATCAGGGGGGGTGTCATAGGCGGGCCTCAGCACTCTAGCTCTATCTCTAACTCAAGTCTTGTCCACTGACATCGTCGTATCGCCTTTAGCTTAGCATAACTATTATGTCGTAGTGTATGAGGGGAGGTGGTCTCAGACCGTGTAGTCTCTAACTCTGCCAGGGGGCCTTAGCCCTATCTCTATGGACATATTGAGGGATGCTGGGGTGAGGCCTTGGATACACTGTTTGACATTAGGATTGGTTAGTTGCGAGTCCAGTTTGTGAGCCCTCGCCAGCAGGGGCTTACGTGTTGGTATGGGCAACCGGTACAGCAGTAAATGTAATCTTTGCGTGTACATTGTCCATGGTGGGTGCATGTGGGACAACAATAAACGTTACCTTTGGGCGGCTTCACACACTCGTGTATAGAGGTGAGGCGTCAATAAACGTAACATTTGGCCACCAATCCTTTCTATAGCACATTGTAAACTTATATACCAGACCAAAGATATGAATGAATGCATGCATATGTTTGTTGCATTGTTTTGTTTTCTCACTAAGCTCAAGTTGGAGAGCTGACCCTCGCGCACGTAATTCTTTTAGTTTCTGATGTTGTAGGTACTATGATTGAAGATTATGTCTATACGCCAACATATGAATGGGTGGAGGCTATGAATGAGCAAGCTATGTAGAACGAACATGGTTCGTTATGAGAGCGTTTCAACTGTGGACATGTTTAGTGTTTAGACTTCGTATCTGGATATTGTAATATGTATTAAGTTATGTTTTAGCTATTTGGAAATAAATGAAATATTAATTATTTATCATGACTAGACCTCAGTTCATTATTTGTAAGACTTCCGCTTACCTTATTATCTCTGATTAATGTGGAATGTGTTTTGGTTTATCATATGTAGGATAGCCTATTCGAGATCCTAGTTGAACCATTGATTTATTGACGGTTCATCACACCATTTGGGTTAGTCCAAAATTGGGGTGTGACAACTTGGTATTAGTGCTCTCTCAGGCCTTCCCGTGAAACCTGAATACTTCCACTAGAGTCCATGAACTGAGTTAGGATAAATTAAAAGCTTTAATACAAACACACAATAAGCACCTATGTTGGTTGAGACAGAACTTAAACAAGACAATAATGTACATATAAAAGGTGGAATCATATATATACACTCAAACAGAAAGAGAAGACCAAAATTTATCCTGATAAACAAATAATATAGGGATCCATAAGTTGGGTAGTTATCTACGTATACAAGGGATATAGTACTGTAGCAAGAAGGAAGCATCTGTACAGTAGAAAATTAGAATACCCAGTTGGTACTCACAAGATGTGAAACTCAATGTAGGACAGAGGAAGAAGGAAAATGGCTAGTAATGCCAAAACCCCTGTAGAGATAAAGGAAAAGATCTCAGGCTAAATCCAACAGAGATAAGAGAATAATGGAGATACATTAAGAATAAGAGTAACTATACTCCTGGGTGACATGGAGACTCAGGGTGAGATCCACCATAAGCTGATCCATTACCCGCTGAGCATTAAGAAGAGGTTGCAACTTGACCCCACCACTATCAAGGTCGAGAATGGGTAATGAAAACTCATCTGAGCAGATGCTAGATAATGATAATCAGATTAGAGCGAATCAAAGGAGGTGAACAACCAGACCACTCCAGCCAACCACCTGGACTATTAAGTACCTTGGTTATGGTTGTCATAAACTTGACCCAATAAAATACAAGAGCAACAACAGATGAGACCGACTATGCAAGTTGCTATGTAAATCACTACCCAAGTTGCTGATGCTACATCAACACCTCCGGGTCAAACCAAGTACGGTACCAATTTGTAGCATCACTGTACCCCAACACCTGTTAGCTATAACACAGTGCCTACCACACAGCAAGTCCCAGTAATGCACACCTCAGTGCAGAAGTTTGGTGCACAATAAGCAGTGTATCAAGGTGGTTAACCTTATCAGCCACCGATGTATAGGATAGTTGCATCATGACAGAATGATCCAACAAGGATTGAAGAATGTCTTTTGAAGATGATACCTCGGACATTTTCAGAAAAGGATCAAATCTATTATGGCCATATATCTAGATAGGTTTATGTAGGATGCGGTGTATTATTGATTTACTCTTATGATTATAGAGGATGCACATACTAGATTTTAATTTCTCGTGCCTTGACCGGATACCTTCTTGATTTAACCTGTCAATTGGAGTTATAGATATTGTTTCTTTAGTATTAGTCCTGATTATATCAATCTGAACCACTCTCATAATCGACAACATGAACAGAGATATGAACTGAATGAACAGTTAAATGTTTAATCATGATGAGCGTACATCTTTCGATTTTACCTGATTTACTGATGTACGAAAACTTTCTCCAGATTTATTCCTATAGTGCCTTGACCAATGGCATTATATATACTCAATAGAACCTATAACCATGAGGTTAAGAGTTGTAAAACCTCTATTTTCATATATTTGGACCACCGTGCAACTTGATGATCTTTTAATACCGGTTGGATTACTACAGATTTACTCCTGATCTTTTAAACCTAAGTTCACTAAATAAAGAAAGTATTTGTCGTCATACTAAATTGAAAGAAGAAAATGAATTGTTTTGGATAAACATTCTGATTCTTACATTTCTCGACATCCATTGATAAGATGTTTAGTGATAATGGAATTATTGGAAGAAAGATGATTGGATTCAGATTAAATGCTATGGCCAATGAACCTCAGATGAAGTAATGGAGGATCTATTTTGAGATTACTGAATTAATGGATATGAGCCATGTCTATAAAAGAGTGCATGAGCAAAAAGTAAAAACTATCAAGAGTAACTAGGAAAGAGTAGATAACATTCAAGTAAAGTTAAAGATGGCTATATCGGTATGAATTTTGACAAGACAGAAGATTTCTAAAGGCAAATCTAAGAGTGGATACAAGGATAAAGTCAAAAATCATGGCATTGATAGTATTCAGATTAGTATAAGTAATACTGAGTTACGCCCAATGTTAAAGGAAATGATTAAGCAAAGACCAAGACAGTTTGGCAGAAGTAATGAAATTTTGAGCATATACCCTAATGCTTAGACTTGGGATATGTAATGAGTAAATAGTCAGAAGATGCTTTTCAAGATATATAATAGAATGATAAAAGGAGGTGTAAGCTAATGTGCTTTTTGGGATATATGAGATTTCCAGCAATAGTCTTTGAAAAACTAAGAGAGGAAAGAACTACACGAGCTCTTAAGACCTTATACCAGATTTTGCTAGTTCAAGCCCTTTAGACTAGATGTTGTATGGGATGAGTGTTATGAACAATGTCCAAATCATATGGATGGATAGAATTTGGATGCAACCTGAGTCGACTTGAGATGGTAGACTTTGACGTCATCTTGGGAATAGACTGGTTGTCTCAACACTCTACAAAGTTGTTGTGTGCATAGAAGAGATTATCATTCAAGAATAAAGATGGCATATAATTGAGTATTATTGGAAGTATGTTGCCTAAGAAAAGAAAGCTGATCCTCTCTGTGCTAAAGGCAAAGAGATGCTTTGAAGAGAAAGAAGTTGGATATATGGTATCTGTGGTATACGTTACCAAAGAAGCACCACAGATGGAAGATATTGATGTGATGCATAAATTCCTGATGTCTTTCCAGGAGACTTACCTGGGTTATCATCTGATTATACGACTGAGTTCGTCATCGACTTGTTACCAAGGACGATACTTGTGTCAAAGGCACCTATAGAATAGTTCCTATGTAGTTGAAGGGATTGAAACTCAACTACAGGAGTTATTAGACAAGGGTTCCAATCGGCTAAGTATTGCGTCACGGAAAGTGCCAATTCTTGAAGAAGAAGGACGGTAATGCCAAATTATGTATAGACTATCGAGAATCGAACAAGCTCACGATCAAGAATCGATATCTATCACCTCAGATCGATGACTTGTTTAAACAGTTGCAAAGAGAAAAGGTAATTTCTAAGATTGATCTTCGGTCAAGATATCAACAGCTGAAGAATTTGGACAGCGATATCTCGAAGATACCTTTAGAATCGGGATTGGACATTATGAGTTTTCGATTTTGACGTTTGGATTAACCAATGCCCCTACATCTTTTATGGAGCTGATGAACTGGGTGTTTCATGACATGTTGGACACGTTGGTCATAGTTTTCATAGATGATATTTTGGTTTATTCCAAGAATGAAGTAACTCATACAATGGATTTTAGAACAGCTTCACAACAGTTGAAAAGGAAAAAGTTTTATGCCAAGTCCAAGAAATATGAGACCCAATTAAACAAATTTATCTACTTAGATCACATAGTATCGTAAAAAGGGATTAAAGTGGACCCTATTAAGATAGAAGTAATCATATGGTGAGAAACATCTGAAGAGTATTGCGAAGATCAGAAGTTCTTGGGGTTTAGCTGATTATTATAGACGATTTTTGGAGGACCACTCTAAGATCGCAAAATCTCTTACCAAGCTAACCAGGAAGGGAGATGATTTTAATTGGACTGACAAGTGTGAAGAAGGGTTGATATCAACTCTCACCTTGATCATTTGGATACCAGGGAAACCTTTTACTCTATACATCGAGGCTTTCGAATTGGATCTAGGATGCGGATTGATGCATGGTAAATAAGTGATTGCATATGCTTTTAGAAAACTGAAGGAGCATGAGACGAGTTATCCTACTCATGACTTGAAATTAACGGTGATAAATTATGCAATCAAGACTTGGAGACATTATCTAAACGAAGGAGAATTTTAGACTGAATGGGAACACAAGAGTTTTATGTACCTCCTCATCAGAAAGAGAGTTGAACATGAGGATAAGAAAATGGCTGAAATTGCTCAAGGATTAAGACTGTGATATCTAGTATCATCCAGTGAAGGCTAATGTAGTAGCTAAGGCATTAAGCAAAAAGGGAATTACGAAGTCTGAGGAAGGAACCAGTATAGATACTGTAAGACCCGCACTCTGAAAACCCGGTCTAAATCTTGATTTTGTGTCATGACAGGTCTTCCGATTATCACCGGGCCAGACGGGGCAAGCGGATAACAAACAGGTACAAAATCAGACCAAAGTTGACCAATTATACCTGATTTTAGGTATACCGGTCGATGGTACCGGTCTTGGTACCGGTTGACCGGTATGGCCTGCGCAGCTATGTGCGGAAATCTGGAAATTGGTCTCTACGGGTCCCGCTTTCCTGATTTCGAATCCTAAAAGTTTCCTAATCCTAGTAGGGTTACTAAACCCTATTTTTAGCCTATAAATACACCCTTAAACCTCCTCAAATCCTTTCCATTGTCTCTCACAAACCCTAGAGAAGAGAAAGAGGTTGGAAAGGAGAAGGGGCTAGGAAGAAGAAGGAGGTGCCGCCATTACCGTTCGACGACGCTCTCATTACGCCAGTCAATGGTAAGTGTTTGAATCCATCTTCTTATCCTATGTTAGTTGTGTGGGTGGATCAATACCATGCAAAGTAGGTATTGATCTAAAACCCTAAATTGGCCAATAAACCCTAAGTTGCCATCAAACCCTAGATTCGAGTTTCGAGATGATATTCATCAAAAAGAGACTTGAATGAGTTGGGGATAACTCTAACTCCAAGTTTAGACTTAGAATGGATAGGAGAAACCCTGAAAATCCATGGAGGATGATCGTCGGCAGTCGAAAAACCCATGTATGGTCTTCCGGAGACATACCGGTCGACTATACCGGTTGCACATAATGCGACCAGTATGTTGCGACCGCTACCTCTCGGGAGGTTATCTGTGGGGACCGGCTGACCATACCGGTCGCCAGTCTTTCCCACAGAGCTGCGACCGGTACATGCCACCGGTCAGCTCTGTGAGGGTATTTTGTAATCCATGTTGGTTTCCGACCAACATGAAACCCTAAACAATATATTCTAATGAAACCTAAATAATCTTGTAGGACTTTGTGACTTATCGTTTGGATCTTGCAACGTGGAGCAAGTGATCGAACGAGCGTCAGGTAAGGGAATCTGACCCAAACCTAATAATTAATGGACAGTAAATTGTTGTTAATCACCTGATTATATGAGATGTGTTGTTTGTGCATATTCACATGCCATCATTTACTTTCAGTTATTATTACTGTTCATGCATTGATAGGATGTGATTGTTAGGCATGTGATTGTTTTCGTTAGTGGGTGGAGTGGGGCATGGGCCTGGGATCGCTCTTCACATTAGCACCTTTTGTAGTATTCTGTCTTAACATGCTTGGTACGGGTGGGGTATCAAGGGAAGGTCGTGGTACGATGGTCTCCGATATTGATGTTGTCCCGGCCATTGTTATGTGGTACTGTGGATTCTGAGTCGACGCTGGCTTGTCCACGATGCTTTAGCTCTATCTCTATGCCGTAGGGAGTTATGTTAGGATAGGGTCTACCTGCGTATTGTTTCTATCCTAGTGGGTTAGTTGCGGATAGGGCATCAGGGGAGGTGTGGGAATGCCTTAGCTCTATCTCTATGCCGTAGACGGTTGTGCTGGGATAGAGCATACATTGATGACATATAGGATTGGTTAGTTGCGAGCCCAGTTTGCGAGCCTGGCCAGTAGGGGCTTAGGTACTGGTATGGGTAGAGTATCAGGGGAGGTACATGGGTATCTTAGCTCTATCTCTATTCCATGGTGGGTGCATGTGGGCCAATGGGGGTGTGATCCATGTGATGCCACACAATCGTGTATAGAGGTGCGGGGGCCACCAAACCTTTCTATAGCACATTGCAAACTTAAAACCAAACCACAGTATAAAACTGATTGTTACTCATGCATAATCTTGTGAAACTGTCTGATTGTCTTACTGAGCTGTGTTGGTAGCTCACCCTTTGTATATACATTGTTTTTAGATGTTGATGCAGGATACACCGTGGACGACTACGTGAACGCTCCGGCGTATGGTGGTGTGGCTGCTCTGGATGTACAAGCAGGGGAGGACGAGCATGATGCTTCATGCGAGTGCCCTTTCTGTGTGTACTTGTGATGGATTTTTATTTAGTTGTTTCAGTTATTTTTGTTTGATATTAAAGGGATGTAAAAGATATTTATTTTATGTGTTTGAATTTGGATAATTGGATATTTTATTTAAATTATCAATAGATACTCAGTTCATTCTATTTAAAGTCTTCCGCTGTAATATTTATATTCTGATTGTTGGTTATGTGTAATGGTTTGTATGAATGGACATGGCCTATTCGAGATCCTGGTGTGAACCGTTGGTTCAATGACGGTTCACTCACACCATTCTGGTTGGATCAGAATTGGGGTGTGACAGATACTATCTTATGTTCCGCAGCAACGGATTCAGATTTGGAAGTAGAGTAACATACAATAGAAACTCGTGATTATCCAATAGAGCAAGAACTTATGAATGAACTTATGGAGCAATAATTCAGCTGTGCTTGTGGCATTAATGATCATTTCTAAATTGAAGGATGAAGCAAAAGTAGCAATTTTGTGAGATCCGTAAATAAGAACGGTGTAAGCAGATTTAGAAAAAGGAAAACCCAACCCTGAGTTACTTTGGATGCGGAGACAGTACTCAGATACAGAGGTAGATTCTGAATACATGAAGATAAAGACTCGGATATTATAAAGAGGATAATGATAAGAATCCATTGTACTCAATATTCAGGACATCCTGGAGTACCAATATGTATCATGACCTGAAGAAATGGTACTGGTAAAGAGGAATGATAACAAATGTGGTTTAGATGCATGTTTCAGTAATTGAATTATCAGTAAGTAAAGGCTGAAAGACAAAGACCAACATGGCTACAACAATAACTATCAAATCCAATCTGGAAGTGAAACTGCATTACAATGAACTATGTCACTGATTTGCCACTGACTCCCAGAGCGGTTGATGCAGTTTGGGGGATTGTTGATCGCCTTATAAAGGTAGCTCATTCCCTTGCTATACGACCTCGATATGCTTTGGAGCGATTAAATAAGCTATATGTGGATAATATTACCAGATTGAATGGTATGCATGAGAGCTTAGTATCGGTCAAAGGCTTATGCCTTATCTCGAAGTTTTGGGAGGATCTACAGAAAATAATGGGGACAAAGTTGAAGTTTAGTACAGCACTTTACCTCAAACCGACGGACAGTCGGGGCGGACTATACAAATCCTAAGAGATATGCCTGAGTTTGTGAAATTGATTTCAAGGAGCTTGAGTTGAGAAGTTAACCGTGAATTGAAGTTGCTACCAAGCTACTATGTAAATGTCACCTATAAAGCATGATAAGGTAGAAATGTCAAATTCCTTTGTTTTGGAATGGAGTTAGTGAATAAAGAGTTTTAAAACCTGAGTCTGTTGAAGAAACCTGTCGAGTAGCAGACAATATCAGAGAAAAGGGCCAAGATAGCTCAAGATGTCAGAAGAGACACCAAGACCTTGAGTTCGCCATAAGTGACAAAGTGTTCTTGAAGATATCACTTATGCAGAGTTTGAAACGATTAAACAAGAAGGGAAAGTTATATTCTATATAGGTGTTGGATCTTATAGACTTTGGAGAGACAAGTTGCATATCAATTAGCGTTACCGCTGTCCATGTCTAGTGCGCATGATGCATTTCACGTGTCTCTATTGAAGAAATACATTGGAGATCCATATCAGAGATAATGACCACGGATCCACTGGTTTAGATAAGAGATTTAACTATTTAAGTGGTACCAGCCTAGTTCACTGGTTGGAAGGTACAATATCTCCAAAGCTGGGATAATTAGTATATGAAGATAACCTGGTGAAGACGATACGCGGAAGATTGCATGGGAGGAAGAAGATGCAATGCGGAAATAGAATTCCCACCTAAATTCAAATTTTGAGGACAAAATTTATTTTAAGGATGGGGGAGTTGTAAGATCCGTACTTTTAAATTTCCAAGATGAAATTTCTTTTAAGGGTGGTGGAGTTGTAAGACCTGCACGCCACGAATCCGGTCTAACCTTACATTTCGTGTCATGACCGGTCTACATATCATGGTCGAGCTAAGTAGACCAAGTGTGTGAAGAAACCCAAGACCCAATATGAAATTTTACTCAAAAATAGTCAAAATGAGGGTAGGGTCGCATGCCTAAACAGTGGTCGACCCCTGTCGGACCCATGACTTTTTGGTCTAGGGTCGCAGGGGGTCTCGAATTGTCCGACCCCCCATCGACCCCCTGTTGCCGACAGAACCAAAAATTAGGAAACTTCCTAATTTCAATTGGAACCTTTCCTAAACTCAATGGGACTTATTTTGGGAGGTTTTACTCTATAAATAGGACGTCCCTAAGCCTCTTTCACTCCTTTTACAACCCTAATTGGATTGAAAGAAAGAGAAGAGAAGGAGAAGAGAAGGAGAATTGAAGAAGAAGACCAAGGAGGAGGAAATTCAGAGGAAACTCTGAATCAGCAAACCTAAGGTATGAATACATTCTCCATGATTTATTTAAGACCTTAGAATGGTTTATGAAGAGGGTATGACTTAGGAGAAACCCAAATCATCCATCTATGGGAGGATTTCAATGAAATCCATGGAGGAAAATCATGGTAGGCAAAGTAAGGAAGAAACCTAGAGTTTTAAGCCATAGAACAAGCATAGAATGGATTGTGGAAGTAAGCCATAGGACCCAAACATGAAAGAATGGACTGTAGGATGAAATTCTCGACTCAAACATGGGGGGTCGCACCTAGGGTCGATGGAACATCCTACCCTAGCATCGACCCCCAGCATTCGGGAAGCCCAGGAAAGGGGTGGTCGCACCCAGGGTCGATGGAAGGTCCGACCCTGGCATCGATCCCCAGTTAACAGTAGGTTTTTAAAATCAGAATTAATTCTAATTAAATTCGAACGACTTGATTAGGTCTTCTAGTGATATAATATTGATATTTAGTTGATTCTTAAAGCTTGAAAGAGGATCTACAATCAAGCAAAGGTGAGGGAACAAGACCTAAACTAACTTGTTAATAATAAACTATTTTTATTTCTTTAGTCCGATGCCATGACTGATTCTATGCGTGTATGCTTGTATGTGCATTCAACATGTCATCCAATATTTCTATTATTACTATTCATGTATATTTAAATTTATTGTTTATAACATGGTGATGATGATGATGATAGGAATAGGCATGTGAATGTATGTGTGTGGTTAGTGTGCTTGATGCGAGCGAGTATCAGGGGGGGTGTCATAGGCGGGCCTCAGCACTCTAGCTCTATCTCTAACTCAAGTCTTGTCCACTGACATCGTCGTATCGTCTTTACCTTAGCAGAACTATTATGTCGTAGTGTATGAGGGGAGGTGGTCTCGGACCGTATAGTCTCTGACTCTGCCGGGGGGCCTTAGCCCTATCTCTATGGACATATTGAGGGATGCTGGGGTGAGGCCTTGGATACACTGTTTGACATTAGGATTGGTTAGTTGGGAGTCCAGTTTGCGAGCCCTCGCCAGCAGGGGCTTACGTGTTGGTATGGGCAACCGGTACAGCAGTAAATGTAATCTTTGCATGTACATTGTCCATGGTGGGTGCATGTGGGACGACAATAAACGTTACCTTTGGGCGGCTTCACACACTCGTGTATAGAGGTGAGGCGTCAATAAACGTAACCTTTGGCCACCAATCCTTTCTATAGCACATTGCAAACTTATATACCAGACCAAAGATATGAATGAATGCATGCATATGTTTGTTGCATTGTTTTGTTTTCTCACTAAGCTCAAGTTGGAGAGCTGACCCTCGCGTGCGCAATTCTTTTAGTTTCTGATGTTGCAGGTACTATGATTGAAGATTATGTCTACACGCCAACATATGAACGGGTGGAGGCTATGAATGAGCAAGCTGTGGAGAACGAACATGGTTCGTTAAGAGAGCGTTTCAACTGTGGATATGTTTAGTGTTTAGACTTCATATCTGGATATTGTAATATGTATTAAGTTATGTTTTGGTTATTTGAAAATAAATAGGTTATTAATTATTTATCATGACTAGACCTCAGTTCATTATCTGTAAGACTTCCGTTATTTACCTTATTATCTCTGATTAGTGTGCAATGTGTTTTGGTTTATCATATGTGGGATAGCCTATTCGAGATCCTGGTTGAACTGTTGGTTTATTGACGGTTCATCACACCATTTTGCTTAGTCCAAAATTGGGGTGTGACACTTTAGCTTTCACTACTTCTCCTCATGGCAACAATTCCTTTGATCGATCGGTCATTTCCAGCAGATTTTTGTTCATGGTAAAAGCTCTTCTACTAACCGATCTCATCCTGATGGCAAAAATGAAAATCCTCACCGACAACCTTATTGTAGCAACTATGATAAATTGAAGCATATAGATGAAACTTGCTACGTTCTTCATGGCTATTCCGACCACTCTGCTCACCAACGTCCGGCAAATAAGCAAGCCTACAATGTTGTCTGTGACAGATTCAAATAGTCTCCTGCCAGGGGGTCTGCAGGAGACTCGGCTGTATGCAACTGATGCCCTATAGGTATGCGTCGACTGAATTTGAGCCGTCCAACCATTTGATAAGGTGTAACATAGAGGGGGTCAGCTTACTGGATGGCTCGGATTCAACCGACACCCACATGTCGGGCATCGACTGGATGCAGCCATGTCTCCTGCAGATACCCTTGCATGAGACGATTTGAATCCGTCTCTGACTCTATTCTAGCAGAATCCGTTATACCTCCTACTGTCAATTCTCCGGCTAGACTAAGGGTGTCAACAAGCCTGTCCGGTCCTGTTTCGGTCCGAACCAAAACGGTGTCGGGCTTTATAAACCCAGCCAAAACATGTCCATTAAGGGTTCGGGCTGGGGTGGGCTGCGTTGGACACATTAACTAACGGGCCGGTCAGGTGTCGATTTGTTATTGGGCTGGGCTTATTGAGCCAATTTCGGGTTGGCTCTGTCCGATTCGGGCTTAGCAGGTTTTATCGGGCCCATGCTATATAACTATTTTCTTATTTCTATCAATAAATTTAATATAATTGTAAGCAGTTGAATTTTGATTGATTTTAAGGGCATCTGAACATGGATAATGGATTGCATATTTGTATTTATTTGGTTGGAATCGTTAAATCCTTGGTCAATTGGTTATTATTTGAGCAGTAAAAAGAATCGATTCGAGCTAGTTCGGGCTTCTTAACGGGCCTTATTGATGTTTGGGTTGGGTATTATCGGTTCGGGCTAGTTCGGGTTTCTTAATGGGCTAGTCCGGTTTGGTTTCGGTTTGGGTTGAAACGGTGTCAGCTTTAGAAGCCCAAACTGAAACCTATCCATTAAGGCTCGGTTCAGGTTATATCGGGCTAGCTCAATCCATGCTACCAGCCTGACCCAGATTTGACACCCTTAGGCTAGACAGTCCAACTAGAATTGAAAAGAAGAATTAAATACGATTTATTTTACAGAAGACCCTTTTTTTTGTAAATTTTTTGGTAAACTTTTTTTTTTCTGTAAATAGATATATCATTAACCCAAGGAAGAGGGAACACAGCAAACAACCCCACAGGAAAGCATGAAATACAAGACCAACAAGAGAGCACCTACAAGGAAGCCCAAAGAAAAAAGGACCAAAGCAAACAGGGAAGGGAATGACGGAATCCGACCTACTATTAATGTGGGTATTTCCGTCTCCAGAGTAGGATCTGCAGCTCAAATTAAAGCTATGAAACAAGTAGCTGGCAAATTAAAATTGGAACTAGCTCAATTTGCAGAGTTAGAAGCCTTTGCACAATTCACTTCTGATCTCGATAAAGCTACTCATAATCAATTGGCAAGAGATCAACGATTGCGTGAATTGCTCAAACAATCCCAATCAGCCACTGTGAGTTATTTATCGGAACAATACTCTTGCCAATTTATTAAGAACAAGTAGATCTACGCCAGGGGAATTAGTAATGTGTCAGGAGAAATTGGTACAAGAAGCCGTGGATACACTTCTTGATAATGGGATCCATGGACAACCAATGAGGAATGGTCATAATAAAGTTTAAAAGTCGTTTTCAGATATAATTGAAGGCAAAGAAGGAAGATTTCGCGAGACTCTGCTTGGTAAACGGGTCAATTATTCAGGGTGCTCCGTCACTACAGATATGATCTTTTATCACATAAATATATTAATTCTAATTATGAAAGTAAGAAGGACTTTTATATTTATGGATCATTCTTAGGACTTTTATATTTATGGATCATTCTTACAAATAACCCCCCCCTCCAATCAATTTACTTCAAAAACCCAATTGACCATAAAGAATCTAACTCTAGGAGTGGAGGAGGCCCCATCACAACATTGATGTTTGAGTTTGCCTTGGACATCTTGAATGATGATATTCTTGGTCAACTCCCTATTCTTTGACTTGTTTGAGAAGAAAACCATTTTCCCAATCATCTCGAAACACTTCGCCCCTTTGAAGATCTAGGGATGGAGTAGGATTGGGGATACATGCAATTCAGACAAACAAAACTTCGAATACTCACATTTGAAGTTTTGGTAAACTTTACAAAGACTCGACTTGTTGTAAAGAGTTTTGACTAGCGACGAAGAAAAAAAAAGAGTTTTGACTAGTAAACCAAGTAGTCCAGCTGGCAGACGTATAATAGGCATAAATTGTGTATTTTGATGGAAGATTTGCAATGTCACTTGAAGGCAGAACCACCATGGTTTCTTTCCATTGCAAATTGCATTTCTCTGTAACTTCAATCCTCATATATTTGGATCTCTGCACAGCCCAACCCACCTTGATTAACTATGTCTGTTTAGGTAACAATTACACCTCTAATAGCCCGTTTAATTACAATATAAACCTTCTCCTCTCTTCTTTATCTTCTGCTTCATTGAAGAATGGATTCTATAATACCACCGCTGGGCAGAATCCATATAGAGTTTATGGCATCTTCCTCTGCAGAGGCGATGTTACTCCCGGCGTATGCCAGAGTTGCATCATGACAGCATCTGAAGAGATCAAGCAAGCTTGCCCAACCGAGGAGGAATCAATCATATGGTATGAAAAATGCATGTTACGCTACTCTACCAGTAACATATTCTCCAATCTTGCAGAATCTCCAGAAGTTGATCAATGGGAGACTGAAAATGTTGCTGATTTGGAGCAGTTCAATCAGATATTAGGTGTTCTAATGAACAACCTTGTGTCACAGGCTTCCTCATCTTCTTCGACTGACATGTTTGCTACCAACAATGAGAATTATACTAGTTTTCAGAGGATTTATGGGCTTGTGCAGTGCACTCCTGACATTTCTCAAAGTGATTGTAATAGATGCTTAATAGGATCTCTTGCCCAGATTCCCCGTTGTTGCAGTGGAAGTCGATCTGGAGGCATTTTTCGGCCCAGTTGTAATTTAATGTACAGCACGGATTCTGTCTATCAATTGGAAGCAGATGGGTCAGATCCCCCACCTTTATCAAAGCGGTCAGCTCCCCCACCTTCATCAAAGCAAAGATATTCCACAGACAGTGAGACTCCTTTTCTATTCCATACAGATTCAAATTTCAATTACCCAGTGTGAGAAGAAATCTTATTAATGACCAAACTTGAATGAGATATAACCCAATAGCTGAAAGCAGTTTCTGTTCCACATGTCAAAGTTTGTCTGTGTAGTCTTGGGCAGTCCTCAAAGAACAAGTACTTGTAGATGTGAACAGCTGAGTGTTTAGCTACTCCTCTCATGAAAGGATCATAAAAAGTATCTAACTGAACTCTTAAGTCATTTGAGAATTTCTTTCTTTTAGCACTTAGTTTCCTTTCATATCTAGCTGTTCATGTTTTACTTCGTTAACATTAAGTGGGTCTAATGGTACTTTAGAAATTCAACTGTAAAGAGGCCTTGTTTCTGGAGAAACAACTAGCCCAATCATCAAACACTTTAGTTTGCCAAGATTATCTCTTGCTAATTGTTGTCTACACTATGCTTATAGAATAGTTTCTGTTATATATATATCTGTATATGCACTATATAAACTGAAATCTCATGTACTCAAGAAAGCATGTATTAATATGAAATACACCTATGCACCAATATATATGTATCTATATATATATATTAATATCAACTATATGATATGTCATAAATGTAACATAAATGGCGTACCTTTTTGAAGAGATCCGAAACAGAGAGACGGGTTGAGTCGTGTTGGTACACTCTCCTTAAAACAGTATTTGCCCTCTATTGGTGCAAAGGTTCCCCACAAATCTGCTTCCAAGATGAAACAACCCTTTGAACGGATACCCACCCAGTGTGCACGCACTGACAGGTATATGCGGATCCGACGGTTGAGATCAACTCTCAATAGGAAGGAAAAACGATTCTGACTCTTACTTCAAAAGAGAATGGAGAGAGAGAGAGAGAGAGAGTTGGAGAAGAAGAGAGATAGAGATTTCGTACTCTATTGAATGAGAAAATATGCTTGGGGTTGGGCTCTATTTATAGAGCCAAACAGACCTCTTGGAGGTGTCCTCTGGATGGGGTGTGACCCTCCAGATCCACTGGAAGGGTGTGCCCCTCCAGATGGACCGTCCAGATCATCTTAGATCTCAGATCTTGAGATCTAAGGTCCAGATGATGTCTTTTAATTTGTAGAGTTGCATCTCTACATGTCACTCCTTTTCCAAAAAGACATCTGGGTAGGGGTGTGTCTGAACCCGCCACAACCCACAACCCACAACCCGCACCCAGCAGCCAGCGCCCAGGGCCCGTGGCCCGTGGCCCTCGGCCCTCGGCCCACGCCCACGCCCACGCCCACGCCCACGCCCTGCGTCACGGTCGCAGGTCGCGGTCGCAGGTCGCGGTCCGCGGTCCTGCGCGCGCGCGCGTGTGTGTGTGTTGCTTGCTCTCATTCAGGGGCTCAAAAGACAAGGTGATATGCCCTATAAATAAAGGTCTCATCCCCTCTAACCATAAGCAATGTGGGACTAAACCAATCCTACATTGGTTATGCCAACTCAAAAACCGAAAAACAAATTTCCCGCCCAAACCGAAAACGAAATTTTTGGCGCTACTCGAAAAGTTTGAAATTTTGAAGTCTTTTCAAACTTAAATTGGAAAATCTGTTTTGACTTTGTTTATTTGACTTTTTCCAACAATTCCCCCACAAGTTTGAAAAGACATAGTAAAACACGAATAAGAAGTTGATCTCATGAGAACTGTAAGCGACGTCGTTGCAGATGAAGCTAGCTTCTTGAATCTACACTAGGTCTGATAGGCCACGCTACAGAGTACGGGTGAAGCTAGCTTCTTGAACCTTTCCTCATTGGTGTAGCTGACTGACCTACCAGCCACCTCTTACAGTCCGACCCTCGAAAAGATCCCTTTAAAAAAAATGGACATATTTTAAACCGGCCTTATCCCTATCCTGGTTCATGAATGTTTATGAGAATTCGCCTTTAAAATTCTCATTGGAAGCGGCCCCACTTCCTACATTCAATAAGGTCAGCCCATAGTGTGCACCACAGTTAACACACCCCCACATTCCTCTGGGATAATTTGGCTTAATTAAGAATCATTGAGATTCATCTTCCATTCATTGTGGTGAGTACTATCTTACCATCTAACCAGAATGAGCAATTTGTGATAGTACTAAACAAATCATCTGCGTGACTTCGTTCTTACCCATTGAACCTAATTCCAGGGATCTTTTATCACATAGGTTGGGTTTTCATCACATGACTTATGTCACAGGCTTTAAGCTCATTCCTTTAGATGTGTCAAATATGACCTTGGTGGTTTGAGGCTTTGTAAATATATCGGCCAGATTCTTTTCTGATCTTACAAAGTCGATAGCTATCATTCTTTCACTTATATACTGCCACAAGGTTGTGTTTCAGGCATATGTGTCTTCTTTTTCCGTTATATATCTTGTTTTTTGCCTTAGCAATAGCTGCCTGACTATCACAATGTAGTGATATTGGGGGCATAGGCTTAGGCCATAACGGAATTTCTATCACCAAATTTGTAAGCCATTCGGCCCCGCCCGACCTTCTCTAAGGCTATAAATTCTGCCTCCATAGTGGAACTGTTCCACGGGTTTGTTTAAATCGATTTCCAAGAAATCGCTCCTCCACCAAGAGTATAAATGTAACCACTTGTGGCTAAGGATTCTTCTGTATCAGAGATCCAGTTAGCATCACAATACCCTTCTATAACTGAGGGATTTCCATTATAGTGTAAACCATAGTTTATTGTTCCTTTCAAGTACCTCAATGACCTTGTCAGAGCTTCCCAATGCTCTTTTCCAGGGTTATGAGTATGTTGACTCAACTTCCCCACCGCCAAAGCTATGTCCGGTCTTGTTGAGTTCATTAGGTATGAAACCGAACCTATAATTTGGGAATACTCCTTTTGGGAGACTGGTTCACCATGGTGTTTTATGAGATGACTCCCTACCTCTAACGGTATCTTTATAGGAGAGTACTCATAAAAATCATATTTCTTTAAAAGGCTTTCCACATAATGAGCTTGAGATAATATAATCTCATTGGCTTTTCTAATAACTTTGATGCCTAAAATGACATCGACTTCTCCCATGTCTTTTGTATCAAATTTAGACATAAGAAATTTCTTTGTTAAATTTACAACATTTAAATCAGTCCCCATTATCAGCATATCATCAACATACAGAACAATAATCACACCCTTTCCATTTTGGAATTTACTATACACACACCTTTCAGAATTATTAATAGTAAAATCATTAGCTAATAATACATGATCAAGTTTCTCATGCCATTATTTAGGTGCTTGATTTAAACCATACAAAGATTTAATTAATTTACATACTTTATGTTCTTGTCCTGATACTATGCATCCTTCAGGTTGTTTGATATAAATTTCTTCCTCTAAAACTCCATTTAGAAAAGCAGTTTTAACATCCATTTGATGAATTACTAAGTTATAAATAGATGCAATGGCAAATAAAGTTCGTATTGTTACAATACGAGCTACAGGGGAGAAAGTATCAAAATAATCTATATCCTTCTTTTGTCTAAAACCTTTCACCACCAACCTTGCCTTGAACTTATCAAGAGATCCATCAGGCTTAAATTTCTTTTTAAAGATCCATTTAGTATCCAAAAGCTTTGTACCTGGTGGAAGAGTCACCAATTCCCAAGTATGATTTTGGATAATAGAATCTAATTCACTTTTAATAGCTTCTTTCTAGAATACAGCATCTGGAGAAGTTACAGCCTCTTGATAAGTAAAGGGGTCTCTATCCACATGATATAATAACATATCATCACCTAGGTTTGTAGGTCTTCTTTGTCTTTTACTTATCCTAAGTAAATCAGTAGATAATTCACTAGATCCTTGTTCTAAGCTCATATCATTTCTTATAACAGGGTTTTCACAAAGTTTATCATTAGAAGAAGTTCTAACTAGTTTGGGAAACACATGCTCAAAAAATTCAGCATCACGAGATTCAATAATTGTATTAGCATCAAAAACATTTTCAATAGTTTTCAAAACCAAAAACCTATATGCAGCACTATGATGAGCATATCCAATGAAAACACAATCACAAGTCCTAGGTCCAAACTTCCTTTTCTTTGGTTCGGGTATTCTAACTTTGGCTAAACACCCCCACACCTTTAAATGATGAAAGGATGGTTTCCTTCCATGCCAAAGTTCAAAAGGAATAAGATTACAGGTTTTTGAAGGTATTCTATTAAGAATATAACATGCAGATAATATAGCCTCCCCCCACATATTATAAGGTAACCCAGAACTAATAAGGAAACAATTCATCATTTCTTTTAAGGTTCTATTTTTCCTTTCTGCTACACCATTAGACTCAGGTTGGTATGGTGCAGTAGTTTCATGAATTATTCCATTTTCTTCACAAAACCGAGATAGGTTATGAGTTCCATACTCAGTTCCTCTGTCGGTTCTCAATCTTTTAATTTTCTTATTAAGCTGATTTTCAACTTCTAACTTATATGATTTAAATGCATATTCAGCTTCATCTTTAGATTTTAAAAGATATACCTTAGTATACCTAGAATAATCATCAATGAAGGTTATATAATATTTATTACCTCCTCTTGATTCAAGAGATTTAAAATCAGCTAAGTCACTATGAATTAATTCTAAAAGATTGGTTTGTCTTTCTACAGATTTATGTGGTTTTTTAGTTATTTTTGCTTCAATGCAAACAGGGCATTTATGTCTTGAGAATTCAGAAGGAGTATGAAAATATCCCAAGTGAGATAGTCTTTTAATATATGGTATACTACGATGCCCTAATCTACCATGCCAAACATCAAATGACTCAACCAAGTAAGAAGAAGTAGGAATTTCATTCATAACACTGTCAACACTTATTACAAAGAGGCCATTACTGGCATATCCCTTCCCAACATATTTGTCCCCCTGAAGTATGATAACCTTATCGGCTTCAAAGCTGACTTTCATTCCGGCTTTGTTCGGGACGGAAACCGGAAACCAGATTTTCGCGAATGTCTGTGACATGCAGCACTTCATTCAAAACAAGGGTCTTTCCAGAAGTTAGCTTCAGTGCTACTTGACCCTTGCCCATCACAGGTGAAGACTGGGAATTCCCCATATACACATAATCAGATCCTTTGACCAGAGAATACTTCTTATCCAGAGCCTCCCATATAGTGTATGCATACTCATATGAGGAGTACACATTGTACAACTCATTAGTCATAGAGTTCAAGATTCGGTTCTTACATTGGAAATCAACATTGATCCATGCAACCCTCTTGGACTCGATTTCCGGGTCATCAGAAACCTCAGGCATTTTTTCAGTAATGGCGAATATGGCCCCCAGTTGAGACAGGGCAAAGTGCATCATCTGTCTCCAGCGCTTGAAGTTTGAACCATTAAATGGCTCAATCTTGTCAAACTCGACATGATGCGCAGTTTCCCAATGGGTGGACCAACTTGGTGGTAATCCCAGATTCAGCCATGAGTCAACTACAAATATATATAACACAAGAAAATAAATAAACGAACAAAATACTGTTTTAAGATTGTTGTCTATACTATGCTTATAGAATAGTTTCTGTTATATATATATATATATGTATATGCACTATATAAACTGAAATCTCATGTACTCAAGAAAGCATGTATTAATATGAAATACACCTATGCACCAATATATATGTATCTATATATATATATATTAATATCAACTATATGATATGTCATAAATGTAACATAAATGGCGTACCTTTTTGAAGAGATCCGAAACAGAGAGACGGGTTGAGTCGTGTTGGTACACTCTCCTTAAAACAGTATTTGCCCTCTATTGGTGCAAAGGTTCCCCGCAAATCTGCTTCCAAGATGAAACAACCCTTTGAACGGATACCCACCCAGTGTACACGCACTGACAGGTATATGCGGATCCGACGGTTGAGATCAACTCTCAATAGGAAGGAAAAACGATTCTGACTCTTACTTCAAAAGAGAATGGAGAGAGAGAGAGAGAGAGTTGGAGAAGAAGAGAGATAGAGATTTCGTACTCTATTGAATGAGAAAATATGCTTGGGGTTGGGCTCTATTTATAGAGCCAAACAGACCTCTTGGAGGTGTCCTCTGGATGGGGTATGACCCTCCAGATCCACTGGAAGGGTGTGCCCCTCCAGATGGACCGTTTAGATCATCTTAGATCTCAGATCTTGAGATTTAAGGTCTAGATGATGTCTTTTAATTTGTAGAGTTGCATCTCTACATGTCACTTCTTTTCCAAAAAGACATCTGGGTAGGGGTGTGTCTGAACCCGCCACAACCCACAACCCACAACCCGCACCCAGCAGCCAGCGCCTGTGGCCCGTGGCCCTCGGCCCTCGGCCCTCGGCCCACGCCCGCGCCCTGCGTCACGGTCGCAGGTCGCGGTCCGCGGTCCGGCGCGCGCGTGTGTGTGTTGCTTGCTCTCATTCAGGGGCTCAAAAGACAAGGTGATATGCCCTATAAATAAAGGTCTCATCCCCTCTAACCATAAGCAATGTGGGACTAAACCAATCCTACATTGGTTATGCCAACTCAAAAACCGAAAAACAAATTTCCCGCCCAAACCGAAAACGAAATTTTTGGCGCTACTCGAAAAGTTTGAAATTTTGAAGTCTTTTCAAACTTAAATTGGAAAATCTGTTTTGACTTTGTTTATTTGACTTTTTCCAACACTAATCCAACAGTGGCCTAACCGCATGTTATGTTTGACAAGTAGTCCTGACTCTGTTTGTTTCTATGATAATTGTTTCTTATTTAAAAGAGCAAAAAGACCATGAAAATTTAATCAGAGCTCTGGGCACTCAGTTGTGTATTTTTTTAAATTTCATCTAAGAGCAGTACCATGGATCTGTTAACACGTGAAAATGGTTTTGATTTATATAGGAAAGAAGAGCAATTCGCTTCATATTATGGTTATCATCACTGTCCCAACAGTTGTAATATTGATACTTCTCTTTATCATGTGCTTCTTCTATGTACAGAGGAAAAACCGCGAGCGAAAAATAAATTGTAAGTACCTTATGTTTCACCAGTTATTCTTTTGATAGATTACTGTAAGTATTAATGAACTTTATTGTGAAGAACAATAGTTATCATTGGCATTGAGAGACACCAAGTCAGGCTTTAAAAGCCATACAATTTAGTTTTCCAACATAATTGAGGAACTCCAGAGCTTGTTTGATGGCAAAATTCACACATAATCTGGAATTTTCGACCCCTACCTGAAGGTGATTGAATAAGCATCTAAAAACCACAAAGAAGTCAACACATTACAGTCGGTTGCATATTAGTAACGCAGTCGATTCTTAAAGATATCTTGTATTGTCTTCATTGATAAAGTTAGAAGACAACACCATATTATTAGGCATATTAGTCAATGAATTGATTTATTAAGAGATGGAGAAGATATCACAATTATTTGGAATAGAATATCATCAGATTCCAAATTCACTGTTCAACCTGCTATTAAATAAGTTGTTACGCTCCACTTATGTCTTATCTCATTGCTACATTTTATTTCCACTTATTTGTTGGTACCAACCATTCCAACCAAGTCAGCCTTCTTTTTTTCCTACTCGGTCCTCCAGGAACTGAGTTGACTCAGTCGAGTTAATTTTCCCTTTCTCGCCTTTTCTTTCCTCACTTGGGCATGGTCTTGAATTCCCTTATCTAACTAATGAAACTCTTTAGTTTCCCAATTACTTTTGGGAACCAATCAACTCAGCCTGCCTCTCTTTCTCTTCGTTTTTTTTCCCCCTTTCCATGTCTAGTTGTCTCCCTAGACACCAAATTGTCCCTTCACACCACATTGACTCAGTTCAAGAGTTAGCTGTTTACTTCTGTTCTCCTCTTCCTCTCCATAGGCAAGGTTCTTGGGGTCTAATTCCTTTACACAATTTTTCACAATGGGCCAGCCAATGTGCAGATATGCTACCCATTGATTATTTGAATTTGTCCACCAGTCCATATCATGCTTGATCTCTAGCATTGTCTACCTCAGTATTCATGTTTCACTGTAACCAACCACATTGACATGAACCTCTGATTTCTATATTTAAAAACAATTAAAAAAATACCCCTGATTATTGAAACAGACCCCTCATATTTATATCACATCTGAATAATTCCTTATCTATAAGATAATGATTGAAGCAACTCCTGAGAGAAATCAGCATGTAGTCTGTTCTCCCTTGGATTAGTTCGACAGAGAAAATCCTTTCAGTCTGTCATACTTGTTACAAAATTTTTATCACATGGATTGACTTTTCTTCAAACTAGACAGCAAAAGGAAAGTAACATCCCACCCTTACTCCTAATCAAGCAACTGACTTGGCATCTCTTTCACATGGAGAAAGGTGTTTGTGTTATAAGATGGTCTTTAACATGAAATTGCATGATGAAGTATAAATTGGCTTAATGCTTTAATATAAGCTATATTGGAAGATTTTGTTCCTTCGGCATGTGATCTCTAACTAAATATTGTCACTGAATCATTATGGGAATAATTATCTTTTATGTCATTGTTATTTGTCAAGTAATCAACAAGATTGAAACTACCGAGTCCTTGCGATTCAGCTTTAGTACAATAAAAGCTGCCACAAATGACTTCTCCGATAATAATAAGCTTGGGGTAGGCGGATTTGGTGTTGTTTACAAGGTAATGAAAATGTCATCATACAACTACATTAATTTTTTATGCCAATTCATGTTTTATGTGCCAATTTTTACTTGGTTTCTCAATCATTTTCCAAAGAAATAGACTTAGCAACTTCTAACATCTCACCAGGGTATACTACCAGATGGACAAGAAATAGCTGTTAAGAGATTATCCAGAAACTCCACACAAGGTGAAGTAGAATTTAAGAATGAGGTGGCATTAGTAGCAAAGCTTCAGCACAGGAATCTTGTTAGACTCTTAGGTTTCTGCGTGGAAGGAGAAGAAAAGCAATTAATCTATGAATTCGTCCCCAACAGAAGTCTTGATTACTTCCTATTTGGTTTGTGTCCCTCTCCCTGTGACTGTTTCATCTATACAATTTCTATATTATATGTTCAACTGTATTAGTGTATTGATCAATCATTCAATATGATCTCTTATCATTGGATTGGTCTTTTCTTTCGATGTATGCATAGATCCTATAAAAAGTGTAGATTTGGATTGGGAAAGGCGTTACAGAATCATAGAAGGGATTTCCCGAGGGCTTCTTTATCTTCACGAAGATTCTCAATTTAGGATTATTCATCGGGATCTTAAACCAAGCAATATTTTGCTTGATGCGGACATGAATCCAAAAATTTCGGATTTTGGCATGGCCAGGCTAGTTTTGATGGATCAGACACAACACAACACCAGAAATATTGTTGGTACATTGTAAGTTCTTGAGTCATGCATCCATTCTCAGAGCCAGATTTAGGAGGCTACCACATAATTTTAGAATTCACATGTGTAGTGCTTATCCTTGTGATTTCTGAATGGGGATCTATCACTATGCTAGATGTCCATCTTAAGTAATGAAAACTATGACTATTTAATTGAAACCTGCTACCTATGCATTGACCTTCAAACAAAAATTTATCGCAACTGTGGTGCAGTGGATATATGCCCCCAGAATATGCTGTAAGGGGTTTATTTTCAGTGAAGTCTGATGCCTTTAGCTTCGGTGTGATCTTGCTCGAGATTGTAAGTGGGAAAAGGATCAGTAATTTCTTCCCCACAGATGACAGTCAGACCCTCCTTGAATATGTATGTCTTAAAAACTCAAATTAGCAATTATCTTTTCTATTAGACAAGCTCCTAGTGCCTTTTCTCATGTCTAATTTCTATGTCAAATTGTAGGCCTGGAGAATATGGCATGATGACCGGAGTCGGGAGTTCATAGATCCTTTGCTAAAGGACTCATGCCCAACGACTGAAGTTTTGAAATGCCTCCTCATAGGGCTTTTGTGTGTTCAAGAAGATCCCAAGTACAGACCCACCATGTCATCTGTGGTTATTATGTTGAAAAAGAGACTAGATGCCCTGCCTCAACCTAGACAACCTGCTTTTTTTCTAGGGAGAAGCAATGTTCAAGCAGATGTATCTTCTGTGAGTAATGAAACTGCTTCAGTAAATACAGTCACACTTGATAGTTTTTCTGCCAGATAAGGAATGGGTAGCTCAAGTTCAAAAAGTGAAGGTTGTAAAAAATCTGTGGAAGGCAATGGAGATTCTGTTCTGTATTCTGAATCTCTGATACAGGATTTGCCTGAACCAAGTTGAAACCCTTACATTGATGAAGCAGTGATAATTACCTAACCAAAAGAAAAGAGTGGTAATCAATTTTTCAAGAAAGCATCTGCTCTCTGCTTCAAAGCCTTATCATGTTCATGACATTTTGTTTTCATCTGCATCAATTCTTTAAATTTTTTTAAAAGAGAACACTCTCTCTCTCTCTCTCTCTCTCTCTCTCTCTCTCTCTTATTTTATTTAAATGTTATAATAAGATGAGGTTGGATTACTATTTCTGTCCACAGATAGAAAAGGTGAGGTGTACTCCAAAAAACCACTAGTTTCTATTCTACTCCTATCTTGTTGACAAAGTCAAATAGATTCTGGATGAGATGAACTCTCTTGTTGTTTAGTTCTAGTACCTTTCTAATTTCCTATTTTCATTTTAACCTAAATTAGTAATAGTCCATCTAATGTGAACCCCACATGCTGACCACGATTTAGGCAATTCTTTCTTATGTTAATTTAATATTTATCATATAAAGTGAAAATACATTTATATGTATTATTTAATTAGGATAATATTATCTGTACTAAATATTATCGGCTTAAACTCGGCTCCATAATGTTGTTCACGTTTTTTGCCACCCCATAATATTAATTTATGATTTTTAAATATAAATCATATTTTATTATTATAATATCAATCATTAAGAATAATGTTATTTATAAAAAAAAAGTTATAGCAATGTTCTTTTTGAGATTAGCTATCTAACACCATAGAATCACTACGAAATTTTCTTATGAGTCCCATCCTACTATAGGTAAGATTGTCATACTCAAACTTACGATTCACCATATGTTAATTTTCATCATGCATGAAATGTACTAGACAACACCATAAAGTGTTAAACAACACTAGTTTTCTAACTGTGACCTGAACTCTTAAAATCTCACAAATGCGGAAAAATTAACTTAAAATTCTAGGGCGTTACACTCTGTATATTTGTTGATAAAGAGTGATGTAGAGATCATCTTCGCAGATATCCTGGATCCTCTGGATTAACCGAAATCCACTCGGAATGCATAAACACTGATTCATCGTAACTTTTGCTTTGTCCTAGAGCCATAACACCAATTCCAAAACGGCAACCCGTGCTCCACAACATAGTCAATGTTTAAAGTCTATTGACCATGATTGGGAGGTTAAATACACACATTTAAAGGGTGTTGCAAGCTTTCCAATTTTTTTGGACGAGATCTTTGTTTTTTTTTAATTTAATTAATCTCGAATTTCTTTCCCTTGTTCCTATTTCTTTTCTCCATTCTCCCCATATAAAGGACGAGTTGGGTCTTGTGGATTTGAGGGTTCATAACCAGTAGAACGACGTCTAACCCATACTTTCTGACGGCGTCAAAGAGTGTTGAAACTCAATAGTCCAATCTTGTTGTAGAAGGTATGAAAACAAAGGTCGATGAGCAACAATGGAATTAGTGAATTCTTGGTGTATCCCTCGATTAATAGATGATAAGAAGTATACTTCTAATATGAAAAATTTTCATCTACCACCCATGAAGTATTCGATATTCGACCTACTACTCACACTTTTCAGCTAATGTTATCTACTACAAACGTTTGACTGAAATACTAAAAGAAACCTACGCCGTTAGTTGAATCCTATTAGATGACGACATCATCTCAATTTTGTAATTTTTTGGATCAATATTGCCATTATTGTAATGTTTTAGGACTATTATACCCTTAATGTTTGATTTCACCCTACCCCCCAAATTTTTACAACAGTAAAAGTGAAAAAAACCCACCGACAGTTCGAGCTTGAGCTTCTCCTTACGAGAAGATTCTAAGAAACCCTAGTTCGCCGACGACAACTGTGTGAGACGCTTCTTCCCGGACCAAGTAAGCTGAAGCCCTTCTTTCCAACCCAACCATTTCCCTTCTTCTCTCCCAACTTTTTTGTTCTCCTACTTCTTTGCTGCCACATTTCTTTCTCCTTGTCTGTAACATCTTCTGAATTCAATCCCAAACACATTTCTTAAGTTATTAAGACATTAAAACACCCTCTGATCTTCTTCCTCTCATTAACAAACTCATAGAACCTCTCAATATCAAAAGAAGAAAAAAGGACACTTGCAGAAGGACATTAAGAGTATCTTCAATCTTCCCAAAAAAAAAAAAAAGACATACTTGCAGAACGATATTAAGAGTATCTTCAATCTTCCCAAATCAAAAATCAAAAAATCAAAAGACAGAAGAAAACGATCAAGAATCAAGAACTCACTCCCGATTAGCAATGACACCAGCAATAAGAGTTGAACCATTGTTTCCTCCCCAACCCACAAGTATAACCCTATCAAAATTCCATAAAAGAGATTTCAGATTCAATTGATACTAAAATTAAAATTAAAAAGAGGTTTTTTGGGGGGATAGCTAACCCTAGCTTAGGAACACGAGAATTAGGCGGTAAGAGTAGGGCCCGTTTGATAAAACTTCTGCTTCTGGATTCTATGGATTCTAGCTCCTAGGGAGCCATTTTGGAGTAGAAGCGCGTTTGATAAGTCCAGTTAGATTCCAACTCCCACAGAGTGAACCAGATTCAGAATGACTCCAGAATCCAAAATTTTGGAGTCATGAATACTTGCTCCAAGCTGTTGGATCAACTTTTTAAGAGAAAAAAAAGAGTCGACACTCACATGACTATCACTTGACCACCACCACCACCACCACCACCACCACCACCACCACCGCCGCCACCACCACCACCACCACCACCACCACCACCACCGCCGCCTCCACCACCACCACCACCACCACCGCCCACCACCCACCACCACCACCACCACCACCGCCACCACCACCACCACCAACACCACCACCACAACCGCCACCACCACCACCCACCCGCCACCAACTCTACCACCACCACCACCACCACCACCACCGCCGCCTCCACCACCACCACCAACACCACCGCCCATCACCCACCACCACCACCACCACCACCACCACCACCACCACCACCACCACCACCACCACCACCACCACCACCACCACCACCACCACAACCACCACCACCGCCACCACCACCACCACCGTCGCCACCACCTTTACCACCACCACCACCACCACCACCACCGCCGCCTCCACCACCACCGCCCACCACCACTACTACGACTGTTTTTCTAGACTTCGATTGGAGGGATAGTGTGTTATCAAACATGTTTCTAATCCAAAGATACTCTAAAATCCATTTCAGAATTGCGTTATCAAACAAGTTTCTACTCCAAAATAATCCTAGAGTAGCTTGGAGTAGAATCCAAATTTGAATCCAGAATCCAGAAGCAGAAGTTTTATCAAACGGGCCCTAGGAGGCTCACTTTGCTTTTGCATCCGGACAAGAACAAGTCCGTCTTCGCCGATAAGGCCTTCAAGCTCGTTGTCAATGCTTGGGCTATGTTATCCAACCCATCCAAAAAAACCCTCTACGACAACGAGCTTAATCTCTTTTCCAAGCTCGTTTCAAGCAAACCCCTACACCAACAGAAACAATCAATGAGGCGTAGTCCTCGCGATAAGAAGAAGAAAGCGTCGAAGGAACAAAATTTTAAGTCCACTAGCAGCAGGATTGCGCCGTTGATGTCGATCTTCTGGATTACCAAGAAGGAAAAACAAATTTCAAGTTCTCAACCCAGAAATTATTGTAGATTCCAGTAGGGTTTTGTATAGTAAGCCCATTAGATTCCAACAGCCAGGCAGCCGTTATCCGGCGTCGTTCTCCACCTTCTTCTCCATCTTGGGGGTAGGTTTAATTTGGATTGTCATTGTTATAAAATCAATTAATAATTTTATCTCATTTTAATATCTTTCAATTTCAAAGAGGAAGGGTAAGAATGTCAAGCTCTATTTTTAGTGTATTACATCAATTAAGTGGGGGCAGGGTGAAATTATATGAAAAGTATAGGTAATAGGTTGAATTTTGTATACTTGTTGAGTGGTAAGATGAAAATTTTTCTTCTAATATTAAAAGTTGTTTAATGCCAACCTCCGAGCAAGCTAAAGGCTTCTTCTAAATGGCCCAAAGTTCAGCAATCTGACTTGCCTTTTGGCCTAATAAATCCATGAAAACCGCGATCAACTTGACCAATTGAACTGCAAATAATTCCTCCAGCCAAACCCAAGCTGACGATCCATTGGAATTCAGCTTTCAACAGTCTCTTTTCACATTTCATTTACATTAAAGAATGCAAGCATTTGATGGAGATGGCACCATGGGAAGATATAGAAAATTGTTGCCCATGAAGGTGGATTGTAATCAAAGGAAATCTGAAACAAGAAAACGGCAACATTTTCAATTCATCATGTATTTTTAATTTGCTTTGAGACTCTTGCCACATCCGGGCATGGATTAAATATTTGCAAGAATCCTTTTCCCATTCGCAAGTTTCCTCCTAAATATAGTTTATGATTTTATTGACTTTCAAATTCATTTGCGATTTTTTTAAGATGCAGGTGTGAAGTAATTATCCTGTAATTAAACAAAAGAAATGGGAGGGATAGATAGTGAATCTTGATGGAAGATTTGCAATGTCACTTGAAGGCAGAACCACCATGGTTTCTTTCCATTGCAAATTGCATTTCTCTGTAACTTCAATCCTCATATATTTGGATCTCTGCACAGCCCAACCCACCTTGATTAACTATGTCTGTTTAGGTAACAATTACACCTCTAATAGCCCGTTTAATTACAATATAAACCTTCTCCTCTCTTCTTTATCTTCTGCTTCATTGAAGAATGGATTCTATAATACCACCGCTGGGCAGAATCCATATAGAGTTTATGGCATCTTCCTCTGCAGAGGCGATGTTACTCCCGGCGTATGCCAGAGTTGCATCATGACAGCATCTGAAGAGATCAAGCAAGCTTGCCCAACCGAGGAGGAATCAATCATATGGTATGAAAAATGCATGTTACGCTACTCTACCAGTAACATATTCTCCAATCTTGCAGAATCTCCAGAAGTTGATCAATGGGAGACTGAAAATGTTACTGATTTGGAGTATTTCAATCAGATATTAGGTGTTCTAATGAACAACCTTGTGTCACAGGCTTCCTCATCTTCTTCGACTGACATGTTTGCTGCCAACAATGAGTATTATAATAGTTTTCAGAGGATTTATGGGCTTGTGCAGTGCACTCCTGACATTTCTCATAGTGATTGTAATAGATGCTTAATAGGATCTCTTGCCCAGATTCACCGTTGTTGCAGTGGAAGTCGATCTGGGGGCATTTTTCGGCCCAGTTGTAATTTAATGTACAGCACGGATTCTCTCTATCAATTGGAAGCAGATGGGTCAGCTCCCCCACCTTTATCAAAGCGGTCAGCTCCCCCACCTTTATCAAAGCGGTCAGCTCCCCCACCTTCATCAAAGCAAAAAAATTCCACAGACAGTAAGACTCCTTTTCTTTTCCTTACAAAATCAAATTTCAGTTACCAAGTGTGAGAAGAAATATTATTAAACCAGAAAGTTAATGATTCATGACCAAACTTAAATGAGACATAACCCAATAGCTTAAAGCAGTTTCTGTTCTACATGTGTGTATGTGCCTTGGGCAGTCCTCATGGAACAAGTACTTGTAGATGTGAACAGATGACTGTTTGGCTACTCCTTTAATGAAAGGATTATAAAAAGTATCTAACTGAACTCTTTAGTCATTTGGGACTTTCTTTCTTTTATCACCTAAATTTCCTATCATATCTAGCTGTTCTTGTTTTAGTTCATTGACATTAAGTGGGTCTAATGGTCTTTTAGAAATTCAACTGTAAAGAGGCCTTGTTTCTGGAGAAACAACCAGCCCAATCATCACACACTTTAGTTCGCCAAGATTATCCTTTGCCATCCAACAGTGGCCTAACAGCATGTTATGTTTGACAAGTAGTCCTGACTCTGTTTGTTTCTATGATAACCTTTCCTATTTAAAGGAGCAAAAAGACCATGAAAATTTAATCAGAGCAGTTCCATGGATCTGTTAACACGTGAAAATGGTTTTGATTTATGTAGGAAAGAAGAGCAATTCGCTTCATATTGTGGTTATCATCACTGTCCCAACAGTTGTAATAATGATACTTCTCTTTATCACGTGCTTCTTCTATGTACAGAGGAAAAACCGCAAGCGAAAAATCAATTGTAAGTACCTTATGTTTGACCAGTTATTCTTTTGATAGATTACTGTTAAGTATTAATGAACTTTATTGTGAAGAACAATAGTTATCATTGGCATTGAGAGACACCAAGTCAAGCTTCAAAAGCCATATAATTTAGTTTTCCAACATAATTGAGGAACTCCAGAGCTTCTTTAGTGGCAAAGTTCACACGCAATCTGGAATTTTCAGCCCCTACTTGAAGGTGATTGAATAACGTCTGCCAACCACAAAGAAGTCAACACATTACAGTTGGTTGCATATTAGTAACGCAGTTGATTCTTAAAAATATCTTGTGGTTGCATGTTATAACGCAGTTGATTCTTAAAAATATCTTGTATTGCCTTCATTGACAAAGTAAGAAGACAACTACATATCATTAGGCATATTAGTCAATGAATTGATTTATTAAGAGATGTAGAAGATATCACAATCAATATCATTAGATTCCAAATCCACTGTTCATGCTGCTATTATATAAGTTGCTATGTTCCTCTTATGTCTTATCTCATTGCTATATTTTATTTCCACTTATTTGTTGGTACCAACCAAACCAGCCTTCTCTTTTTCCTACTTGGTCCTCCAGGAACTGAGTTGACTCAGTCGAGTTAATTTTCCCTTTCTTCCCTTTTCTTTCCTCACTTGGGCATGGTCTTGAATTCCCTGATCTAACTAATGAAACTCTTTATTTTCCCAATTACTTTTGGGAACCAATCAACTCAGCCTGCCTCTCTTTCTCTTCGTTTTTTTCCCCCTTTCCATGTCTAGTTGTCTCCCTTGACACCAAATTGTCCCTTCACACCACATTGACTCAGTTCAAAAGTCAGCTGTTTACTTGTGTTCTCCTCTTGCTCTCCTTGGGCAAGGTTCTTGGGACCTAATTCCTTTACACCATTTTTCACAACAATCCAGTCAATGTGCAGATATACTACCCATTGATTATTTGAATTTGTTCACCAGTCCATATCATGCTTGATCTCTAGCATTGTCTACCTCAGTATTCATGGTTCACTGTAACCAACCACATTGACGTGAACCTCTGATTTCTATATTTAAAAACAACTAAAAAAAAAATACTCCTGATTATTGAAACAGATCCCTCCTATTTAAACCATATCTGAATAATTCATTACCTATAAGGTAATGATTGAAGCAACTATTGAAAGAAATCAGCATGTAGTATGTTCTCCCTTAGATTAGTTTGACAGATAAAATACCATTGATCTATCATACTCATTACAAAAAAAAAATTTCACATAGATTGAATTGTCTTCAAACTAGACAGCAAAAGGAAAGTAACATCCCACCCTTACTCCTAATCAAGCAAATGAATTGGCATCTCTTTCACATGGAGAAAAGGTGTTTGTGTTGCTTCACCTATAAGATGACAACCTTACCGTCACACCAAGGCTCGCCCTCTAACATGAAATTGCATGACGAAGTATAAATTGGCTTAATGCTTTAATATATGATATATTGGAAGATTTTGTTCCTTCGGCATGTGATCTCTAACTAAATATTGTCACTGAATCATTATGGGAATAATTATCTTTTATGTCATTGTTATTTGTCAAGTAATCAACAAGATTGAAACTACCGAGTCCTTGCGATTCAGCTTTAGTACAATAAAAGCTGCCACAAATGACTTCTCCGATAATAATAAGCTTGGGGTAGGCGGATTTGGTGTTGTTTACAAGGTAATGAAAATGTCATCATACAACTACATTAATTTTTTATGCCAATTCATGTTTTATGTGCCAATTTTTACTTGGTTTCTCAATCATTTTCCAAAGAAATAGACTTAGCAACTTCTAACATCTCACCAGGGTATACTACCAGATGGACAAGAAATAGCTGTTAAGAGATTATCCAGAAACTCCACACAAGGTGAAGTAGAATTTAAGAATGAGGTGGCATTAGTAGCAAAGCTTCAGCACAGGAATCTTGTTAGACTCTTAGGTTTCTGCGTGGAAGGAGAAGAAAAGCAATTAATCTATGAATTCGTCCCCAACAGAAGTCTTGATTACTTCCTATTTGGTTTGTGTCCCTCTCCCTGTGACTGTTTCATCTATACAATTTCTATATTATATGTTCAACTGTATTAGTGTATTGATCAATCATTCAATATGATCTCTTATCATTGGATTGGTGTTTTCTTTCGATGTATGCATAGATCCTATAAAAAGTGTAGATTTGGATTGGGAAAGGCGTTACAGAATCATAGAAGGGATTTCCCGAGGGCTTCTTTATCTTCACGAAGATTCTCAATTTAGGATTATTCATCGGGATCTTAAACCAAGCAATATTTTGCTTGATGCGGACATGAATCCAAAAATTTCGGATTTTGGCATGGCCAGGCTAGTTTTGATGGATCAGACACAACACAACACCAGAAATATTGTTGGTACATTGTAAGTTCTTGAGTCATGCATCCATTCTCAGAGCCAGATTTAGGAGGCTACCACATAATTTTAGAATTCACTTGTGTAGTGCTTATCCTTGTGATTCTGAATGGGGATCTATCACTATGCTAGATGTCCATCTTAAGTAATGAAAACTATGACTATTTAATTGAAACCTGCTACCTATGCATTGACCTTCAAACAAAAATTTATCGCAACTGTGGTGCAGTGGATATATGCCCCCAGAATATGCTGTAAGGGGTTTATTTTCAGTGAAGTCTGATGCCTTTAGCTTCGGTGTGATCTTGCTCGAGATTGTAAGTGGGAAAAGGATCAGTAATTTCTTCCCCACAGATGACAGTCAGACCCTCCTTGAATATGTATGTCTTAAAAACTCAAATTAGCAATTATCTTTTCTATTAGACAAGCTCCTAGTGCCTTTTCTCATGTCTAATTTCTATGTCAAATTGTAGGCCTGGAGAATATGGCATGATGACCGGAGTCGGGAGTTCATAGATCCTTTGCTAAAGGACTCATGCCCAACGACTGAAGTTTTGAAATGCCTCCTCATAGGGCTTTTGTGTGTTCAAGAAGATCCCAAGTACAGACCCACCATGTCATCTGTGGCTATTATGTTGAAAAAGAGACTAGATGCCCTGCCTCAACCTAGACAACCTGCATTTTTTCTAGGGAGAAGCAATGTCCAAGCAGAAATATCTTCTGTGAATAATGAAGCTGCTTCAGTAAATACAGTCACACTTGATAGTTTTTCTGCCAGATAAGGAATGGGTAGCTCAAGTTCAAAAAGTGAAGGTTGTAAAACTGTGGAAGGCAATGGAGATTCTGTTCTGTATTCTGATACAGGATTTACCTGAGCCAAGTTGAAATCCTTACGTTGATGAAGGAGTGATAATTACCTAACCAAAAGAAAAGAGTGGTAATCAATTTTTCAAGAAAGCATCTGCTCTCTGTATCAAAGCCATATCATGTTCATGACATTTTGCTTTTATCTGCATCAATTCTTTAAATTTTTTTAAAAGAGTTGTAAAAAAAAGCATCACGATGCAAGAAGATCATGCCGGGAACCTTCTTCCGTTGCATTAACTTGATGGAAACAAATTTAAGAGCTTGCAGTAGAGGGTTTGCTTTGGACTACCAATGTTATACTCTCCTATGTTATGACAGATCAAGACAAGTATACATGTATTATAAACAAGTCAATTTTAGAATTGATCTAAGACAGTCGTATGTATTGTTAACAATTCTCAATTTTCCTTTTTGTCCAACACCTATAGTTTACTCATTGCTCTGCAAATTTATAATCTAGTTCACATAAGGTCAGCCTCAAAAAGAAAGCTACCAAAGATTTAACTGTTACTGTAATTCTGGCATCCAAGTACAAACTTTAAACCCAATCAGCTACCTTAGATACACCTTCTTTTCCATTGATCTACTTGGTACATAAGATCATAGTTTTTCTTTCAATCATCTAGATATCATTCTACCTTCAAAACAACCAGGTTGAACCTAGCTATTCAATCTTAGGAGTTAGAAAACTGTCACAATTATATCAAAATTTGAAATTTAGCACTAAAACGGATAGACTGTTCAGGTTTTTGGGTAATAACGTAAATATGGAAGAAATGTTCATCGTTTCTGAGTCCCTGACTTCCTTTTGATAACATGTATCATCAGCATCTGTGGCAGGTTAAGCACCCTAGTCAGCTAGGTTGGAGGGTAGAAGCTGTTGGGAGGTCTTGCCCACCGGATCCCCCTTCGATATTATTTCAGAAAAAATTTCACTTCCCTCTTCCCTTGTAGCATGGAGAAGTTAATAGCCACATTCTTTTTTCTTCTTTTTTTTTCTTGGTAAAGGTTAATAGCGACATTCGAGAGAGCAGTTGAGGGTGAAACCAGAAAGGCAGAAATCTTCCCTTTTTTTCTTTTTCTTTTTTTATTTTTGTAAAAATCTTCCACTGTTTTATACGGCTTGTTTGAAAAAAACTCTTGATTTTGGAGGAGAATGGGGTTTGGTGAGTCTGATTGGATTCGAACTCCCACAGAGTGAATCGGATTCAAACTGACTTCACATTCCAAATTTTTGAAGTATAAAAGACAAGCTTGTTTGTTTTGGAACAATTTTTGGGAGAAGAAAGAAAGTAAAATAGAACATTTCCTCTCTCACACTCCTCTCTTCTTCACAAAACGAAGGCTTGACCACCGCCGCCACCACCACCACCCACCACCACCACCACCACCACCACCACCACCCACCACCACCACAACCACCACCACCCATCACTACTACCACCACCACCACTACCACTATCAATTTTTTAAACTTCGATTGGCGGGAATGTGTGTTTATCAAGGATCCAAATCGTCTCTTGCCAAGGGTTTGGCAGGAGACTCGGCTGCGACCAGCCGATGCCCAGCACTTGGGCGTCGGCTGGATCCGAACCGTCCATCCAGCCGATAAAGTGGTTCGACAAAGAGGTGTCGGCTTATGCACCATCGGTGTTTGGACGGCTCAAATCCAGCCAACGCCCACGTGTCGGGCATCGGCTAGATGCAGCCGAGTCTCCTGCCAAACCTTGGCAGGCGACGATTTCTATACATTTATAAAACATGTTTATGTTCCAAAGATGTTCTAGAATTCAATCCAAAACTAAGTTATCAAACATGTTTCTACTCTCAAATTATCCTAGAATAGCCTGGAGTAAAATCCTTACTTCGAAACAGAAGTAAGGAATCCAAAGCAGAAGTTTATCAAACAGGGCCTTATTGCCATATTTAGTTTGTAACCTTTTTTTTTTTTATCTTTTCTTAATAATATGATTCTGATATCTAGCGGGAAAAAAAGAAGAAGCAAGAGGTTGCAAGAACTAAGGAACTGGTGTCAATTTTTCTCCGCAATTCCTAGGTATTCTTCTCTCTCTCTCTCTCTCTCTCTCTCTCTCTCTCTCTCTCTCTCTCTCTCTCTCTCTCTCTCTCTATTGTCACTGGATTTCGCCCAGTGCACAAGATGATGCCACCTGAAACAGCAGATCATAAATACGCAATAAGGTGGGCAGGTTTTAACCCTGAGGCCACTCCGATGCTTAACTCTAAGGCCACTCCAATGCCTAAGTCAATAAGTTCTAGGACAAGCAGATGGAACTCAGGGATAAGATACCCAAGTTCCTTGTAGAGAGGGGATTGAGGTGCTTGGTTCACGAAGGTCTTTCCTTTCAAAGCAGATAGAGAGTGATACAAGGATGAATAATCAAGAGAGCTGAATATGAAACTTTGGAGTGAAATGAAGATAATAATAATACCTTGGAGTGAACCCCCTCCCTCTTATTGTATTCCTCTATTTATAGATCAAAAAAAAAAGATTCCATATTTAAAGATTCCATATTTACCTTCCTTTTTTGCCAGCATGTTCCCTCTCGAGTGTCCATCATGACTCTATCAGCTAAGATAGGGGGTCTATGACCTCATACGATAAGACGCCACCCTCGTTTGCTATCTCTTCAACCCCAATGGGTCCATGTCACCTTGATTGAGGCGAGTGGCTATTTCTCGAGCTGTATCGAGCTGATGTGTGGCCCTTTCTCTTATGTTATCCAATAAAGAGGTAATGTGGTTTGTCCCGTCAGCCTGATTTGCACTTAATGCACACTTGTCAGCATTTATTAGGGCATTTATTGCACATCTATCACATTTAATGCCTTAGATCTCCTTCACATCAAGCCGATTTAGAGCGATTGTATCGCCAAATGAGTCATGGCGATACTATGGGTCCCTCGGTGAATGTAGTGGTGAGCTGGACTATATTCTTCATTTGGTGACCACGTGGACTGTAAGACCTGCACTCCACTAACTTGGTCTAACCGTGTCGTGCCATGTCTTCCCATCATTCCTGGACCAAGTGGACCAAGCGTGTGAAGATAGATCACAAACCAAGTATGAGAATCGAGTTAAAAACACTAAAAACATACCTAAGGTCGCATGCCTGGGTAGGTATGGTCGACCATAAAGAAGGGAACAAAAATCTCAAATCCATAATCCCACGATCGATGATTTCGACCCTACGGTCGACGGTTTATGTGACCGTATGATCAACCGTGAGAACTCAGATCAGACTCCGAGTTTTGAAAACTTTTCTAAACTGAGGGATTGCTTTCCTAATTAAAAGAGGACTCTATATGGAGAGTTTTCCTCTATATAAAGGATGTCCCTCAACCCTTTTTCGCTCTTTTAGAACATTAGTAAACCCTAGAGAAAGATAAGAAAGATAAGGAAGAGAAGGAAAAGAAGAAAAAGCTAAAGAAAAGAATTTGCTGAGAAGAGATTGGCTCTCTATCACAGGCAAAGGTATGAAACGAATCTCTGGAGATGTAAACTCTAAAGAATAAGACTTTTATGGAAGATAGACAATATGAACCTATTATGATCTATGTGATTTCCTTGAGAAAATCCCAAGAAATACCATGAGGAGTGAATTTGATGATTAGGGTTGATAAGAAATTACCAATGATGGCCATATGATAACTTTATAATAAACCCCATTGAAGAACAAAAGAATTGACCCAGGAAGAACTCGAATTTCATGTAGACTGTGACCAGAAATCTCAAGGTCGCAGCTACGATCGACCATAGCATGACCAGTATGACCAGAGAATCGACCATAGGCATTGGGAAGATTTCAAAAATCATATGGTCACAGCTATGGTCACACCATATGCGACCATAGGGTATCGATCGTATATAGTCAGGTCGATACAGCATGAGACCATAAGACTAATCAGACACCTATCAGTGCTCTGTTTCAATTTTTGACTACTGTAACATGTCACATATGAACCCTAACTTAAATTCATATAACTTTTAGGTTGTTAAATTGATTGAAAGAGAATTGCAAGGCTTGGAAGGACATCGAGTATTGCTAACAGGTGAGGGAACAAGACCTAAACTAATTGGTTAATAACAAACTATTTATTTTTATTGAGTCCAATGCCATTATTGATTCTATGCGTGTATGCTTGTAATGTGCATCTCACATGTCATCTAATATTTCTACTATTACTATTCATGCATATTTAATTCCATTTATTTATAACATGATGATGATGATGCTAAGAATAGGCATGTGAATGTATGTGTGTGGTTGGTATATTGGATGCGAGTGGAGCATCAGGGGGAAGACGTGGCATGGTGGTCTTTGACCTCGTCACCAGACTATAGCTCTATCTCTACTCAAGTCTTGCCCACTAACATCGTCGTATCACCATTAGCTTAGCAGAACTATTATGTCGTAGAGCATCAGGGGAGGTGGTCTCGGACCGTGTGGTCTCTGACTCTGTCGGGGGGCTTTAGCTCTATCTCTATAGACGTATTGAGGGATGCTAGGGTGAAGCCTTTGATACACTGTTTGGCATTAGGATTGGTTAGTTGCGAGCCCAGTTTGCAAGCCCTCGCCAATAGGGGCTTACAAGTTGGTATGGGTAGGGCATCAGGGGAAGTGTTGATGGTGTTTGATCCGGACACTTTAGCTCTATCTCTATTCCATGGTAGGTGTATGTGGGACGGCAATGGTGTTTGATCCATTGGACGAATTCACACACACTCATGTATAGAGGTGCGGCGGCCACCAAACCTTTCTATAGCATATTGCAAACTTATAAACCAGACCAAAGATATGAATTGAATACATGCATATGTTTGTTGCATTATTTTGTTTGCTCACTGAGCCGTGATGTGTGCTCACCCTTTCGACGTCGAATATTTTTAGTTGATGATGCAGGTCCTACTGTTGAAGAATATATGAATGCGCCTACGTATGGACACGTTGCTGCGATGGACGTAAAAACTGAAGAAGATACGCATGATTCATCATGTGAGTGCCACTAATGTGTTTTTGCTTAAGTTTAGTTATAATTTGAACATCAGATATGTAATTGATTATTTATTTTTATGTCTTGTGGTTTGGAGATAATTGGATTAAGTATTTATTTATCACTGTTAGACTCTCAGTTCATTATCAGACTTTTGCTTATTTGTTTATTACATCTGATTATTAATGTAGAATGTGTGTATGGTTTGATATGATGGGTACGACCTATATAAGATCCTTGGTGAACCGTTGGTTTATTGGTCGTTCATCACACCATTATGTTATACTAGAATTGGGGTGTGACATGGACCCTCATGATGGGAACCACGTGTACGACCCCTTAAAAGATGTTTCTTGATTTCGTTGTGCGACCAGGATTCGCCAGGTCATATTTTCCCCTCATCAGAACCCCCTTGACTCCTCCAGGTTGTTCCGACTCGAGGAGCCAACTCTAGTCTTTGGAAAATGCACATTTTCGGCCATGTATCGAAAAAGGTGGCTACCTTGGGGTTTCTAATGATCACTTTCCTTGATCCCCTCAAATAGTCTACCGCCCTTATATACACATGTCATCACTCGAGCATTTCATGGTCCTTCGAACAGTCAAATTGTAAATGCGCTGATCCTTGTGCTTTTTGTCGACCTATTGTAAGCACCCCATTTTTGCCATCCCTAACTAAGCAGAGTCTTCTTGGTGAGTAGACAACAAAGGAAGAGAGATGAGTAAAAATTTGGATTTTTTACTGCGAGTTCGAGACAATTTTTGACGGGTCCCACAGTAAGGTTTTGGCTTGCAACCTACATAGATGCATAGGTCATGGATTTATCTTCGAAATGAGACCAGAATTTCTCAATTTCGATTTCAAATGAAGAAGATATGGTCATTTTAGTCGGATGAAACGTACAAGGGAGGTTTCTGAAATTATCATAAATAATCTCAGGGGCTTTCATGCAAATTATCGTAAGTTTGATTGATCGAATTTCAAATCATCATATCTTGATCATCCAACATCTGAATAATATGGTTAAGTACCAATATTTCTTATTTTCAGTCATTTTCAAAGTGGACGTGGAAAATCTGGAGCAGAGGTCTCCGAAGGATCCCATGCGGAGTCTTTAGCCGAATTATCGTAAATTTGTCTGTTTAAACTTCGAAAATTCATAAGTTGGTCATTTACTTCCAAATGAGGTGATTCAAACTCCAATATTTCTCATTTTTAGTTTTCTACAAAGTGAACGTGGAAAATTTGGGGTAGAGGCTGTCGAAAAATTCCATGCGGAGTGGCGACAGAAATAGCCTGTGAAATGATAGAGAGAGAAACATCAATTTTGGCCCAACCCAGCTCAACCCAACTTAGTCCAACTTAGTCCAACTTAGCCCTACCCAACTCAGACCAGTCCAGACTAAGCCAGCTCAGTTTGTGTATCTGTGCATGTGTACATTATATATTGTGATATATATATTATACTTTTTTTGTACTATATTATATATTAGATATTATGTCTTAAATATTACCTTATATGTAACTATATATTATAGTATTTATTATGTGTATTACATGGTACATGGGATGAGTGTTTATGATGGCCGTGAGGTCTAGAAGGGAAGGAAGCCAGCTAGCTCGGTTTTAAGGAAAGAGAGTGAGAGATATAGGAATCAGCTAGATTCGGTTTTGACAAAGATAGAAAGAAGAAAAATAAAAGGGGAAAGAATTGAGATTCCGCCTACCGAAAATGGAAAGGGGGGCCAAAAGGAAAGAAAAAATTTCAGAAAAAGAAAAGAGAGATTAGAAACAATGAAAGAAGAAACAAAAAAGGAAACTGGGAGAGAGACGGACAGATTGAGAAAGAAGAAGGAAAAAAGAAAAAGGAAAGTGGGAGAGTGACGGACGGATTGAGAGAGAGGAAGGAAAGAAGAAAAGTACAAAAAAAAAAAAAAGGGAGAGGACTCTAATTGAGGAAGAAAGGAGAGGACCAGAAGAGAGAACGGTGGAGAAAGAGGGAGAGACACGGGCAGATCAAGGAAGAAGAAGAAGAAGATCAGAGGAAGAGGAAGACCAGGTTATCCATGGCTTATTCTGCGCATGCACAATCACCCACCATCGCCACCTCCTGCTGCTAAACTCCCAACCGCCGGCAACCACTTGCAAACCACTCCCACCATCACTCACCGCAACTCACACCTCTATAAACCTACTACAACCATTGCTGAACCACACACCACTCATCACTCTCACCCGACCATCTGGCTACTCAATCGATGACCTGTCCGTAAGCAACCATTGAACACCTGCTACACACTCCCATGAAACCCATCTGCTACATACTTCAATAAAACCCAATCCAACTCTCCATTAGACCTACAACTCATCCAATGATCTGCAAACTTCCATCTACATCAACACCTAACTCTATCCCCATGCACATCACTGATTACAACCTGCCTTGATACATCTCTAAAACTCACCTCAACATCACACATGGCCCATCAACACTTGCAGCCCATCTTGAAACACACCTGGCTCACTTTCCAGTAGCCTCTATATATCTATCAAAACCCCCTGCAGCTCTATCCGTAAACCCTCACACCTAATTTGATCTCTTCATGCATATCCTACACCAACGTAATTTGATCCATATTACATGCATACCCTACATCCACCTAATCAGATTCATATCCTATGCATCACCTACATGCATCCTAATCAATCCCACTTCTTCACATGTTTCTGCTGCAAACCTCATATAAGCATTACCCAGCCAACGACCATCGAACTTGTCACTACCCAGCCACCGTCCATCATCTTCTTCAAACCCCCTATAGCCATCTCACACCCTTGATCTAATGAAGAACCAATGCATGAGTTTTAATGAGATAAAATTTTACCATGTGATTAATCCAATATGCTTTGAATTGAATGTCATGAAATTGTTTCAAATATGATCATGATTTTAATTTTTTATGAAATTGATCCCATCATATGATTTTAATTTTTATTAAATTGATTCCATTGGATGCTTGGAATTATCATGAAATTGATCCCGTCAGATTTTTTGTAATTTTTATCAGATTGATCCAACTATAACTAGAATTTTATTGGTCCCATCAGATGCTTGGAATTTCTATTTGAATTAAATGGATCATTGATATGAAATTTTGTGGTGATTAAAATACGTCCATCGGTCAAAACGTTTTAATGTGAATCTTTTATATGGCCATTGATCATGGATTTTGGAGAAATAAAATATGGCTAATAATCTTGGATTTTTGTGTGAATAAATGCTGGATGATTGAATTTTAATTTGATCATGTAATGACATGAATTGTGAGCCGTCAAATGTTAAATGGTTTTGATCATATGATGACCATGGGATGTATTTTAAGGTGATTGAAATATGACCATTAATCATGAATTTTGGAGAAATAAAATATGGATAATGATCTTGGATTTTTGGGTGTTTAAATATGGACCATTAGATGTTGGTTTTGAATCTAAACTGTTAGATGGACATTTTGAGTGATCTGAATGTATAGATTATCATTTGGAGTGATATGAACCATTGGATCTTGATTATGAATGATTTAGATGAATTTGAATGGATAGATTATCATTTGGAGTAATATGAACCGTTGGATCTTGATTATGAATGACTTAGAGGAATTTGAATGGATAGATTATCATTTGGAGTGATATGAGCCGTTGGATCTTGATCATATGTGTTTTTAAGTGATTTAAACCATTGGATTACTTTTTGAGTGATTTAGTTGAATTTGAACGGTTGGATTAATTTCATGAATGTTTTAAGTGAATGAACCATTGATCAAATATGATTTTAATCACATTGGTGATGATCGATTACATCAAGTTTGAGTAGTCGATCAAATATGATCTTGGTCACATTGTTGATGATCGATGCTTGATTAATGCTCTCACATGCTTACTGCTATATTTGGAATGCTCTAAAATGCTGAATTGGATTGCTCACATGCCATATTTGATGTTATATTCTCACATGCTTTGATTGACTCAAATGCTTACTGCCATGTTTGGATTGCTAATTGTCATATCTGTTTGTTTTACATTGCTCGTTGCCATATTTGGATACTCATCTACTTATTATTATATTTAGAGGCACACTGCTATGTTGGATTGTTTACACATGCTATATTTAGATCCATTGCTATTTTGAATTTCCCACATGTTATATTGGACACACTGCCATATTTGGATGCTTACTTGATACACACTGCCATGTTTGGAGATACAATTGCATAAATCTTAAGTACAAACCATATAGGGAAAGTGGAAACCCTAAAATGGAAAGAATTGGACAGAAGGGGCAGGATACCCTAGAAAACCTGAAGAGTTAAATAAAAGGGACAGGACACCCTAGAAACCTTGAACAAATTAAAATTGTAGGGATAGGCAACCCGATAAACCTAAAAGATGAAATTGTAGGGATAGGCAACCCGATAAACCTAAAAGATGAAATTGTAGGGATAGGTAACCCGATAAACCTAAGTGATGAAATTGTAGGGATAGGCAACCTGATAAACCTAAGTGATGAAATTGTAGGGATAGGTAACCCGATAAACCTAAGAGATGAAATTGTAGGGATAGGCAACCCGATAAACCTAAAATTGAAAGGAGTTTGGGTTGATATATCTCCAAATCCAGCCATTATAATTATTTTGAACTACGTCGTACCTAATTTCTAGGACAAACCCTAGAATACGTAGGCAATTTGGGAGTCCCAAATACAGTACAAAGCCACTCATTCACCATTCATCAAGCATAAACTTCAACTTGAACAAAGAATTTAATTAAAGCACATGCATAAACCACTTTCATAATATTTAATCACAAAACTCATTTCGAACTACGTTTTGAACTTGATTTCTAGGATTAGAATACATAGGCAGTTTGAGATATTTTGGACGTCTCAGATTCAGTCCAAGACTGAACCATCTTTGGTCCGGTTCACTATACATTAGATTATTTGTTTATTTGTTTCAGAACATGATTGGCTGAACCCTAGGTTAGCAGAACTCAGTAACTTGGTTTAGGACATCCCCCATTGAACCCTAGTCATCTAGTTGACAAAGCACAGTCAGAATTAGAGTTTAAAAAAAGTTTAGGAGGCCGATATTGCTTCAGAACATGATTGGCTTCTTGGTGCGTCAGATTCCTCAAGCCCTTCAAGCATCTGTCCTCGTTGCCTTTTTTCCCCTAGCAAGTTTTAAGTCCTGCCCTTTCCCCAAGTCATTTTTCTGTTTTACCCTAGACAACCATGGCTCGAGAGAGATTGATAATCCCACGGTCCTCCGAACCTACACTTCGCCATGAACCTCAGGATCCTCTAGCCCCGACTGAAGAGAACCCTAGGACTAGCCCCATTCACCCATTTTCTTTTGTTCTTGGAGAGTTTGACCATCTCTATGTAGCCTCTTATATCAATTTATCATAGATACCACTCGAATGGACATGATTAGGAACCTGTATCTCATCCTTGAATTGGTGGAACTCACCATCCCTAATGAGGAAGACCGCACCAGTCACTCTTATTCCCACCGTATGGTGGTGAATGAAGACATGCTTATTGTCGGTTTCCTTTTTCCGGGTTGTGACATAGCATACGACATCTTGGGATACAATGGTGTAGCCCCTACCCAATTGACCCCCAATTCCTAGGCGCACATGCATTCCTTCATCATTTTCTTTTTAAAACATCTCGAACCCCCCACATTGAACTTGTTTCCCCACATTGAACTTGTTTCATGAGCTATGCGTCATTACAACCATGAGATGGAAACACCCCATGACCCATGTGAAGGGTCCCGTTGGGACGTACTACTTTTTTGATGACCTTGAGACCATTCCAAGATGTTGGTGGACTTTCCTTACTCTAATCCTGGCTGGAAAAAGCACTTCTTCTTTGCTTTTGTGAAGAGGGGGCACACCCTGGAGGGTAAATCTGCACTCCCCATAGTAAATCACTGGAACTTTATAGACCCCAAAGCTGTGAACACTCCCCCCCCACGCGATTGAACCCTGTGGAGGAAAGGGCTCTCCGGAGTTTGAATGAGAAGAAAATAGTTAAGTTCAAGAGCCTACGAAACGAGCCTTCTTGTACAAATACGGTATCGGTGAATGTCTTTTTTCTTCTGACCTTGATGTTGCTTTTTCCTTGTATGAATTCCAATTTTGTTGCTTAATCTGTAGTGGATGGGATCGATGACTCTGTGTGGGAGGGCATGCTTGGGTCAGACCACTTTATAGAGCTCACAATGTCGAGGGTCGAAATCGCCAATGCTATTATTGAGAGATTAGCTGAAGAATTAACATCTTCAACTTCCCCTCCTCTTCTGAGACTCTTGAGGAACCCCCTGTTCCTCCTGCACCCTCTGCAGCTGTTCAGATCGACCCTGTCACACCCTAATTCTGAACCAACTAGAATGGTATGATGAACCTTCTATGTTCCAATGGTTCAACCAGGATCTCGAATAGGCCGTGTCCCTTTGCTTAAATCATATACATTCACAACCATAATCAGAGTAAATAAGCAGAAGTCTTTAATATTAATGAACTGAGTATCTAACAGTGATAACATAAATAAAGTATCCAATTATCTCCAAAAGACTAAGATATAAAATAAAATAAATTAATCAATTACATCTTCTGAATAATCTAACAAATAATCTAATCAAAGACGAATGCGTTGCACTTGCACGACGAATCATGCGACTCCATCATAGCTTCTGCATCCATCGCCGCAACATGCCCGTACATTGGAGCATTCATATAATCTTCTACTGTAGGACCTACATCATCAACTAAAAATATTCGACGTCAAAAAGGTGAGCACACATCATGGCTCAGTGAGCAAACAAAACAATGCAACAAACATATGCAAGCATTCAATTCATATCTTTGGTCTGGTTCATAAGTTTGCAATGTGCAATAGAAAGGATAGGTGGCCGCCGCACCTCTATACACGAGTGTGTGAAGCTGCCCAATGGATCAAACACCATTGTCGTCCCACATGCACCCATCATGGAATAGAGATAGAGCTAAAGTTTTTGGATTAAACACCGCATGACACTTCCCCTGATGCCCTACCCATACCAACACGTAAGCCCCTATTAGCGAGGGCTTGCAAACTGGGCTCGCAACTAACCAATCCTAATGTCAAACAGTGTATCCAAGGCCTCACCCCAGCATCCCTCAATACGTCCATAAAGATAGAGCTAAGGCCCCCCGACAGAGTCAAAGACTACACGGTCCGAAACCACCTCCCCTGATGCCCTACGATGTAATAGTTCTGCTGAGGTAATGGTGATACGACGATGTCAGTGGACAAGACTTGAGTAGAGATAGAGCTAGAGTCTGGTGACCAGGATGAACTACAGTGTCACGTCCTCCCCCTCCACTCGCATCAAGCACACTAACCACACACATACATTCACATGCCTATTCCTAGCATCATCATCATCATCATGTTATAAATAAACTGAGTTAAATATGCATGAACAGTAATAACATGAATATTGAATGACATGTGAAATGCACAATACATGCATACAAGCATAGAATCATTCATGGCATTAGACTCAATAAATAAAAATAGTTTATTATTAGCCAATTAATTTAAGTCTTGTTCCCTCACCTTTGGTTGATAGTAGATCCTCGTTCATGCTTTGTAATTCACTCTTAGACCACTTAAAAACCTAACAAATTTATAGATTTTAAATTAGAATTAATTCCCATGAATTTAGACTAACAGAAACTGAGGGGTCGCAGGTGCGACAACACCTGTGGTCTCAGTTTCTGTGACCATAGGGCGTGTGGTCGCAAGATGTGGTCGCATATCCTATGACCACACATGCGACCACACCCTCCCTGGAACTTCTCAAGGGCATGTGGTCAGATATGTGTGTCTCGTGTGGTCGCACATCATGCGACCATATGTGCGACCACACATGTGATGGTCGACCTTTCACTCTCAACTCCAATTCCTTCATGCTCAGATTCCTTGGCTTATCATTATGGTTCTTCCTATGATTGTTCTATGGCTTAGAACTAGTATTTTATACAGAATCCATTGTTTACATAATTTTCTCCCATGGATTCTCTTGGAATTTATCCATGGATTGATGATTTGGGTTTCACCTAAATCCTATCTCTTTCATTAACTATTCTAGACTCTCAATTTAACATGGGGAATGTTTTCATACCTTAAGCTTGTTGAAGATTCAGAGTTTTCTCTTAATTTTCTTCCTCCTTAGTCTTCCTCTTCAATTCTCCTTCTCTTCCTTCTCTTCTCTTTCTCCCACTTTCATTTTGAGTTCTAAAACGGTGAAGAGGCTAAGGGACGTCGTATTTATAGAGAAAAACCCTCCATAATAAGCCCTACTAAGTTTAGGAAAGAACCCCTTTCGGATTAGGAAGGTTTCCTAAACTTGGTTCTGTTTGGAATCCGTGTGGTCGGAGGTGGGGTCGCAGAACCCGTCGACCACACCCTCTGAAACATGCGACCACACGACCTAAATTTCTGTGGTTGCATTATTTTGAGGTGTGGTCGATCACACCTGTTTAGGTATGCGACCACACGCTCATAATTGACTGTTTTTTAGTTAAATTTCATACCTGGTCTTGTGCTTTCTTCATGCACTTGGTCCACTTGGCCCGACCATGATAGGAAGACCTGATACAAGGTGGTAAGACCGGTTAGTTCGATACGAGTCTTACAGACCCTTCCTTAAGCAAGGTTAAACAACAGGATATATCTCTCATTGAGATACCTGATAACGGTAACTATTCTTGACCCTTTTTCGAACTTTATTATCTTCTTACTTTCTCATTTGACCCTCTCTTTTCTGTAGGGGAAGATGATGACGACGATCTTCCCATTATCCAACAGAAGAAGCGTAAGATTTCTGCCTCTAACAAAGCGCACGACACCCCCAGTAAGGTTCCTTTAGAGACACCTCCGCCCCTAAAGGAGACCGTCCAGAAGGCCCTTGCACCCCCTCCAAAAGTTCTTGCAACTCGAGTCCCTCCATCGAATTCTCACACAACTACTACTGCTGGTACTGTTCTCCCAAGTGTTGGGGCTCAAGCTCAACCCAGTACCCAAAAATATCAATGGTCCGATCCTCCTCGTTCCACCCCTTTGCCCATTGAGGCCTCGAAGTCGAAAGATTATACAGTCACAATGGTGTCAAAGGAAAAAGGTATTACTGCACCCCCATGGCCTCCTACTCTTCCTTCTGCAGGTATGTCTTCGACCCCAACTGGGACCAGTCATTCTGTCCCTGTTGAGGCCCAAGTTACTACTAAAGTGTACCGTTTTCCCTAAAGTGAAATATTGGCACGGCTGACTCGATCGTGCTGGATGCTTCGAAGGCTTGAGAGTTCGTAACTCATGGGTGCCTGCCTGAAGATATGAAGCTCTTCCAGTCCCTTCCTTTAGGGGAGGTGTATGACAATCAATGCAAGGCTCTTACAATGGTATGTTCCCCATTCCTTTCTTTTTATTCTAAATGTTTTTTTCTTTTTGGTAGCTTTTAACATACCTCGTTTCTTCTGTTCAGATGATCAATTGTACCCAGCAAGTCTAGAATACTCTTGAGAATCTCGTACATGCCCAGGAATCCATGAGAGCAATGGTTGCCAATGTGGCCAGAGACCTAGAGACTGCTTACAAGGCTAAGAGGGAGGCTAAATCCACCGTAGCCTCTGAAAAATGGCACCTCTAAGCTGTAGTCACTGCTACTAAGAAGAAGAGACAGAAAGCTGACAACCTTGCCTCCGAATTTAGAGACAAGAGAGACAATGCGTTGGCCTCCTTGGACACAACGAAGAAGCTTTTTGCTGATCTAAATAAGAAGTACGTCGATTTGGAAGTTGTCAACCTCCGAGTCAATAAGCAGCTTCGCGATACCAAACTTGCCAGAGATAACTTGGTAACCTAGAATTCCTCATTGTAGCAAACCAAAGATTGACTAGAGTCTAAATTAGACCGTTTAGTCATTACGCAGGTGACCTTCCATGATGAAAAAGTTTCCCTTTAAGCCGAGCGAGATACTCTAAAGGTAGATGTGGATCATTTAAGGGGTCGAGAGACTCTTCTGCAGGCAAAAGTGACTCAACTATCTGAGGAGAGTAATCGTTTACACCAAGCTCAAGTCCAAGAAACCAAAGTCCTGCTGACTAAGTTGATGGAGTCAGAAGAGTTGAGGTACTTGGCTATTGAGAAGGCTCGTGCCATTCGTCAAGCTGTAGAGAAGTTACACCACTATGCAGCCTCACAATTCCCTGAACATGACCTCTCCAGCTGCACTATATTGGCCAAGGTACTCCCTGACAAATTCCCAAAGAAGGACCCTTCTCTAGCCGCCCCTACTCCTGAACAGAACTTTCCACAGTTGTTCTATCTTCTCTGGAAATTCCTCCAGTAGCTTCTGTTCTTCCTCCAACAGACCCCAGAAAGGATCAGCATCTACAGATCTTCCCATCTCAGACCCACAGCAAGAGTCATTATCCATGGAAGACAAAGTGTAGCTCTCTTCTCTTCTACTTTTTTTTCTTTTTTTTTTTGAGGGCCCTCAACCTATTTCTGTACTTGAACAATGATCCTTTAATGAAGAAGAAAAAACTTTTGATATTGCCAAGTTTACCTCTTTCTTGCCAAGTCTTCATGCTTTTGTACTTACCTTATCCCCCTGACTACCCCCCAAGTTGAGCGGGTTGGTCTACAACCAAGCTGGTCAGATTATGCTACATCGAGGTAAAAGTAGAGGTGGAAAATGGTAAAATGGAGGGTAGTAATGGTAGCGTGGAACTGAGAAACAATAGACGGGTGGTTGGTTGTGACTGTTACTGAACCCATAAAGGAAAAAGGTGCATAACAAAGGGACTCATACACTAAGACCTAATCTTGTACATCGTAAGTGCTTTCCTTCCTTTTACTCCCCAAATTTTTATGAGGTCAGTCTTGTCAACAAGCCCTTAGAACAAATTTTATTGCACTAGGTCGATCTCATTGACAGACCCTGAAGAGCAAACTTCTTTTTGGATTCAAGTCAAAGACTACCCCCTAAGCTGATTGGATTGGTCTATGACCGAGCCGGTCAAATTATGCTAAGTTAAATTTATTGACAAGCCCTTAGGGCGAATTTCTTTGTATTAGATTGATCCCATCGACAGGCCCTAAAGGGCGAATTTCTTTTTGGATTCAAGTCAAAGACTACCCCCAAGCTGATTGGGTTGGTCTATGACCGAGCCGGTCAGAATTTATCGACATGCCCTTTAGGTAAATTTCTTTGTATTAGGTCGATCCCATCGACAGGCCCTGAAGGGCGAACTTCTTTTTGGACTCAAGTTAAACACTACCCCCCAAGCTGATTGGGTTGCTCTATGACTGATCCGATCAAATTATGCTAGGTCAAATTTATCGACAGGCCATTAGGGCGAATTTCTTTGTATTAGGTTGATCCCATCGATAGGCCCTAAAAGGCGAATTTCTTTTTGGACTCAAGTCAAAGACTAACCCCCAAGCTGATTGGGTTGGTCTATCACTGAGCAGGTCAGATTATGCTATGTCGAATTTATCGACAGGTTCTTTGGGAAAATTTCTTTGTATTAGATCGATCCCATCGACAGGTCCTAGAGGGCGAATTTCTTTTAAGGGAAATTTTCACGTAGTACCCAAATACTTTGAGAAACATCACCTACTACCCAAGATTTTTAAAAACATCACCAACCACCCAAAATTCCCAAACGTTACCCCATTAACTGACGGAAGTGAGTTGAAATTTTGTCTAAACGTTTATACCCTTCTCATTTTAAATTGAAAAACTTCACCTACCACCCACTGGCTCCTTCTCAGACAACATCCTACCACCCAGTGGTTCCTCCTCTGGCAACATCGAATCTCCAACCATCGAATCTCCAACAAGTGGTTAGTTTTTTTTTTAGGGGAGAACAACTGCTTTGCGCCACTGATATTTTTCGGCAATCGAGGCCAAGCTCTTTATTCTTAGACTTTAGATCTGAAATGTTGCCTGAAGAACTCCCTGAATACAAATCTGCAATAACCCCAAGTTAGGCTCTCTACGTAGAAATGAACTTATTGTAAACAAAAGGGAACTAAGTATAAAGAATTACAAGATGATAAAGCCACAAAGAATAAGAACTGACAATATGAGTAACAAAGTTTCTATAATGGCCAGAGAGTCGATAATCTCAAGAAAAAAATAAAGCCAACAATGTTTTTTTCTATCCTCTAAATGCAGATCTATTTATTCAATCGACATGAGTCAGAATAGGCGTGACAAAGGCCATGCTTTCCTCATCTTCCCTTGCCAATTTTATTTGGTTGTAACCAGAATAGGCATCTAAAAAGACAAAAGCTCATGCCTAGCAGTGGCATCTATTAATTGATCTATTCGAGATAGAGGGAGCTATCTTTGGGGTATGCTTTATAAGGTCGGTGAAATCAGTACATATGCACCAACAGATTCCCATCTTCGGCACCATTACAACATTGGCCAACCACTCTGGGTAGTTGACATCTCTAATAAAGCTTGTTTTCAATAACTTTTTGACCTCCTGGTCAATGATAGCTTGTCTTTCTAGGGCAAATGCCCTCTTCTTCTGATGGATGGGTCAGTGATGAGGATCAATCATGAGACGGTGTTCCATGGTGGTGCGAGGAATACTTGGCATGTCCTCATCTGTCCAAGTGAAGACATCTGCATTGGCTAGGAGGAATGCTATGAGTTGATCCTTCTACTCTGTAGGGAGTGCCAACCCTATCAAGAAAGTATTCTCCATGTTATCTTCAGAAAATGGTATTGGGACGATATCTTTTACAGGGCTATTCCTTTGCTAGGGGAATTCATCCCGAAGATCATCCAATTGGAATGTCTACATGGGTGCAGCCATCTCATTAGCCACCAAATCCTCATGGTAGCACTTCTTGGATACGGCCTGATCAGCTTTGTAGAATCCAACCCCCACAGCTGTTGTGAATTTTACCACCAGCTAATATGTGGACAGGTAAGCCTTCATTTGATTAAGTCTCGATCACCAAAGGATGGCGTTGTGACTAGATCATGTGTCCACCACCATGTAGTTCAGATTGATACATGTCCTAGCCAGGTAAGTTCCTATCCGAGTTTCCAACCTGACCGCTCCCTTCACAGTAATAGCATCTCCATCAGATCCGATCGAAGAATACCTAATGGGACGTAGTTGTTCATCCTTGTTTCGTCCAGAATCCGTAACTGCAGCCCACTATGCTGATTGGACCTGCAAGGCAAAACACAAGGCAAAGGGGAGGTGGGCCTATGGCCCTGGGTCCCTCCGATGCCAAAGTCAGGAATCTGTAAACAGTCAATGGGCTAGGTGTCCGAGCCCACTTAAATATTTATGGGGTAAGTGAGGGATTCTCAATCCGAGGTATCAGAGCAACAATCCCTAGGAGTATGAGTGTTAAATGTTGTGTACCTAAAATCTCGAGATTCGTAGACTATTTATAGTGAATATTGATCTCGCATAAGATCTCTTTTACCCTCGCTTATGGCGCAATATATAGAAATAACCTTCAAGATTGATGTAAAGACGTCTCTATCCTTGTCCTTCGATAAGAATTACTAAAATGTCACTCAAGCCCTCTTAAGGGTGCTAACATGGATTATAGCATTCCAGCTGTCGCCATCCTATTGGCGATGTAGGAAATTTACTAACACTTGCCTCCTTGCTCTGTTGAACTTGCAAGGTTCGATTGAGTAAGTAAAATAGAAGTTTTGAAGTTGACATCTTCTTCTTGCTCTATTGAATCTGCAAGGTTTAGCTCAGCAAATAAGATAAAAGTTTTAAACTTGACAGTTGCCTTCTTGCTTTGTTGCATCTGCAAGGTTCGATTGAGCAAATAAAATGGAAAGTGATTTTATCTTCTGTTAATCCGATCTACCCATGAGGGATCTTTTAGATCCCTCAATCGTTGGTGGATGATAATGTCGAGCTATCTGGTCGAGCAAGGCTTCTTTAGTGAAAGTGGGAGGTATTTTTTTACCAAGCCGAGCTGCTGAGGCCGAATAAGGTTTGCTAGGGCTAAAGTGAGCGGCATCATTGATGATGCTGCGCTGATGTCGTGGCTTTATTGTGTATGATCGAGACCCTAAGGCCGAGGAGGATTTCTCGAGCGAAAGTGTGCAGCATTTTTGACTTAGTCGAACTGTTGAGCTTATGAGGCCGAGAATGAGTTCTCATGCAAATGTGCACGGGCATTGTTGGTCTTGCCGAGTTGCCGAGCTTATGAGGCCGAGAATGAGTTCTCGGATAAAAGTGGTCTGACATGCTAACTGAGGATGCCAAAAGTGAATGCCCTGATCCATTGTGATTGATCTGTTGCGTAGTTTGATGGAGTCATGATCGATGGCTCCGTATTCCCGGGACTAGATTTGGTCCTCGACCAATGGGGGGTAGTTTAGGCAGACCATATGTGGCCGACCTAACCACTTTGGTCAATAGTCCTTCACCTCTGGTCGATTCATAAATATCTACTCTTTGCTGTCAGTAGATTCAACTCTGGAATAGGCCTTCTCCCAATGCAAGAACAAAGGGTAAGATTGGCATTTTGGGGATTCGCACTATTCACTATAAATAGGGCGAATCCCGAGGTTTCTTACAGACAACATTTACTGCTCATTTACTTCTAGAGATTCACGCTCTGACACTTGGGACGGAGAATCTCACCTCACCCCATACTTTTCTTATAATATCTTAGTGGGCTCGACACCGAGCCCATTGACTGTTCACAGAGCCCTAACTTTGGCATCGGAGTGGACCCGGGGCATCCGGCCCGCCTCCACCTTCCTTTGTCTTTCCTTGTCTTGCAGGTCCACTCAGCTAAGAGGAACCACAGGACGGATCTGGGCCGAAACAGTTTGGCGCCCACCGTGGGGCACGTGAGATTCGGCATCATAAGATAACGCCAGAGAGGAACCTTTAGTCATGAGCCCAAGAAGAACTCGAAGCCAGATGATTAGTCCGAACCCCCCTGTAATCGAACAGCAAGTAAATCCCGAGGAGGGAGACATGTCTGATATGCGGTCCGGCAGGGATCGAGGTAAGAGCACGGCTGACCCAGTTCCGCACATGAATCTTTTGTCACACACGAACAGTTCGAGACCGTGGCACAACAAGTGGCGGTGCTAACACGGTTCGTACAGGGGCTACAGTCCCCAACTGCCAAAGCCACTTCTCGTCCCCCTGTCGAAATTGTTCCACCAGCAGACCCGCATAGGGAGACTGACCTCCCCAGAGAGCCTCGTCTCCACCTTGGGCGAGAGGAAGCCCGACCCGTAAGACCGGCGACCAGTGCTCGTCCCGTCCCAGAATTGAGTGGCACAGGGTCAACTTCACAGCGCGGGAGAATCCCTGCACGAGAAAGGCTCGGCCCGCAACCTGGAGCAGCGCCTCGGCTGGATGAGGATGCAATAGATGAGCTCTTGGTCCCGCAGCGCATAGCGCTACCAGAGGTTATCATGGGTGCAGACAAGCCAAATGCTCCCATGGACCCAGAGGTGGCGGCGACTTTAGCGGACCAATTAGCGGCATTGCACCGAAAGGTCAAAATCATGGCAAAGGCCGGCGTCAAGGTCGGCGTCACTCAGGACGAAGATAGGGATTACTCAACAGACAACCCTCTCACCAACATCATAATGAGGGTACCCTTACCCAAACGATTTACCATGCCGCCAGTAGATTCTTATGATGGATCTACGGATCCTGTCGACCACCTGAACAATTTCATAGGTGCGATGGTCCTCCATGCGAACCCCGACGCCATTATGTGCAGAGCCTTCCCCCTTACACTAAAGGGCGCGGCTCGGATGTGGTTCAATAACCTGCCACCCCGGTCTATTGACTCTTTTAAGACCATGGGCAGACTATTCCGGATGCATTTTCAAGGAAGCAAGGTGCAACGGAAGACCAGTGCACACCTAATGAACATGAGACAGAGGCCTGATGAGACCCTGAGGGCTTTCTTGGCCAGATTCAACCTTGAGGTCCTACAGGTTAAAGACATCGATGAGGCAGTTCACTTTGCCACATTGAGAGCAGCGGTCACTGACCCAATGCTCATATTTTCCATAGCCAAAAAGGAACCGGCAGACCTACAGGAGCTTTTGGCACAGTGTGAGAAATTCGCCACCGCCAACGAAATCTACGAGACAAGCAAAAGCCTAACTGACACCCCCCACAAGAGAGTGGATGAGAGGCAATATCTTACACAACTGGTAGAAAGCAAGAGATCAAGGAGAGAAGAAGCGCGGGTGGGGGATTACTTCAGAAGAAATTCAATGATTACACTCCACTCAACCGATCCCTAGGGGACGTGTACACCCTCATTGCTAATGATGGGTATCTACAGAAGCCCCAGAGAATCGTAACCGAAGCAAAAAGGAGAAATCCAAACAAATATTGCCAGTATCACAGGTACATCGGCCACACTATCGATGAATGCCAAAATTTGCAAGCTGAAATAGAAGACCTCATCCAACGAGGTTATTATCGGCAATACGTCGATCATAATGCTCCGAGAGTTTCGACTCCCACAGCTAAGGATCGGAGAAGGCAACCTCCCCTACCAAGGGCGAAGACCCCTGAGAGAGAGCCAAGAAGGCAAGAGGAGAGAGAACCCAGGAGGGGTGACAGAAGAGAAGTTCGCAGAGATCCTCCTAGAGAGGACAGAAGAAGAGATAGGGTAGCTGAGCCCCGGTACCAAGAAAGGCACCTCGACCAAGAGCCTGCTCAACAGGTGGTGAGAAGAGAACGATGACCTACCCCGGCGCATCGGGACATCGGGACATCGGCGTCATCCTCTATCCACTCGCTCGACCGCCCCAACAAATATATGAACAAGGCAGAGTCCTGAATTTGTTGGACACTAGGGGAAGGACAAGGCTGAGGACCGACCCTAAGAGGGCAAGACAACGCCTGGACCAAACACGGCCGCCACCTCCGTTGCATGTCATGGACCCGCCTTCCGAGGAGGACATCCCTTATGAGCGCGTTTACATGGTCAGGCGCACGAGACCTCGGTATAGTTCAACAGTCATCAGTGATATTCCCTGGCCCGCGATAATCAGATCAGTTGGCGGGGAGAGTCCATCGAGAGTCCGATCTTCACTGGCCGAGGCGTCAGGCTCGATCGTGGAAGATGCTGTCAAAATCCACCGACCCTTTGTAGCCGCAGTGCCCACCTCGGCCACGGCAGATTCCGAGGATAATGAAATTCGTGACCCCTCTACACAAGGGCGGAAGGCAATGACCATAATCGATGGACCAACAGCGGGCAACACATCAGTCAGGGCCAGAAAGGCATATGCGTGGAGCGTCAAATCAACGGAATGGCCAGGAAAGAGAGCCCGGACAGGGGATTTCCTGACCTTCAGTGACGAAGACCTATGTGGGTTAGAGCTGCCCCATGAAGATGCCATAGTTATTACTATGCGGATAGAAGATAGTGATGTTCATAAGATCATGGTGGACACAGGCAGCTCCGCTGATATCATTTACTGGCAAGCCTTTCAGCGGATGGAGATCCCATTGGAACGGTTGCTACCAGTGGACTACCCTCTAGTCAGCTTCTCAAGTGATTTAGTCAGGGTTAAAGGATCAATTCGATTGCCAGTTAGAGCGGGCACTTACCCACGGGAATCAAGGATAACCATGAATTTCCTGGTGGTCGATGTCCCGTCTTCCTATAATGCATTGTTGGGGAGACTAGGGATGATCGCCCTCAGATCAGTCCCATCCCCCTATCATTTGGTCATCAAATTTCCTACCCCCAGAGGCGTGGGGGAGTGCAAGACGGATCAGTTAGTGTCCCGTAAGTGTTATTCAGCTGAACTCACCGACTTCAACAAGCCGGTACCGCGGAGAACAGATTGGACGAGCCGACAGACCTTCAAAGGCCAGCCCAAGCTGCCTAAGTACAAATTGAGGATCTCCGCGATGATCCAAAACAGCAAGAGGCACACCCGCAGAAGACCTAGTTCAAATCCCGTTAACCGTGGAGAATCCAGATAGGACGATCCAAATAGGATCCTCCCTTGTAGAGCCGCAAAGGACCGAACTTGTCAATTTCCTAAGGACCAACGCCGATATTTTCGCTTGGTCTGCAGCTGATATGCCGGGTATTCCAAGGGACGTGGCGCAGCATTGCCTCAATGTGGACCCCTAGCGCCGGCCAGTACGACAGAAGAAGCGGTTATTCGCCGCCTCCCGTCAGCGGATTATTGATGAGGAAGTAGGTAAATTGCTAGAAGCTGGGTTTATCCGGGAAATCCATTATCCGGAGTGGCTCGCCAACGTTGTCATGGTCCCAAAGGCTGAGGATAAATGGAGAATTTGCATCGACTTTACTGACCTCAACAAGGCGTGCCCCAAGGATAGTTTCTCCCTCCCCAGGATTGATCAACTCATTGATGCCACTGCCGGACATGCGCAACTAAGCTTTATGGATGCCTACTCAGGCTACAACCAGATCCGGATGCACGCCACTGATTCGGCGAAGACAGCTTTCGTGACCAGCCGAGGCCTGTTCTGCTACGACGTCATGTCCTTCGGTCTTAAAAATGTTGGAGCAACCTACCAAAGGTTAGTCAACAAGATCTTCGCCGCGCAGATAGGCCAGAACATGGAGGTCTATGTGGATGATATGCTAGTCAAGAGCTTGATCGGGAGCAACCACGTGGACGACTTGGCGGAAGCATTCGGCGTACTGCGCAGACACCGGATGCACCTCAATCCGGCAAAATGCGCATTCAGAGTCACTTCTGAAAAATTCCTTGGGTTCATGGTCTCCAGCTGCGGCATCGAGGCAAACCCCACCAAGATCATGGTTATCCTCGATATGCCAGCACCTACCAGAATCAAGGAAGTACAAGAGCTCACTGGGCGAGTTGCCGCCCTCAGTCGATTCATGTCGCGATCGGCAGATAAATGCCTACCATTCTTTCAGACCCTTAAGGGCAACAAGACCTTCCAATGGACGATCGAATGTCAGCAGGCATTCGAGGCATTGAAGACTTATTTGGCTTCTCCCCCATTGTTGGTTAAGCTAGAAACTGGGGACACTCTGGAGTTGTACTTAGCAGTATCATCAAAGGCGGTGAGCGCGGTTCTCATCAAGGAAGTAGAGGACGTTCAGCGCCCCATTTACTATATAAGAAAAATCTTGTTGGAGGCCGAGACCAGGTATCAATTCATCGAGAAAGTTGCCCTGGCACTGGTCACGTCCGCACGGAAGCTACGGCCTTACTTCCAGGCACATTCGATCACCGTCCTGACCGACCAGCCCCTAAAGAAAATCCTATCCAAACCAGATATCTCAGGACGGGTATTCAACTGGGCGGTCGAGCTGGGAATTCGACCTTAGCTACAAGCCCCATACGGCCATCAAAGCTCAGGCCTTGGCCGACTTTCTGATAGAATCCCCTCCTCAAGAAGAACAAGTCCCAGACATCACCGCCGTGGTGGAACCTTCGCCACCATGGACCTTGTTTATCGATGGCGCCTCTAACAAGAATCACTGCGGTGCGGGCTTCATCCTCACCAGTCCAGAAGGATTTGAAATTCGGTGCGCCCTCCGTTTCATGTTTCAGGTATCCAACAATGCGGCTGAGTATGAGGCGCTCCTAGCTAGACTTCGCCTAGCCAAGGCGGTCATGGCTTGGAGGATAAAGGCGTCCAGCGATTCCCAGCTCGTGGTGGGTCAATTCAATGGCGAATATGAAACGAAGAAGGTCAGTATGTCCGCCTACCTGAAAAAGGTAAAGGAGGCCGCCTCTACATTTGAATATTTCGTGTTACGCCACGTACTGTGGGACCAAAACACCTTGGTCGATTCTCTCTCCAAGCTGGCCACAGCAGACTTAAGTGATTTGGATCATTCAGTGTACATGGAAGTTTTGGCTCGTTCATCGGTAGATCCCGCAGCCAAGGCCATACTACCGGCCATCTCAGAGTCGTCCTGGATCGACCCAATCAAGTTTTTTTCAAAATCGGTCAATTACCAGCGGACAAGAAAGAGGCGAGGCGGATCCAATCCAAAGCCAGTCATTATGTAATAGAAAAAGACACCATCTACAAGAAGGCCTTCACGTTTCCCCTGCTACGGTGTTTAAGACCTTCCGAGTCAACCCAAGCCATCAAAGAAGTCCACGAGGGTATTTGCGGTGCACATCAGGGAGGAAGAGTCCTCGCCCATAAAATACTGCGTCAGGGATACTATTGGCCCCAAATGCGAAAAGATTGCATTGACTAAGTCAAGAAATGTGTCAAATGCCAAGTAAACGCACCAGTATCTCACCTCCCGACCGCACCGCTCCGATCAATCGAAGCAGCTCCCATTCCATTCGCCATATGGGGCATGGATATCATGGGGCCATTCCCACCGGCCCATTACCAGCGCAAGTTTGTGGTTGTCGCGGTGGATTATTTCACAAAATGGACCGAAGCCGCGGCCTTATCCAGTATACCAGAAATTGTCATTCGCGAATTCTTTATCAAGTCTATGGTATATTGATATGGAGTCCCTAGGGTGCTCATCACGGATAATGGAAAGCAATTCGACAATCATGTCTTTGTAGCATTCTATGCAGAGCATCGCATCAATCACCGACGTGGCGCCGTGAAGCACCCGCAAACCAGCGGCCAGACGGTGGCTACCAATAAAATCTTACTGAAGGGGATAAAAACCAGGCTGGATGGAGCAAAAGGTCGATGGTTGGACGAGCTGCCTCACATATTATGGGCGGACCGCACCACTCTAAGAACTGCCACAGGAGAATCTTCATTCCGCCTTGCTTTTGGAACCGATGCAGTCATCCCATTGGAGGTCAGGATTACTTCCCACCAAATCGCCAACTATGACTCGACCTCCAACGAATCCGGCCGGCGTGCAAATTTGGACCTCGTCGACGAGGTGCGAGATCAAGCCCAGATCCGAATTGCGGCCAATCAGCAGCAAGTAGCCAAGCACTACAATAAAAATGTATGTCCGCGGTCATTCAAAGTTGGCGACCTTGTCCTCCGACGGACCATTGCCTCCGACCCAACCAACCAGGGAAAGCTCGCTCCCAACTGGGAGGGGCCATATCAGGTCACCGAGGCGCTACACATAGGTTCCTATCACCTTCAGGATATGGATGGTAAAGCCTTGCCACGTGCATGGAACGCGGAGCACCTTCGCCCATTCTACCAATGACAACCCCACCTTTGTAAAAAGCCCCGGCTGTCAATTTTCTATCTATCAATACAATTCAAAATTTCAAGTTATTACCCAATTCTCCAGCAATAGCGGCCATAAGATCGACAATCTGGATATATCAATAACGCATGGCTCCGTGCCGACACGAATATCCTCTCCGACACCGTGTCGAGGCGGGACCCATTCAGCCCAAAGAGTTCACCAAGTTTGGAACGCATTGGGCCAAGGAGGGTAGACACGGCTCCGTGTCGACACGAATATCCTCTCCGGCACCATGCCGAGGCGGGACCCATTCAGCCCAAAGATTTCACCAAGTGTGGAACGCATTGGGCCAAGGAGGGTAGACACGGCTCCGTGCCGAAATGAATATCCTCTCCGGCATCGTGTCGAGGCGGGACCAATTCGACCCAAAGATTTCACCAAGTGTGGAACGCATTGGGCCGAGGTGGGTAGACACGGCTCCGTGCCGAAACGAATATCCTCTCCGGCACCGTGCTGAGGCTGGACCCATTCGGCCCAAAGATTTCACCAAGTGTGGAACGCATTGGGCCGAGGAGGGTAGACACGGCTTTGTGCCGACACGAATATCCTCTCCGGCACCGTGCCCAGGCGAGAACCATTCGGCCCAAAGATTTCACCAAGTGTGGAATGCATCGGGCCAAGGAGGGTCGACACGGCTCCGTGCCGAGAGGACGGTTCAATTCAAACGCGGCCATTTTCAAATCAAGGCGAGCACAGACGTCACAGTTCAAGAGGTGTTTTTCATTAATTCCAATGTCAAGTTACACAAGCGCCTTATTCGGCGGATGTTGGATACATCAGTGCAAAAAAAAAAATGCATCAATCTTCCGGAGGGTTCACGTCGGCGCGATAAGCACTGTCGGCAGGAGGATCTGTCCCGCTGCACCCCGCATCTTCCGTGCCGACCCGAAGAACAAATTCAGGAATTGGTGGCGTGCCCATTGGTGAGACCGCGCCATCCTGAGAGGTCGCAGGTGTCTCCTCTAAGTCCGGAGAAGCCGGAGGTTCCTCACCCTCGAACACCGTTTCCAACCTCCGAAGCATTTCAGCATCATCTACTTCGGGGATCTCAACCTCCTCGTCAATAGGGGCGAGGCATTCGGCTCCCGTATAGTCTATACCCGGCACCTTCTCGTCCACAAACTCCTTCAAGGCCTGTGCCCCCTCGGAGAAGCTTTGAAGAGAACAGTGCCCCACCAATTCCTTGAAGTCCTCGAACTTCTGGTATAGCCGTACTGCCCCCACGGCGAGAGAGCGTGTTTTCAAATAAGCTGCCTTGAACTTGGACCTATGCTCTCTCGTCCGCTCCAGGGCCGACTTCAGTTGGCCGACCCGATCCTCCCTGGCCTTGGCTTCCTCCTCTAGATGGCGCTATGATCGCGTACTTGGGCAAGCTCTTTCTGAAGACGGGTCACCTCGGTAGAGATAGACGTCACCTCCCGCTCCTTGTACCAAACCTGCGTTCGGGCATGGTCCCATTCTTCCTCGGCCGTATGCAATTTACTATCTGTTTCGGCAAAGTCTTGGGTCATTTCCTCAGCACGCTCCTTTAGTGTCTCCATGTATACATCAAGCTACACCAAAGACACGAAGAACAGTCAGCAGACAATCAAGAACAAGTTAGAAAGGAGAGGGCGGCACTATCAGGCCCTGATTACTTATCGATGCACCCAACGTATCCGCCCCAGAGATAAGTGAAGGCATGGGAAGTCCCCGCACTAGCGACCGGTCCCGAGGCAGGATGGCCCCCTTCATCAGCTCTCTTGCAGCACGGATGTCACCCAGAGTCGTATCCTCCTCAGTCAGCGCCCAATCCGGGTGAAAAGCTCGTTCGTCACCGATCCGATCCCACGGGCGTGGACCCACCAGGGGGAGTCGCCAAAACTCACTAGGGACTCCCCCCTGCCCCTGGATTACCCTCGGCCTCTCTTGTGGGGGAGACGAGGACGGCTGAACCTGGACCGGGGTAGGCTGCCTGCCCGCGCTCCCTCCCGCTGCCTCTCCAAGAGCAAGTATTGCCTCCGACCCCGCCGCGGTACTCATCCTTCCTAAAAAATCAAGCACACGGTACCACGGAGTTAGTGGCATCGCATAGACGTGCACGGCCTCGGCCAAGGCAGTATCGGGTGAGAACTTACGTGTCCTCTTCGGTGGCTTCTTCGTCACATCAGTCTCAGCGCCGGCCTGGTATGCTGATGCCTTCGTGACTCGCTCCTCCTGAGCCATCTTAGCCGCGGCCTCCTTACGAGCAGCATCCTTCTTCCTCAGCTCCATCAGATACGTCTTGTTCAACTTCACTGCAAGAAACAATAAAAGAATCAGCCAAGTTAATATGTCGACGTCGGCCAGCTCTATACCAAAATGATACTCACACAGATGATTCTCGGCCAAAACGAGGGGGTCCTTCATCTTAGCCACGCGAATGGGAGCCCCCTCAGAATGCCGAGCCAGACACAACATCTCAGACTCCTCGGGCAGTAGGGGAACATCTGTGTTGAGTGTCTCGGCATCCAACTTCTTCCACACATTCCTCAGCAGCACATCATTACCTCGGATATAGAAGAATTTGTTCTTCCACAATTTGATTGAGGTCGACTTGTCGGCTAGGAGGTCGCCGTAGTCGGGCCTCTTGGCAAAATAGTACCACCCCGTCCGACAGTAGTCATTGAAGGTGAACATGTGGCGGAACATGTTCAGGGTCGGTACGTGCCTTAACCTCCGAAAGTAGATAATGAATGCTATCAAGTTTTTCCAAGAGTTCGACATCAGTTGGATAGGGGCCACTTGGTAGTATTCTAAGATCTCGACCACCAACTTCGGTACTAGAACTCGGAAGCCGGCCTTAAACATCTCGAGGTTGACGCACAGTTCTGACCTCTGACTCCAGCAGGCTCGCTCCCCCGCAGTGGGCAATCTAATCTCCACGTTGTTCGGTATCTGGTACCGTTCCTGGAGACTGTTGAACTCGGCCTTGGTCAAAAGGCAAACCTCTCCGCGAGCATCGAACTCTGGGGGAGCCTCGGCCTCCTCCCTAGCATGGATCAAAACCTCAGAACCGACCTCGTGTGTAGACACGCCCATCAAAAGATCACAACGTGAAGGCCCAGTGGTAGGACCTGGTTGCCCCCCTTCGACCTCTCCCTTGGTCATCAATTCCACCTCGGCGTCGCCCTCGGAAACCAGTTCTGCGGATCTGCTAGGTGAGGACGTGCCCGAGGTCGTCCCACTGCCAGACGAGGACAGACTACTACTGCTACTGTTGGAAGATGTCCCCTCACCCTCTATGTCTACTTCCACCTCGATCTCCCTACCCTCATCAGTCATGTTTCAAAGGACTTGGAAGAAAAAAAATACCTACTGGTTTCTGATATACAGTAGCACCAATGTGACAAGAACCGAGCCGCTGTGCGCTGTCCGAACCGAGGTGCCAAGCAGGTACCGACGTGCAGAGCCAAAAAACCAGTGAATGCAGCCAAAAGAGTAATCTCAGAATGAGGGGCCTTCATGCCCCACCGCCCCTTTTATAAAACCCCATGCCTGTTCAATCCACGTGGGAGCAAACTACTGGGTCATCGATCGGTGCATTTATTACCGAAAATACGTACCGGGTCCGTTGAACAGATCCTGCCTTGTGGTATCCATGACCGACCTGGATCCAGACCCGGATCCAGGAGCATTCTTCCAAACTTACATTCGGACATGTAGTTCGTGACGGACTCGGACACTCATCCTCAGCAAATGACCGATGTATATTGGCCGAAGTGCCCACATCGATCGAATTGGCTCGGATCTCGTGACAATCTCGTGACGGCATCGGCATTTCTTCCTCTGGAAATGACCGATGTGTATTGGCCGCAGTGCCCACATCGGTCGAATTGGCTCGGAACACGTGACAATCCCGTGACGGACTTGGACTCTCATCCTCAAGCAAATGATCGATGTATATTGCCTGAAGTGCCCACATCGGTCGAATTGGCTCGGATCACGTGACAATCTCGTGACGGCCTCGGCATTTCTTCCTCCGAAAATGACCGATGTATATTGTCCGCAGTGCCTACATCAGTCGAATTGGCTCGTAACACTTGACAATCCCGTGACGGCCTCGGACTCTCATCCTCAGCAAATGACCAATGTGTATTGGCCGCAGTGCCCACATCGATCGAATTGGCTCAGAACACATGACAATCCCGTGATGGCCTCGGACTCTCATCCTCAGGAAAAGACCGATGTAAATTGGCCAAAGTGCCCACATCGGTCGAATTGGCTCGGATCACGTGACAATCCCGTGACGGCCTCGACATTTCTTCCTCCGGAAATGACCGATGTGTATTGGCCGCAGTGCCCACATCGATCGAATTGGCTCGGAACACGTGACAATCCTGTGACGGCCTCGGACTCTAATCCTCAGCAAATGACCGATGTGAATTGGCTGAAATGCCCACATCGATCGAATTGGCTCAAAACACGTGACAATCCCGTGACGGCCTTGGCATTTCTTCCTTAGCAAAACCGATGTGTATTGGCCGCAGTGCCCACATCGGTCGAATTGGCTCAGAACACGTGACAATCACGTGACGGCCTCGGACTCTCATCCTCAACAAATGACCGATGTGTATTGGCCGAAATGCCCACATCGGTCGAATTGGCTCGGATCACGTGACAATCCCGTGACAGCCTCGGCATTTCTTCCTCCGGAAATGACCGATGTATATTGGCCGCAGTGCCCACATCGATCGAATTGGCTCGGAACACGTGACATTCCAGTGACGACCTCAGACTCTCATCCTCAGCAAATCACCGATGTGTATTGGCCACAGTGCCCACATTGGTCGAATTGGCTCGGAACACGTGACAATCACGTGACAGCCTCGGACTCTCATCCTCAGCAAATGACCGATGTGTATTGGCCGAAATGCCCACATCGGTCGAATTGGCTCGGATCACGTGACAATCCCGTGACATCCTCGGCATTTCTTCCTCCGAAAATGACCGATGTATATTGGCCGCAGTGCCCACATCGGTGGAATTGGCTCGGAACACGTGACAATCCCGTGACGACCTCGGACTCTCATCCTCAGTAAATCACCGATGTGTATTGGCAGCAGTGCCCACATCGGTCGAATTGGCTCGGAACACGGGACAATCCCGTGACAGCCTCGGACTCTCATCCTCAGCAAATCACCGATGTAAATTGGCCGAAATACCCACATCGATCTAATTGGCTCAGAACACGTGACAATCCCGTGAAGGCCTCAGCATTTCTTCCTCCGGAAATGACCGATGTGTATTGACCGCAGTGCCCCCATCGGTCATATTGGATCGGGTCACATGGTCTGCACGTGACGGCCACGGCACTACACCCTCAACAAGGCCGTGGCGGGATGACCGCAGTGCCCACCACGGCCACGGACCTGTGCCCTATGCAATACCGATGTGATCAAGTGGCAGGGCCCACATCGAACTCGGACCTACACCCTTCGCCATAAACACAACGCACTTTTTTCGGATGTTGACCAGGCCACTCGCCTCACCAAGCAAGAGAATACAAATAATCCAAATCTTTCGAATTCAGCAGAGCAACGAGGCAAGTTGTTAGGGGGAAACCCATTTCTCTATTTTTGCTCAGTCGAACCTTACAGATTCGGCAGGGCAACGAGGCAAGTGTTGGGGAATTACGCCATGCTAGCAATACAACCCTTACACATAGGATTCGGTGTAAGCGCCACGTAGGACTCAGTATCAGTGTCACGTGGAGATCCCCCATTCGACATAAGAAGACCCCTCCCAATGCAAGAACAAAGGGTAAGATCGGTATTTGGGGATTCGCACTATTCATTATAAATATGGCGAATCCCGAGGTTTTTTACAGACAACATTTACTACTCATTTACTTCTAGAGATTCACGCTCTGACACTTGGGACGGAGAATCTCACCTCACCCCATACTTCTCTTATAATATCTTAGTGGGCTCGACACCGAGCTCATTGACTGTTCACAGAGCCCTAACTTTGGCATCGGAGTGGACCCGGGGCATCCGGCCGGCCGCCACCTTCCTTTGTCTTTCCTTGTCTTGCAGGTCCAGTCAGCTAAGAGGACCTACAGGACGGATCTGGGCCGAAACAAGAGTCTATGTGAAGTCTGAAGAGAAAATCAATTCCGTCAATTCTTTTGCAATTCGCCTATCATGCTTAGTGAAGTTATTGAATCATCCTAAGGATTACACCGCACCACCACCTGAGCTCATTTTATTACCACTTAATGCAATTATTGCTGACCTTAAGGCTGAAGTGACCAAAGCCTTCCAAGAAGTATACGCCTTATTTAAGAGATTCCAATGAGAGGAGTTGCTCGATTATGGTTCTATTGACGACTCAACTCGTGTCCAACTCATGGTGTACCTATTACGGAGATGGTTAGCTCAGTCAAATGTGGTTAGTGTTGGTTGTAACTTCCAAGGTTTACTCTAGCCGCGTCCTTCGGTAATATCGTCAACCACAAACTCACAACCTGAGACTGAGCTGTAGATACATCCATTCATCCACCTACTTAGCTTTTTGTTACGGTTGGAAATCGCCCGCCGATCCGCACTCTGAGTTACCTGCAACCACAGAGATGAGACGAAGGAGTTGGGCGCCTAAGCCCCGGGCACACTCCGATGCCTAAGTCAGATTCCCAATGTAAGCAGTCAAGAGATAGCAGAAAGCTATCTCCAGTTTAAAGAATGTGGGACGATAAAAGAGTTTGAGCGTGCGAGAATGAGAGAGAGAGATATTGTGAACTAGTAACTTGTGCGTAAGTCAGTACCTTGAGGGGTTGCCCTCTACTTATAGATTGGGAAGAAGCATGGAGGTACCAGGACTCAGGGAAGTAGATCGCCTATAGGATTGCCATGTGTCGCTCTGATGGACACCTGTGTGGTAGACTCTGAGTAGGAGTAGGAGACTTTAGCCAAGGAAGCTAGGTCGGTCAGCTCTGGGACTGACACATGTCAACGTGTGAGTAATCATGGACCGTGATAGTCGACATCGTATCAGACTGGGATAAGGACTCCTCGGATGTAGCTTAATCACATTAGGACTCTGACCACCGATTGAGAAACGTAGCCGGGTAGGACTATGACTCCGAGCGTTACCGTAGATAATGATAACCAGACGGCATAGGGCAAGTGCGGCATGCCGGGTGCATGAGAGGCCGATGGCAAGATACCGAATGCCTCATAAGCTGAGCGTATGACACTCCGAGCGGTCGGCTCCGAAGGTGAAGCTTGACACGTGTAAGATTTTAAATAGATGAGATTTTTCCCACCTAACAGATGCCCCTTGTGCTGTCGGATACAACGAATTCGATAGTGCAACAAGAATAAACAAAGTGTCGAGAACCTGCGCCGTATGAGGCCGATTGCAAAATCGATGGCCGTATAAGCTGCTTCCGAATGTCTCCTCTTATGATCGGACTTCATGTCTGAGTGGAGACGATTTTCACCAACCGTCTACACAATTGATGGAGGCACGGGGCTCGAGGCGTTAAACTCGAGTTCCGTAACTACGCTCGATCGTTGATCTTCAAAGTGACGTGGATCGACACCTTGATTCGACGGCCACCAGGAGGCGGTGCGCCTCGAAAAAGAGCGGTATCAATAGCCGCTCGTCTTCGAACGGTCGAATGCATCGGACGGTTGTAATCAATCTGATGGTCTCGAGAAGGAGCGCCATCATTGCATGTGACGTCAGACTGTCACGTCGCGTCCGACACGGCAGACGACAACCGATGGCGTTGAGCCACGTAGTCGGAACCCGAAGAGACGGTTCACGGTCGCAACGCCTATAAATACTCCTTCGATTCATTCATTCGACAATTTTATTGAGTCACGATCGAAATTTCCTCAGAGCAGTCGGATCTTCCTGGTTCATCGAGTCTTCAAGCTTCCTTCGTGCATTCGGAGTCCCATTTCTTCCAACAGTAAGTCCTCTTCTTCTTCTCCTTCCTTTTTATTGTCATTTCATGCTTAGTAGTTCCCATTCGTCCAACAGTTTTACACCCTCCGGTAGAGTGAAAGTGAGTAAGAGAATGACCCAATCCCGAACCTCTTCCTCCGAAAGGTCATCCTTCTCAATGGAGGGATTCTCCGCTGCTCCTGAACCTTTGGGATGGATTTGAGATTCCGTTAGCCGGGAGTTCGAATCCGGGACCTCAGAGTCGGCTGGTAACGGAGCAGAGGCCATCGTCCAAATATCTCCAGAAGCCATCCTTGTGGCTTCATATCCGGATCCAGAGGAGGAACCTCTGAGGCCAACAAGCGCGGTCGCCCTGCTGGCACCTCAGCTCGATGGGCTTCTCACCGGAGAGGCGGCCGATCATCCGTCCCTTCTATCGATGCACTCCCTGCATGGAGGGTGCCGAGTAAGATTAAGACCGAACCGGCTTTGTCATTGATCTGTCGGGCATACCAGCTCGTAGAGCCGATGACGGACGTCCGGGTTCGGCTCCCTTCCCCCGACGAATGGGCTTGTACCATGAATAAGTCAGAGATCTGCGTGTACGAGCACACCTTAAAGTTCGGGCTCCGATTTCCCCTTCACCCTCTAGTAGTAGAAATTCTCCAAGTCTACCGCATTGCCCCCTCCCAACTAGCTCTGAATGGGTGGTGATGCATATATGCCTTCATCCTGTTTGTCCGCCGATTGGGAGAGACTCCGACCGTGAACTTGTTTCGGTCACTCTTCCAGTTGGCCAGTCTGACCGAGTCCCACTCTATGATCGGGTGATACTTTTTTAGTCAGAGGAGCACAAAGAAACTCCCGGCCATCTCCCAGAAGCCTTCTTCCATCCACGGATGGAAGGATAAATTTTTCTTCGTGGACCCTCCTGAGGGCGGCTCTGCTCTCCCTCTGTCGAACGTTTGGCTGGTGGTCGATGCCACGGGGTTCAACAAAGTCCCCTTTCTGACGACGGAGGAGAGACAGGCTCAGCACAAAATGATGACCGGGAAAACGGTGGGCTATGCCGACCTCGCGGATCCCGTGCAGTTGGCCGAGCACGGCCTCCTTGGTGAGTTCATCAATTGTAGGAGACTACACTGCTGTTATTCCAATTTTGTTACTAATCGTCGTCTCTTGTCTCATTATAGTGAACTTTGGCGACGATCATATTGTTGCTCGGATCCTGCGCAAGTAGACGGCCAATGCTGCAAAGGGAATCCAGCCGGCGGGCGAGCCAATGAGCGCGCCTCCTCGCAAGGAGCAGAGGGCGACGGCCGAGGCAAAGGGCAAGGGGCCCATGCCAGAGGGTCCGCCCAAGAAGAAGATCAAGTCGGCATCGGAACTCCCGGCCCGACATCTATAAGACGAGGCCGGCGCCTAGGCTGGGCCAACAAGACGATGCAAGGGCGGAGGCTGAGACGAAGGAAGTCCAGCCTCGCCAAGGGCTGTGAAGGAAGCCTAGCCCCGCGAGGCGGCCGTGACAAAACCGACTCTGGCCCGCTAGGGCATGGCGACGTCCTCGGTGAAGAAGACCCTTCAAGGTCCGAAGGTGGTCGATCTGACCGAGGCCATCGGCGCCTCTAAGGGGGAGGCTGAGCCCGCTCCTCAATAGAGAAGCGACAAGCCGAAGGCGGCGACGACTGCCTTTTCTCCTGCGCTCGGACTGAAGTCGACTGACTCGATCTTCAAGAGCTCGAGGGCGGCGAGGATCATTGTCACAGAGGGACGCCTCCCGGACGACATGGCCTTCACGTCCAGCTTGGAGAACGAAGAGGTCTTCAGGCGAGCGTTCCTCGCGTGTTCTCAGGTAAAGTTTGAAGTTCCCTTATTTTATCTTTTTTGTGTTGCTATGTTTGTCATATTGACACTGTCGTCTACTTTTGTGCAGACGAGCAATCTTCTGGCCGAAGTCAACGAACGGGTCGCCCGTGCCTTCCTTGACTTGGACGAGAAGGAGGTCCTAGAGATCTCCCTGCGTGAAGCTCTGAAGGCAACCGAGGAGAACCTCACTGTTAAATCCTCGGAGGTCGAGGGCCTTGCTGCAGAGAAGGTCACCCTCCGGGCCTCCCTGGACAAAGCCGAGGCCGCCCTCGATGAAGAGCACAACATAGTGCACCATGCGGAGGAAAAGCTTCGGTCGGCCGAGGACAAGAGGCGGAAAACCGAGGAAGACCTGCAAGCTGCGGAGAAGGCAAAGCTGGTCCTGGAGGAGAAACTCTAGAAGTCTGAGGATTAGGCCAGATCTGCCAAGGAGGCTCTGGCTAAGGCCGAAGAGGCGCACCAGGAGGCCCTGGATCAAGTTGTGGCCGAGTACCGATCGTCTCCTCAGTATTGGAGGACGTGGAGGAGGCCGCCTGTGGGTTTTTCATGAGGGGTGTCAAATACCTGAAGGAACAACTCGTGGAAAAGGGCGCTGATTTCAACTGGTCGGAGATCCCGATCATGGCCGAGGTACTTGGGGTGGAGCCAGCGGTGACTGAGACCCCGGTCGTGGCCGAGGATGATCGGGTGGAGCCGACGGCCCCTACGAAAGCTGACCGTATGCAGGAGGATGACCTTCCTCCGTACAAGGTGCCCCAGACGCCGATCATGGAGCTCCCGGATCTTCTGCTACCATCCGAGGGTCCCGTACACCCGACCGCCTAGGAGAACCGGTCTTGAGAACTTCCGAGTGACCCTTGTATATATGTACTTGTATTTTTTTTCTTTTCATGTATAATTGTACGACCGCCTTTCTTGGGCTTTTATTAATAAAGCATACTTGATTCTGTTGTCTTCTATTGTCTTCTTTCTTCCTTCTCAGATGTTGTTACCCATTTGACGGTTACTCCGGTAGTATTGTCTTCTCGGCACTCTGATAGGCCGAGAACACTTAAGTAATAAAAATGGCTAAGGCATTATTGACTGCCCAACCCCGAAAGTGTTGTCGGCTCGGCGCTCTGGTAGGCCGAGGGTAATTAAGTAGTAATGCTTAGTGCGAACAACGTTGAGTGTGGCTCGTTCCGAGCGTTGATTCTATTTCGAGAAATGGCAAAGGTGCCCCTACCCCGGAAGTGTTGTCGGCTTGACTGCTGGTCAGGTCGATAACACTTGATTCTTCCTCAAAATGACTGTCATTAGGATGGTCGGATGTATCTCCAAGTAGTTGGATGTTTGAGAAATTGTCAAGTATTGGGTCTGCCGCGGTCAGACTACCTAGGTCTGCTTGTGAACTGGTGTAGGTATAATCAAGTAGGCTATGCGTGCTACCGAGGTCTGCTCGCGGTAGCAGATACGAGTATGGTCTGCATGTTACCGAGGTCTGCTTATGGACCGTGGTAGGCAGATACGAGTATGGTCTGCATGCTACCGAGGTCTGATTGTGGACCGTGGTAGGCAGATACGAGTATGGTCTTCATGCTACCTTGGTCTGCTTGTGGACCGTGGTAGGAAGATACGAGTATGGTCTGCGTGCTACCGAGGTCTGCTTGTGGACCGCGGTAGGCAGATATGGGTATGGTCTTCATGCTACCTTGGTCTGCTTATGGGCCGTGGTAGGAAGATACGAGAGTGGTCTGCATGCTACCGAGGTCTACTTGTGGACCGCGGTAGGCAGATATGAGTATGGTCTTCATGCTACCTTGGTCTACTTGTGGACCATGGTAAGAAGATACGAGTATGGTCTTCATGCTACCTTGGTCTGCTTGTGGACCATGGTAGGAAGATACGAGTATGGTTTGCGTGCTACCGAGGTCTGCTTGTGGACCGCGGTAGACAGATACGAGTATGGTCTTCATGCTACTTTGGTCTGCTTGTGGACTGTGGTAGGAAGATACGAGTATGGTCTTCATGCTACCTTGGTCTGCTTGTGGACCGTGGTAGGAAGATACGAGTATGGTCTGCATGCTATCGAGGTCTGCTTGTGGACCGCGGTAGGTAGATACGAGTATGGTCTTCATGCTACCTTGGTCTGTTTGTGAACCATGGTAGGAAGATACGAGTATGGTATGCATGCTACCAAGGTCTGCTTGTGGACCGCGGTAGGCAGATACGAGTATGGTCTTCATGCTACCTTGGTCTGCTTGTGGGCCGTGGTAGGAAGATACGAGTATGGTCTTCATGCTACCGAAGTCTGTTTGTGGACTGCGGTAGGCAGATACGAGTATGGTATTCATGCTACCTTGGTCTACTTGTGGGCCATGGTAGGAAGATACGAGTATTGTCTGCATGCTACCGAGGTCTGCTTGTGGACCTCGATAGGCAGATATGAGTATGGTCTTCATGCTACCTTGGTCTGCTTGTGGACCGTGGTAGGAAGATACGAGTATGGTCTGCGTGCTACCGAGGTCTGCTTGTGGACCGCTGTAGGCAGATACATCGAGGGCGATGTCCGTCCTACGCTTGATTGAGATCGGCTGGGCCAGAAGGAACGGCTATGAAAGACTTGCTGTGAGTTGTTGACTGAACTATATCTATGCTGCTTTGTATTAAAAGAAATTAAGCGGATGCCCTCAGGGGGTCCGGTATACAACTAAGACTTGCTAGAAAAAATAGTTGAAATTTTCTGTAATGAACTGAGAATAAAAACTTGATAATATTTCCGAAGGTTGGTGGCATGCCATGTCCTCAGAATTTCCTCCCGCCGAGGGTGGTTAGCTTGTTCGAGCCCGGTCTGTCATGTCTGGAGTACGCGGTAGGGTCCCCTGTTTTTGGCCATTTTCCCTTTGTTCCTCGGGCAACAGGGAGTCAATCGGGAGTGTCTTCTCGGGCTGATCGTTCGTGATCGGAATTTGTAGGAGTTCCTTCGTGGGCTCTCCTGTACGCGGAGAGGTTTTTTTTGAACATCTACCGTGTTCACCTGTACGATTTTTTAGGCTCGCTGACTGTTCTTCAGCTCGGTGGCGTACCATCTTCGCGATGTGCCCTGATCTGTTCGGCACTCTCCGACTCCGTCCTCTGTCGGGAATTTCATTATCGGGTAATAGGTGGACATGCATGCCTTCAACTTGTTCAGCGAAGGGCGGCCGAGGATGACGTTGTGAGCGGATGGCCGATTGACCACCATGAATTCGACCATCACCCTCCGTTGTTTGGGCTTCTGGCCAAGGATGACAGGTAGTTGGATGCCCCCCTTCACCGTTACCGGGTCTCCAAAGAAGCTGATGAGGTCGAAAGTGACAGGTTGGAGCTGGTCATCCGTCAACTGCATCCTTTGGTAGGCATGATAGAATATGATGTCTACCGAGCTCACGGTGTCTACCAAACACTTTGCGAAGTCGCAATGTCCGATCCCGACCGTGAAGACGATGGCATCCTCATGGGGGACCACGACGTTGATGAGATCCTCATCGCTAAAGGTGATGACCTCTCCGATTAGAGCTCTTTTTGCCGGCCACTCTGTCTTGGCTACCAGACGCAAGTAGGCCTTGGCCGACCTGTTGGAGGTGTTTCCGGCCGCTGGTCCTCCTATGATGGTGAGGACTGACCTGCCCTCGGCTTGGGGTCCCTTAGTGATGGTATAGACTCCATTGTCACTAGGGATGCGCAAGCCCATTGCTGTGCGCGGTCGGTCCTTGGGCTGCGGACTACCCACGAACCTCCACTCGACTTTTCTTCTCTTTGAAGCCGGATGACACTTCTTTCTTCTTCTGCCTCGAATTTCTGGTTCCGACCAGGACGGGATGGACCCAGACTGGGTGTGCTGTCGGTCTCCAAGCCTTTCTTTTATCGATACGCTTTCTTTTCCAGCTCCAGATGAGCTTTTTATTGACCCAAAGTGAATGGTGCCGACCCACTCTCTGGGGGCAGCCGGTCCTCCATCAGGGTCTCTGTCGTCCCTCTGAGCGGCGTTTTGATTATCGCCAGCGTCCGCTCGACAGTCGTTGGGTTGAGGGTTCCTCGGAGGTGGAGGTGGTAATCCCCGGTCCCTCCGAGCGGGAGCCAGTGCTCGGTCAGCGTTCCAAACAAAATTGTTGTAGTATCCTCGTCGGATGAGGTCCTCAATCTCTCATTTGAGGTACTTGCACTCCTCCGTTTCGTGGCCGTAGTCGTGATGGAAGCGACAGTATCGAGAGTGATCTTTATTCCTCCCATCGCCGAGGGGTTTTGACAGAGATCGGAGGTTCCGATCGTTCTTGATCACTTCGAGAATCTCCGTCATCGAAGTGTTGAGTGGAGTATAATACTCGAAGGTCTTGTATGAATGCCGATAGGTTTGATCCTTACCGGACTTCTGCTTCTTGGGGTCGACTGTGTGCGGCGCTTGGTCGGCCGTCTCAGACCTCTTCTTGTCTGTAGGCTTGGGAACGGCCTTCAGATTGTTTACCGTATTATTTTTCTAGGCCTTCGTCGTCTTGTTTGCAGAGGCGTACTTCTCACACCTGGCAAGCAGGTCGTCCAGGTTTTTCGGTGGCTTTTTGGCAAGGGACCAACAAAGCTCTCGGTCAGTCACCCCGGCTTGCAGGCTGGACATGTGCACTGCGAGCTCGACGTCCTTGATCTCGAGCACCTCGGTATTGAAGCGCTTGATGAAGTCCCGCAGGGATTCGTCCTTCTGCTGCTTGACCGTTGACAGATGGTATGAAGTCTTCTTGTGCACTCGGTTGGCTTGGAAGTGCATCAAGAATTTGTTCAACAGCTGTTCGAACAATGTAATACTCTTCGGTGGGAGATTGTTGAACCAAGTGCGAGCGGCGCCCCTGAGCGTTGAAGGAAACGCCCTACAGATGAGGCTGTCGCTCAGTGGATAGAATAGCGTCGTAGAGACGAACGCATCCAGATGCTGCTCGGGGTCGGTACACCCATGGTATGAGTCCAGGACCGGCATCTTGAAGTTGTCAGGAGTGGGTACCCTCATGATCTCGTCCGAGAGCACCGTAATTGCAGTATAAGCCATCCTCGGCAGAGCTACCCGGTTCTGCTCCACCTACTGAAGTCGAGTGGTTATCTCCAGTAAACGCCGCTCGACCTCGGACTGAGGCGTATTCGGAGGTGGCAGAATCGTTCCTAGTGTCTCTACATTAACCCTCTCCTGGCGGAGGGCGACGAAGAAGGACCTCGCGCCTCTCACCGGAGGTGGCGCTACTCACGCCTGGTGTTGATTTGTCGGGAGATGCCGAGTGGCTGACCCGGCCACATTCCGTCCAGGCGCTTGATCTCCCATGGGGGATTATTTGGCAAGGTGCTGGTAGAAGCCATCCTCGCTAGCTGCGGATGGGCCGCTGGCGGAACTTCACGGGGCAGATTCAGTACCAGATGAGGATTTTCTCCTCCTGCTGTCGAACTGCTTACTCGGGCGTCCCTCAAGACTCTCGCTAGCTATTCGATTTGTTGCCTCGGCTCATCAAACTGCTGACGAGTAACATACTGAGGGGGTGGTGGTGGCGTCGCCGTTGGCATATGACTTGGAACCAGCACTGGTACCGGTGTGGTATTGGTGCTGGTGCAGGAGTGGGCTCACGGTTTGTCCTCATCGTACTTCCGCTGCTGCCTACCTGAACATGCACAGACGGCTCCGAAGGGGCATGAGATGCCTGTGCTCGAGTTCTTCTGTGAGCCATTGAAATCAGAGTGCTCGTGCGCTAATCTTCAAACTCAGTCAAAAGAGGCCCCACGGTGGGCGCCAAACTGTTACGGTTGGAAATCGCCCGCCGATCCGCGCTCTGAGTCACCTGCAACCACAGAGATGAGACAAAGGAGTTGGGCGCCTAAGCCCCGGGTACACTCCGATGCCTAAGTCAGATTCCCAATGTAAGCAGTCAAGAGATAGCAGAAAGCTATCTCCAGTTTAAAGAATGTGGGACGATGAAAGAGTTTGAGCGTGCGAGAATGAGAGAGAGAGATATTGTGAACTAGTAACTTGTGCGTAAGTCATTACCATGAGGGGTTGCCCTCTACTTATAGATTGGGAAGAAGTATGGAGGTACCAGGACTCAGGGAAGTAGATCGCCAATAAGATTGCCACGTGTCTCTCTGAGGGACACCTGTGTGGTAGACTCCGAGTAGGAGTAGGAGACTTTAGCCAAGGAGGCTAGGTCGGTCAGCTCTGGGACTGACACATGTCAACGTGTGAGTAATCACGGACCGTGGTAGTCGGCGTCGTATCAGACTGGGAGAAGGACTCCTCGGATGTAGCATAATCACATTAGGACTCTGACCACCGACTGAGAAACGTAGCCGGGTAGGACTATGACTCCGAGCGCTACCGTAGATAATGATAACCAGACGGCATAGGGCAAGTGCGGCATGCCGGGCGCATGAGAGGCCGATGGCAAGATACCGAATGCCTCATAAGCCGAGCGTAAGACACTCCGAGCGGTCGGCTCCGAAGGTGAAGCTTGACACGTGTAAGATTTTAAATAGATGGGATTTTTCCCACCTAACACTTTTAAAGTTCTGGACCAATGGATTTCTCTACACTCTTCTCCTACTTCAGTTTCATCAAGATTACCAGTGGCTTTGCAGCTTCAGAGCTTGCAGTTGCAATCTTGAATCCATTTCTCTCCCTCATCGACAATCTCCCTTGGTATTTCATCGTATCATAACAAAATTCAATTATGTAATGGGCTCCCATTAAGTCTTACTATAATTACCCGAAAAGCCAAAGGCAACTCTCCCTTTCCTCCTAAATCGGCCTCCATTAATGGATGTTTGTGCTGAGCTCTACAGGAGAGCTTGAAGATGGAACGAAGGATGTTACTTGTATGGAGACGCTTCAGAGCTGGGTTGTCTTCCTTCGCTCGATCATGTCGGGTAAGAGTTGGTGGTGTGAAATGAATTCCCTGGAGAACATTGCTCTCTGATTAAGATATCCGTGGACAACCACTTATGACCGAAGTGGTGGGCTAGGTCAAACATGATCGGTACCTCTGAGTCTAAACAAGCGTGCTGATATCAAACTGATTCCATCTATTGCAATGGTTGTCTCAGGTGCATTATCCGATAAAGTTTCCTTACCGGATGTTGAGCCACTCCTCGCACTAGATCTTTTGAAAAAGAAACAGCCCAAAGACTTAACATGTGGTTTTGAAGCCAACGTTTTGGGGTGGGGCCCTCCATGGTGAACCAAACGTGACTGAGGTGGATTCCTCGGTCACTTAAGGTCAGTTATTTTCATCCCTTTTTTTTTGGCACCCTCCATGCCTGACCAATCGTGACCGAGGTGGATTCCTCAGTCATCTAAGTTCGGTCAAATCATTTGTTTGCTTCTTTTTTTTCTCTTTTTTTTGGGTGGAACCCATGTCCGACCAATTGTGGCCGAGGTGGATTCTTTGGCCACTTTAGGTCGGTTATTTCCGCCTTTTGCCCTTGTTGTTAGTAGACCCCATGTCCCACCTTGGCCACTTTAGGTCTGTTATTCCACCTCTTAATTTTTTTTTTTTTTTTTGGTATAGAATGTCTACTCTGTTGCTTTAACCAATTCTACTCTCCTACTCCCTTTAAACATATATAAGAAGCCATTTTTGGCTTCGTAAGAGCATACAAGAAGAATCGTGTGATGAAAAAATGGTTTACAATCATCGGTGTGTGATAAATGTGTGATTTTTATATTCTTTTATTCTCTTTACGCTATGTTTTTTAATATGTTTTATGCCTTATTGAGCTTATTAGAATTTATTTTATAAGTTTAGCATATTTTAGAGACTTTGTGAATTAATTGCTAAAAGATAAGAAAATTTCAGCATTCTTAATATTGATGTTCTGAGCTTCATGCAGGTTTTTGACATAGAAAGAGTTCCAGAATTGAAAAATGGTATTCAGTAAAGTTGTAGAGGACTTCTCAACCTTTTTGGAATGTTATTATGGAGAAAAATATAAGTTTGTTTGGGCCTCCAAACGTTTTCTCAAAGTCTAACACAAAAATTTGATCCGAATCCAAATCAGAACAACCGTACGATTTGATTTGAGTATTCAACGGTGGATGAAATTTCCATAAAGAGTCTCTTACTCAAGTTAGGAAATAAATAGAAGAGGTTGAATTGATTTGGTATTTGAGTCAGATAGAGAAACTACCGTTCTAGAAGACTCCAAAGAAGAAAGGAAACTCTATAATTTCATAATTTTAATAGAGAAGGAATCCTACACAAAAAAGGAATTCTAAGTTATAAAGGATGGTCATGTTTTAATATATAGAGCACTAGTGTTGAAGATAATCAATCTCTCTCTCTCTCTCTCTCTCTCTCTCTCTCTCTCTCTCTCTCTCCCCCCCTCTCTCTCTTGTTGAAAATTTCTCTCTCTGAAAGGATTGTAATGTCTAGCTAATTTTTTTCATTCGATTCAAGGAAATTTTGAAGTCCAAACTCATGTCAATGGTGTAATCGCTTTTGAGTAACATTGTTTTTCTTTTTTCTACTTTTATTAGAATTACTTATGTTATTCTTTTATCTTTATTTATAATATTTGTCTGAATAATTCAGTAATAGCCTATTGAATCGATTAGATTAATATTAATTACTAGATCTAGAATTTGTGATACATAATCGTCCTGATTTTAATCACAAGTAGCAAGCAGTGGTAGAAGATTATGTCCACGTTTCATCTCATCATTGTGAACAATATAACCTAATTTAAATAATCTTCGCTTGTGTGTGATTGTTGCTTAGATTGATCTGTTTTTCACTTACTTAATGCTGCCATTAAATTAAATATTGAGAGCTTATTCAGTATTGTTCAATGGTTAGATATCTTTGAATAGCTTGTTTCTGTAGAGATAATTAAGGGAAAACTCAGGTAACAGAGCGTATTGTTATATAGGGTCTTTAATTCTAATTGTGAGGAAGAGAGTAGCATTGCAATTAAGTTTACCTACTACATGTATGGGTGGATATTGAACCAAGAATTGAATTCTTTCTCTCTAATTCTTTTTCCATTTAAATTCTGTCTGTCTTCTTTCAGTTTGATTCAACCAACCAAAACTCTTTGTTATTGTGTTTGTTTAGCATTAATTAGTATATTTAGTTTGAGTAGATTATAAATCTTGATCAAATCACTCTCTGTGGGATCGACCTTTGCTTACCCTATTTATAGTTCATTAATTAGGTCAGCGAAGAAATACATAATTAATTTGGTGCATTTGACACGCAACCAGTATGGCTCCATCTTCCTTAAATTACATAATTTATGGATGGAACTTGAGTCGATAGAGATCTGATGTTATGCTTTTTGATGAGCTCCCCTCTTACAAGTTTATCATATAATTCCATCTTCCTTTTTAATGCTGTATAGCTGACTGATCCATCATTTACTGCATTCAGCTCAAGCTTGTCTTTAGTAGCTCGAGATTCTACGCCAGAGTTTTTCTGTGCGAAGACATCATGGACAACGATCTTCTTCTTAGCTCGCTGGAATTCTACATCAGGGACTAATTCCTTGGCCTTCTTGGCTTCTTCTTGGGACTTGTACAACTGTGCCTTCAACTCGAGGACGGAAGAGGCACCTACGCCTTCAATAGACTTATGTTTCTTGGGCATCACAGAAGACTCCGTGAGCCATCCTAATGACTCTGCCATTCTCTTCTTCCTCTCCTCTTCCACCATTCAAACGATTGAGCTGTTGAGTTCTCTTTCTCCCTCTCTGAATCACTATTGATTAATTTTTATGCCTTTTTTTTTATGGTTCGCACATTCTCTGTCGGAGCCAATGGGACTAAGGTGGCCACTTTGGCTTCCTTACCTCAGTCTTTTTCTCCGTTTTTTTTTTCAAACAAACCGAGCTGAGCCACCACACTTAAATCTACGCTTTGCTTTCTTTTCTTTTCTTTTTTTTTTTTGGTGGTCTCCTTGTCTGACCAAACGTGACCGAGGTGGATTCCTCGGTTAGTTAAGGTCTATCAAATATTGCTTGCTCTCTTCTTCTTTTTTTTTTTTTTGGTGACACAATTTTCCACGAAAAAGATTGCAGGAACAACTTTACATACTTGGCTTATGCCGAGTATGTCAACAAATCACGGCATTTTTATGGCCATACTAGTGTGGCATAATTTTTTGTGCAATATGGCTACCCTTCAAGGGTCAGTCTTCGGAGCTCGGTCTTCAAAGTAGGGCCCCGCCAGAGATGCCACGCTTTCTTGGTAGGCCAAATAAGCTCTGTCTTCAAAGTAAGGCTGCGCCAGAGATGCCACGCTTTCTTGGTCGACCAAATAAGCTCAGTCTTCAAAGTAAGGCCGTGACAAAGATGCCGCACTTTTTTGGTCAGCCAAATAAGCTTGGTCTTCGAAGCTTGGCCGCGCCAGAGATGCTGCACTTTCCATGGCCAAGTTTCGCTGGTCTGTGCCCTGGAATAAAGGAAATGTCGGTTTTTTCTCTTCTTTTTGGTTGGCCAAATAAGCTCGGCTTCAAAGTAAGGCCTCGCTAGAGATGCCGCGCTTTCTTGGTCGGTCAACTATGTGTGGTCTTGCAGATAAGTATGCACTATAGTTAATGAGCTTCCTTGGTCGGTCAACTATGCGCGGTCTTGGAGATAAGTATGCGTCATAGTTGATGAGCTTCCTTGGTCGGTCATCCATACGGTCTTGGAGATAAGTATGCACTATAGTTAATGAGCTTCCTAGGTCGGTCAACTATGCGCGGTCTTGGAGATAAGTATACACTATAGTTGATGAGCTTCTTTGGTCGGTCAATTATATGCGGTCTTGGGGATAAGCATGCACTATAATTGATGAGCTTCCTTGGTCGATCAACTATGCGCGATCTTGGAGATAAGTATGCACCAAAGTTGATGAGCTTCCTTGGTCAGCCAACTATGTGCGGTCTTGGAGATAAGTATGCACTATAGTTGATGAGCTTTCTTGGGCAATCAACTATGCGCAGTCTTGGAGATAAGCATGCGCTATAGTTAATGAGCTTTCTTGGGCGGTCAACTATGCACAGTCTTGGAGATAAGCATGCACTATAGTTTATGGGCTTTCTTGGATGGTCAACTATGCTCGGTCTTGCAGATGGGTATACGCCATAGTTAATGAGCTTCCTTGGGCGGTCAACTATGCACGGTCTTGGAGATAAGCATGTGTTATAGTTGATGAGCTTCCTTAGTCGGTCAATTATGCACGGTCTTGGAGATAAGCATGCGCTATAGTTGATGAGCTTTCTTGGGCGATCAACTATGCACGATCTTGGAGATAAGCATGCGCTATGGTGGCCAAACTTTCTTGGTCGCCCAAATATGGTCGGCCCTGGGGTTATGACCGTGTCACAGGGTTGAGACTTCTTGGTCGGCCAAATATGCTAGGTCTCTAATGGACTTTGTCCTTGAGCGCACTCCTGAGTATGATTTTTCTGAATGTGGTCAAGTTAAAGAACTCCAAGATCAAGAGGCCGCGACAACCGAAGAGGGAGAGGATGAAGGTAAAGGTGAGGGCGAGGTTGTAACAGAGAATGATCCTGCTCCTAAGGAGATGGTAGTTGTGGATGAGAATTTTTATTGTTAAATTTTGTCAGCACTTGATGATATAATGTTCGTGCTTGTACCTCACCCCTATCTCCTTTGATTGAGAGAACACCAAATCTGGATCAGGCTCAGGCCCAAATGGATGCTGCCATAATTGATGCATGAAGTCTTGAGCTTGTTGATTCTGCTCTTCCTCTAGCTTCTTGATTTCTTTTTGTTTATGGTCAGAAGACTTGTTACTTTGTCTTTCCTTTGTCTTTCTTTTGACTTGTAATTTTGCCAGGAATGTTCTTGCCCTTGTATCACTTTTTGTTAAGGGTGAGAATCTTTTATATTTCCCTTATCTTTTGAGTGAAAATTCGACTTTGTGCAAATGCCTTGTCTCTAGTTGTTTCTTTTTGCTTTATACTTTATGGAATTTTTCTAAGTGTTGTAGCCTTGTCTTTTTGTGCATCTATCCGATCTACCCTCCTCAGCCAAATGTGCTCGGTAGTTGGCGATCTCTTTTGGTCGACTAGGTTACAATTATGGATAAAGCCCGATTTACCCTCCTTGTTCAAATTTTCTTAGTAGTTAACAAGCTCTTTTTGCCGATTGGGTCACAATTATGGAAAAAGTCTAATCTACCCTCCTCGGACAATTATGCTCTATAGTTGGCGAGCTGGTTTAACCGATGGGTCACATGTATGTCGAAATCTGATTTACCCTTCTCGATCAAATGTGCTTAGTAATCACTGAGCTGGATTAATTGATGGGTCACATGTATGACGAAATCCGATCTACCCTCCTCGGTCAAATGTGCCTAGTAATCGCTGAGCTGGTTTGACCGATGGATCACATGTATGATGAAATCTGATCTACCCCCCCGGTCAAATGTGCTCTGTAGTCGGCGACCTGGTTTGACCGATGGGTCACATGTTTGGTGAAATCCGATCTACCCTCTTCGATCAAATGTGCTCAGTAATTGGCGAGCTGTTTTGACCGATGTGTCACATGTTTGACGAAATCTGATCTACCCTCCTTAGTCAAATGTGCTCAGTAATTCCGAACTAGCTTAACCGATGTGTCACGTATTTGTTGAAGAAATTCAACCTACGCAGCAAGATGATATGTGGAGGGCACAGAGCAGAGCGCACATAATCCCTGTCATCCCAATAGTCCTTCTCTACTACAGGGGTATCTACTAATCTCGCAATAGCATCCACCATTTGTTGTAGGAAGGTGAGCTGACCCTCTATTCTAGCATCTGCCTCTAAGTACCATGGTGTTCTTCTTGTGTTTGCACTAATGACCACATCTAGCTAGTGCTCATGTTGGAGAATTGATGTTCGGTCGTGGCCCAAGCTTTTCAACAATGGAAACCTTCTTGTGTTGAAAAATGGAGTCTGCCTCGCTTCTATCTGGGTGGTGGATGACCTCTCTGCCTAGCCATTACCATGTACGTCTCTTGGCAACCTTGTTAGGGCCCGACGATAGGGCTCTGCATAGTCATCCACCTGAGGTATTAGATCGTACGGTGGATGCAATCCTGGAGGTGGTCTAAAGGTTGCTCCCGTAGTTGGTGCATGAAATTCTTAAGGGAATCTAGTCAAGGCCTCTAGTTGTTGAGTTACCGCATCAACCTACCCATAAATGACGAATGATTCTGAGGTTGGGGTCTGATCCATGGCTCTTTTACCTTTCTCCCTTGTCTACCGAGGGTTCGCTCTACTTCTTTCTTGAAGGTTTATGGCTGAAGGCTCGATCGCTGATGGATTTAAGTTGACTTTAGGGCTTCTTGTTCTTCAGGGACTCTTGTCCTATGAATGTGCTTTAACGTTTGTATTTAAACATTGAATTTCTCAGGGCCCCACGGTGGACACCAATCTATTTCGTCCAAAATCTGTAACCATGGCCCATTATGCTGATTAAACCTGCAAAGCAAAACACAAGATAAAGGGGAAGTGGGCCTATGGTTCTGGGTCCACTCAAATGCCAAAGTCAGGAATCTATGAACAGTCAATGGGCTCGGTATTCGAGCCCACTTAAATATTTATGGGGTAAGTAAGAGATTCTCAGTCCGAGGTGTCAGAGCGATAATCCCTAAGGGTATGAGTATTAAATGTAACACCTGCACTCCACTAACCTGGTCTAACTGTGTCTTGCCAGGTCTTCCCATCATTACCGGCTCAAGCAAACAAATCGTACGAAGAAACCACAAGGCTAGTTAAGAAACCTGTAAGATCCGCACTCCATGAACCTGATCTAAACATTTCATTCATGTCGTAACAGGTCTTCCGATCATCACCGGGCCAGACGGGACTAGCGGATGACAACCAGGTATGAAAACGGACTAGAATTAAGAGTGATATTTTCATACCGGTCAATGGTACCGGTCTATGGTACCGGTTGACCGGTATGGCCTGCGCAGCAGACCACTTAGATCTGAAAATGGATCTCTACGGGTCCTACTTTCCTTATTTCAAACTGAAGGACTTTCCTAATGTTAGGAGGCTTCCTAAACTCAACCCTAGCCTATATAAGGACTCCTAAACCTCCTAAAATCTCTTTCATTGATCCTCACAAACCCTAGAGAGGAGAAAGAGATTGAAGAAGGAGAAGAAGCTAGGAAGGAGAAGGAAGAGCCGCCATTGTCGTTGGACGAAGAACACTCTACCGCGAACCAACGGTAAGTGCTTAAACCTTTATCTATGTTAAGCATTCTAGAATGGTTAGTCATGATTGGATCAATACCATGAAAAGCGAGGTATTGATCTAAACCATGTTTTACCGTCAAACCCTAATCTAGTCGGTAAACCCTAGATTCAAGTTCTAGGTTGAAGACCATCGAAACTAGGACTTGAATGGAGTTGGAAACAACTCTAACTCAGTGCTCAGACCTAGAATGTTTAGGAGAAATCCTAGAATCAATAGGGGGTGACCGAAGGAAGGCGAGAACCATACCAGTGGCACCATATGCGACCGGTACCTCTCGGAGGCTAGTCTGTGGGGACCGATCGACCATACCGGTAGCACCTTTCCCCACAGTGTCGTGGCCGGTACCTGCGACCGGTACCCACGACCGGTCTGCTCTGTGAGGAGTGTTTTTGACCCAGTTGGTTTTCCGACCATAAATCCTAAGAAAACTATTCTAATTCAACTCTAACATCGTGTAGGACCTTGTGATAGCAAGTTTGGATTCTGTGACGCCGAGCAAGCTATCAAACAAGTGTCAGGTAAGGGAATCAGACCTAAATCCTAATAATTTAATAACAGTAAAACGTTGTTAATAACTATGATTCTATGGGTTGATGTTTGTGCATACTCGTATGTCATCTTTACTTTCAGTTATTATTATTGTTCATGCATACTCGATATGCTAGGATGTGACTGTTAGGCATGTGATTGTTTTCGTTGGTGTATGGAATGGAAAGGGCTTGGGGTCTGGGATCATTCCTCCCGCTAGCACCTTTTCGTATCGTTCTGTCTTAGCATGCTTGGTGCGGGTAGGGTATCAGGGAGAGGAAGTGGCATTGTGGTCTCCGGCCTGGCCACTAGACTCTAGCTTTATCTCTATTCCGTGGGGAGCTATGCTGGGATAGGGCCTACTATGATGACATATAGGATTTGTTAGTTACGATCCCAGTTTGCAAGCCCTCTCCAATAGGGGCTTATGTGTTGGTATGGGTAGGGTATCAGGGGAAGTATTGGCGGTGTTTGATCTGAACGCTTTAGCTCTATCTCTATTCCGTGGTGGGTGCATGTGGGGCGACAGTGGTGTTTGATCTATTGGGCGGCTTTACACACTCGTGTATAGAGGTGTGGTGGCCGCCAATCCTTTCTATAGCACATTGTAAACTCAAACCAGACCATAATGTGAATGCTACTCATGCATATGTTTGTTGCATTGTCTGATTGTCTTACTGATCTAAGTTGTGAGCTCACCCTGTATATATATACATGTTTTTAGATATTGATGTAGGTTACACTGTGGAGGACTACATGGATGCTTCGGTGTATGGAGGTGTTGTTGCTTTAGAAGTGCAAGCAGGAGATGACGAGCATGACGCTTCATGCGAGTGCCCTTTCTGCGTGTACCTCTAGGATGTTGGTTTTATTTCTTTATTTATTTTCAGTTGAATTTATAATAGGGATGTAAGGATAATTATTTATGTTTTGGTATTTTGAAAAACTGGATAATTTATTTATCAATAGAAGTACTCAGTTCATTTAATTTAAAACTTCCGTTGTATTTTATTGTATTTTGATTATGGTTATGTGCAATGGTTTGTATAAGTGGACACGGTCTTATTGAGATCCTGGTGTGAACCATTGGTTCAGTGACGGTTCACTCACACTTCTGGTTTAGTCAGAATTGGGGTGTGACAAAACCAGTCTCTCGTAGCTTGTCTAGTCGGTAGTGTTAAGTTGTCTGATCCCCGGGTTTGATAATCGATGAGTCGATCGGTGAAGCCCAAATTTGACTCCGTGATTAGGAAAGTTCCCTAATTTGAGGATGTCTCTCTCTTGATTGAGAGAGGACTCTATATGGATACTTTCTCTATATATAGAGGTCGACCCTCTATCTTCTCTCACTCTTTTGATTATTCTTCAAACCCTAGAAGTTGAGAGGAAAAGAGAAGAGAAGGATCAGAAGGCTTGGAGAGGAAGAAAGCTTAGAGAAAGGAAAGGAAGCTCTGCAGTGAGGAGAATTATCGTCGTTTTTCAACCAACTGCATTAAGGAGCCAACGATAAGTCCCTTTATCTTCGTAGAAGGTTAAACTATACTAGGATGTGAGATTGAGATGTGTTGGATCAGATCCAATACCATGAATCCGATTCTATTGACTGTTACATAAATCTATGATAATGCTAGATGCTAGGGTTCTTTAAAGAATCTACCTTAAGGAATTAAAGGCCAAAGAATGACCCTAAGATGGATTCCATTGTTGAGCCGAAGAATCGACTCGGAAGGAATTCAGACTGGAAGACAAACCTGGGATATTACTCAGGAGTGGTCCTATCCCTTGACTGGTCGACTATATAGGAGATCGGTGAGGTGACCGATGGCTCTCGAAAAGTATGACAGGGTTTGTCCGGTGAACTCATCGGTCGACCAATGCAAGACCGGTGACTCGATCGGACAATGTCTGAAAAACTTATATTGGAGACCAAACAGGGTCTAAGTGTCAAACTTGACGAAATAAAACCCTAATCTAAGTTCACTAATTGTTATCACTAGTTCAAGATAGTTTCTAGGGCTTGGAAGAGCAACAAACACCACTTACAGGTAAGGGAACAAGACATAAACTAATTGGTTAATAATAAGTTATTTTTTACTTTTTTGTTAATCTGATATAACGCCATGCTCTATATGATTATTTATGCATCTAACATGTCATCCATTATCTGTTATACATCTGCTCATGCATATTTATTTATGTTTCTTTTATGATATTGATGATGAGGATAAGCATGTACTTGTGTGTGGTTAGTGTGCTGAATGGGGAGAGGTTGTAGCATCAAACCATTCATCATACTGACATTGTTGTGTCGCCGTTACTTTAGCAAAACTAGTACGTCATAGGGTATCAGGGGGATGATCGTGGTGTATGGCTATAAACTCTATAGGCGGACCCCCCCTAGCTCTATCTTTGTGTACTATTGAGGGATGCTAGGGTAAGGCCTTGAATACAAATCTGATGGCATCTAGGATTGGTTAGTCACGAACCTAATTTGCAAGCCCTCGCTAGTAGGGGCATACGTACTGGTATGGGATAGAGTATCAGGGAGCATTGGCTGTGTGTGATCCATTAGGCTCTAGCTCTATCTCTATTCTGTAGTGAGTGATGTGGGACGACAACGGTGTGCGATCCATTGGGCCTGCTCATGCTCTCGTGCATGGAGGTGTGGTGGCTGCCTATCCTTGCCATAGCACATTACAAAGTTATATTAGACCAAAGATATGTATATGTTTACGTATTATTTTGTTTACTCACTGAGCTATGTTGTATGCTCACCCTACGATATCGTATTTCTTTTAGTTGATGATGCAGGTACAAATGTTGGACTATGTTAATGCACCGTCGTATGGACACGTGGTAGCTTTGGATGTGCAAGTAGTGGAAGACGAGCATGAATCTTTATGCGAGTGTTTCTATTGTGTCTATGCATAGGTTTAGTTTTGTATTTTGAGTTATGGATGTAAACAGATATTTATTTATGTTTTGGTTACTTGGAGATAACTGGTTTAATAATTATTTATCACATTAGACACTCAGTTCAGTATTAATATAATTTCACTATTTATTATTATCTCTAACTGTGGAATGTTTATGGTTTGGATTGTTGGCACTGTCCTATGTGATCCTGACTTGAACCAACGATTTAGTGATGGTTCATTCACACTTCTGGTTCGTCTAGAATTAGGGTGTGACATTAAATGTTGTGTACTTGAATTCTTGGGATTCGTAGACTATTTATAGTGAATAATGATTTTGCATAAGGTCGCTTTTACCCTCGCTTATGGCGGCAATAGACAAAAATAACCTTTGAGACTGATGTAAAGATGTCTCTGTCCTTATCCTTCGATAAGAATTACGAAAATATCCCTCAAGCCCTCTTAAGGGTGCTGACATGGATTATAGCCTTCTAGCTGTCAGCATTCTATTGGCGATGTTGGAAATTTACCTAACAATCCTTATACCCCATGTGCTTGAATGTATCATAGTACAGGATATCGACAACGCTGTCCGTATCTACCAGAATTTGGCACACTTCAAATCGATTCCCTATCGCCATCCTGATCACCAATGGGTCCTCATGGGAGGTCACGACATCAATGAGATCATCGTCCCCAAAGCAGATGTATCCCTCGCAATGCAACTTCTTGAAAGAGAACTCCTCGATCTCCTCTTTTCGACCCTTAACCAGCTTTTTCTCGGTCTGTTCATCTACGAGCTCAATGACGATCGAGAGCACCTCCCTTCGCAAGTGTTCAGGCCATATAGTAATAGTAAGGCATTCCCCCTTGTGTGGCTCAAGAATCGCTCGTCATCCAGGCCTAAGTCTTGTTCTGGTCCTGCTCTCCCCAATGACTCCCTTGGGGGGCTCTGGCAATGCATTTTTTGGGGCATCTCGACTGGCGCGATGATCGGGTGCTCAATGCCTTTCCACAATGCAATGTTGATGAGTCCCAAATAATCCGGCTTAGGGGATCGGCCTCCTCGAGGCTCTTTGTTCCTTTCGACCCTGGCAGGAATTTGAACAAGAGGGTTTCGAGGGGCCGGAGGAGGTGGTGAGTGCCTGGGTCCCATAAATTTGGTCCAGTACCCATGCTAAACAAGATCTTCCACCAATCCCTTGAGATGACGATAGGAATTGGTTTCATGGCCATGGTCCTTGTGATGAGCACAGTATAGCCTCAAGTTCCGCTCATTTGGTTTGGCTAACATCAGTGGTGGAGGGACTAAAGTGTGTCTCCCTTCATTATTTGCATAATCTCAACCATTGTTCGGTTGAGTAGTATGTACTCAGGAGCCTGGTATGCAAGCTTCCTGGGGTATAACTCCTTCCCGGCTTTAGCTTTCTTACTCCGTTCACCCTCCTTAAGGGTCCTGTGAGATTGATCTGACCTTTTTTTCTCCCCCCAGCCGAGCTACTGGTAATTTCATTTGGGAGCAAGGCCACTGCCTCTGCTCTAGCAGCATATCTCTTGCTTATGACGGAAGATTTCAGGATGGGTGAGAGGTGGTTTCTTATTGAGGGAAAAGATAAGTTCCCTTTCTCTAACTGCGGATGATAGAGTGGTGATGATGACTTCTGGTTGAAGTTTCTTGATCTGCACCACAACAGCATTGAATTGGGTGATGAAGGCTCAAATGGGTTGATTCTCTCTTTGCTTGACCGCCATGAGGTGAGAAAGATTCATCTTTTGGGTTCTATTTCCGTGAAAATAAGTGAGGAAACGATTGCTTAAATCTTTGAAAAAAATTACCAACTTGGGTAGCAGGTGGTTAAACCATGTTCTTCCGTCTTCTCGCAAGGAGGAAGGGAAAGCTCTACATTATAGTGCGTCAGGATAGCTATACATCAGCAGCCCCGCTTTGAAGTTGTCAAGGTGCTTTTTTGGGTCAGTCTTCCGGTCAAATAACCCCACATCTAGGATCGTATAGTCACCCGGTACAGGACACTGCATGATTTCATCGGATAAGGCCGACTCCATATAGTAACCGTGGAAATTGATCCCATCGACCTCTTTTCCCATTTGTTGCATGTAGGCCAAGAGATCTTTCACCTACTGCTCTAAGACGATGGTGGTATTGTCACAAGGTGCAGGGATGTCTGGAACTAGAGGTAAAGTAGCAGCAACTCTCTCCTGTCTGGCTGAATCGACCTACACTGGCATATTGTCCCCCGCCTGTTGAGTCGCATCGACCCACCTTTGTGTCTCTGCGACCTCATTGTGTCGCGACCCCAAACAATCATGGACTAAAACCCAGTGAGACTCTGTAGGAGAGACATGACTATTCGAGATTACCTCCGTTGGTTTATACCTTTGAATATAGTCTCTACTTGCCTCACGACGTTGACCTCCTTAAACCCTTCTATTGCGAGAATCCATTGAATGATAAGAGTAACTAGAGGCCATAGGAGCCGACCTCTAAGAATGGTGGGATCATTATGGAACTTCCCCAATGTCCACAGGTGGAGTGGATGTGGTAGAGGCCCCAACTGGCCGTTGTTGTAATAGCTCCGTCAGTGCCGCCATCTGTTGCGCCAAATGGACAAACTGGTCCCAAGTAACAAACTGAGGACGGTTGCATTCTCCTCCTCCTTCCGTCAAGTTGACATTAGGGAACTAACCATGTAAGACCCGTATCGAACTAATCGGTCTTACCACCTTGTACCAGGTCTACCTATCATGGTCGAGCCAAGTGGACTAAGTGCGTGAAGAAACCACAAGATCAGGTATGAAATTTAACTCAAAACAGTCAAAAATGAGTGTGTGGTCGCATGCCTAAACAGATATGCTCCCACCACAAAAGAGTCCAACCCATGACTTTTTGGTCGTGGGGTCGCATGTCTTAAAAAATGTAGGGTCGACGGATTCTGCGATCCTACATCCAACCCTACGAAAAATAATCAGAAATCGAAAATTAGGAAACCTTCCTAATTCGAAGGGGGTCTTTCCTAAACTCATTGGGGCATATTATGGAGGGTTTCCTCTATAAATAGGATGTCCCTTAGCCTCTTTTACTCCTTTAGAACCCTAATTAAAAGTGAGAGAAAGAGAAGAGAAGGAAGAGAAGAAAAATTGAAGAAGAAAACTAAAGGAAGAAGAAGTTCAGAGAAACCTCTGAATCTCAACCAACCCAAGGTATGAACCTAAATCCCTACATGAATTGGGAGCCTAAAATAGTTTATGAAGAACATAGGATTAGGAGAAACCCAAATCATCCATCCATGGACAAAGTTTCAAGGGAATCCATGGAGGAAATCATTGTGGACAATGGATAGTGTATAAAAATTGTAGTTTGAGTCATAAAACGATCATAGGAAGGACCATGATGATAAGCCAAACGATCCAAACATGAAAGAATGGACTTATGAGTGAAAGGTCGATCAAGAACACGTGTAGTCGCACGTAGGGTCGAATGATATCCAACCCCACGAGACTACATTACCGACCACATGCCCTCGGGAAGTCCCAGGGAGGGTGTGGTCGCACGTAGGGTCGAATGGTATCTGACCCCACCTACGACCCTACACCCTGGGATCGCAGAAACTGCTACCCTGGGTGCTACCCTACCCTGCGACCCTACCCCTGTGGTCGCAGAAACTGAGACCCCAGGTGCTACCCCACCTGCTACCCCTCAGCTTCTATTATTCTAAACATATTGAAATTAATTCTAATTAAAATTTATCGACTTGTTAGGTCTTTTCAATGGTTTAAAAATGAATTATAAGGGTTGAACGAGAATCTACTAGCAATCAAAGGTGAGGGAACAAGACATAAACTAATTGGCTAATAATAAACTATTTTTGTTTATTGAGTCCAATACTATGAATGATTCTATGCTTGTATGCGTTTGTTGTGCATTTAACATGTCATCCAATATTTCTTCTATTAATGTTCATGCATATTTAATTTCGCTTATTCATAACATGATGATGATGATGATGCTAGGAATAGGCATGTGAATGTTTGTGTGTGGTTAGCGTACTTGGTGTGAGTAGGGCATCAGGGGAAGTGTGATGCGGTGCCATCCTAAGCACTTTAGCTCTATCTCTACTCAAGTCTTGTCCACTGATATCGTCGTATCACCATTACCTTAGCAGTACTATTACGTCGTAGGGCATCAGGGGAGGTGGTCTCGGACCGTGTAGTCTCTGAATCTACCGGGGGGCCTTAGCTCTATCTCTATGGACGTATTGAGGGATGCTGGGGTGAGGCCTTGGATACACTGTTTGACATTAGGATTGATTAGTTGCAAACCCAGTTTGTAAGTCCTCGCCAATAGAGGCTTACGTGTTGATATGGGTAGGGCATCAGGGAAAATATGATTCGGTACGGTCCTAAGCACTTTAGCTCTATCCCTATTCCATGGTGGGGTGGATGTGGACTACAATGGTGTTTGATCCATTGGGTGGGCTTACATACCTGTGTATAGAGGTGTGGCGGCCACCTATCCTTTTTATAGCACATTGCAAACTTATGAACCAGACCAAAGATATGAATTGATTGCATGCATATGTTTGTTGCATTGTTTTGTTTGCTCACTGAGCCGTGATGTGTGCTCACCCTTTCGACGTCAAATATTTTTAGTTAATGATACAGGTACCACAGTAGAAGACTATGAATGCTCCGATGTATGGACATGCTACGGCGATGGATGCAAAAGTTATGATGGAGTCGCATGATTCGTCATGCGAGTGCAACTCATGCGTCTTCGATTAGATTTATAGTTGGATTATTAAGAACATGTAATTGATTAATTTATTTTATTTTATGTCTTTATCATTTGGAGATAATTGGATAATTTATTTATTTTGTCACCATTAGACTCTCAATTCATTAAATATTAAAAACTTTCACTATTGTGTATTTATTTTGATTATGGTTGTGGATGTGTATGGTTTAAGCAAACGGACATAGCCTATTCGAGATCCTAGTTGAACCGTTGGTTTATTGATGGTTCATCATACCATTTTGGTTGGTGTAGAATTGGGGTGTTACAACTTGCTATCAGAGCTCTCAGGCCCTGTCTATTAAACCAGTATACTTCCACAAAAGTTCGTGAACTGAGTTAGGATAAAAATTAAAAGCTATAATAATAACACACCATAAGCACTTATGTTGTTTGAGACAAAATTAAGAAAGAGAATAATGCATATATAAAAGGAAAAACAATTTCATATACACTCGAGTAAAAGCAACGTATATATACATATCCAAATCAGAGTACGGTCCATAATCCGGACAGTTACTCTGTAGTACAAGGAAAAAAAATGAAAGAAAAATATACATCATGGAGCTGGAGGTGCTGGAGGAGGAGCTGTCTCGCGATCTCTATCGTAATCCTCAGCATACAGTCTAGTCAGTCAGGCTACCTCAGTCTGGGTCGTTTGGAGACTAGCTGTTAACTCGGCCATCCGCTGATCTGACATACGTTGAGCATCTAGAAGCTCTCCTACTCTCCCATCAGTCGCACACTGAGCATCTAGAAGCTCTCCTACTCTCAAATCAGTCATGTGCTGAGCCTCTCTAATCTCACGCAGTAGCCCCATCATATCATCAGATGGTGGGTGTGAAGGACCAGCAGAGTGTGAATGAACCCGAGATAGGCCAGTTCCAGTAGAATGTAGTGATGATGGAGGAGGTATGGCGCCTACATCCATATAAATACGATCAACATCCTCAGCATCACCCCCATGGACCCCTGCTGCTGTTGCTACTACTAACGCCTCAGCGTCTGCTATCTCTACCCGGGTACGAGGACACACCAGAGCGTTCCTCTCATCATCACTGACCTGAGCATCTCGCATACCCATCCTGCAGATGGCCTCCCAGTCATGGTCAGAAGAGAAAGTATCCTCATGAATCCTCTCATCTAATAAGTCAACGTGTAGGCGTGTGAGCAGAGTAGTGATCAGACGTCTGTAAGGCAGGTTGCCTATCTGACCAGGCAGCGTAGCACGGATCATCGTCTGGATAATAATATAAGGAAGGCAGACAGGCTGCCTATTGCAGATGCAGTATAAGACATATTGGGTCAGCTGAGAAATCCTATCATAATGGCCACTCTGGGGAATCAGGTTGTACTGGATGATCTTGCAGTACACCCGAGGCTCTGGCCATAGGTTGATCGTTTTCATCTCCCAACAATCACCTCTAAGAAGCTGACTATCAATCTCAGCATGCATCATCAAAGAAAGGAACTGGGGTTCCTTATGAGCACAGTACATCAAGGGGCCGTCATTTGATATGCCCAGGAGATCAGCCAACTGCTGGCAATTAAATGAAACCTCCAGCCCTTTTACATAGCAGGTGATCCTGAGCTCCCTACCCCTCACTATATCATTGCGATTCCCACTACCTGGAGGTTGCAATAGAACTGCTTCACCAAAGCAGGACAGGTACAAGCCTCATAGGTGATCACAAGAAGCCAGCCCATGTCACCGAAGGCACCCTCTACGTTAAACAAGGCTAGACTAGCCAAGTTTACACAGCGACCCCCTTCTACCTTCTTACGCTCATAACGAGCATACTGAGCCTCTGCCTCGTTAGAGCGGAAACGAACGGGATCATGAGCCCTAGGAACCCTCGTACGAGCCATACTATCTGCAAAGACACAGAAAAATAAACAAGAAGTTAGATATGGTGAAAAACTTAAAATTTTGGCATTATAACGACATGATTTGACCAAAAGCCTCACTTTTCACCCAAACAGCTGGGCAGGAGGACTTACATAGGTTCCAAACCATCCTGCAAAGCTCATACAGTTGGAAATTTAATCTAGAAAGATCGAATTTGAAGAAATTTCAACAATTTGGAAAAATCTCGAAAATTAGGTCAAAAATGGAAAATTTCAAGTTTCTCTATAACCAACCGATGAAAGTCAAATATTTTTGAGGGCTTTCATCCATTGGGTGACCAATAGCAAAAGCCCCCAATAAAAATTAAATTTTTACGGATAAAAAAAATTTTAATTTGAAGAAAACGATGTAAATGGATGAAAACCTAGTTTTGAAAACTTAAAAATGGGAAACAGTAGAGAGCATACCTGAAGGGAAGGAACGGAAGTCGCGAACGAAAGAAATGATCACCAAACACTAGGGGTCGATACTGTAGAAACTTAGGGGAAGCGAGTTGAGTTGGAAGAAAAAGAGAAAGAATAGGAAATGAATCCAAAATCAGGTTTAAAAACCTAATTTTGGGTCGTGGGGTCGCAAAATTCGACAAAATGTGCGACCCTACGACCAACCCTAGGCTCTTGGTGAGCTGACAGTGTTCTTAGGGTCGCATACCCTAGAGTCGAATACAGTGCGACCCTACCATCAACCCTACGATGGAAAATTCAGTATTTTCACTAAATGACTTGAAAATTTGGAAATTTACATTGATTAGTTGGATTTTGACTTGGGAACGACTTATATTGATTGCCTTACATGTTCTATGATTGTTTTCAGACACTACAACCACCAAAACAGAAAATGGTTGGGCGAAGAGTGACCAGACGAGGCCGTAACCCAATTCCACCACCACCACTTGTGGAGGAGGACAGCCTTGCAATTCCTGAAGTACAAGAGAACCAGAATGCGGCACCACCAGTAGCTAATGGCCAAGAAAACCCTACAAACTTGCCAGCCCCACCTACAGATTTGGCTACAGCCGTAATGAACCTAGCACAACAGTTGCAGCAAATACAGCAGGTGCAATCCAATATGCAAACTGCTATAGGAATGGTTTTTCCAACTGCACATACGACACCTATGCCAGCCGGACAAGCTAGCACAGTACCAAGGGGAAGCAACACGGTACCCCACGCACCTCAAACGCCAGTCATGCAAGCTCCAGTACAGAACCCTGAGGTAGCTCAAGGCAATTACCAGTACCAACCACCTATGTACGGGGCTTTTGCTCAATATTAGTTGGACCACTCTCGACTGATCGAGCGTTTTCTAAAAATGAAGCCTAAAGAGTATAATGGCAAGCCAGCAGATCTTTTGTGGCCAGCACACTGGTTCGATGAAATGGAAAGAAATTTCATGATGATGATGGTTAATGAGGAGGAGAAAGTACTGTGTACAATATTCATGCTGAAAGGCGATGCACACCATTGGTGGAAGTCCACTCGGACTTATCTGTTAATTAAGCACGCCCAATTGACCTGGGCTATCTATAAAGAGGCATTCTTTGAGAAGTACTTTCCCAGAAGTTTCAGGGATGCTATGGAGAGAGAGTTCTTGAGTTTATATTAGGGACACATGACTGTGGATGCATTCCAACAGCGTTATGAGGAGCTATTTTTCTTTGCACCCTCCAGCATGCAAGAGGAAAATATTAAGACCCAAAGGATCGTCATGGGACTCAGGGGGAGCATTCGTGAGCATGTTCTGGGATTGGAAAAGAAAATTTACAACGAAGCAGTACAGATTGCTCAAGTAATAGAGTCGAGCCAGAATGAGAGCTACTTTGCTCAAAATAAGGGTATAAAAAGGCCAAACGGAAATTCATACAACGGAGGGAATACAAGGACATTCAAACCCTTCCGTACTCAAGGCTTTAATGCTACAGCCAAGACTACTCCAGCAGCTCAACCTCAACAAAAACAAAATAATGAAGGAGTAAAATGCTATAATTGCAATCAAGTGGGACATTATTCCAAAGAATGTCCTAAGCCCAGGCAGTAGCTACAGCAAGGAAGGGTTTATGCTGTTACATCTGAGGATATTGTCGCATCACCTGATGTGGTCACATGTATGACCTGAACCTTCATTTTGTATTACATTGTGTGAGCATGTAGACTAAATTAAAACAAATCACAGGTATCGTACCTATTAATGGCATATCCGCTAGAGTACTCTTTGATTCTAGAGCTACTCATTCTTTTATATCTGTGACATTTGCAAAGAAGCTAAATCTACCCCTCAGATCTTTAGACTACAAATTACTTATGCGATCACCTATGGGATTAGAAGTGGAACTAAAAAAAGGTTATGGACCATGTCCAGTTCATATCGACGAGAATATTTTGGATGCAAACCTAATTCAACTTGAAATGGCAGACTTTGACGTTATCTTGGGAATGGATTGGTTAACTCGGCATTCTGCAAACCTATTATACGCAGAAAAGAAGTTGACATTTAAAGACAAGGAAGGAACAGAGTTTAGTTTTGCGGGAACCAAACTTCCCCGTAAACGAAAACTCATCTTCTCTGCATTAAAGGCTAGAAAATGCCTCGAGAAAGGAGGAGTTGGATATCTAGTATCCGTGCTCGACCTCACCAGGAAAGCACCACGAATGGAGGATATTGATGTTGTGCGTGATTTTCCAGATGTATTTCCTGAGGAACTACCAGGACTACCACTCGATCGAGCTACAGCGTTCGTTATAGATCTGATATCCAGAGCCGCACTAGTATCTAAAGCACCCTATCGAGTGGCTCCTACTGAATTGAAGGAATTAAAGGTACAGTTATAGGAATTACTGGACAAGGGTTATATCAGACCAAGCATATCACCATGGGGAGCGCCAGTATTATTTGTAAAGAAGAAAGACGGTAGCGTTTGACTGTGCATAGACTATCGAGAATTGAATAAGCTTACAATCAAGAATCCAAAAAATGATCTGAAACAATACTGGACGATAGCGCCCAGACGATATCTACTACCTCTACTCGAGTACGAGGACGCACCATAGCATTCCTCTCATCATCACTGACTTGAGCATCCCGCAAACCCATCTTATAGATGGTCTCCCAGCCAATATCCGATGAGAAGGTCTTTTCCTGAATCCTCTCATCTACTAAGTCAACGTGCAGACGGGTGAGCAATGTGGTGATCAGACGTTCATAGGGTAGGTTACCCAACTGACCAGGCAGCGTAGCATGGATCATCATCCGGATAATGATATAAGGAAGGCAGACAGGTTGCCTGGTGCAGATATAGTAGAGGACATACTGAGTCAACTGGGAGATCCTCTCATAATGTCCACTCTGGTGTATCAGGTTGTGCTGGATAATTTTACAGTACACTCGAGGCTCTGGACAAAGGTTAATCGCTTTCATCTCCCAGCGATCATCTCTGATGAGCTAACTGTCAATCTCAGCACGCATCTCCAAGGATAGAAATTGGGGCTCCTTGGGAGCATAGTACACCAAAGGGCCGTCATTTGATATGCCCAAAAGATCAGCCAACTGCTAACAGTCAAATGAAACCTCTACCCCTTTGACGTATCTCGTGATCCTGAGCTCCCTAACTCTCTTTGTGTCATTACGATCCCCACTACCTGGAGATTGCAATAGAACTATCTCACCAGATTAGGGCGGGTACAAGCCTCGTAAGTGATCACAGGGAGCCAGCCCATGTCACCAAAAGCACCCTCCACGTTGAACAAGGCTAGACTAGCCAAGTTAACACAGCGACCCCCCTCTACTTTCTTACGCTCATAGCGAGCATACTGAGCTTTGGCCTCGTTGGAGCACAAACAAACTGGGTCATGAGCCCTAGGCACCTTGGTACGAGCCATACTATCTGTCAAGACATAGAAAAACAAACAAGATATTAGTAATGGTGAAAAACTGAAAATTTCGACATTATAATGGCATGAATAGGTCAAAAGCCTCACTTTTCACCCAAACAACTGGGCAGGAGGACTTACATAGGTTCCAAACCATCTTGCAAAGCCCATACAGTTGGAAATTTAATCTAGAAATATCGAATTTGAAGAAATTTCAATAAATTCAAAAATTTTCAAAAATTAGGTCAAAAATGGAAAAATTCAAGTTTCTCGATAACCAACCGAAGAAACTCGAATATTTTTTAGGGCTTTCGTCCATTGGGTGACCAATAGCAAAAGCCCCTAATAAAAATTAAATTTTTACGGTTAGAAAAAGTTTAATTTGAAGAAAACGATGTAAATGGACAAAAACTTAGTTTAGAAAGCTTAAAAATGCGGAAACAGTAGATAGCATACCTTTAGAGAAGGAGCGGAAGTTGTAAACGGAAGGAAAGATCACCAAACACTAGGGGTCGATACTGTAGCAACTCAGGGAAACGGGTTGAGTTGGAAGAAAGGAGAAAGAATGGGAAATGAATCCAAAATCGGGTTTTAAAAACCTAATTTTGGATCGTAGGGTTGTAGAATTCGATCAAAATGTGCGACCCTACGTCAGACCCTACCATTGACCCTAGGCTCTCGGTGACCTGACAAAGAACCATGGGTTGGACAATTACCGACCCTACCATCGACCCTAGGCTCTCGGTGATCTGACAGAAAACCATGGGTCGAACCTAGGGTCGGACATATACCGACCCTACAATCGACCCTAGGCTCTCGGTAAGTTGACAGGGTTTATTAGGGTCGCATAAGGACCGACCCTACCATCGACCCTACGATGGAAAATACAGTATTTTGTCAGAATGATCTGAAAATTTTGAAATTTATATTGATTAGTTGGATTTTTACTTGAGAACAACTTATGTTGATTACCTCACATGTGCTATGATTGTTTTCAGACACTACCACCACCAGAACAGGAAATGGCTAGGCGAAGGGTGACCAGACGAGGCCGTAATCCAATTCCACCACCACCACCTGTGGAAGAAGACAGTCACGTAAATCATGAAGCACAGGAGAATCTGAATATGGCACCGCCAGTGGCTAGTGGCCAGGCAAATCCTACAAACTTACCATCCCCACCTACAGATTTGGCTACAGCAGTAATGAACTTGGCACAACAGCTACAGCAAATACAGCAGGTGCAAGCCAATATGCAGACTGCTATAGGCATGGCTTTTCCAGCTGCACATACGACACCTGTGCTAGTAGGACAAGCTAGCACAGTACCAGGGGGAAGCAACACGGTACCCCATGCACCTCAAACACCAGTCATGCAGGCTCAAGTACAGAATCCTGAGGTAGCTCAAGGCAATTACTAGTATCAACCACCTATGTATGGGGCCTATGCTCCATATCAGCTGGACCACTCCTGATTGATCGAGCGTTTTCTGAAGATGAAGCCCAAAGAATATAATGGTAAGCCAGCAGATCCTTTATGGCCAGCACACTGGATTGATGAAATAGAAAGAAATTTTATGATGATGACAGTGAATGAAGAGGAAAAGGTGTTGTGTGCAACCTTCATGCTGAAAGGCGATGCACACCACTGGTGGAAGTCTACACGGACTTATCTATTAACAAAGCATGCCCAATTGACTTGGGCTATATATAAAGAGGCATTCTTTGAGAAGTACTTCCCCAGAAGTTTCAGAGATTCTATGGAGAAAGAGTTCATGAGTCTATATCAAGGCCAGATGACTGTGGATGCATACCAACAACATTATGAGGAGCTGTTTTTCTTTGCACCCGCTAGCATGCTAGAGGAAAATACAAAGACCCGAAGGTTCGTCATGGGACTTAGGGGAAGCATTCGCAAGCATGTTCTGGGACTGGAGAAGAAAGTCTACAATGAAGCAGTACAAATTGCTCGAGTAATAGAGTCGAGCCAGAAAGAGAGCTATTTTGCTCAAAATAGGGGTATTAAAAGGCCAAACGGAAATTCATACAACGGAGGGAATACAAGGACATTCAAACCCTTCCGTACTCAAGGCTTCAATGCTGCAGCCAAGACTACTCCAGCAGCTCAACCGCAACAAAAGCAAAATAGTGAAGGAGTAAAATGCTCTAACTGCAATCAAGTGGGACATTATTTCAGGGAATGTCCTAAGCCGAGGAAGCAGCTACACCAAGGAAAGGTTTATGCAGTTACATTTGAGGATGCTGCCGCATCGCCTGATGTGGTCACAGGTATGACCTGAACCTTTCATTTTTGTGTTACATTGTGTGAGCATGTAGACTAAATTTAAACAAATCATAGGTATCGTACCTCTTAATGCCATACCCGCTAGAGTACTCTTTGATTCTGGAGCTACTCATTCTTTTATATCTGTGTCATTTGGAAAGAAGCTGAATCTACCCCTCAAATCTTTAGACTACAAACTACTTGTACGATCGCCTATAGGATTAGAAGTGGAATTAGAAAAGGGTTATGGACCATGTCCAGTTCTTATTGACGAGAAAACTTTGGATGCAACCTTAATTCAACTTGAGATGGTAGAATTTGACGTCATCTTGGGAATGGACTAGTTAGCTCGGCATTCTGCAAACCTATTATGTGCAGAAAAGAAGCTGACATTTAAAGACAAGGAAGGAGTAGAGTTTAGTTTTGCGGGAACCAAACTTCCCCGTAAACGAAAACTCATCCTCTCTGCATTAAAGGCTAGGAAATGCCTCGAGAAAGGAGGAGTTGGGTATCTAGTATCAGTGGTTGACTTCACCAAGGAAGCACCATGAATGGAGGATATTGATGTTGTGCGTGACTTTCTAAATGTATTTCCTGAAGAACTACCAGGACTACCACCTGACCAAGCTACAGAGTTCGTTATAGATCTGATACCCGGAGCTGCACCAGTATCTAAAGCACCCTATAGAATGGCTCCTACTGAATTGAAGGAATTAAAAGTACAGTTATAGGAATTACTGGATAAGGGTTACATCAGACCTAGCATATCACCATGGGGAGTGCAAGTATTATTTGTAAAAAAGAAGGACAGTAGCGTTCGACTGTGTATAGACTACCGAGAATTAAATAAGCTTACAATTAAGAATCGGTACCCGTTGCCTCGGATCGATGACTTGTTCGATTAGTTGGATGGTGCCAAGGTGTTCTCCAAGATTGATCTTCAGTCAGGATACCATTAGTTGAAGATTAAGGAAGGTGATATTCCAAAGACAGCATTCAGAACAAGATACGAACATTATGAATTTTTAGTCATGTCTTTTGGATTGACTAACGCACCCGCAACTTTTATGGAACTCATGAATCGGGTATTCCATGATATGTTGGATACGTCGGTCATTGTGCATATTGATGATATATTGGTCTACTCCAAGGACAAGGAAACTCATGTCATGAATCTAAGAGCCGCTCTGCAGCGATTGAGGAAAGAGAAGCTTTACGCCAAATTTACAAAGTGTGAGTTTTGGCTAAATGAGGTCGCTTTCTTAGGCCATGTTGTATCCGCTGAAGGAATTAAAGTGGATCCTAGCAAGATTGAAGCCATTGTAAAGTGGAAAGCACCGAAGAGCGTTGCAGAAATTAGAAGTTTCCTAGGTCTAGCTGGGTACTATCGACGATTCGTGGAAGACTATTCCAGAATTACCGTACCTCTCACCAGTTTGACTAAGAAAGGAGAAAAGTTTGTTTGGACTGATAAATGTAAGAAAAGTTTCCAAACATTGAAGGCTAGATTGATATCTGCTCCGATCTTGACTATTCCTATTCTAGGATAGCCATTTATCTTGTATATTGATGCGTCTGGGTTGGGTTTAGGATTTGTACTTATGCAAGGAGAACAAGTAATTGTGTATGCCTCAAGACAACTGAAGACACATGAGAAGAACTATCCCACTTATGACTTGGAACTACCAGCAGTAGTACATGCTGTCAAGATATGGAGACATTATTTGTATGGAGAGAAATTTCTGATTAAATCAGATCATAAAGTCTTACTTATCTATTTAACCAAAAGGAGTTGAACATGAGACAAAGAAGATGGCTGAAATTATTGAAGGATTATGATTGTGATATCCAGTATCATCCAGGAAAGGCTAATGTAGTTGCTGATGCGCTAAGTAGAAAAGCAATGATAACATCTCAAGGAGAGGTTAACACGACTGCAGCAATGTGTGTTACGGGAAAAGTATTCAATTATGGTAATGAGCAGTTCATGATAGATGCACCGGGTGAATCAACCAACCAAGGGTTTATTCATCGATTTTCAAATATGTTTGCAACATTAAAGATTGTACCTGATATAGTTGATGAAGTGAAAGTCGTTCTTAAATCAGACCCTTATCTGAGAACTGTGCAAGAAGACATCGAAAAAGGTAGGACTATTCCTGAGTTAGCTTTGGACGATGAAAAGGTATTGAAGTACAAAGGAAGAGTATGTGTTCCTGAAACAAAAAATTTAGATATTAGACACCGACTAATGAAGGAAGCTCATACCACCGCTTATTCGGTACATCCTAGAAGTACAAAGATGTATCATGATTTGAAGAAATTATATTGGTGGAGAGGAATGAAAGAAGATGTAGCTAAATTCGTGTCTCAATGCCTAAATTGTCAAAGGGTGAAGGCTGAACGGCAAAGACCTGCAGGACTGTTGCAGCCCTTACCAGAACCAGCATGGAAATGGGATTGTATCACTATGGACTTCATCACCGGGTTACCATTGACTCCTCGAGTAGTTGACGCGGTCTGGGTGATTGTAGATCATCTAACTAAGATAGCTCGCTTTATAGCTATACGACCACAGTATACCCTGGAGAGGTTAGCCAAGTTATATGTGGATAACATTGTCAGATTACATGGTGTACCTGAAAGCATTGTGTCCAATAGAGACCCACGCTTTACTTCAAAGTTTTGGGAAGGATTGCAAAAGGCTATGGGTACGACATTGAAGTTCAGTACGACATTCCATCCTCAGACAGACGGATAGTCTGAGCATACCATTCAGATTTTAGAAGACATGCTTCGAGCCTGTGTAATTGATTTTAAAAGATAATGGGATGAGAAACTACCATTGATCGAGTTTGCCTATAACAACAGCTATCAGGCTACTATACAGATGTCACCCTATGAAGCACTGTATGGAAGAAAGTGTCGAACTCCTTTGTTTTGGAATGAAGTTGGAGAATGTAGCATCGTTGGACCAAAATTTGTTGAAGAGACTTATCGAGTAGTCGACATTATCAAGGAAAGAGTTAGAACAGCTTAGAATCATCAGAAACAGTACGCAGATACTCGACGCCGAGACCTTGAGTTTGTCGTAGGTGATAAGGTATTCTTGAAAGTATCACCAATGCGAGGTTTAAAACGATTCGGACAGAAAGGTAAGCTAAGTCTGAGATATGTCGGGCCATATGAGATTCTAGCTAAAATTTAGAGGGTTTTCCTCTATAAATAGGATGTTCCTAATTTGGAGGATTTTCCTCTATAAATAGGATGTTCCTTAGCCTCTTTCACTCATTTTAGAACCCTAATTGAAAGTGAGAGAAATAGAAAGAGAAGGAAAAGAAGAAGAGAAGGAAAATTGAAGAAAAGACTAAGGAAGAGGAGGAAGTTCAAAGAAACCTCTGAATCTCAGCCAACTTCAGGTATGAACCTAATTCCCTTCATAAATTAAGAGCCTAGAATAGATTATGAAGAAGTTAGGATTAAGAGAAACCCAAATCATCCATCCATGGACGAGTTCCAAAGGAATCCATGGAAGTAATCATCATAGGCAATGGAAAGTGTGTAAAAATCATAGTTTGAGTCATAGAACAATCATAGAATGGACAATGAAAGTAAGCCAAAGGATCCAAACGTGAAGGAATGGACTTTAGAATGAAAGGTCGACTCAGGATACGTGTGGTCGCACGTAGGGTCGAATGATATCCGACCCTACAAGACCACAGGATCGACCACATGCCATCGGGAAGTCCAGGGAGGGTGTGGTCGCACGTAGGGTCGAATGGTATCCGACCCCACGTCCCACCCTACACCCTAGGGTCGCAGAAAACTGCTACCCTAGGTGCTACCCTAGGTACTACCCTACCTGCGACCCTACGATCTCAGTTAGTCTAAATTTATTGGAATTAATTCTAATTAAAATCTATCAACTTTTTAGGCCTTTCTAGTGATTTAAAGGTGATTCATAAAGCTTGAACGAGGAATACACGCAATCAAAGGTGAGGGAACAAGACCTAAACTAATTGGCTAATAATAAATTGTTTTCGTTTATTGAGTCCAATACCATGTATGACTCTATGATTGTATGATTGTAATGTGCATATCACATGTCATCCCCTATTCCTGTTATTACTGTTCATGCATTAATTTTATTTATTATAACATGATGATGATGATGATGCTAGGAATAGGCATGTGAATGTATATATGTGGTTAGTGAACTTGATGCAAGCGGAGCATCAGGGGAGGACGTGACATTGTGGTTCATCCTGGTCACCAGACTCTAGCTCTATCTCTACTCAAGTCTTGTCCACTAGCATCGTCGTATCACCATTACCTTAGCAGAACTATTACGTCGTAGGGCATCAGGGGAGGTGGTCTCGGACCGTGTAGTCTCTGACTCTGCCGAGGGGCCTTAGCTCTATCTCTATGGACATATTGAGGGATGCTGGGGTGAGGCCTTAGATACACTGTTTGACATTAGGATTGGTTAGTTGCGAGCCCAGTTTGCAAGCCATCGCCAACAGGGGCTTACGTGTTGGTATGGGTAGAGCATCAGGGGAAGTGTGATGCGGTGCGGTCCTAAGCACTTTAGCTCTATCTCTATTCCATGGTGGGTGCATGTGGGGGCGACAATGGTGTTTGATCCATTGGGTGGGCTTACATACCCGTGTATAGAGGTGTGGCGGCCACCTATCCTTTCTATAGCACATTGCAAACTTATGAACCAAACCAAAGATATGAATTGAATGCATGCATATGTTTGTTGCATTGTTTTGTTTGCTCATTGAGCCATGATGTGTGTTCACCCTTCCGACGTCGAATGTTTTTAGTTAATGATGCAGGTATGACCGTAGAAGATTATATAAATTCCCCTATGTACGGACATGCTACGGCGATGGACGCTGAAGTTATGATTGAGTCGCATGATTCGTCATGCGAATGCAACTCATGCGTTTTTTTATTAGATTTTGTTTAGATTATACAGAAAATGTAATTGATTATTTTACTTATTTATGTCTTAGTCAAATGAAGATAATTGGATATTTTATTTATGTTAACACTCTTAGAATTCTCAGTTCATTTAATATATATAAGTCTTCCGCTATTGTTTATTTACTCTGATTATGGTTGTGGATGTGTATGGTTTTAGCAAACGGACACAGCCTATTCGAGATCCTGGTTGAACCGTTGGTTTATTAGTGGTTCATCACACCATTCTGAATAATGCGAAATTGGGGTGTGACAATATGGGATTCTAGCTAAACGTGGAAAAGTGGCTTATCAGTTAGCACTACCACCATCTATGTCAAGTGTGCATGATGTATTTCATATCTCATTATTGAAGAAGTACGTCAGAGATCCAACACATGTTTTGACAGCGGATCCACCAGATCTAACTGATGAGTTGACATTTGAAGTAGCACCAACTGAAATTATCAGCCGAAAGGTTCAACGTCTACGCAACCGCGACATATACTATGTTAAGGTCACCTGGAGGAGCCGAGATATAGAAGAGATCACATGGGAAGAAGAGAATGCTATGCGGAAGCAATATCCTCACCTTTTCGACTCGAAAGGTATGTGCAAATTTCGAGGATAAAATTTCTAATAAGGGGGGAGTTGTAAGACCTGTATCGAACTAATTGGTCTTACCACCTTGTACCAGGTCTACCTATCATGGTCGAACCAAGTGGACCAAATACGTGAAGAAACCACAAGAACAGGTATGAAATTTAACTTAAAACAGTAAAAAATGAGTGTGTGGTCGCATGCCTAAATAGGTATGTCTAACCCCACCACAAAAGAGTCCAACCCATGACTTTTTGGTCGTGGGGTCGCATGTCTTAAAAAACATAGGGTCGATGGATTCTGCAACCCTACATCCGACCCTACGAAAACAGTCAGAAATCGAAAATTAGAAAACCTTCCTAATTCGAAGGGGGTCTTTCCTAAACTCATTAGGGCATATTATGGAGGATTTTTCTCTATAAATAGGACGTCCCTTAGCCTCTTTCACTCCTTTAGAACCCTAATTGAAAGTGAGAGAAAGAAAAGAGAAGGAAGAGAAGAAAAATTGAAGAAGAAGACTAAAGGAAGAAGAAGTTCAGAGAAACCTCTGAATCTCAGCAAACCCAAGGTATGAACCTAAATCCCTACATGAATTGGGAGCCTAAAATAGTTTATGAAGAACATAGGATTAGGAGAAACCCAAATCATCCATCCATGGACAAAGTTCCAAGGGAATCCATGGAGAAAATCATTGTGGACAATGGATAGTGTATAAAAATTATAGTTTGAGCCATAGAACGATCATAGGAAGGACCATGATGATAAGCCAAAGGATCCAAACATGAAAGAATGGATTTAAGAGTGAAAGGTCGACCAAGAACACGTGTGATCGCACGTAGGGTCGAATGATATCCGACCCCACGAGACCACATGATCAACCACATGCCCTCGGGAAGTCCCAGGGAGGGTGTGGTCGCATGTAGGGTCGAATGGTATCCGACCCCACCTGTGACCCTACACCCTAGGGTCGCAGAAACTCCTACCCTAGGTGCTACCCTACCCTGCGGCCCTACCCCTGTGGTCATAGAAACTGAGACCCCAGGTGCTACCCCACCTGCGACCCCTCAGCTTCTATTATTCTAAACATATTGGAATTAATTGTAATTAAAATCTATCGACTTGTTAGGTCTTTCCAGTGGTTTAAAAATGAATTATAAGGCTTGAACGAGGATCTACTAGCAATCAAAAATGAGGGAACAAGACCTAAACTAATTGACTAATAATAAATTATTTTTGTTTATTGAGTCCAATACTATGAATGATTCTATGCTTGTATGCATGTATTGTGCATTTAACATGTCATCCAATATTCCTGCTATTAATGTTCATGCATATTTATTTCGCTTATTCATAACATGATGATGATGATGATGCTAGGAATAGGCATGTGAATGTTTGTGTGTGGTTAGCGTACTTGATGCGAGTAGGGCATCAAGGGAAGTGTGATGCGGTGCGGTCCTAAGCACTTTAACTCTATCTCTACTCAAGTCTTGTCCACTAACATCGTCGTATCGCCATTACCTTAGCAGAACTATTACGTCGTAGGGCATCAGGGGAGGTGGTATCGGACCGTGTAGTCTCTGACTCTGCTAGGGGGGCCTTAGCTCTATCTCTATGGACGTATTGAGGGATGCTGGGGTGAGGCCTTGGATACACTGTTTGACATTAGGATTGATTAGTTGCGAGCCCAGTTTACAAGTCCTCTCCAATAGGGGCTTACGTGTTGGTATGGGTAGGGCATCAGGGGAAGTGTGATGTGGTGCGGTCCTAAGCACTTTAGCTCTATCCCTATTCCATGGTGGGGTAGATGTGGACGAAAATGGTGTTTGATCCATCGGGTAGGCTTACACACCCGTGTATAGAGGTGTGGCGGCCACCAAACCTTTCTCTTGCACATTGCAAACTTATGAACCAGACCAAAGATATGAATTGAATGCATGCATATATTTGTTGCATTGTTTTGTTTGCTTACTGAGCCGTGATGTGTGCTCACCCTTTTGATGTCGAATATTTTTAGTTAATGATGCAGGTACCACAGTAGAAGACTATATGAATGCTCCGATGTACGGACATGCTGCGACAATGGATGCAGAAGTTATGATGGAGTCGCATGATTCGTCGTGCGAGTGCAACTCATGCGTCTTCGATTAGATTTATAGTTGGATTATTGAGAACATGTAATTGATTAATTTATTTTATTTTATGTCTTTGTCATTTGGAGATAATTAGATAATTTATTTATTTTATCACCATTAGACTCTCAGTTTATTAAATATTAAAGACTTCCGCTATTGTGTATTTATTCTGATTATGGTTGTAGATGTGTATGGTTTAAGCAAACGGACACAGCCTATTCGAGATCTTGGTTGAACCGTTGGTTTATTGACGGTTCATCACACCATTCTGGTTGGTGCAGAATTGAGGTGTGACAAACCACCTAAACCTTCCGGGACATCCACTCATTCTTGATGAATGTCCTCGTTTGCACAACGGCCATTCGCACCTCTAAGATTGTAAGCACTATCATCTCTCTTTGGTGGAGCCATGGGTGAGATATGAAAGAACTAGGTAGGTTTGAAACTAGTTTAGAGAAAGGAAACAGGATGGGTAAAAACTTTTAGAAAGCAAGACATGTCAGACCCCACGGTGAGCGCTAATCTGTTGTAGCTGGATTTCGCCCGGTGCACAAGATGATGCCACTGAAACAGCAGATCACAAGTACACAATGAGGTGGGCAGGTTTTAACTCTGTAGCCACTCCAATGCCTAAGTCAGTAAGTTCCAGGACAAGCAGATGGAACTTAGGGATAAGATACCCAAGTTCCTGGTAGAAAGGGGACTGAGGTGCTTGGTTCACAAAGGTCTTTCCTTTCAAGGCAGATAAAGAGTGATATAAGGATGAATGCTCAAGAGAGCTAAATATAGAACTTTGGAGTGAAATAAAGATAGTAATGATACCTTAGAGTTATCCCTTTCCCTCTTATTGTGTTCCTCTATTTATAGATCAAGAGAAAAATGTTCCATATTTACCTTCCTTTTTGGCCAGCCTATCCCCTCTCAAGTGTCCATCATGACTTTATCAGCTAAGTTAGGGGGTCTACGACCTCATACGATAGGGTGCCACCTTAGTTTGCTATCTCTTCAACCCCAACGGGTCCATGTCACCTTGATTGACACGAGTGGCTATCTCTCGAGCTAATGTGTGACCCTTTCTCTTGTGTTATCTCATAGAGAGGTGATGTGGTTTGTCCCGTTAGCCAGATTTGCACTTAATGCACACTTGTCAGCATTTATTATGGGGCATTTATTTCACATCTATTGCATTAAATACCTTTAGATCTCCTTTACATCAAGTCGATTTAGAGGGATCGTATCACCGAATGAATCATGGCGATACTATGGGTCCCTCGGTGAATGTAGTGGTGAATTGGACTCTATTCTTCATTTGGTGACAACGTAGACCCTCATGATGGGCTTCATGTGTACGACCCTTAAAAGATATTCCTTGATCTCATTGTGTAGCCAGGATTCGCCAGGTCATATTTTCCCCTCATCAGTCTCAATGAGATTGTCCTAACAATTTCAACCCCAAAAACCTTAGATTGGTTTCTCACATGTTATTCAATCTTTGAAATCCTAGAGTTGTCTCCCTTTTTCTTCAACTCTCCTCTCGTTCTCCCCTCTCCCTCTTTCTCTTTCTCCCTCTTGCCCTTAGGTGGCAGTCAGAGAGGGTGGATTTGGGTAGTTAAGCATAGATGCGACGGAAATGGTGGCAGAAATGGGGTTATGTTAGAAGTGAGGATTTCTATTAAAATTTTCAAATTGGATAGTGAGTTTGTACTTTTACTTAATGTGAACATGCATTGGAAGAAAGCTTTATACTTCATAGGTGACTCCACTATTGGGTCCCTCCTTCCCCAACACACACACACACACACACACACACACAAAACACCCTTTTAGTCATTCTCTAAATTTTTGTTGTCATAGAACTAATGAGATGGAAATTCATTGAGATATTTTTTCTCTTGTCATAGGTAATTCCTTGGGTAAGGGCCACGGGTAGCTTCTCAGATATCAAGAGTTGGGAGGCATTTGTTGTTCTTGTGTTGTTTTGTTATTTTGTTTGGGATTCCATAAACCCAACATCTGTGGCATGAATTGTATGTAAACCATTCCTTTTTATATCCCATAAATGAAAACATTGTATTCTTCGCCATATTGGTCTTGATTTTGATATGCTTTGTTGTCTATGCAACATGCATGAAGTAAAGGGTCTCGCCTTCAATGAATGTAATAATTGTTAGCAAAATGGATTTGAAAAGTTGTTAGTAAGAAGTGTTTGAAAAGTTGTTAATAAATATCCAGGTACATAAATGAAATTTCTTGTAATTATTTTATGAAGATTTGGATTCCAAATTAGTGTTTATCAAACGTGATTTTAATATCAATCAATTTTGTAATCGATTCCATATTGGTTTTATCAATGAGTTTCTGCTCTCAATAAACTCTGGAATCGACTCTAGAGCAACGTTGCCAAACTGTATTCTGCACTCAAAAAAAATGGGCCTACCAAAATTTCTCTAGATATGGATTAAGGGATTGAGAGCAAGATGGTTATCAAACAAGCCCTAATCGAAATTTTGGATGGAATCCAACACAATATCAAAGCTCAAGGTATTGTATGTGTTTTTATTATTAATTAAATTCCTTTCCTTTTGTTTCCTCAAGCCTATGAATATTCGGGGGTATTATTCTAGGTGTGTGGTAGGGGCAATTGGCCCATTTGCATATTCTAATGCTATCTTCCATGGTTTAAAAACTTGGAATCAAATATGAGATAAGTTTTTACCATACAAACAAAAAGTATGAGATTAGTTTCTATCAAATCTCATGCCATTCTAATTTGAATCATATTATTATCAATCAGGAGTCATTAATTAGTTCGATTGGAATTAATACATGTAGAAGTAGGACTGCAAGTTTGATCTTGTCAGTCTGAGCCCAAACAGGGGCTTGGGTTGAAATAAACTACCTTGAGGGTAGGTTAGAGTTGGGGATTTTTGGTCTGGCCAGGGTTGAGGCCTTAGGTTGAGCCCGAATTGGCCCTATCTTCATATTTTTCTTTTTCTTTTTTCTTTTTTTTTTTTTTCCCTCTTTGGCCCAGTCTAATCCCTGTAGCTCCCTTCCCCCTCCCCATGGTCAAGGTCAATGAGGGTCAACCTGGCCAAGACCTGAGGGCAAGTTAGGGTTGGATTTTTCAAGCCTTGAGTCAAGATCGGGCCGGGCCTAGGCCTGGGCCTAGCTAAAGAGACTTGGGGTTGGACTGGGGTTTTAAAAAACCGGGCCCAAGCATACCTGGTGTTGCAACCGTACATAGAATCAATCTTGGTCGGCCAATCCCACCTAACATATAAAATCCTATGCCTTTGATGCTTTATAGGAACTATCCAATTTAAGATGCATCCCACAACTCAATCTTGTTTTTATTTTTATTTTTATTTCTAGTAAGGATAGAGACAATGCACGTCAACACTGAAAGGGTTAACCAACCCATGATGTCATGGATCGTCATATATCTAGGAAAACACACACACGTGCACACGTGAGACTAAACCCACCGCGACAGACACACTCGGCCTTGTTTTGAAGTTGGTTTAACATTGGAACATAATTAGTAAGTTCGGGCACGGTAAAAAGTCAGATACGGACATATATTCACTATGCAATAAACATCTATAGCATTCAACAAATAAAATAATAACATATAAATAGAATTTATAAATGAAAAACCTTCTAATCCATGAAATCCCACACAAAAATATCATCCCATCAAACATATAAAGTGAAAAGTCATCATCCCATTTTACCAAGAAAAATCATCATCCCATCAAACATAAAACCAAAAATATAATCATCCCATCAAACATAAAAATTAAAATTCCATCATCAATCCGTGAAACCCTACACAAAATTATCTTCCCATCAAACACATAAATTGAAAAATCATCATCTCATCAAACATAAAAACTAGGAAAAATATTGTTTCCTCCCTTGAGATTTGCCGAAGTACAAATGCCCCTAAATGTTTCATACAAAGATAACTGTCCCATTTTTCTAACAGTGTTAAATTCTATAGACAATTTTACCCCTAGACGTTTTCTTAGCTAAGAACTGATGCTATTGTTAAAAGACTAATATGACCCTCCTGTTTCACTTAAAATTAGTTCCCTTCGATGGAGATGATGTCGTCAATTAGTGGGGCCTCGCCTCTAAGTTTGCCTTCAAAAATTGAATTTAAATGAATTCTGATTGTTAGACTTGATTTTCGATATGCCTAAAATCAGTTCAGTTCCTTTTAGAATCTACCATTTCATAAATACAAGTTTTCAAATTAAAATTCATGGTTTATCTCTCTCTCTCTCTCTCTCTCTCTCTCTCTCTCTCTCTCTCAGGAAATCAAAGGTCCCAGCAGAGGGGTATGGACTCCACGATGAGACCTCTCCAACACAAATAACCTTTAAAGATTGAGATGTTTTTTTGGTCGTTTCGTTGGATGTCCAAAGCAATTGCCATTTTGGAGCATCTGCATCTCGTGGCTATATAGGATTTTAGGATTTTCTTTCGCTGTTTCTGTTGTAAAATTAAATAAAGCTATGATATAGCAGCAATTATATTGTATAGATTTTTTTATATGAAATAGCAATAATTAATTATCTAATTAATCATCATGAAATAATGGTCACATATGTATATATATATATATATATATATATATATATATATATATATATATATATATATATATATATATATATATATATATTTGGAATGTACATAAAATTAACGTAACAATGCGTACCTTGTAAGATAAAATCGAAACTTAGAAGGAGTGTTGAGTCGTGTTGGTATACACTCCTTAAGATAGTATTTGCCCTCTATAGGTGCAGAAGGTCCCTTGCAAATCTGCCTCCAAGATAAAACAACCCCTATATAGGATACCCACCCAGTGTGCACATACTGTCAAGTATATGCAGACCTGATGGCTAAGATCAACACCTTTGGAAAAAACAACGAAGCTTGACCTTCCTATTAAACAGAATAGAAAGAGTTGGAGAGGAAGAAAGGAGAAGTCCTATTGATTTCGAGTGAGATGGAAGCATGGGGTCGGGCTCTATTTATAGGGCTCAGGTACCACTTGGAAGTGTCCACTGGATGGGGTGTGACCCTCTAGATGGACCATCCAAATCATGTCAGATCATGGATCTTACGATCGACGATCCAGATGACATCCATTCAAGTGTGGAGATGCATCTCTACATACATGCCCCTTCCAAAAGGGTATCTGTGTAGGGGTGGGGTCAAAACCCAACTACACCTACACCCACAACCCGCAGCCCATAGTCCGAAGCCGCAGTCGGGTTCAGCGCACGCGCTTGTGTGAGTTGACTCAAACCGAGCTAGGCTTTCTTGTTTGGGCTCAATAGGTAAGGGACAACCCCTATAAATAAGGACCCCTCCTCTTTAACCTCTAAGTAATGTGGGATTAAAAAAGTCTTACACTATTCACACCAACTCAAAATCGAAATTCAAAACTCTCATCCAAAACCAAAATCAAAAGTTTAGAGCTAAACCAAAAACCAACAAGTTTCGAGTTTTGAATTTAAAATTTCTTTTAAAACTAAAAGACAATTTCTTTTAAAACTAAAAGATAGTTACCTCCCCTGTAACTTACCTTATTGACCATTGATCCCCAAAGGTTTCAAAAAAGACAAATGGCCCCAATTTTTAACGATGTTAAAGTTATATTTTTTATGGACAACTCTACCCCTGAACATTTTATCCCAACTAAAATTAAAATATATAAAAAAAGATAGGAACTGATGAACAAGAACCACACGATACCAAACTATGAACATGAACCAGATCTGAAACAAATGGGCATTTAAAAAAAAAAAAAAAAACTTCCTTTCATTTTCGTGAGAGCATCGAATCTGCATCTCCTCTGCTACATCCGGAGGAGCTCCCACCCTTCTTTTCCACCACCGTTGGTTGGAGCTGTCGTTGCTCCTGACACTAATTGCTGCTGATCATTGTCGTTAAAAAGTGCTAGATCCTGCCCTCCTGGGATCTCCAAGCTTAGATTTGTAACTGTTTTTAAGGCTTTCAACAACAGTTTTAATGGTTCGTTGCCACAGGAAACCCATTTGGAATAGCGGCAAAATTCCTCCTGGTTTTGGTCTATTACCCAACCTAACTTACATGGATCTGAGCATGAACAATTTCGGAGGTAAAATCCCTAGAGATCTTGGGAATGCTACGAAATTGGAACTTCTTAATATTTATGATTTGGAAGAAAGTTGCCTGATAACATATGGAGCACACCCAATTTACAGATCTTCTCTGGGAGCTTCTGCAAACTCGAAGAAAAAATTACTGATTTCATCGGTTGCCATAGCATGTATAAGCTCGAAATTGAAGGTAATTCACTGAATGGAAACATTCCATGGGATATTGGATATTGCAAGAAGCTTCTATGCTTGAATCTGCGATAGAATTCTCTCACATGAATTATCCCTTGGAAAATTTCAACTCTCCCTTCTATCACCCACGTTGATTTCTCTCACAACTCCCTCACTGGTACGATCTAGCACTTTTTGACTACGATGGCTTGTGCGCATGCTGCTTCGTTTTGTTTGGAAGAAGAGGTGAGTTGCAGAACCTCGTTAACATACTTTTCTTCAACTGGAATTGCGTCATGGGTTATAGCTTTGAGGCAGGAGTTGCAGGCAGAGCTCTGAGGTTGGAATTGCAGGCGATGCCCTGAGGTGGGAGTTGCAGGCGGTGCCCTTGAGGTGGGAGTTGCAAAGCTCAGTTGGAAAAATGAAATCTGGTTTCGGGCGCGCCGATGAAGATGAGGTAGAAGAAGACGGACACACCGGAGAGTTGTAGGGAGAGCTCTTCCGGGTTTTTTTTTTTCTTTCTTTTTGGAGAAGAGAAAGCCCACCGCCATTATCTCTTTCATTTTTTTTTTTAAAGTCAATCACCTTTGTAAAGGATTAATTTGGTCATTAAGAAAATATTGGACTCCCACCATTAGCATCTAACGGAATATTTCTAACGGCGTGAGTCTATTTGTATTTAATAGTATTTTTAGGGGAAGTAACTGTTTTTTTTAAAACCTTTGGGGGGTCAACGATCAATAAGGTAAGTTACAGGGGTGGTAACTGTCTTTTACCCATTCACTTTTACTTTTGAACTTTGACTTTTACTTTTGAATTTGACTTTTTCTTTTTCCAACGCTTTCTACCATTAGGATTTTGCATTTCTGTTTTACATTTTTCACTTTTTTTTTATATTGATAAGCAAATTCCAAACATGACCAGAACCCAGACGAAATACAATTGTATATACAATTATACAAGCAGGAGCAACATACTATGGTCCGGAAGATAATGTACAGTTGGGGCTATAATCGTTTTGGTAACCTTTCTTGCTACAGTTGGGGCTATAATCGTTTTGGTAACCTTTCTTGCTAACATGATCATATGATGCCAGCAAATCCCACCATGGCGGATGGATTCTTAAGTGCTACAGTCTGCAATTGTATCTACCTAAAAAGACACCCATGGATTATTATGGTCGCCAGTGAGGTGTTTTGGCACCACCCATGGCCTGGAAGCTGATGCCCATAGCCTGGAAGCTGATTCTTCATCTGAATCGGTGTCACTGTCCCAATAAGATAAAAAAAAAAAGAAGAAGAAGAAAGTCTTCCACTAGATAGCAATAACCTGGCAACAAAACAGAGCATGTCATCGGCGATCGTCGCGGTTGCCGATGCTCCAAAATTGATTCAGCGATCTCTCGGTAGATAGGAACTTGATCTACAATTGCGTTCCGATTGGATTTGGGGGGTTGTGGTTTAGCTGATCGATTTGCATTGCAGTTCGCTGGGGGAAAAGAAAGGCGGCCGTCGCACTCGGATCTGGACCGGCAGATTGAACATTGATGGAATGTAAGCCTTTGCCAGAGGCGGAGGTAAAGGCTTTGTGCGAACAGGCACGGACAAGAAAGGATGTCGTCGCACTTTGATCTGGACTGGCCGTTCGATACCTATCGAATCTGGATACCTGAAATCATGTCTAGATTACCGTCCGACAAAAAAAAATGAGTCGGAAACAAGAAGCAAAGGAGATAACAAGCTACACAAACACTCTGGATTCTCAATGGAAGAATTGAGGGGAGAAAAGAAAATGAAAATGATGAATAGAGGGGAGAAAAGAAAATGAAAATGATACAGGATAAGTCAGGTATTTTACCCTTGAATGGGGTTAGCTTGGTCATTATAAAAATATTGGCTAAACTACGAGTGTTTAACATAATATACCTAAAGAGGTAGATTTAATTGTAATTTAATAATTGTTGTAGATAAGATATTCGTATTTCTTTGAAACATTTGGAAACATTTGTACTTAGGGCAGGACACAGGAGAGGAAACGGTATTTTTTCCTAAAAACTAAAATATAATTGTCCCATCAAATATAAAAATTAAAATATCATCATCAATCTATAAAATTAAAAAAAAAAAAAAAAAAAAAAACCCATTTAAGGTTTCAAATTATCTGTGCCTCAAAAGGTGCTTGCGTCTTATAATTAAATATAGGGTATAGTTGATTTAGAATGCCACTATAAATTGGAATGCCAAAATCTCTATATCCAAATGTAGATTTAATCCCAAATTTTCTATTAAGTATTGCCACACCATCTTCATTTTCAACATCCTCTTCATCTGCAATTTCAACTTTCTCATTCTCAAATACTAGAAAACTCAACAAGATTATTAAACTTGAGTAAGTGTTTATCAAATCTCTCAATTTCCTTTGATTTAATTTTTATAAATGAGTTCATCCTTATATAAACCAAATCATCCATTCTCTTGGGAGATAATTTATTTCTCTTCTTTATTTACACTGTCTCAAAAGCATTCTAATTTCTTTCATATAAAATTGAATTATATGGTTAGCTCGTAAAGATAGACTTATATATTCGATGGAAGGAATTTGGAGAACAAGTCAAACAAAACCCTTGACAGTAAAGTCTTCTAAGTTTTTAACAATTTTTTTTTAATAATTGTTAACATAATATACACGTTTAATACATCATATACTTATTAAATGTGTCCAATACGGTTCATCATATAAAAAAACGTCATACGTGTAGCTCTACATATATTCTATAATATATGGAAAAACCATTTGAAAATATCGTATATATATAAAACACGAATTTACTAACTATGGATTGGAAATATATTTTGTTGTTTGGATTTTGGAAACAAGAGTAGAAGAGAATGATTTTATGAATCACGAATACATATACCAAATGCGTAGAATAATTGACAAACTGCCTTTTTATTCTTATGGGGTCAGGTAAGGGTGTTACAGGTATGGTATTCGGTGCGGTATAGAAAGCACATGCTGATACCGATATCGTACCATTCAATTTTGGTTCATTTTCCATACTTTGATGTATTGGTTCGGTCTAGTTTTGGTACGGTTTGTATTTGGTATACGGTTTCTTATCCAATATATATTTGGTGCAGCTTTGGTACAATTTCAGCATTCAGTACATGCTGATCGATTCGATTCGATTCGGATCAATAATACCATATCGTACCATACCAGTTTTGATTCTGTTTTTCACTGTTATCGTATTAATTCGGTTCGGTTCAATATGGGTAATTTGATACGATTTACAGCCCTTCTTATGTTAGGGGGATTTCTATCGGATACAGACAAGAGGACGGATCCAAATCGTCTCCCACCTGGGTTTGGGCGGGAGATTGGGGGCTCGGATGGATGGCCGCCATCTGGCACTCGGAGGGATCCGAGCCCTCCATCCAAGCCGACCCCCCAGTTGGCTCAGCTTGTTGACTGGGGGGTCGGCTCGAATCCCTCCGAATACCAGTTGGCGACCATCCATCCGGGCCGCCCAATCTCCCGCCCAACCCACAGGCGGGAGACGATTTCTTTGCCCAAGAGGACTAAGCTCCCTTTGAAGCTTGCATAGATGAGCGACATGTGCGTTACAAACGCTGAGAAACTATCAATTAATATGCTTCTTAGTTCTATCGTATACTTCCTCTTGGGCTCATCTTTGTAATCACCCCTGACCCCTGGTAACTCTCACTGTCTTCCCGCCCTTTTGTAATCCCTTTCTCGCTGCTTCTTTGACTGCGTGTGTCTTAGGCGGCGAAAATGTTGTGGGTCGACAAGTACCGACCGAAAAACTTGGACAAGATCATGGTTCATGAAGAAGTAGCTCAGAATCTTAAGAAGCTGGTCACTTTATAATTTCCTCTTGGTTTTCTTGATTTTCTTTTCTTTGCAGAAAAAACGTTACTTTTTCTCCGACTAATTTTAGTTCCTGATTTTGATTTTTATTAAAAGGTTACAGAGCAGGACTGCCCTCATCTGCTGTTCTATGGCCCTCCTGGTTCTGGCAAGAAAACCCTAATCATGGCTGTACTCAGACAGATGTTTGGCCCCAGTGCCGAGAAGGTTGTTTTTCACCCATTTTTGGGTACTTTCAGAGTTTTCATGCTTGAGTTTTTTTTAATGCCATTTTCTATCTCTTGTGTTTTATTAGTTTCATTGTTTGGTCTTCTTGATGTTGGTCGCAGGTGAAGTTAGAGAATAAGACATGGAAGATCGATGTAAGATATTCTTCTTTTTCTGTCTCTTTTATTTATTTATTTATATAATTTTTTTTGTTGGGGTGTTGGGTGGGGAGGTGGGCGGTGGTACCGGGAATTTAGTAGAAGTGTGAATCTTTGTGATTATTGCTGAATTTATTAATGAACTGAATAGGCGTGATTATTTTCCATCCTTCAGTAAGGGAATGGTATTATAAAAAACCTTCATGAATGAGGATTATTTGAGTAATTGAAGAGGTTGTAATGGAGGCCTAGTCCAAAAATTGTTTTTATTTATATGTATCTCGGGTATGGATTTTAATTCTTGGGATTTTATTTGTAATGGACTGAATTATAAGGCCAAAAAGTAGGGATCTAAAGGGATATAAGAAAATAGATATTGAAGTGGCAGTGAAATCTTTTGAAAAAAATATAGTTGGTTTTAGTTAGTCCTTAAAGAGTCCTATTTTGGTTGGCTCTGTGCCCAGGTTATCTAAAAGACTTAGGCTTCAACAGTTCTAAATAGAAGTACATTAGAATCTAGTCTAATTATCAAAGAATTTTAGATTTAGGAGTCTTTCTTTCTTTTTATAAATATGTAGCAACCCCCTCCAATGATGATGGTTAATGGAATAGAATACAGAGTTTGGATGTGGGTTAATAGCCAAGAGAACTCCTCCTCTGTCTCTGTCCTTTCCTATTCTCCCTCTTCTCTTTCATTTTTACTGTCATTGTACTGTTAGTAGGTATTGTTTACAGTCCCAGAACAGCCCATATCCCTTCTCTTATTTATTCTCTCATTCTTCCCCAACGCAGGCTGCTGAGGTCAGCAGACCAGAAAGCCTTTTCAGCTCCTTTTTTTTTTATCAGGAAAAAAAGTTCAGACCTGAGCATGTGGAGTAGCCGATCTGAGCTTTGATTTTTAATCTGGATTCTAGGTTGGGGTTGCATTATTTTTCTAGCCGATCCTAATCTGGCCACAAATACATTTATTTTCAGGATTCGAGTATGTTTGCCCAATGGAAAGATTTCTTCCCTATTTATGGGTAAAGGGCGGAATGAAAATTTCATCTCGCAATACGTGGTAAAGATGTTGTCTAAGACAATGAGATTGTCATTGAATTTAATGGTGATGTTTTCATTGATTTTTCAATTTCTTTTTACTGTGATGTTGCTAGATATCATATTTCCTTCTTCCAAACATGTCATCGTAGTTGGTCAATTATGGATGGAAGAATGGAAGACTGTCCTTGACCGTGAAGGGAATTCATGTACGCTAAATCATTTTTATCTAATACAAACTATTGTCTTGAAAGGGTTGCTGCATGATAGCTCTTAAAAGCCAATTGAAGTAAAACATGTTGGAAAACACCCTCAGGATTGTTGGCACACATCCATACCCTTAATTTGGTTTTGATGATAACAAACACTTGAGGATGGACTAATATTTCTGATGAGTTTATAATGGATTAGCACAAACTCATCTCGAGCTAAATATCACTCAATTATGCAATGTGAAACCAAACAATTGAGGGTCAAGACAAGAAGAAGTTCAAATCAAAGAGTTGACCAAACTCCAAATCAAGTCAACAAGTTGACCAAGTCAAGGGACCAAGCAATTTCCAAGCTTGAAGAATGAAGAAATGTCCAAGCTTGAAGACCAAGCAATGTCCAGCTTGAAGATGAAGAATGAAAATGAAGATTATGTAATCTAGCATTTAGGTTATTCTGTATGAGAGACCTAGGTTAGTACACTTGCACTTGCATGATGTAAAGCATTGCATATCATGTATCTCATACATTAGTATGATCTTAAGAGGTGATTAAAAACTCACCCAAGTGACCTAAGACTATCTCTTGTAGTATTGGTGCAAATCCCCAAACAGTGGGACAAGAATTTTTAAGTTGATTCCAACTTAAAACACCAACCGGTTGTTCGGATCCTACTAGTGATACTTCCCGAAAGTCCTGTGTTTAACCGGGTCTAGATAGTCAACCGCATACTTACCGGTTGATGGCATCCGAGAGCCTTCCGGCTGCAACCAGATATTATTTCGGCTGGCAGGATCAATATGCAGTTGCCCAACGGCTCTTAATGACTGTATTTTGCTACAACGGTCACATAGTGGTTGATTGGATGAGGATAGGGGTTGACTGGAAACACCAAAATAGATCCGTTGGAGCTATTTTTAACCAACCACTTTGGCCATTCATTGAGCCTGTTTAAACCATCATTTATGAGGAATTAGAAGACACTATTACATTCACTAAGACAACTTACTTGAGCTCCAATTTGCGTTAAGCAATCAATTTACATCCTCTCAAGAGATCAAAGCTTAAACCCAAGCCTTTTATTTTGTGATCTCTTCAAATCTCAAGTTCAAAGCTCAAGCTAAAATAAAAAAAAAAAAAAAGAAAAAGAAAAAAGAAAAAGGAGCTAACCAATTCACTTCTCTCTACTTTCTTATCAAAGGAGAAGTCTACAAATTGTGCAACATCATCTTCATACATTTCATTCATCTCATTGCATAATCGCAAGGAGTAGTGTCACACTCCAAGGATTCTCTTATCCATATAAGAGTTGCACAAGTCTAGACCATACTTAGGTTGTGCAAGGACTCTCTCATCCTCAAGAGATTATAGGTTCCTCTTGACCTTGAATAAGATTATTGTAACGTTTCCCTTTACCATAAAAGATTCCCACGTACCATATTGAAAGGGAGAATAGTGGATCTAAAGTGAAGACTTGAGGATGAGTGGACTAGGCTGGGGGATCCTAACTGAACCACTGTATATCTTATGTTCTGAGATTGTGAAATATATTGTTTTAATTATTGACAACCCTTGATCAAATTGCAAAAAATTGTAATCCACTAAGGAATGCCTATTCACCCCCCCTCTAGGTTTATCTAACAAGACCAATAGTGCAACCACAGGAGCTGAAAGAGGCTAAACAGGAAGAAGTTGATGTTTCCACTAAGCCTATTGTGGAAGTTCAATATCTTTTAGCAGAAAATGAGCTTTTGAAAGATCCTACTGCAACGAAAGTTGTTCCATATCGTGAGTTCGTTCTTCTTTACATGTTTAAAGACAAGGCATATGGTAAAAATTCATATTATGGATTTCATTGAAGTTAAATGGAAGGAGCTCTAAAGACACATCCAAGCATTCTTATTGCTACCTTCTACAAGACTTGAGGACAAGTTTTTTTTGTACCGAGAGGGAATAATGCCGGCCTAGCAAAAAATTGGTCCTATTTTAATATTTATGGGGTATGGATTTTTATTTCTTTGGGTTTTATTTTTGTAATGCACTTTTTTATATGGCCCAAAAGAAGGGGTTTAAAGGAGTGTAAGAAAACAGATATTTAATTAGTAGTGGGGTCCATTAGATAATGTAGTTGGCTTTATTTTAGTTAATTAAGCGTCCTTTTTTTGGTTAGTGTGTGGGGTCCAAGTTATCTAGAAGACTTAAGTTTTAACAATTCTATTTAGTTAAGTATTGTATAGTCCTTGTTAGTTAATTTAGCCTAGCTAGTTATTTAAGAGTTTTAGATTTCGAAGATTTTTCTCTTGTTTTCTTATGAATATGTAACCACCTCTATGATGATGGTTAATGGAATAGAGTACAAAAGTTTGGATTTGAGTTGGTAGCCAAGAGTAGGCTTCCTCCTTCTCTCTCCTTCCCTACTTCCCTCTTCTCCTCTCTTCCCTTTATTCTTTACTGTCACGGTACTATTCATAGGTATTGTTCAGTCTCGGAACAGCCCCATGTCTACCTATCTGATCTTGGATTCCTAATCTGGAATCTTGGTTGGGTCGCTACGTCAGGTTGCACGTAGGATCCGGCTAAAATAGTAAAATTTCACTAAAATTAATGGGATGCAGCGTTTAAAAGCATGGAACCTAATGCTGTATCGTCTGGGGCTCGGTTGATCTGGATTTGGTTCGGTTTGGGATTGGTCCTCTTTGCCTTGCCTTTTGGTTCAAACTCTTCTGACACACCCTTGCAATCCTATCCAACTCAGGTGCTGCACGGGATCAGCCCCCACCGATCCAATCCTTTAAACCCTGATGTGAAGAGACCCAAGTTTGAAGAAAAGTTTCACTTAATTTAAAATGTCCAAGAAAAATTGGTCCAGTTTGGAACTTACAAATGATTTCATAATATAAGCTATGAACAAGACTGCTGAGAACTTTTATATTTTGGAATAATGTAATCTTTTAATGATACTTATGTATGTATGTCTTTCTTTAAATAAAAAAGTGCTTGGTTTAAACTCCATGTCTTGCCTTTAGGTTAGTGAACTACCTTATGTATTTTTAGCATTTGGAAACACTGGCTTACAACCAAATAAACTAAGTAGTTGTGTGCTGAAATGAGTGCAATTTTTAAACATGAGGCTAAATGGAGTGCATATTAATACATCTTTTTTCCAGGCTGGAAGCAGAACTCTTGATCTTGAGCTGACGACATTATCAAGCACCCACCATGTGGAACTTAATCCTAGTGATGCAGGTTTTCAGGATAGGTATATTGTTCAGGAGATCATCAAAGAAATGGCAAAGAATAGACCAATTGATACAAAAGGGAAGAAGGGGTTCAAAGGTAAAACTTTATTAGTGGTCAGTTGTCCACATAAGATATCAACCATTATGTTTAGGGATGATCTGATGGGAACTATATTCTGTTATACACCATGTTAATGACTTAATGTAGATATCGGTAAAGAAGGTAATATATGGTGATAACTTGATACGGCATCCTGAAAGTATCTGAAGTGACATAATTTTTTTACTCATTCTGGTACTGTGTGGTGGTTTTTCTCTCCTTCCACTTTCTTTCTTTTTCTTTCCAAAATTTACCATTCATGAGTGCTGTTTACAGACAGCATCTTTCTCTGACTTGGTTCGACCTATAAGAATTGGACCCCCTAACATGTCTTGCATTATTTTTGTCTTTAGCAATCAGCAATCAACTGTTTGTCACGATGATTCAAATTGTCCCAAGTGACAATAAGTGAAATGATATATGAGAATCATGACGATAACAAGTAAATAATTTGTCTAATAGAATGTGTTGCCTTTTGAATGACAGGTCCTGATCTCCAGTCCTAATATATGCCTATCTGATCAAATATTTTTAGTTCTTAGTTTACAGTAATAATATAGTACTTCTGTGGTATTGGTGTTGTCCAACTGTCATACCTGTGCAGCACATGGAGCAGTTAACAGTATTTGGGCCACAGACGTGTCGCGGTCATGACCAAGGATCAAAATTATCCGGGGGTCATGAATTGCCCATCCATTGTCTGAAAGTCTATGAGAGATGGTTTGTGTGGACATTTTTCATCTCAAGATGCACATTCATATACATATACATATAAATATTTAAAGTTCTTCAAAGATCACCTGAAATTAGGACTAATAAAGAACCACATCTTGAAGGTATAGGTTCAAATCCTGTTTTGCAGTTCCAGACTTTCAAGGTCCATATCCTCTGTTAAGTCATAAGTCATCAAACTATTGTATAGGTTCAAATCCTGTTTTGCAGTTCCAGACTTCTTAGGTCCATGTCCTCTCTAAATAAGTCGTCAAAGTCTTCTGTCACTATATCAAACCATGTTGAGGATGTCTGCCCTGGTTATTTCCTTGGTTATTTTTTTTTCTTCTGTGAATGTTTCTTTAATATTATTTTAAATTTGCCACATCATAACGACAGCAAACCACTCTTTTTTTTACAGTATTAGTGCTGAATGAGGTTGACAAGCTCTCAAGGGAAGCCCAACATTCACTCCGGAGAACAATGGAGAAATATAGTGCATCTTGCCGGTTAATTCTTTGCTGCAATGGTTCGTCAAAGGTTACTGAAGCAGTTCGCTCTCGTTGTTTGAATTTGCGTATAAATGCTCCAACAAATGAGCAGGTTGGTAGTTTTATTTTTGTCTTCTGTTATTGCTTGGAAGTTGGAAAAAATGGTGAAATTCTTAGGAATTAGCCATGGGCACCTTGGAGAATGATTCTTAAAGTGCTAAAAAGTTTCTGCGTTTGGCTATTTCTTGTATTTTTAATTCATCATTACTTCTCACTCACCTCTTTTAGGAATCTATACTGCTTTGGTTCAAAGTAGTTTTACATGGTATTAATTTCAACATAATCTCTTCACATTGTTATCATTTAAGATTTTTGTAATTCAGTTATTGATTTTTAATTGATTGGTTTTTTTAACTTATCTTTTATGTCAATTATTTGTTGGGATTTACCTTTCAATTTCATTAGTTATCCTTAGTGTTCAATTTATTTTGTTATTAATAACTTGATTATTTTTAATAATAGTAGATAGAAAGAACTCTCGTAAGGAGTCCTATTGTGAAACAAAGAATTAACCCTATCTCTTTAAAGAATTTAGGGTATATTTTCTAATCTTCTTTTTCTGTCTTGTTCTTTACTCTGTATTGCTTAGTATGTTTTACTTTCAGGTATATTTTCTTGTCTTTTTCAAAGTTTTTTCTTCTCATTCCTTTCCTTTTAATGACGGAGGGAAAGAAATGCTCAGATTTTCGAAGCTAAGGAGGATGTGTTCAAGGTAGGTAGAGATTCTATGAGGTTGATTTTGGGTTGGTTGTCTATATTGACGGAATTCGATCCGGGGGGACGGAATGGTACTACATTTTGTATGGGGGATAATTGGGATGAGGTTTTAATTGTTTAAATGGTTTTTTTTTCCTTTGCGTAAAGGGGTTGGTTGACTTTTCTCCATTGTGGGGGGGGTGAGAGTATACCTTAGTGGACTTTGTATAGCACTCTCAGTTTATAGGTCTCTAATTTTCTTACATGAAATACAAACCTTTACCCTTTTTTTCTACAAAACTGAGATCTAAGATATTTGCAAGCATAATTATAATTTTAATTGTTTTCTTTTTTTAATTTTTTTAATCCTTGATGCCAATAATTTTTGTTTTATGTTTTGTGTTCTATTAATTCCTAAAAGTGTTTTGGTATTGATTTTATATTTTATGGTTTCCTAATGTTATTTTATTTGCTAGGATACTTTAATTTGGGTTTGCTATTGTAAATGAATTTTTTTTAGAAAGTCTTCAGTTTCTTTTTCTTCAGTTTAATAAGAAAGCCACTGAAAAATAAAATTTGCTGAAATTATTCCTTTCCTCCTCTCCCACTTCTCTCACAGTCTCACTCTCTGCTGCATTTTCCCTTCTTTCCCTCTCTATCCCTCTCTATCCCATCTGTGCATTTCATGCAGTTCAATCAGTTCCCTCCTGGAGCTTCTTTCTGACAGTTTGTTGGCCTTCTGCCATTAGATACCCAGTCAGCTTCCACCTGAGGGTCAATCTCTGACTTGATTCTGGAGGCACAACAAGGGTCCCCTTTATCTACTTCCTTATGGTTGAACTCTCTTATGCGTTTACAGAATAAGAATGTCTGCTTTTACCCCCACCTAATGCGTCCAGAAAAGAGGATATTCATGCTGGAGGTAGAATCTGTAGAATGTCAGACAATAAAGCTAATGTCATCTAATCTGTATCAAACATAGGATAGCACATGAAAATCCCACCTCAATCCAGATGAACTGCAAAAAAACTAAGAAGGATCTGAAATTGAAAGGAGGTTAAATAAGATATCAATAGAATCTTAAGAATCATTAAACAATGATCAGACAAAAATACCCCCTCGATCATATGAGCTGCAAGAAATGTTAACAATGATCTGAAATTGCAAGTGCATAGATCAGATATTATTACTATCTAAGCACTAAATTGACAAACATTTTTGAGGTCCAACGTGGCTGTATCCTGCAAAATAGGTAGAAATTGACATTGTAGCTCTTGAGAAATATGGGAGAAAAGGTCTAAGTCGGCTATTATATTTATAAATTATGTTGATTTGAGTCAGTGGCTCAGTGCTCCACTTTTCAGTGTTTAATTTATGTGTTTTATCTTTAGACTACATCATGGAAATTAAATAAGGAGACTTGGCAAAGCACATGCTATGGCTATGTTTCCAGCATAATATTTTTTATTTTTTAATTTTGATGATGTGGTTGGTCTCTCACTCTGTCAGATTATTAGGGTACTGGAATTTATTGGCAAGAAGGAAAGCCTACAACTTCCGCCTGGATTTACGGCCCGTATAGCAGCTCAATCAAACCGGAGTTTAAGAAGGGCCATACTCTCATTTGAGACTTGTCGGGTTCAACAGTTAAGCTTTGTAACACCTCTGATTTTGGAAGCTTCGTATATTATGTACTTTTTCACTGCTCATTACAGTATCTCACTTTTCCTGATAAAGTCTGCTTCTTCTGTAGGTATCCTTTCACAAGTGATCAAGTAATACCACCCATGGATTGGGAGCAATATATTTCTGAAATAGCATCTGACATAATGCAAGAGCAAAGCCCGAAAAGGTTTGCCACTTAAGCATGCTATTTGTTGATGACTTGTTCATATTTGATCTTCAGACATTCCACCAGCAATATAATTTTATCAGGCTCCTGTTACAACATGGTATTTTAGTACACAAATTGGGTCAAACTGGATACGCTGGTAGTTTAAAGTCTTTGGGATTCCATCCTTTTTTTTTTGGGGGGGGGGGGGTTAGGTAGAGCCCCAAGGAGAATTAAATCTTTTAGTTAGGACTAACATTTGGGTTGGAAAATATATCTGAACTTGGTTAAAATGGGCATACTAGTCTATTTTGATTGCCTAGTTGCTCAACATGGCAGCTGGGCTGGGGCATGCATCTATTTGGTCAACTTAGGATTGGGGTGGGGGAGTGATGCAGTATTATTCGGCCAACCACAGCCCATGCCAAGGGGAACAGAAGGTCAAAGCCAGCCAGCCAATATTATTCACGTGAACAGTACCAATAGGTTTTAGATGCTGTTTTGGAAAGATCCTTTGAGAGTTATCCAAGATATTATTTTTTCTAATAAGATAATTACTTTCTATTTGGGTTATTCTATTTTTAGTTTTTAGAAAGATTGCTTAGCTAGTAGAATATTGGAATCTCCTCCATTGTAAAGTTTCCTAAAAGAGTAAAGGTTGAGTTACCAAGTTAGGATTAGTCTTACCTTCTAAAATTGTACTCAAGCCTTTGGCTATAAATATCAATACAAAGGAGAACATTCTCAGGTTGGGAAAAAAAAGAAAACTTGCTTGCAATGTTGAGTGGGGCTTCCTAGGCTGTGGGACTCAGCCAACATAGCTGGGACTCCTAAGGTTGTGTTTTTCTTCCGTCCTTCTTCCTTTCCATTATTGATCCTTTTCCTTTATTTGTTATATGAAAAAACCCCCAAAAAGAGAGAAAACACTGTTCACGGTTTACTATTTAGAGACTATTCTTGTTGAAACTTGTTGTTGCCATATCTCCCTTTTTGACCATCATAATTGCTTGCAACTTTGAGAGCATATACTTCCTTAGATGGCCTAAGTTTGGTGGGAGTTTGAGCCAATTCTAGCTATCCAATTGGTAGTCATCAAGTAAAGATATTTGCTGTGAGTCGTTCCTCCTGTGGGGCTGATTCCTAATGTGTTAGTTGGTGACACATCCTACATTAGGGAGGGATAAATAATTGTTCAATGTTGAAATCAATGAGGATCATGGTTCCAAATTTTGGGTACTGAAATGAGATCTCCTTCAAAATTAAAAGTACCAAATTTCGGACCAAAATTATTGTTTCGACCGAAACTTGGTCCAAGCACCTTATCGAAACTACTTGTCTATTTTGACCCTCGATTTTGGTATCGGCTTTAGAAGTCATGTAGTACAAGACATGGATCATTTACGTAAATGTTTCTTAATTTTTATATTTCATTTACTTAAGATATTATTCATAAATAAGTAAACATCCCCCATTGAATCCAATAAAAATAGTTTAAAAGTCAAATTCCAAAAGGATAAAAAATCAATTTTCTAGTTCAAGAACAAATACTGGATTTTCAATCGTGAGACGATTTTCAACTTTCAAATGCTAACTTTTTCTCCCATCAAAAAATTCTATAAATCTTATTATAGTAAAACATCACTAAAAAATAAGAATCCGCCAAAATAATCTTTTGTTACGATGTCAAAAATTTTTTTCATTCAAACAATCAGACGACTTTAAACAACATTCACTTACTCCGAACAAGGTTTGATCGGAGCATAACTCTTTCAATATAATTTGGATTCAAGCAATCTTGGATTTGTTGCAAAGCTGATTATGCTAGCTTTTCAGTTGAAGGAGTTATGTGCTGGTCAAACCTTGTTTGGAGTGTGTGAATACTGTTTAAAGTTGTTTGAATGAAAATAATTTGACATCAAAACAAAAGATTATTTTGACGAACTCTTGGTTTTAGTGATGTTTTACTCTAATAAGATATATGAAATTTTTAGATTGACGAAAAATATAATTTGAAAGTTGAAAATTGTCCCTCGATCAAAAATCTAGTTTTTGTTCTTAAACTAGAATGTTGACTTTTTATCTTTTTGGAATTTGAATTTTAAACTATTTTTATTGGATTCAAAGGAGGGTGTTTGATTAATTATGAATAATATTTTAAGTAAATGATAAGCATTTACTTAAATGAAATTAGTTATAAATAAGTTCTGCCTATTTACACTAGCAAACTTATTTACACTAGCAAACTTGGGTTCACACCATATAATATCATTTTGGATGGTTTTTTCTTACACTAATTGAGAGAATATGTGTAAAAAGGATGAAATAGGCTACATAAACAAAAAAACAGGGCAAAAAACTAACTTCTAGGCCTTGAATCCAAAGTTTCAAGTTCACCCAGGAAAAATTCCAAAATTGGCCCCATTTCGGCTGAAATCAGTTTCGGCGGTTTTGGGGCTAGCTGAAACTAGCTCTGAATCCGAAATTTAGAACCTTGAAGAGGATACCATTTCTGATAGAGAGGGGGACGGAGAAGGATGTAATTAAAGTGAGAAAAATTAGGTTCCTTTCTTCAAAGTTTATATTTTGTCATTTTGAAGAAAATGTTATTATTATATGTGATTTGACATCTCAATATTAACTGATGTCAAATTACTATCTGATTGCTTCAACTAGACCATTCTCCTTTGTGATACGGTCATTGATTCTGGGTCTTGCAGCATTACCTACATACCCACGTTGCAAATGACACAAGTTGGACAATCCCTTTTTCTAGAGCACTTTATTCCTCTTTTTTAATAGATGTTCTGGTGGGGCGTATTCTTACTTGCATTACCAACGAAGTGTAAAGTCATCTTTGCCTATTTTATTTTCTGATATGTGGATTTCTGTCTTTTAAAGGTCTTTTCTAGATTCAAGGAGGAATTAAGTTGAATGTTTGAGATCATGAACTTTTAGAGCCTGTGGACTGCTTGCTTTTTAACATGTACAAAGCCCATACCTGACTGTTTCCACACTTGATCCAAAATTTTGAAGTTAAAACTTCCTCTCTCATAAGTATGTTTGTGATTAACCAACTGTAGGTATTTTCATATTAATTGGATACTATGGGGACAAAACTGGATGTAAGTAGCAGAGAAGGGATACAGATGGCATGAAGAGTTAGAAACTAATAAATGAAATTGTATTCCTCACAAAAAAATTGTATGAATTTCTGATTAAACTCCCTCTATATGTGTACCATGTGTCTATGAACTATGGGTATACATCTATAAAATCTCGAAACATCTGATTATAGATTTGTTAAAACTCTGTTCCAGGCTATTTTTGGTTCGAGGGAAGCTATATGAACTATTGATTAATTGTATTCCTCCAGTAATTATTTTGAAGGTAAAACTCATATTCTTCTCATAATATTCCTTGTAAGTTTTATGAACTTCACTTAAAAATTTGCTCTATTGTCGATTTTCAGAGGCTACTTTCTGAATTATTGAAGAAGTTGGATGCTGAACTGAAACATGAGGTCTGCCATTGGGCTGCGTATTATGTAAGTTCCTCATTTGTTTCTATGTTGGGATGTCTTCTTCTTCTTCTTCTTCCTTTTTTTTTTTTTTTTTTTTTTCCTTTTTTAAATCTCCTGTTGTAAGGTGACCAATAAAGAACAATGAAAGAATATGTTAAAAGGAAAGAAGAAGAGTAGCCCACAGTTAGAGGTAACCCTCATCTGGTGGCTACAGGGGAACTGGGAAGGGACATAAGCCCCATAATACACAGTAATGTTAGGAACTCCATTTCCAGCCAGAAGTGCATGTACAAAAAGTTTTGCTGATTGAAGGGTTCAATGGAATTCGGAATACTTAGGTTAGTCCATCCATTGATCTGTTCTCTCTCTCTCCCTATCTTCGTGATTTATGAGATCTAAGCATGCAAGTGAGGGCGGGCCTCCGCTCAATAGAAAGGTTGCTCCATTGTGACCTAGTGGTCAAACAGCCTCCCCGTTAAGTAGACTAAGGCTACATACATCTGCCTCTCCCCAAACCCCATAGTGGCAGGAGCCTCATGCCCTGGGTACACCCTAAGCATGCATGCAAAGTATTCACAATCTAATGGTTCACACTTAAAAACTAAAGGGTAAATTACATCAGAGGTACTTGATGTTTTGAGAAATTATACCAAAGGTACTTGACGTTTCAAAAATCATACCAGATGTATCTATCGTTTTGAGAAATTATACTAGAAGGTACCTGACGTTTCAAAAATATTACACTTGGGGTACCTTTTATTTTTGTACTTCCAAATTTATCTCTGTTTAGTATAACTTTCTTGGTCCCCTTTGGTTCACTCTCTCACCATCCCGTTGCCGCAACGACTCACCATTTGGATTCCCATGTGCTCATCGCTGTTTCAATTGCCTACCCCCTCTCCTGCCCTTGTCCTCTCCTGTGACCCTTCCTCACCGACGGTTGCTCATCACCAAGTCAAAAATCTCGACTATGGTACACACCTCCGGTGAAAACTCCGCACCCCAACTTACTGTTTTTCTTGCGGGTGTACCAACGATCAGACACCAAATAAGGATAGTTCAACAAGAAACGATCAGTCCCTGAAAATTTGATGTAGATCTAATGGTTAACTTAGAGGATGCCAACGTTAAATATGGTTAATGTTGGAAATATGAGAAGAGGCACCTCTGGTATGATTTTTAAAACGTGAGGTACCTCTGGTATGATTTCTCAGAACGTCGGGTACCTTTGGTGTAAATTACCCAAAACTAAATAAATAATGGAATCTGATCTATAAGCTTCTATATGAACCTCCCAATCCAATCTGCAACTTATACAGCCCGGGGCCTAGGAAAAAGAAAAAAAAAAGAGATGCTGCCCCCCCCAAACATCCGCACCTGAAACATGAATCGAACACCACCACATATACACAAAACCAATCACATCTTTAACAATAAGGTGCAGTTCTATCCCTTATTCACTCTCTTGGAGCAAACCATCTTTTGTTCTTTCATTTTTCTCAATCTTTTAAAGATCATACAAATCTTCATCCTTTGCCTGCAACAGAGTGGCAACTGGCAACCCCTACTATGGCTTTTGTGACTTTGTTAAAGTTGCTTCTTAATTCTCTTCGATTGGTGTCTTTTATTTTTTTTTTTAATACTTGTCTTTGATTGGTGTCATACTTCTAATTGACACTTTTTTTTTTTTTTGCTAGAAGTCAGCAAGGAATATTATTAAAACTGAATAAAAGAAAACAAAGAATCACCTGGCAAAAACCAGAGCAGGAGATAAAAGGAAAAACTGTATGGGGAATATCCCCACCTTCGGCATTGCCATCAGTAGGAAATCTTCCCCTTACAACCAAAAACAAAGAAACACAAAACAGCTAGGTAAAACGAAACATAGAATGAGATAAAGCATCCCAAGAAACATCATCCCTAAAAGAACCCGGTAAAGAAGTAAGTGGAACCCGGCCAAGGCCAATCCCAGCAGCCTTCTGAGCCAGAAAAAGTCTGCAACCACATTACTCTCACGCAGAATATGAGTGATCTTCCAAGATATTGAACCGAGTATTGAGACAGGGCCTGCCACCGCTGACGGAAGACCCAAGTATGAGTTATCTTCCGAGATATCTCTTCTCACTGACTGATTAAGCTATGATTAGTATTATTATGAGCCAGTTCTTACTAGTGTCACTTCTTACAATGCTTATGCAAATGCCAACTTTGTATGGACTAAGTCTGCTGTTTTATCTACAGGAACATAGAATGCGCCTTGGGCAGAAAGCAATTTTTCACATTGAAGGTACTTAATAGTTAAATGTTCTGTAGAAGTTTTTTGAACCTATGATGTCTTATATTTGGCTGCATAGCAATTTGCGATACTGGATTTATTTATGTTTATGCTCTTAATTCTAGATTTTATCTATAGCTTGTTGCAATTTTTTTTGTCCACAATTAATCATTTCATTGAACCACTCTCACTCAATAGTTATTGCTTCTCTTGCCAAAAGGGGGTCCTATGGGCAAGGTTTCAAAAATCAGAATTGAATCAGCCAAATTGGCTGGATTTGAAATGGAATCCATCATGCCCGAGACCAAGTTCTTCTAATTATCCAAAAGAAACTTGCAGCCCCAAAAATGCAGACGGGTTTCATTTTTTATACCACAAAAATGCAGAAATTAAAAAAAAAAAAAACTTGCTGTTTTGACTAGATCTCCAAAATTTGATATTTAAGTTCTCCACCCTATCTCTGCGTGACACAGTGGATTTTGGCTGAATTGGATTGGGATCACATTGGAATCCCAGATGGTGGGTCCTGTTCCTGAGTCCACATTTTAAATCTTTGCCCATGGGTGGCTAAAATTTAAATGGTGAGATTACAGTAGCAAGTTTCCTAGGTTAGTTTTTATACAGAGGAGTCTAGAAGCTTATGTACATCCAAATGCATTATTCACTCACATAATTTCTGATTAAATGATTGTCAGGAAGATTCCTCCCCAATCCTCACTCTTTGGGTTAAAAATGAGGATTTATTGAGTCGTCTGGGATGTGGCTGTCAAACTAGAAAATTTCATTAGGAGGGAAAATTGTTGCGGATGGAGCCCATTGGCCCTCTGAGTGACTTGAGGATTCCCTGATTACCTACATCTCTTTGCTAGGCAGTTATTCTGTAAAATTTAGAGTTCCTGTCTGTGCTATTCTGTCAACAAAATCCTACATTTTATGCATCCCTTTCACAATTTGAAGTTACTGATTGGCTGTATGTTAGGTGTGGATATTATTTCTCATTTTCAGTTCCCTGATTGTGTATATTATTGATGTGATCTACACTGCAGCGTTTGTGGCCAAATTTATGAGCATTTATAAAGGCTTCCTCATTGCTACATTTGGGTGAAGATCAGAGGACTAACCTATCCGTTCTGGAATTCAAACTCAAATTTCTGATGCAGCCAGTATCTTTTGTACCTGTGGCGTTGTCAAGTTCTTATTAATGTATCTCAATTGCGACAGATTCGTCCCCCTCCATTAGAAAAACAGTGGTTATAAGTGTGAGAAATTGATCTTTTCTACTGTGTCATTGGTTGGTTCTTCCTCTTAATACTTCTCAACAGCTATAGTTCCATATTCCCTGCATTTCAAGGTTTTTTTTCTCTATGGAGCACCTTGTTGTCGCCACTGAATGTAGTTCTATTTTCAAGGGATCCTGGGGGCGTTTTCAGTGCGTAAATTGCGTAGTTTTTCACTTTTTAGTCTGAATCTGTCCTTTGGGTTTGGGATTCTTTCCAGCGGGTGGGGCCTCCCAGTGAGGGAACCGATGGCCTCGGATCACTGGACACACAGTCCCATATGTCAGGCTGCACGCGAGTGATCCGAGGCCGTTGGATCACTCACTGGCGGCCCAGCCATTGGAGAGGATCTAGACGCCCCCCCCAAAAAAAAACCCCAACACACAAAAGAGCGATCATCTCTTCCATGTGTAAATTTTATGGTGGAGTGACCAGAAGCATATGCCTGAAATTTATGGTCTAACTGTTACATGTGAGGTCCAAAAATCTCTTGGTAAGGTAACCAGTCGTGGACGGATGGATTGGATTCAAAAGACACCCCTTAATGTATTGGTATGCGTGTCCTTTGAATCTAGTACGTCTATTCACAGCTGGACGGACTGGACAGACTGGAGACGATCTCAATCCCTGAGTAAGCCCCTTCAACTGTAACATGGAGTATCTTGAGAGTATAATAATTAGATTGCCCCTTCATCATCTTTTAAAACAACCAAGAACGGAGAGATACACTTGTGGATTATTAATTACCCCTAAAGATATTCTATTCAAATTATTATTATTTTTTATTTTGGGTCATGTTGGGCATGCTACTAACTCTTACTCCTTTGAAACCCGAACCGGCCCTCTGTCAAGTTAATGCCATGCTTTGCCATTCATTCTATAGAAAGACTGAAAACGTGGACTCCCATTGAGGGAGAAAAGGGTAGGGGGAGAAAAGATCAGTTTCCCCAGTGGAGCTCTTGTAAAGGAGGAACTGAATTACAACCAGCTTACAAGGCATCAGGATATGCTTTAAGACGATTCATTATCCTGCCGACCTCTTATGCGTGCCGTATCCAATCATCAGCACTTGCAATGATCCAGCAGGCAAACCCTTCAGAGTTCAGCTCTTCCAGTCTATAGATTTCAGTGTCATGCATGATAGCTCTAGATGATGAATTATGTTACTTTTAGGCTGATCAATCTCATAGGAATAATGAGATTCACTTGTTAGCTCAATGTCCACCTACAAATGAAGTTTAGCAGTTAAAATGTGAAAAAGAAAACATTATGCTAGAGGTTATCTATGGCTTGATTTCGCCGTGCTTGCGCGAAAGGTCCTTATTAGACACTTGTGTAAGACAAGGACATTTATGTCGACAAATGGGGGTAGGTTTCGGGTAGACCTTGTGCTCGTAAGTGCGAGCCAGACTCAATTTTTACGGACGTCCTTAATCATTCTTACAAGATTATGCAAGCACATAAATTGGTACGAAATGATTTTCTTTCCAAAAAAAAAAAAAAAAAAAAAGAAATTTGAGGCCAATTTCAATTGACCTCAAGAGGAGAAGTGAAAAGTGAGATTTCATGAAGGGATAAAACTAATGAATCATCAAAACTATCTTTGCAGAAAAAAAACCAAAAGGGTAGATAGATACAAAGAGGGAAATTAGAATCTACACTTTAGTTACACCACCGGAAAACCCAGACGGTTCAGCCAAGCCACTTTTCCGGTGACCGGCTTTGTTGGAAAAATCTCCAAATACCGTGCAACTTCCAGTCCAATTATGACCCCTAACAATGTGCTCCTTTATATGATCCGGCAATTTCAGTATATACCGGTCGTCGTTCGGATCCAATTCAACATTTATGATTGAATGCCCAGTAGAATGCCACCTAAATCTCTTATGTACCTTCTCTTCTTCATGTTGTTCTCCATCTCGTGTAGCAATTTTACTATTTGTTGCACCCTCATGGCTCTCTCCTCCCCCGCCCACCACCACCACCACCTCCACCTCCACCTCCTCCTCCTCATTCATTTCCCTTTCATTCTCTGTAATCAGACTATTATTCTCTTCTCTTGTATGGTTTTCTTGTTGGTCATTCTCTGGTGGATCTACGACATTGTTTTCCGGCGATTTCTCCGGTGGTAAGAGGCTTCTTCTGCATAGTGGACATGTAGTATGGTTTCCAAACCATAGGTCTATGCATTCTGGATGGAAGACATGATTACAGACTGTTAACAACCGAAGTTCATCATTGTCTTCAAATTCTGCCAAGCAAACAGCACATTCTAGATCACACTTCCCCCGCCGGTGATCCTTCACAGAGGAATACATAAATTTGGGGAATGTAGCAATGATTGAAGGGTCTAGGCCATTGGTAACAGACTCAGTTGGTTGAACAGCATTGCTAGTTGGTGGACGGCCAAAATTTGAAGAATTTATTAGGTATACCATTAAGCACCGGCAGATATAGATGGATAAGATGCTAGCAAAGAAGAAAATAAGGATAACAACAGTGAGAGTCAAGATTACCGGCGGAGCCGCGTAAGGTGGGTGTGATGGTGGTGGTGATTCGTGATGGAAATTTGACGACATTTCCTGAAATTAACAGCAGTAGAGATAATAGGCCGGATGTTATATACCCGGCCTTCGAGTTTGTATGAAAAACAGAGAAAAAAGAAAGAAAGAAACAAGGAAAGAAAGAAAGAAAGACAAAAACAAGAACAAGAACAAACTATGTTTGAGGAAAAATGTTAAAAGAAGTCAAAGAACCAATCACTCTTGCATGGTAGATCTCTTGTGTAGTGATTCTTTGGGTTTCCTAGAATTTTGCGGGACTAGTATGCTTACATGGCACTGTTGGTTTCTTCTTTGCGGTGATGACCAAAGTCCTTGAACGAGTCGCTTGTGAGAAAAGAAGCCAAAGAAACAATAGTGGTTTTGTGCTTTGTATGGGCCCTTTTTTATTGACATCTTATGTGGTTATTGTGATCTTTTCTGCTGATGTGGGGCCTGTTTATATGCCATAATCAGTTGATTCTGACCATTTGATTTTCAATTGAATTTTCTTTTGGTAACTTTTCTGGGTCATCCTGTAATTCATTTTAAATAATTCAGAATCCAATGGTGAGGAACTGAACTACACCAGTTTCTGTTTCTCATGAAATGAAAGAAGGTTTTTTTTTTTTTTTTTTTTTTTGGGTTTGGTAGGGGGTGGTGGGGGGAACGGGGGCGTATGTCAAATTTCAAAACCTAATTCAATCAAATATCATCTTTAATATTTGCATGCATCATTATTGATGTTCATGCACATCTATGATTTTTGGCCAATAATATGAACTCCCATAGCCATGGATTTTTAAAGATCTATGTTGACATGTGGAAAGTAAAATTAAACTTGACATATGAACAAGGGTATAGGAGGTTATTCATCCAATCCCATCTGATCGTCGATGTGGCAGTTGTTAGCATTCAAAGTGGGCAAGTAGGACAGATTAATTACTACCACTAGTGTGTAGGAAACGGATCCCTTACTGTTTTGGAAATTATGATAATCATTGCCCAAAATAGAATTCAGTTTTGGAAAACTGTTAAAATGGAAAATTGATTTCCCACCTTGTATCTGTTTATTTTTTTTATTTTTTTTTTATTTTTTTGGGTTCAGAAACAACTCCACACAGGTGCACAAGGGAGGGAGAAGCAGGGGAGCTGGGAATAAAGGCTGACATTCAAGGGGGGCCAGAGTTAGTGACCTCTTCTCGGAATTAGTCCAGAGCTCAACCATAGTTAACTGCCACCACCACACCAAACGCGCTTCCCTATTTTCTATCTATTTGCTTAGGATTCTGCCTTTCATAGCCACATGAAACCATTCTATCATGGAATAGACTGACTTCCCATAATTGACTGCCTCCAATTCCAATTAATCTCGATTTTTCGCTTATTGAGTCTGATTGAGTTAGGCCAAGTCCAGTCGATTCGGAGAGCTTTGAATTGAAATTAGAATCGATGGAGACTGATCCCATTCCCAATTATGAGTTTTAAACCCTGTGTCCTATTGCCCGTTCAGTAACTATTGGTAAGCCCAATGGATAAGGGCAAGTAAGGGCTCGGAAGCGGCAACCATGAACAGTAAGAGATCAAGGGAGTCGCGGCGACTTCATCTATTCATGGGCCAAAAATAACCAAATCAGCCCCCGACTCTAACAAAAAGAACTGGCAGTGCCACAAAAAAAAAAAAAAAAAAAAAAAAAAAAATGGAGACTAAAAATTCAATAATAATGATATTATTTCCCATGCTATGCCTTTTTTTAATTGTTTCTATGAAACCTTGCTCCACAGCTCCTCCCTTCAGCTTCTTCTGCTGAGCCAAGCAAGCCATAATCAAAATATATAAAAGCGTTATTGCCTTCAACCTGTCTCATTTGTTTGCTCCAAGAAATTTCCATGAGTGACTTTGAGATTATGACCATCCAATGGCTCAAGGAAGCTAAAGTAAGTCAATTGGGGGAGTTGTTGGCTTAGGGTGGGGATATGGACTTTGAGGGTCAAGATCTTGGTAAAGAAAAAATCCAGTTAATTATGAAGTAAACCAATAGGGTTTGGATTTTTATTTCGAAAAAAAGCCAAATGAAATAATAGGATTTATTATAAAATCAGTGTGAAAGCTTAAGAAATAGATCAAGAGTTAGCAGCAAGACATTCTGTTCTTAAACCTAATTGACTAGCAAACCAAATTCTTTTAGAGAATGAACAGAAGAAGATATGCCACACTGATTCATTACTTTTGGTTTGTTGTCAACTTTCGGCTCAATTGATTCTTTTACATGCAAAAACTACATGTCCAAAAATACTGAGAGGGTAAGTCTCCCACAAAAATTTCAAATCACTAAAATGAGATGATGTTAAAGGAGTTATTTGCAATGGATCAACAGAACCTGCTACATCCAAACTCAATAATATTTGTTAGATTATGGAAGTGAAGCAATTAAAAGTCAACTGTTCTTCCATCACAGTTTGTATAATACTTCCAGCGCCATATTGAGAATCTGTAAACATGAGGAGGTTTGGGATGGTGTGGGCTGTTAATATCTTATGGCTCCTCTGTTATTTTATAGAACAAGGGATGAAGCTTCTCAGCAGCTGTGATACATGGGAATAATGAAGTATGCAAGTTGAGGGAGCGGTGGAGGACGCAAGTTTGATGGAGGAGGTGCCTGACCAAATATAACAACCAGTGTCTGGGAGATGTTTAGATATGTTTGGGAGCAGAGGTTGCCTATTTGAATCTAGTGTGTCAAGCAGGTAACCTGGAGCATGAAGAGCAGGTCTGGAGGAGACAAAAGATGATTAACTTTCAATGACATTTCGACATGCATGAAGGGACTTTATACAATCCAGATTATGCTACGTCTACAATAATGAGTCAAGGGGATACCTTATTTTCCTTTTTTTTTTTTTTTTTTTTTTTTTTTTTTTTTTTTTTTTTTTATAAATAAAGGGGATACTTAAATAGAGAAAGAATGACAAAGTAGAAATGGGAAAAGAAATCAGATAGAGCAGTGGAAGAGACAGATGGAAAGTTGGGGTCTTATTGACAGCCAAGAATTGTTTGTTTTGCTACTAATTAAGAATGTATCAAGAAGGCTCTTGTTTGTGTATATTTTCTCCTCCTTCTCTCTCTCTTTTTTCTTTCTTTTGGGGGGGGGGGGGGGGGAGGATGTGGATTGAACAATTTGATTATCTAAAATTTATCAAAAAGGAAAAATAAAATAAAGTAACATACTTAAAATAAGTTTAAATTTGAATCAAGGTAGTAAAGTGTATCAGAAGCCCAAACCCAGTGAAATTTTAAATAAGCAGAGAAAAGGAAAGAAAGAGAGTTAAGATCTATAATTAAAATTCATTAGTAGTACAGGGATGAAGAAGTTGGGTTGAAAAGCAAAGACCATATGGTATTCAATTGTGATTAATAAAGACAACAGTTTACAGAAGTATTCGCAGCTCCAAACTTTCTGAACCTGAAAGTTAAGTGCGAAAGTGACTAAGCAATTGGAGGCAAGACAGGATCACTATGTAAGTTAAGGCTGAAAGCGACTAAATAATTGGAGGCTAGACAAACCCTCAAATGGTAATAAATAGACATCAAAAGGGCTGTCCTCGAACCAGAGGTAGAGCTGCATAGTCCATTAAATCCCCATGGGTTGGATGATTCAAACTCTTTCCTCCCGATTTAAAAATTTTCAGTCCACATCAGTTCATTCAAAAGCTTTTCTCTGCAGTTTGCAGTTCGTCAAACATTTTCTCATCTTAAATGCTTCCATGTCAAGCACTCCAGTTCCAATTATCGAGCCGGTTCCCACTCATTGTCATCAATCCAATCACCATATATCCTGCTGATCTTGTCTGGGCCCTTCCATTTCTGAAGAGGTCTTTGCCCTTGCCTCTGGCTTAAAGCCGAAGATCTCTGTGATGGAACTCCCATGTGATATACATCTGTATGAGGAACTGATGTAGCAGATGCAACTATGGTATCTGTCTGGGCCTTTGAAGACATTGCAACTTGCTTAGAGTCAGGAGGGGCTGTAGAATCTCTACCTTCCACCTCCACAAGTCCTCCACCATACCTGTGCAACTCTGTTTCCAGAAATTGAATTGTTAAGCTATACACGGTAATATCTTGGGTTCAAGCTACATCGGAAATCTTGTAGTTGAAGAGCTTGACATATTTAAGTGATATACTATTTTAGCTATTTTGTTGACCAAAAATAATTATAGGTGGTGTTCCTCAGTACCTTAAAACTGTTAGGACTCAGATCTATAAGTCATCTGTTTTATAGAACAACCACTAAATGATTTAGAAATTGGTATCAACCAACCAATTTACAAGTTATCCCTTCCACTAGTGAATTAGGTAGTTATGCTAAGTAGCTGCTGCTGGCCAATTAACCTAATGATCAGTTTATGCTTACTTATTCAATGGGTCATACAGTCATAGATAGATACACAAATATCCTGTAATCACATTTTATACTTTCCAATTTGTATCTTACAATCATAACAAAAATTAGTCACTTCAACATCACAAGACCACCGAATCTTTTGGCAATAGCCCACCCAAAAGGACAGTTCAGGTTTCTGAGCAGAAGGCAAGTGGACAGTTCAGGTTACCAAGCTGAAGGCTATAAGGAGTGTATGTTATGTTGATGACCGAGGGGCCTTGCCTTGAACTAAATTTCTTTGAGCCATTCATCATTTTGATTTTTGGTCTCTGTGTGTGTGTGTGTGGGGTGGGGTGGGGTGGGGGAGGGAAGATTGAGGGTGTTTAAGGGGTGAGATAGGTATGATTGAATTGACATAATTATGTGGTTCTATGTTTGCTCTTCAAAGTAAGCAGAAGACTGAACAATACTTTATTGACTTGGATAGATAAATTTGCATAGTCACTGAGAAGAAAACATCTGTAGACTAATTAATTACCATATTCAGCTGTCTAATGTATCAAAAACCTTAAATGGAAGATCATAATATTACATGGTCAAAAAGAATATAATTGCTTGAGTGAAACAGATAAGGTGATAAGTAAATAAGATCATACCGCCAAAGCCATGAGCAAAGTGGCACTTGCTTCCAAATGGGCAGTACCCAGTCGTCTCCCACTTGTTACAGATCCTAGTCTTCCAATTGGAAGGCTTCTGGTTTGTCCCATTCCCAGCGGCACCATACCCACTACCAACTGTTGGACCCAAACTAATGGCTACACTCTCTCGAGCTCTTGACTGCTCATCATGGAGGAAAGTGCAATTATCTCCATATGGGCACCCCTCATCAGTGTAGAACTTCTTGCAATGCCTCCCTTTATAAGACCTTTGGGTCTCTCCACCCAAACCAGAAGTAATAGTTGGAATCTGGTTTTCTTCCCTGGGCTCTGAAGACACACCTCGTTCATCCTCTTGGGCTGCCACAATTTCCTGCCAGTTGGGAGGAGGCTTACGAAGCTCTTCAATCCCATGAGCAAAGTTGCAGTTAGTGATATAAGGGCAACTCCCTGTACGAAACTTGCAGCAAAGTTTTGTCTTGAAAAACATTTTCCCAATTGCTTTGGATCGATCACGGTCTCTGTCTCTGTTTAACCCATTTCCTTGGGAATCTCCTCTGGTTTTCTTGTTGGGAGGTTCACTCCCAGATCGAGATTGAGTTTGCCTTCCATCATAATTCGAGTTTGAAGGAGTGTCAGCAAAGGCGTCTCCATTCCAAGCTCCATAATCATCCTCAGTAGACCAAATTGCTGGGTCACCTAACCCTGGAACCCAATTGTCTGCACCACCACCACCGCTTCCAGGGGTTTCAAAGATCATCAGCCCAACATCTCCACCGTAATCCATGACCAGAAGAAACCCACCACCAAATCTAATTTATTTCGAAGAAATAACGAACATTTTCGAACCAGGAAAAGAGAACTCAGCCTCGAAACCCTAGTTCATCAACTGGGGCATAAGAACAAAATCCCATCAAGCAAAACGAATTCAAAATATGGAAATATGGGAAGATGACCAGATTTAGAACCCCTGGTTTCATAAATTCAACTAATTTTCAAAATGGGTCTTTGACCGACACCTTAAATCCTCAAAGGACTCAACAACAAACAGGTTGAACCACAAATTGGCAAAAATATTAAGCTCATTCAACTAATCAAACAAGAAAAACAACAACAGCAGCAGCAAACTGAGTAGGACACTTGAATTTAATCTATCACACTAAAGATCTCCAAATTAAATTTATATTCTTATTCTGGTTTACACCAACAACAAAATTCTACCAACCACACTTACAAAATTCAGAGAAAAAAAAAAAAAAAAACCAGAGCTAGAACCCAAATGAATAAACGAAATTTCAGGATAAAATAGAAGAAAAAGTGGCAAGAGTCTCACATATTAACACAGAAGAGACTCTGACGAGTATCTAGAGATTTGAGAAGCGACCATAAGATTTGGTTAAAGGGGTATAAACGAAGTACATTCCCTGTACGGGTGGAGAATGGGAGAGAGAACCCTGCCTATCAGAAAGAATCACAAAAAATGTAAAGAACGGTCTCTCTCCCCTTCCAAGTTTATGGATTCTATTTCATCTTAGCGAGAGAAACTTTGGCTGTTTCTGGGATGGATTGGATGGTCTGGATGTAATCTTTGCAACTAGTTTTACGTCATTATTCATTTTATACATATATATATATATATATATATATATATATATATATATATATATATATGATGAAGTCATGATAAGAGATTTTACAGGGTTATTCAGAATCCAGATTACACCCAACATATCTCATATTTTGCCACGTCATGCTCCTCCAAAATAGCTAACTTCATTTCACACAGTCTCCGTGAAAAGTGGAAGGTAGTTTTCCTTGCTCCGTTGTCGTTCAGGGTCATTGAACCGGGTGGTTGGACTGCAAGTGGATCATTTTGGGCCAGAATCAACACTTTGGATTGAAAGAACAGAGCATTAGATCAGACCATTCATATGGACATGGCCAACAGGACTTACCCTGTACTAAAATGTAAAGTCTCTCTCTCAACTAGCTGAATAATGTGACAGCAATGGACGAATAATTAATTATGCCTTTGTAAATGGTAACTCGTATAAATAGCATGATACACCTTGAATATGACTGTAAAGGAACAAAACAAATATAAAAATATAAAAAAATATATAAAAAAAAGTCCAACTTTATGGAACTAAAAACAAAGTCAATAAAAATAGTGAAAGAGATTCATATCTGACAATGTGTAAGGATTTTAATGGATTTGGTTTTGGTTTATCAGTTTAGTTTTAGTTCGGTTTGAAATGCAATGAACATAAACCAAAATGGAACCGATTATTTGGTTTTTTTTAAATCAAAATCGATTAGTAATTGATTCGGCTTATTCGGTTCCTAATCAGTTTACCCTCTATAGCATTTTTCGGTTGGGGTTGTATGCCCCCCCCCCCCCCCAAAAAAAAAAAAACTTTACACGGAGAGAATTCAATGCTAAAAAATCTATAAATTTTAGTTGAAAGTGTGTGAAAATCCATCAAATTTGACAAAGAAAACGAAGATGAGAGATTAGAAAGCAATAGATTAATAGAGAATAAGAGATATTAAAAATCAATTTAATGGTTTATTCAGTTTATTGGTTTGCAATCAACGATTTCTCGGTTAAAATAGAACCAAAGCTACTGTTAGACTTTAAAACAAAACCGAACCAATTACATATGGTTCAATTTAGTTTGATTTTATTCCATCCGATTTTGGTTCAATTTATCAATTGCGGCGAAAATTGACACCCTTAGTGGTATGCTCCTGCACCCCAACACAAGAAGATGAAATGACCATACCGCCCCTTTAATTGGATACTCGTGTTTGTATTTCCATTGGTCCCAATACTAGTACAAGAACCACACAACTATTGCTCATATATATATATATATATATATATACACACGGTTGAGCTAGCAACAATTATGCCTTTTTTTTTATTGAAGATGGCATGGCTTTTTTTTTTTTTTTCCCCCCTTTAAATAGCTGAATAGGAAATCTTATTAAAAATGGCAGAGCTTATAATTTAGCCAAGCAGAGCTACAGTATTTGTCTTTTATGAAATGGTTTGCCCTGGTGCGTTCACCTCTATTAAGCCAAGTGGCGGGTTTATTTGGATAAAGGTTGAATTTGGTTGTAAGGGAAATTAAAAAAAAAAGGGAAATGAAATTTTTTAATTTAAAAAGAAAACTTGTATTTTTTTTTTTGTTTTGTAAAAAAAAATGAAACTTGTATAGGTATAACACAACGTGATTATATAAACTATTTAAATCTGTAACCATAATTAGCAATGATACTAATTAGATGTAAAATTTATTTTATTTTTTTAAATGCAAGGGAATTGGATGCAAAGTGAAATATAAGTTAATAGCTAAATATAAAATGATTTGGAGTTAGTTATATAGTCATTTGATAGCATGCATTGCAATGATTGTGAAAGTTACCTTTCTAAATAAAAAAATTTTCACTTCCCTTCTTTTAATTTCCTTTACAGCCAATCAGAGCCAAAATGGTTGTTTTGATAAGTTTAAAATATCATAGATTAATCACATGTCAAATTCAAAGTCTCATAGATTAATCAGGCGTTAGATTTGAGACCTTATATATTAATGACATGTTAAATTTGGAATTTCATCTCAAACCCATGACTAATATTAGTTATAATTAAGGCTCTCTTTGCTATGTATTATAGAATTAATTATGTAATAAATTATGACATATATAGTTGTTTGGTATGATTTATGAATTTATTTATATTTAAAATAAATTGATATAGTCTAAAATTTATAAATAGATTAAAAGGTGTTTATCATTATTGTGATAATCTATTAGTACTTCTTTATGTTTAATGGTATTAATCGATTATTATTTATGACTCATAATTTATTCTCGTAAATGATTTATTATAAGTAACTCATAAACATAAATAAAACTATACCAAAGAGAGTCTTAAGTCTTCCAACCATTTTTCCAAACTATGTAGCTCCACACTAGAAAATGCCCTTATGATGAAATTTACCAAACAGGTAGATGGCATGTGAACAATCATATCAAAATTCGAACAAGTAGTTCAGTTTAAACTCTGTCATTTGGTTTAAACAGATTGAAACTTGGTGGTTATGGGTTCGAAACACTAAAACAGCGTCTTAGCGTTCAGGGGTATGGTTGCAGACTTTCTACCCTTCTCCAGACCCTACAGTAACGAGAGCCTTGTGCACTGGGACACCCTTTATTTGGTTTAAATAGATTAAGGTAGCAGTTCAAGCAGAGAGTCTTTAGGCTGCATTTGATATGCGTTCTTTCTAGATGTATTCTTAGAAGCATTCTACTATAGAACGAAAATGGACTAAATTGTGAGATATTTCCATTTAAGCTCAAAATGAAAAATAGGATAAAAAATAGATTTAAGAAAAAACCACATTTTCTTACCAAATTCTAGGATCCAAGCTCAAGAATGCACTAGAATTCCCTAGTTTTAACAACTAGATTGAACAGGCAATCCAACCGGAAAAATTAAAACCAATTTCTTTTGCGAAGTAGTTTAAAGTCAATCTTAGGTTTTTTCCCAACTAAAATATTAAATGGTCAGCTAAATAGATTCTATTTTACGATCGATCTCTATCAAGGCAATGTTAATTGTTAGCTCAAGTCATTCATTTCTTTTCTTGCTTGCGTCTGGTTTGCATTCTAGGAATGTATTTTTGAAATGCATTCTCAGAATGTAAATTGCATTCCCATACATAAAATGAGACTAAGGTTCTCTTTGGTTTGTATTATATAATGTATTATATAATATATTATAAAATTTATGATTGTTTGGTATGATTTATAATGTCTATTTATAATTAAAATAAATCGATATAATTCGTTATCTACAAATAGGTGAATAGCTGTTTATCATTATTAGAATAATCTATTAGGTGATTGTTTATATTTCTCATCATATAATGTATTATGTTTAGTGGTACCAAACGGTCATTATTTATTACTCATAATCTATTATCATAATTAATTTGTCACAAATAGCTCATAATATATTATATAATTCAAACCAAAGAGAGCCTAAATTAAAGAGCGAGATATTTCTGTTTTGAACTTTGAATGCAAATTGGGCTAAAAAACGTGTTTCAAAATGGGCATCGATCCTTGAAGATAGAAATAAAGTCATTTCAGGCTTTCAAGGATAGATTGCTTGTCTCTATTTAACATTATGATACAGACTCCAAGGATATATTGCTAATCTCTATTTAACATTATGGTGCTGACTCCATCACACACATAATCACCATATGCCCCGAAATTTCATATTCAATTTGCATCTCTATCTGTTTAAAAGGTATTCAAATATGAATTAGGATAATCCAAAACATAATCTATCCATTTCATATAGATATTCAATTAGTAATAAAAAATTAAATAGCTAAATGATCTTAAGGGTTCTTGAAGATTTAATAAGTTCTAAAGAACGAGGAAAGGAGAATCATAAAATTACGACAATTGAAAGACGTGGACTGAGAATGAATCGTACACACTAGGGGGAGAGAAAAGTCGGGAAAATAATGTAAACAGAGAGTCAAAATCAAGAATTGCTTTGCATCCATATCCATCTAGGGGTATCTAGATACAATCATATTAAGACCGTATTCAATACGTATACATCCCCACACAAAGCGGAAAAAGATCCTCTATAGTGAGCTCCCCATGTAGTGAGGTGTAGTGAGGATTTCACCCACTCAAAGTGGATTGACACGTACCCTGATCCACTCATAGTGCATCGGGATACACACATATTCACTTTGAGTGGATGGAATGCTCACTAGAGGGGTGGTTTCACTACAGAGGATCCCAATCCACACAATGCAGCCCAAGATCACAAAGGTTTGGTGGCATTAATGATTAGGCTATAACTATTGACATCCAAATTAGGCTGCATATATGCAATCTTACAATGTGTTCTAGGTCAAGAACACATTACTCTTTCTTGCTTTTTTTTTTTTTTTTTTTTTTTTTTGGTTAATGGGTGTCCAGATCTTTAGCCTGACTAGTCCCACAAGCCCATTTGGACCCCACATTGCATAGACCGGGTCATTCTAGGAGAACCATTCCTCTTGCACCGAAAGCAAGAAAGAAAATGCACTTAAAACCCTTGTGAGTGGTTCAAGGCAATAAGAGGAGTCGAACACATTTCAAATAAAAAAAAAAAGAAAAGAAAAAAAATCAGCTACCCCCCAAAATAGTTTCGAAACATTACTTTACCACCCACACCTTTCAAAAAACATTAACTACCACCCAAACGTTTACCAAATAGATCCACTCAGTTAAATGAATCCCGTTAGTTGCTGATGTCATCCAAAAGTGAATTTAAATTCGACAATAATATCCTAAAAGAAATATTGAAAGATGATTTTACCCTCCTTCACTTAAGGAGGGTAAAACCCCAAATCTCTAAATCCTGTTTTTTCTTCTCCAGATCTACCCTCTTCTTCCTTCTCTTCTTCTTCTCCAGATCTACCCTCCTCTTCCTTCTCTTCTTCTTCTCCAGATCTACCCTCCTCTTCCTTCTTAGGTTTCTGATTTAATTCTATCGGCGAGGGAGAAACAAGGGAGGAAGAAGAAGGTATAGGGAAAGAAGAAGAAAAATTATAGAGAGAAAGGAATAAAAAAGGATGTGTTGAGATCCATGATCGGAGTAGTTCCACGAGTCTTGGTGGCATCTTCTCCATCCTCGAAGAGAAGAGCGATGAGCTCGATCTGGTTCAAAGAAAGTGACTCAAGACGATACCTCTACTCTTGCCTATTCACGTACGGTCATGGATTGGCTTGGAACATAGAGAAAAGGCGAAACGTGATTCTAGGGCTTGCAACGCTGGTTTGATGAGCGGTTAGTTCTTCCAGTTAGGGAAGTCTCTGGAGGTCCAGAGCTTTGAGAGCTTTGGGAGATGAAAGTAGTTCTCGTAAGCAGAGCAAGAAGAGGAAGAAGCAGGTGAGATATCTGCCACAAGAATCGGAGATGGGATCGAAATACGGTCCTTGTTGGATAGTTTAGGCTAGGTAGTGGGTACATCTACGGATACCATCTTCGATTTCCAGACCAACTCCACCATTTTCAAAACTTTGAAACATATGATATTAATAGATAGATGAGAAGACTAAAGATGATTTTGAATTTTGATTACTTTGAGGAGAAATGGAGGGATTTGTGTTTCTGTCGGATCTAACTGCAATGTAGGGAAGGAAACGAGATTTAACTGCAATGTCATCAGAGTTCTTTACAAATGGACCAATTACAGGAAGGGATGGAGATCCTACTGGTTCTTGTTGAGAAATGGTGTTCAATTTCAAGAATATATTCTATGTCTTCTTCCCTGCAGATCAATTACCAGTATGTTGGAAATAAACCAAGAACACCATGGCAAAATCTTAGAAGAGGAACACTATAACAAAGCACTCCTACTCAGAACCCTAATGGACTCAAGAACACTCCTACTCAACTTTCGAGCTGTCCATGTGGTTGCTCAAGTGGTTCCCCATCGTCGGAGCGAAAATCCAAATGACCATTTCCGTCGAACAATGGGGCCATCGCCGGAGAGAAAATAAAAAATTTCTCTCATCTTCTTCTCTGCTTTCTCGGGCCAGACCCCATGGTTCAAATGCCATGGCTACACAAGAAGGGAGAACGATGAGGGAGGGAGAGAGGGAAGGAAAGAGAAGGGTTATATTAATAATTTTACTAGTTTTTAAAAATTTTCAATTAAAAGCAAAAAGGATAAAAATGTTTAATGCTGATTTCCGTCTCCTTCGTCAATTATTTGGGTGTGTTTTTTGAAAAGTGTTGGTGATAGGTGATGTTTCAAAACTATTATGGGGGACAGCTGATTTTTTTTCAAAATAAAAAGTGCACATCCTCCTTCTAGGATTATAGAATATGGTATTTTTTGCACTTTGAGGGCAAAAAGAAAATGCTTTGCACTTTAACCCATTCTCATTCTATGATAGGAATGCATTTTCTATTTTGGGAATATGCACTTCTAAGAAGAATGCATTCCAAATGCAGCTTCAGTGAATTATCCATAATTTCTTTATTAAAAAGAAGAAGAAGAAGAAAAATTACCCATAATTCCTTGCCAAAAATTAAATAGGATTACCCATAATTAAAAAAAAAAAAAAAACCCCATAAATTACAACTACAAATAATGCATTAAAACACATAAAGAAGTCCCATGAATCCCATAGTACCTCTGGATGCATCGCATGAGATAATCCAGTGGATCGGATCAATTGACATCGACAATTACGCAAGAGTTGTTAACTGATAGGTCCCATCCCACTGCATTTCCTTCCTACCCATACAAATATGCAGAGAAAAAGAAAGGAGAGTGGGGAAGAGGAAGAGGAAGAGGAAGAGGAAGAGGAAGAGAATGAATTTACAAAAAATTGATAAACGTAAGAAATGTACATAAATAAAAAAAAAAAAAAAAAAAAAAATCCACCCAATGCAACAACTTAGAATCACAAAGTTGAAGGAGAAGATCAGTAATTGGAGATATGATCTGATCCTACATCGAAGTGAGCAGTGGAGCTTTTGGTTTGAAATGCAAATGACTTTGCCAGCTTAACTGCATCCTGAACACGGAGGCGAGTCCCCTGCTGTCCAACAACTGTGGCAGCAACCCTTGCTGCTAATGTACCCATACCTTTCAAATCTGATACACCACGTAGGATACCATATAAAATCCCAGATGCATAAGCATCTCCTGCACCACATGTGTCAACAGGTACACATGGTGAAGGGGGTATGTAAATGGCTTCTCCTTTTACACCAATGTAAGATCCTCTATTACCATCAGTTACGGAGACGAGGGGTACAAAATGGCTCAGATACCTTGTAGCAGATAAGGGGTTCTCTTTTGAGGGGAAGTGGCAGAAAGCTCTTGCTTCATCACTGTTTGCAAATACAATGTCTGCATAATTCTCTATGATATTCCTGAGAAGAAAATATCAGAGATAAAATATAAAGAGTTGAGTAACGGGTTCTGATTATACAGATGCTCATGTGTTATAAAGCAAATGAAGACTGACAATGCCAAACAAGGACTAAAAAACAAAAGATTTACATTAAGCGTTTAGACAACATAGTTGTCAAGGTACTAAGGCGAACCAAGGCGTTGGAGGCCTGATGAGACGCCCGATTTTCCAAGGCATCACAGGGGCACCTGGGCGCCTAGGTGACGCCTTGACAACTATGTTAGACAGTACTGCAAGAAAAGTGCAATGAATTGCATGGTTACTACAATTTGTAGTTTGGGTTTGAGCTTCCAACTGCCCAAGAGGATACACCTCATCTGATGGTCCTGGTTGACCATGTGCAAAGTGAAGGAAATAAATAACACACACAAGCACTTTCTTTTTACGTAAGGTGAAAGACCCTTTTTCTTTTTTGCCTTCTGCAAGGATTAAGTAAAGTTCGTAAAATCAAGGGAAGCACGTTTCATTTAAGAACTGTGGGCCAATTTGGACATCTATCCACCCAACAAACCTGAACTGTTTCGTTCTGAATTGCCTCGTGAAGCTCAGAGAGGTTTAGAGTGCAGTTGAGCACCTGAGCTGTCAGAGGAATTATAGGATTATGGGACCTAATCCATTGAAAAAACAAGTTGTGGGACCTAATAATATTCTTTCAGGACTACCTATAAGTGCTGTACGACACCCTAATTACAAAATGAGTTACAATTCTCATCTGATGGAAAAAGTGACTGGAATCCTGAAACATTTATTCAATGAAATACATGGACTAAAAGGAATCCCATCCCAGATGACCCCCTTCGATGTTTCTGCCAACAATTCTAAAGGTGATATAAAAAAATAACCCTCCCTCCACAGAGTAAAAATAATTCAGAATATAAAGTAGAAGGTGAAATATAAAGCATTAAAGCATACCCAACATAATCAGTCCTGCTTCCTTGACTTGGACATTCATACATGAATTATCAACCCCTAATTAGAAAGGATTTGAATGGTTTTCCAAAGAGGAGGATAACACTGACAATAATTGCGAAGAGAGTAAACCATCAGTGGTCATGTACTAATGTTCACTTATTCTTCATCATCACAACTTATTTAGAATTTATGGTACAGATTCTTTTTAAATTTTCTACTGCCTATTTGTTACTATATACATAGATTTTGGATGGAGCATATTATAGGTTTGGTTTTTTGTTATTTTGCTGAGTGTCCAAAGGAAGAGAAAGCAAACGATGTGCAGTTAAGCAAAGTACAGTGGTTAAAATAAATTGGCCCTTTGTCTTGAAAGAGCTTAAATATTTAAAATCTTATTTTTTATTCCAGGGGGACTCCCTCGACAGAAAAGTACTCATGATCTTTTGTTTCTGTTACTTACACAGCTCAATGCTAATTGTAAGGATATGAACCCCGCTTTCTCTTTTTACACGGGAATTCTCTCTCATTATGATTTTCAGAATGTATGATTTATTCTTTTTTTTTTGAGAGAGAGAGGGTTGGGAAGCATCCTCACGAATGGCCTCAGCCTTGGGTCATGGGTGACCATTTTGATGCCTAGCAATACTTTGCGTACACATACAGACATGTCTGTTTGATCAAGAATGAAGTTTCTAATTGGCTTAAGAGATGCTCTATTTGGAGTCATTTATATCCACAATTGTAAAAGTTGAGCCTGGATCAGATCGCTGGTAGAGGATCAAATGACAATACCTTAATTATTTACACAGCACATGTTCTACTTCTGATACTAATTTTGAAGGGAATCTTAAAGTTTAAATTGCTAGCAGAGAATTGTTTCTTCCTATCCCCCACCTTGACTCAAGGATCCAACGCAAGTGTGCAAAGGGAATCAGAAAGCATAGGCAAAGTTCATTGAATCATAAATAGTTTCAATTGTCCAACCTTAAAAAGAAATAAGTAAAAGAATTAAAACAGACTTGAATGAATATAAATAACAAAATAAAAATGAAATAAATGTAAACAGATGAAAAGCAAAGCAAAGAAAAGCAAATCAATATCTTACCAAAAATCATCATAGTGTCTTTCAATGCAGGACATGTCAGAAGCAGTGACAGCAACAAGAGCACCATTTCTGTGGGCATCCTCACACGCTTTTGTTATTGTTTTGATGGTATGATGAAGTTCAAATAAATAGCCTTCCACAATGAGTATATTTGTTTTAGAGATTACATTGGCCAAGTATGAATCATAACTAACAGTTGAAGATGTGCCCTAAAACACAAGAAGACACACATTTATAAGATTTAATCAATCACTACACAACCAAAAATATAAACAAAGCCAATTGATACTTGTCAGGCTTTTACTTTTAGTAAGAACCTCAACTTGGGGGGGGGGGGGGTTAATAACTTCAATTGGAAAACTTTATACTCCTTCAAGATTCTACCTGCAGGAAACTACACAAATCTAATGGACTATAGAAAAGGAAGAAACATAAACCCCAGTAAGCATCTTTACCATAGCAAATAAGGCAATAGAAATCAACAGCAACAAAATGCATCCAATGACATAATACATCCAGAGGCTTTAAATAATGTCATGATGTTTTGGCAGTCATTGTCTTATCAATGAAGGCACTTCATGTTTCACAAACCAGCTACATCAGACACCAAACGTTTCAGTATAAGTTTATGTATTTCTTGGAGCATGTGTTGGACACTTTATCAATGTCAGACATAATCCAGTGCCTAGCTCGGGAGTGAAAGCTTTTTTCTTTTTCTCTTTTTAGGGGTAGGAGGGGGTGTGGAGTTGGGATTGGACAAAGAAAGCACACATGTAAGACATATGTGTGTGTTTTGGAGGGGTTAACTTAAATAACAATTAATGAACAACGAGCAAAGGAGTCCAAGGTTTATTTACAATAGTAGGATCTTTAGTTTGATCCAAAGATATCTGACCTGATATGCAAGCATAGTTCGATGGGCGTCAGGAGTGGTGAGTACTATAACTGTCCCTGTTGTCCCATCCTTGACAGGTTCTGAAAGAAAATTCACATTTGCCCTACGCAGCTTTGCCCTGAAAAAGCATATCAAGAGATAATTAACTTCCAATGATCTTAGTAGCCAAATCAGAGTATACCGCAGCTCTTCATCACCTAACAAGTCAAATATCATTTTAGGTCACTCTCCAAAAATAAGCTAAATTGATGATCATGTATCCTCCTTTCGCCCACACAGACAGAAGGGTGGGTGCAGATATCAGAAACGTTGTCTACAAGCTAGATCATTAGGGAAAATCCATAATGAACCATATCTGTATGACAAATTTAAACAAATAATATAATCCCCACCGCACAATTGCTTAATAATCCTGACAATGCAGTAATTCTGATACAAAACTAATATAAGAGAGATTCTCTTGGTTTTGGGCACATCTCAGAAGCCAGAATTCTAAAACATATACTTCAAATAAGTTGAAAGCAAACAAGACCGTCTAACCTGTAAAACGAACCCAAGGGATCGCTCCCAACGCTGCCGGCCATGGCAACATTCAAGGTAGGGCCTCCATTGGACGGACCACCAAGCCTTGCCAAGGCTACCAATGTATTGGAAAGAGACCCTCCGGCAGCGGCCTTGTAGCTGCAACCATCCATAGCTCGTAAAACTCTACCTCTCTCCTCATGGTTCACGAGTTTCCTGGTCCCTTTCTCTAGTCCCAGTCTCTCCAAAAATAAATCGTCCACCACGCCGGAAAAATCTACCTACAACATCAGAAAACATCAAAACATTGTTTACTGTTGCTGCCAACAGACTTCAATGAAAAAAAAAAAAAAAAAAAAATTCGCCTAATTAAGGAAACTGAACTCCAAAGCAACGATCACAGAATCAAGATAGAAAAATAATACTTAGAAAAAGACCATCTTGACTTGAAGCAATTAACAAATAAGTACCATAGCTTGTCCGAGACCCAAGACATCCCATCTCTCAGGAGCAACGGAAGCTCTTATCTCTAGCCTTTCTTCCGGCTCCTCTCCCTCATCAATATCCTCAGCTTCTTCTTCTTCCCCATCGCATCTGGTGCCAACTTCTTGGGCCATGGCATCTTCGCTTCCATTGCAACCATTATAGCTAGAAAAACCCGTAGAACTACGAACTCGTCCCACTGGAATTCCAGAAACCCTGGAAATTCGGTGCCCACTCATTCTCGTAAATAAATTCTCATTTACCTTCTCATTGTGCCTGCTACAACATATGGCAGAGGAGATGCTGGTGGTAACAGTTACATGGTTTCTCCCGAGATTGTTGTTAAAAAGACGATGACGGACCAAATCAAGAGAAATGTACGGAAGGGACGTGAGCGAAAAAAAAGAGAGGTTAGCAGTCCCATGGGAGAGAGCAGAGGGAAGAAGAACAGACATCCTTACATTCACCGTTGTTTCAGGATGGAGGTCGACGATTAACCTCCATCAGTCCCAGAAGAGGTCGCCAAGACCTTACATTTGGAATTTATGGATTTGCCCGTTACGATTTTTTTTTCCTATTTCTCTCTTCCCTTTCGTATTTTTCCCCCAAATTACCCTTGTTCGGCCTCTCTCTCAGTCTGTGATGTCCAGTATTGCCTATTATTTTATTAATATCTCGAAAATACCCTTGATCTGCTCCTATATATAAACCCGGCCCATGCTGGCCCATTTCAGATTTTTTTGGATAGTTTTTTCTACCATAATTATTGTGAGTAATTTTTTTTTTTTTTTTTTGTAAGATAAGTTTATTGAAATGAATCACAGGTACAAAACGAGGCATCAAAAAGACATAACTCTTGAAGCCAAAAAGAGGAATTAGACCGAATAAACAACCCCATAATTGTCATGGTCTTCCAGGCAAGATAATGGGCAATAACATTGGCCTCTCTTGAAATATGATTAAAATTATATGATTTGCATTGAGTAGCAAGATGGAGAATAATCTTTTTTTTAGTAAGTACATGGAGAATATCATTGATAATAAGAAAAGTATCTAAGTTAGCTTGGAAAAAAGGAACCATGAGATGTTGAATGAGTTCCAGACAATTAGACTCCACCTCAAGCTTGGTGAAACCGCCATCAATAGCCAGTTGCATTGTTGTTCTCATGGCCAAAGATTCCCCCATCTTAGGTGATAACATGAGCAAACCTTAATCCATTGGAGTCTGGCCAACATCCCATAAGAAATATTTGTATTAATTTTTGTAAATCCTAAAGGAAGAGTGCTCCATTTAGATGGTGACAACTTCTTCTTAGCTTGGGGATTGGGAGTAGAAGATTTCATAATTTCTGATGTACTTTTTCTGTTTGAGTAAACACCTCCATGGGAGACCAGTCCTTGGTTTTAAAAATAAGATAATTTCTGACTTTCCAAAGGAACCAGCAGATAAACGCTATTTCGTCCAAATCCTGCGTTCGAGGTCTACGCTGCTGACTCAACCTGCAAAAGACAAGAAAGGGGCAGGGGGAGGATGGGCCTATGACCCCAGGTCTACTCCAATGCCTAAATCAGAGATCTCTAAATAAACAGGAGGGGTCGACATCTTAGCCCTCCATTTTTATGTGTTTTACGGGGTAAGTAAGGGATTTTCAATCTGAGATGTTAGAGCGATAATCCCTAGGAAATGAGATTAGAATTAATGAGGCGTGCCTAAAATTTTGGGATTCGTGACTATTTATAGTGAATAAAAACCCTCCGTAAGGTTGCTTTTGCCCTTGCCTATGGCAGGAATAGACAGAAATAGCCTTCGAGATTAATGTGAGAACGTCTTTGCCCTTGTTATTGGGTAGGAATTCTGGAAGTGTCCCTCAAGCCTACTCAAGGGTGTTGATGTGGGTCAGGGCCCTCCAGATGTCGCCATCCTATTGGCGATTTAGGAAATTTACCTAACAAATGCCATAAGGCCAAATAAAGCTCTTCTTTCTTTTTTTGATAGAGAAGGAACGGATGACCAGCATTGGATCCATTTATAGAAGCTAAAATCAGAATAGGAAGGAACTTTTGCCGAAATGGATAATCCAAACCATGTAGCACGAGCAAAGGGACAAAATGAAAAGATATGTTCCATGGATTCAGGTGCAACACCGCATCGTTTGCAAGAATTATCTACTAGTATTTTCTGCTTTTGCAATTCCTTGAGCACATACTTTCCAAAGGAAATTAGGAATTTTTGGAGAAGTTTGATAGTGCCAGATTTGTTTCCAAATATGCTAGGGAATACATCTCCATTGCTGACTGTGTGATGAGGAGGGAAGAGTCGATTCTTCTTCATCCAATAAATTCACCAAAAGATGGTATATTGATTTGATTGGGAAAATACCATTCTTTGCTCCTGTCTACACAAGTTTATCCTCACAAGGAAATAAACTAAGTTGGATCTTACATATAGTTGTCACCTCATCATGCTAAAATATATAATGTAATAAATCCACTTTCCAAGTTCTTGACACTGGGTACTATTGTGAGTAGATTGACTCATTAACTTTTTTTTTATGGAAAAATTATAAGTACCTCCCCTCTAGTTTGATCAAATATCAGGTACACCCCAAACAATACCCCTACAATCCCAAAAAAAAAAAAAAAAAAACAGAAACAGAATTTTTGGATTAGTTTGATAGTGCTAGATTTGTTTCCAAATATGCTAGGGAATAGATCTCCATTGTTGACTGTGTGATGAGGAGGGAAGAGCCGATTCTTCTTCATCCAATAAATTCACCAAAAGATGGTATATTGATTTGATTTGGAAAATACTATTCTTTGCTCTTGTCCACACAAGTTTATCCTCACAAGGAAATAAACTAAGTTGGATCTTACATATAGCTGTCACCTCATCATGCTGAAATATAGAATGTAATCCACTTTTCAAGTTCTTGACACTGGGTACTATTGTGAGTAGATTGACTCATTAATTTTTTTTTTATGGAAAAATTATAGGTACCTCCCCTCTAGCTTGATCAAATATCAGGCACACCCCAAACCTTTTGAATAATTACAAAGACACCCCAAACAATTACAAAGATGCACCCTACAATAAAAATAAATAACAGAAACATAATTTTTGGATAATTTTAACAGTGCCAGATTTGTTTTCAAATATGCTAGGGAATAGATCTCCGTTGCTGACTGTGTGATGAGGAGGGAAGAGTCGATTCTTCTTCATCCAATAAATTCACTAAAAGATGGTATATTGATTTGATTGGGAAAATACCATTCTTTGCTCCTGTCCACACAAGTTTATCCTTACAAGGAAATAAACTAAGTTGGATCTTACATATAGTTGTCACCTCATCATGCTAAAATATATAATGTAATAAATCCACTTTCCAAGTTCTTGACACGGGGTACTATTGTGAGTAGATTGACTCATTAACTTTTTTTTTATGGAAAAATTATAGGTACCTCCCCTCTAGTTTAATCAAATATCAGGTACATCCCAAACTTTTTGAACAATTACAAAGACACCCCAAACAATACCCCCTACAATCCAAAAAAATAACAGAAACAGAATTTTTGGATTAGTTTGATAGTGCTAGATTTGTTTCCAAATATGCTAGGGAATAGATCTCCATTGCTAACTGTGTGATGAAGAGGGAAGAGCCGATTCTTCTTCATCCAATAAATTCACCAAAAGATGGTATATTGATTTGATTTGGAAAATACTATTCTTTGCTCTTGTCCACACAAGTTTATCCTCACAAGGAAATATACTAAGTTGGATCTTACATATAGCTGTCACCTCATCATGCTGAAATATAGAATGTAATCCACTTTCCAAGTTCTTGACCCTGGGTACTATTGTGAGTAGATTGACTCATTAACTTTTTTTTTTTATGGAAAAATTATAGGTACCTCTCCTCTAGCTTGATCAAATATCATGCACACCCCAAACCTTTTGAATAATTACAAAGACACCCCAAACAATTACAAAGATGCACCCTACAATAAAAATAAATAATAGAAACATAATTTTTGGATAAGTTTAACAGTGCCAGATTTGTTTTCAAATATGCTAGGGAATAGATCTCTGTTGCTGACTGTGTGATGAGGAGGGAAGAGTCGATTCTTCTTCATCCAGTAAATTCACCAAAAGATGGTATATTGATTTGATTGGGAAAATACCATTCTTTGCTCCTATCCACACAAGTTTATCCTCACAAGGAAATAAACTAAGTTGGATCTTACATATAGTTGTCACCTCATCATGCTAAAATATATAATGTAATAAATCCACTTTCCAAGTTTTTGACACTGGGTACTATTGTGAGTAGATTGACTCATTAACTTTTTTTTTTATGGAAAAATTATAAGTACCTCCCCTCTAGTTTGATCAAATATCAGGTACACCCCAAACAATACCCCCTACAATCCAAAAAAAAAAAAAAAAACAAAACAGAAACAAAATTTTTGGATTAGTTTGATAGTGCTAGATTTGTTTCCAAATATGCTAGGGAATAGATCTCCATTGCTGACTGTGTGATGAAGAGGGAAGAGCCAATTCTTCTTCATCCAATAAATTCACCAAAAGATGGTATATTGATTTGATTTGGAAAATACTATTCTTTGCTCTTGTCCACACAAGTTTTCCTCATACGGAAATAAACTAAGTTGGATCTTACATATAGCTGTCACCTCATCATGCTGAAATATAGAATGTAATAAATCCACTTTCCAAGTTCTTGATACTGGGTACTATTGTGAGTAGATTGACTCATTAACTACTCTCTTTTATTTTTTATGGAAAAGTTATAGGTTCCTCCCCTTTAGTTTGATCAAATATCAGGTACACCCCAAACCTTTTGAACAATTACAAAGACACCCCAAACAATAACAAAGATACCCCCTACAATCCAAATAAATAACGGAAACACCCACGCCGTCAGTGATTTTCCATTAACTAACAACGCAAACAAGAGGTCTAAATCTTAATGCGCAAAAAAATGCTAAAGTGCACTGACAAAAATACCCCCACTTAAGTATTACCATTATTGTTGAGGAAGAGAGTGATTCTTTCTTGCCTCGACTCTCTGTCTCTATGGACTTTCATGATCTACCAAGAGAAGAAGAACGATCGAGAGGAGAAGAAAGAAAGATCCCCTATTGGAAATCAAACCTAAACCTCCATTGAAATCTCACCGGAAGGAAGATCCCTTGTTGGAAATCAAAGAGAAGTGCCTACCTAAGGGAAGCGACTCCATGATTCATTACATGATAAGCTTTGAGAGATAGGAGCACTAAATGGCGGGAACTCCATTGTCGACGGCGACTTGCTTGTAGATCCGAACCTGCAACTCCTACCATAGGTAAGTTATTCCCTGTCCTATGTTCTAGGGTCTTACAAAATTACTGTGTTAAAATATTTTTTAGGGATTCCAATAATACATTTAGGGTTCATCAACACAACTGACTTAATTTGTGACATTTGGGACTTTAGTTAGGCTTATGTATCTTGCTCAAGCCATTATTTCAAATGGGATTTTGTTTAAAGAAGGGAATACACAAGCCTTCAAGCCCAAATAGGGTAATCACCACATTCAACATAAATTTCATTACATCAATGCACCAACCATCTGCAGTTTTCCTCTTGGACAACAATGAACTCGATTGAGAAGCAAGAAGCTTGAAAATGTAAATATGTATGTGACTTTTTAAGTTAAAAGGGAAGATTAAAAAGGTATTTTCATTTTTAAACTGACTTTTTGGCTTTAGTAAATGCAAGGGTATTTTTGTCCATTGTGTGTGAAGTTTAACGCCATCCAAAATAATGGGAGTAATCGTTCAAAAGGTTTGGGGTGTACCTGGTATTTGATCAAACTAGAGCAGAGGTACCTCCTTTTTGGTTTATCCAATTTCAACCATTTGTTCTTACTCGTAGTTGGGAGAGTGTAGAGGTAGATATTCAAAGACATATACAAGATGCATGTTAATAAAAAGGTTATTTAATTGATTATGTGGTTAGACAATGTCTCTATCCTATAGATGAAGTTGCCTTAGTTATGGTTGAAACAAAAAATCCCTTTTATATAGGATGATCTACGATCGGTTTTTCTTTCTTGGACCTAGCAATGATCTTGCAAACCTCTATTTAATATTCCAAAAAATAAAATAAATGAATCTTGAGTAGTGAATGAAGTTTCTTAACGTAGGGTGTCACACCCCAATTCTGGTCGAACCAGAAGTGTGAATGAATCGTCAATAAACTAACGGCTCAAGCTAGGATCATATAAGACCATGCCAACAATCAAACCATACACTCTACCAAAATTAGAATAAGTAAATAATAGTGGAAATATTTATTAATAATGAACTGAGAGTCTAATGTGCTAAATAATAAATAATTAGTTATTCAAATGTTGACCACAATCCCAAATACAAAAATAATCCTAGAGATAAGCACAAGGTGCATCGACGTAGTCGTTCATAGTATACCCTGCATCATTAGAAACTAAAAAGAACACGACATTGTGGGGTGAGCTCACAACTTAGCTCAATGAGAAACAAAAAATGCAGCAGGCAATATGCATGATGTAGCATTCAATCATTTGATCTGGTTTAAGTTTGCAATGTGCTATGGTAAGGATAGGCTACAACCACACATCCATACACGAGAGTATGAGTACACCCAATGGTCAGGCTCCAACCAAAACCACTGTCGTCCTACAACATTTACTACAGAATAGAGATAGAGCTAGAGCCTAATGACAGGCTACAACCAAACCATTAGCACCCCCCTGATACCCTACCCTGTACTAGTATGTATGCTCCTACTAGCAAGGGCTTGTAAACTGGGTTCGTCACTAACCAATCCTAGATGTTAACAGAGTGTATCCAAAGTCTTACCCCAGTACCCTTTAATACGGAATAGAGATAGAGCTAGAGTCTAACGGTAAGGCTAGGGCCAACACCACCAATACTGCCAATACTCCCCCTGATACCCTGCAACGTACTATGCACATTAAGGTAACAGCGATACGACGATGTTAGTATGGTGAATGGTTTGAGGCTCTAACCTTTCCCCACCCAACACACCTACCACTCATAAGTACATACCTATCCTTAATCATCATAATAACAAGAATAACATAAATATGCATAAACAATAATAATAGATATTGGATGACATGTTATATGCATAAATAAGCAAATCAACATACAAACATGGTAATTTATTATTAATCAATTAATTTGGGGTCTTGTCCCTCACCTGTTGAGTGATGTTGATTATTCTCAGGACCTTAGAACTAGGCTTTGGTTGCTTATGAGTCTTGGACAATCAATAAGATAAGTTAGGGTTTTGTATCGATAATTTTATTGTGATTAGACTCACTGTCTGGACTGGTAAATAGTCATGCCAGACATTGTCTAGTTGACTATCTGGTATGGCATATTGTCCAACCGGACACCATACTGGACATGTCACACCCCAATTCTGGTCTAACCAGAATAGTGTGATGAACCGCCAATAAACCAATGATTTAACCAGGATCTCGTATAGGTCCTACCCACCATATCAAATCACATACACATTCCACATTAATAATTAGAGATAATAAACAAATAAGTAGAAATCTTCCAAATAATGAACTGAGTATCTAACAGTGATAATAAATAATTAATCCGATTATCTCCAAAACTCAAGACATAAAACTAAATAATCCATTACATGTTCCATTAATCAAATATAGCTAAACTAATCAAATATGCACTGGTTGCACTCGAATGATGAATCCTGCACATCTTCAACAACTTCTACGTCCATGGTGGTAACGTGTCCATAAGTCGACACATTCATATAATCTTCAATAGTAGGACCTGCATCATCAACTAAAAATATTGGATGTCGAAAGGGTGAGCACACATCACGGCTCAGTGAGTAAACAAAACAATGCAACAAACATATGCATACATTTAATTCATATCTTTGGTCTGGTTTTTAAGTTTGCAATGTGCTATAGAAAGGTTTGGTGGCCCCCGCACCTCTATACACGAGTGTATGAATCTGTCCAATGGATCAAATACCATTACCGTCCTACATGCACCCACCATGGAATAGAGATAGAGCTAAAGCATTCAGATTAAACACCGCCAATACTTCCCCTGATGCCCTACCCATACCAACACGTAAGCCCTTATTGGCGAGGGCTTACAAACTGGGCTCACAACTAATCAATCCTAATGCCAAATAGTGTATCCAAGGCCTCACCCCAGCATCCCTCAATACGTCCAATAAGATAGAGCCAAGGCCCCTCGACATAGTCAGAGATCATACGGTCCGAGACCACCTCCCCTGATGCCCTACGATGTAATAGTTCTGCTAAGATAATGGCGATACGACGATGTTAGTGGGTAAGAGTTGAGTAGAGATAGAGCTAGAATCTAGTGATGAGGTCAAAGACCACCATGCCACGTCCTACCCCTGATGCTCCACTTGCATCCAACACACCAACCACACACATACAGTCACATGCCTATTCCTAGCATCATCATCATCATCATCATGTTATAAATAAACAGAATTAAATATGCATGAACAGTAATAGCAGAAATATTGGATGACATGTGAAATGCACATTACAAACATACAAGCATAAAATTAATCATGGCATTAGACTCAATAAAAATAAATAGTTTATTATTATCCAATTAGTTTATCCCGCACCTGTTAGCAATACTCGATCTCCTTCCAAGCCTTAAAATTCTCTTTGAATTGATTTAACAACCTAAAAGTTATATGAATTTAAGTTAGGGTTCATATGTAACATGTTACAGTAGTTAACAATCAAAACAGAGCATTGAAAGGTGTCTGATTGGTCCTATGGTCTCATACTATATCGACCTTATTGCCTACGATTGATACCCTACGATCGCATATGGTGCGATCGTTACTGCAATCATATGGTTTTTGGATCTCCCCAAATGCCCATGGTCGATCCTCTGGTCATGTTGGTCATGCTATGGTCGACCGTAGCTGCGACCTTGAGATTTCTGGTCACAGATTACATGCAATTCGAGTTCTTCCTGGGTCAAATCCTCTACTTTTCAATTGGATTTATTCTAAGGTCATCTTATGACCATCATTAGTAGTTTCTTATCAATCCTAATCATCAAACTCACTCTTCATGGTTCTCCTTGGGATTTTCTTAAGGAAATCACATGGATCATAATAGATTGATATTGCCTATCTTCCATAGAAGTTTTATTCCTTAGAGTTTACATCTCTAGAGATTCCGTTCATATCTTTGCCTATGATAGAGAGCCAATCTCTTTTCAGCAAATTCCTTTCCTTAGTTTTTTCTTCTTCTCTTTCTCTTCCTTCTCTTTCTCTAGGATTTACTAATATTCTAAAAGAGTGAAAAAGGGCTAAGGGACGTCCTTTATATAGAGAAAAACTCTCCATATAGAGTCCTCTTTCAATTAGGAAAGAAATCCCTTAGTTTAGAAAAGTTTCCAAAACTCAGAGTCTGATCTGGGGTCTCACGGTCGATGGCTACGATCGCAGAACCCGTCGACCGTAGGGTCAAAATCATTGACCGCAGGGTCATTGATCAGTAACCATTATTTCTTTCCATATGGTCGACTGTACCTACCCAGGTATGCGACCATATGTATACAGTTTTGGGTGTTGAGTCGATTTTTATACCTGGTTTGTGATCTATCTTCACACGCTTGGTCCACTTGGTCCAAGAATGATGGGAAGACTTGACACGACACGGTTAAACCAAGTTAGTAGAGTACGGGTCTTATAACTCTCCCCTATTGTATAAATTTCATCCTTGAAATTTGCACATACCTTCCGAGTTTAATTGGTGAGGATATTACTTCCGCATAGCATTCTCTTCTTCCCATCTAATTTCTTCCACATTTTGGCTCCTCCAAGTAACCTTAATGTAATAAATGTCATGGTTGTGAAGACGTTGCACCTTCCGGCTAGTGATCTCAAAAGGTACCACTTCAAACGTCAAATCTTCAGTCAAATCCGATGGATCAGCTGTTAACACGTGTGTTGGATCTCTGACGTACTTATTCAATTGTGAGACATAAAATACATCATGTACACTAGACATTGATGGTGGTAGTGCTAACTGATATGCTACCCTTCCTCGTTTATTTAGAACTTCATAAGGTCCAGTATATCTGGGACACAGTTTTCCCTTCTGTTCGAACCATTTTAAACCATGCATAGGAGATATTTCAGAAATACCTTATCACCTATGGTGAATTCGAGATCTCTACGTCGATTATCTGCATATTGCTTCTGACAGTTTTGAGTTATTTGGACTTTTTCCTTGATAATGTCGACCACTCGACAAGTCTCTTCAAAAAATCTAGTCCAACAATACTCCTTTCTCCAACTTTGTTCCAAAATAAAGAAGTTTGACATTTTCTACCATAGAGTGCTTCATAGGGCGACATTTGTATTGTAGCTTGATAGCTGTTGTTATAAGCGAACTCAATCAATGATAATTTCTCATCCCATGATCCTTTGAAATCAATTACGCAAGCTCGGAGCATATCTTCTAAAATCTGAATGGTACGTTTTGACTATCCATCGATCTGAGGATGAAATGCAGTACTAAACTTCAACGTTGTACCCATAGCCTTCTGTAATCCTTCCCAAAACTTTGAAGTAAAACATGGGTCTCTGTCGGACATAATGCTTTCAGCTACACCATGTAATATGACAATATCATCTACATAAAGCTTACTAACCTCTCTAGGGTATACTGAGGTCGTATAGCTATGAAACAAGCTGTCTTGGTCAAACGATCCACAATCACCCAGACCGCATCGACTACTCGGGGAGTCAATGGTAACTCGGTGACGAAGTCCGTAGTGATGTAGTCTCATTTCCACACTGGTTCTGGCAGTAGTTGTAATAATCCCGCAGGTCTTTGACTTTCAGCCTTTACCTGCTGACAATTCAAGCATTGAGACACAAATTTAGCTACATCCATTTTCATTCCTCTCCACTAATATAGTTTCTTCAGATCATGATACATCTTTGTACTTCCAGGATGTACCGAATAAGCGGTGGTGTGGGCTTCCTTCATTAGCCTGTGTCTAATATCCAAGTCTTCATTTTCAGGAACACATACTCTCCCTTTGTATCTTATTACTTTCTCAGGATCCAAAGTGAAGTTAGGGTTAGTCCTACCTTTTTCAAGGTCTTCTTGTACCGTTCTCAGATAAGGGTCTGATTTAATAGCTGCTTTCACTTCGTCTAATAGATCAGGTACAATCTTCAATGTAGCAAACATGCTTGAGAATATATGAATAAACCCTTGGTCAGTTGATTCATTCAGAATATCAATCACGAACTACTCGTTATCATAATTAAATACTCTTCCTATGACACACACTACAATATTTGCACTAGCTTCTTCTTAGGATTTTGTCATAGCTTTCCTGCTTAATGCGTCAGCAACTACATTAGTTTTTCTTGGATGATACTGGATATCGCAATCATAATCCTTCAGTAATTTCAGCCATCTTCTCTATCTCATGTTCAACTCTTTCTGATTAAAAAGATAAGTGAGACTCTTATGATCTAATTTAATCTGAAATTTCTCTCCATACAAATAATGTCTCCATATCTTGACAACATGTACCACCGTTGCTAATTTCAAGTCATGAGTGGGATAGTTCTTCTCATGTGTCTTCAGTTGTCTTGAGACATATGCAATTACTTATTCTCCTTCATAAGCACACATCCCAAACCTAACCTAGACGCATCGATGTACAAGGTAAATGGTTATCCTGGAATTGGAATGGTCAATATGGGAGCTGATATCAATCTAGCCTTCAATGTTTGGAAACACTCTTCACATTTATCTGTCTAAACAAACTTTCTCCTTTCATTGTCAGACTGGTGAGTGGTACTGCGATTCTAGAGTAATCTTCCATGAATCGTCGATAGTAACCAGCTAAACCTAAGAAACTTCTAATTTTGGCAACATTCTTAGGTGCTTCCCATTTTACAATGGCTTCAATCTTGCTAGGTTCCGCTTTGATTCTTTCAGCGGATACAGCGGATACAACATGGCCTAAGAAAGCAACTTCATTTAGCCAGAATTCAGACTTTGTAAATTTAACGTAAAGCTTCTCTTTTCTTAGTCGCTGCAAAGCGGCTTTTAGATTTGTGATATGAGTTTCTTTGTCCTTGGATTAGACTAGTATGTCGTCAATGAACATGATGATAGAAGTATCCAACATATCGTGCAATACCCAATTCATGAGTTCCATAAAAGTTATGATTGCGATAGTCAATCCAAAAGACATGACTAAAAATTCATAATGTCCATATCTGGTTCTGAATGCTGTCTTCGAAATATCACCTTCCTTAATCTGTAACTGATGGTATCCTGACCGAAGATCAATTTTGGAGAACACTTTGGCACCTTGCAACTGATTAAGCAACTCATCGATCCGAGGCAACTAGTATCGCTTCTTGATTGTAAGCTTATTCAATTTTCGATAATCTATATACAGTCGAACGCTACCGTCCTTCTTTTTCATGAACAATACTGGCGCTCTCCATTGTGATATGCTGGGTCTAATATAGCCCTTGTCCAGTAATTCCTATAATTGTACCTTTAGTTCCTTTAGTTATAGTCATCATCATAAAGTTTCTTTCAATCTCATCGATCCAGTGAGTTGGCCATAATGGATCTGATAGCTTGCCCATGAATTCCTTCAGCTTCAACTTCAGGAAACGCTCGATCAGTCTGTAGTGATCAAGCTGATACTGTGCATATGCCCCATACATTGGCGGTTGGTACTGATAATTATCTTGGTTATACCTGCCTTGCGGTGCTTCAGGATTTTGCACTTAGCCTTATACTGCTGGTGTTTGCGGTGCTTGGGGTATAGTATTGCAACCTTCAGGTGCTCGTACTAGCTTGTCCTATAGGTAGAGATGTTGTGTTTGTAACTGGGAAAGCAATTCCCATTGCAGCTTGCATATTGGCTTGCATTTGCTGTATATGCTGCATTTGTTGTGCCAAATTCATCACCACAGTAGCCAAATCCACAAGTGGTGCAAATAAGTTGGTTGGGTTGGCTTAGGTGTGAACATTTTGAGGTGTAGCATTCTGAGCTCCAATATTTTCTTCCTGCCCTTGCTGATCTTCATTGTTGTTGGTCTCCATAGTTGGTGGAGATGGGTTTGCATTCTGTCTCCTTTTACTTACTTTACGCCCAGCCATTTAAACTCTTAGTTGATGTGTTATTGGCAAAGCTACATAGGTGAGACAAAATAGAGTGGTGGTATTGGGTTAGTCTCATAATAGAAGGTGAGAGAAAAATAAGATTAATAGGTAAAAGTTCGAACATAATCAAAATGCAGACAACAGTTAGTCATACGGTTGATGGCCTACGGTCACATGTTGTGCGACCTTAGGTGCGACCATCAAATCCTTGGCAACTTACTGAGACCCTATGGTTGATCATACGGTCGATGGTTTTGGTCGAATTGTACGACCGTAAGATTTAAAATCAGTTTTAAAACTTATTTTTTTGAGATTTTCCCTCTCATTTCCCTTTCTTCTTCCTACAGTCTCAACTCAACTCGCCACCAGTGAGTTGCTACAGTATCAACCGTACGAATTTAGTGATTCTTCCATCGATTTACGATTTACATTCCGTTCCTCCAGGTATGTTCCCTACTCTTTCTCCTTTTTAAGCTTTCATACCTAGGTGCTACATATATAGGGTTTTCTTCAAATTAATATTTTTCTGATCGTAAAGATTTGATTTTTATTGGGGGTTATTACTATTGGCCACCCAATGGATGAAAGACCTTAAGAAAATTTGAGTTTCATCGGTTAGTTTAGTAGAAACTTGAAAATTTCCATTTTTGACCTAAATTTTGGGGTTTTTCCCAATTGTCAAAATTTCTTCAAATTCGACATACCTAGTTTAAATTTCTGATTATATGAGCTTTGCAGGATGGTTTGGGACCTATGTAAGTCCTCCTGCCCAAATGTTTGGATGAAAAGTAAGGCTTTTCCCATTTTACGTCGTTTTGGAACCTATGTAAGTCCTCCCCTGATGCCCTACGACGTAATAGTTCTGCTAAGATAATGGCGATACGACGATGTCTGTCACACCCCAATTCTGAACCAACCAGAATGGTGTGAGTGAACCGTCACTAAACCAATGGTTCACACCAGGATCTCTATAAGACCGTGTCCACTCATACAAACCATTGCACATAATCACAATCAGAATAATAGTAAATACAGCGAAAGTTTTTAAATAAATGAACTAAGTAATCTATTGATAAATTTAATAAAATATCCAATTATTCAATGACCAAAACTTAAATAAATATTTTTACATCAACTGTATTCCAACAGAAAAATAACTGAAATAAATAAAGTAAAACCCTAAAGGTACACGCAGAAAGGGCACTCGCATGAAGCGTCATGCTCGTCCTCTCCTACTTGCACATCCAGAGCAGCAACACCTCCATACGTCGAAGCATTCACGTAGTCGTCCACCGTGTAACCTGCATCAACATCTAAAAATGGTGTGTACACAAAGGGAGAGCTCACAACTTATCTCAGTAAGACAATCAGACAGTGTAACAATATTATATGCATGAGTAACAATCATTTTATGCTGTGGTTTGGTTTAAGTTTGCAATGTGCTATAGAAAGGATTGGCGGCCACCGCACCTCTATACACGAGTGTGTAGCATTGCACAATAGATCACACCGCTGCCGACCCACATGCACCCATCATGGAATAGAGATAGAGCTAAGGCATCCACTACCTCCCCTGATGCTCTACCCATACCAATACATAAGCCCCAACTGGCTAGGGCTTGCAAACTGGATTCGCAACTAACCAATCCTATATGTCATCACTGTAGGCTCTATCCCAGTACAACTCCCTACGGCATAGAGATAGAGCTAGAGCGTGGTTGCCAGGGCGGAGACCACAGTGCCACGACCTCCCCTTGATACCCTACTCGCACCAAGCATACTAAGACAGAACAATACGCAAGTAGACTCTATCCCAACATAACTCCCTACGACATAGAGATAGAGCTAGAGCGTGGTGGCTAGGCCGGAGACCATAGTGCCACGACCTCCCCCTGATGCCCTACCCACACCAAGCATGCTAAGATAGAACTACGAAAAGGTGCCAGTGTGAGGAATGATCCCAGACCCCAGGCCCTTCCCATTCCACACACCAACGAGAACAATCACATGTCTAGCAATCACATCCTAGCATAGAGAGTATGCATGAACAATAACAATAGCTGAAAGTAAAGGATGACATGCAATATGCACAAACACCAATCCACATATTCATTGTTATTTACAATAGTTTACTGTTCATTAATTATCATTGTTATTTACAACAGTTTACTGTCCATTAATTATTAGGGTTTAGGTCCGATTCCCTTACCTGATGCTCGTTCGATAGCTTGCTCCACGTCGCAAGACCCAAACGTGCTATCACAAAGTCCTACATAATATTAGGGTTCAATTAGAATAGTTCTCAGGGTTTACGTTGGTCGAAAACCAACGAGGTTACCAAAAATACACTTCACAGAGCTGACAGGTTGTAGGTACCGGTCGCAGCTCTGTGGGGAAAACTGGCGACCAGTATGGTCAGCCGGTCCCCACAGGCTACTCCCCAAGAGATACCGGTCACGGTACCGGTCGCATGACCTGCGACCGGTATGGTCGATCGGTATGTCTCCGAAAGACCATACACTTGGTTTTTCGACTGCCGTTGATCACTCTCTATTGATTCCAGGGTTTCTCCTACACATTCTAAGTCTGAGCTTTGAGTTAGAGTTGTTTCCAACTCCATTCAAGTCTAGCTTTGATGGTATTCATCCTAGTACTCGAATCTAGGGTTTAACATTAAATTAGGGTTTGACGGCAAAGTAGGGTTTAGGTCAATACTTGCTTTGCATGGTATTGATCCAAATAACCCAACCATCCTAGAGTCATAATGTGAGAGGAAGGGTTTAAACACTTACCGTTGACTGGCGTAAGGTGTGCGTCGTCGAACGAAAATGACGGCTCTTCTTCTTCTTCCTAGCTCCTTTTCCTTCTCCAGTCTCCTTCTCTTCTCTAGGATTTCTAAGGATCAATGGAAAGGTTTCTAGGAGGTTTAAAGGGGTTTAAATAGGCTAAAAATTAGGTTTAGGAAGCCTATTAGGATTAGGAAAGTCTTAGGATTTGGAATTAGGAAAGTGGGACCCACAGAGATCCAATTCCGGATCTTGGTAGTCTGCTGCGCAGACCATACCGATCGATCGGTACCAAGACTAGTACCATCGACCGGTATGAGTAAAATCATACTTATTTGGTCTGTTTGGTCCGATTTCATACCTGATTGTCATCCGCTCGTCCCGTCTGGCCCGGTGATGATTGGAAGACCTGTTACGACATGAAATCAAGATTTAGATCGGGTTTACGGAGTGCGGGTCTTACAATGTCAATGGGCAAGACTTGAGTAGAGATAGAGCTAGAGTCTGGTGACCAGGTCAGAGACCACTATGCTACGTCCTCTCCTTGATGCTCCACTCACATCCAATACACCAACCACACACATATATTCACTTGCCTATTCCTAGCATCATCATCATCATCATGTTATAAATAAACGGAATTAAATATGCATGAACAGTAATAGCAGGAATATTGGATGACATGTGAAATGCACATTACAAACATACAAGCATAGAATCAATCATAGCATTGGACTTAATAAAAATAAATAGTTTGTTATTATCCAATTAGTTTAGGTCTTGTTCCCTCACTTGTTAGCAATACTCGATCTCCTTCCAAGTTTTGAAATTCTCTTTGATTTAACAACCTAGAAGTTATATGAATTTAAGTTAGGGCTCATATGTAACATGTTACAGTAGTCAAAAATCAAAACAGAGTACTGAAAGATGTTTGATTGGTCCTATGGTATCATACTGTATCGACCTTACTGCCTACAGTTGATACCCTACGATCGCATATGGTGCGACCGTAGCTGTGACCATATGGTTTCTGGATCTTCCTGAATGCCTATGGTTGATCCTCTGGTCATGCTGGTCATGCTATGGTTGATCGTAGCTGTGACCTTAAGATTTTTGATCACAGACTACATGCAATTCGAGTTCTTCCTGGGTCAAATCCTCTACTCTTCAATTGCATTTATTCTAAGGTCATCCTATGGCCATCATTAGTAGTTTCTTGTCAACCCTAATTATTAAACTCACTCCTCATGGTTCTCCTTGGGATTTTCTCAAGGAAATCACATGGATCATAATAGATTGATATTGCCTATCTTCCATAGAAGTCTTATTCCTTAGAGTTTACATCTCTAGAGATTCGGTTCATACCTTTGCCTATGATAGAGAGCCAATCTCTTCTCAGAAAATTCCTTTCCTTACCTTTTTCTTCTTCTCCTTCTTTTCCTTCTTTTTCTCTAGGGTTTACTAATGTTCTAAAAGAGTGAAAAATGGCCGAGGGATGTCCTTTATATAGAGAAAAACTCTCCATATAGAGTCCTCTTTCAATTAGGAAAGAAATCCCTTAGTTTAGGAAAGTTTCTAAAACTCAGAGTCTGATCTGGGGTCTCATGGTTGATGGCTACGGTCGTAGAATCCATCAACCGTAGGGTCAAAATCATTGATTGTAGGGTCAATGATCAGTAACCATTGTTTCTTTCCATATGGTCGATCATACCTACCCAGGTATGCAACCATATGTATACAGTTTTGGGTGTTGAGTCGAATTTTATACCTGGTTTGTGATCTATCTTCATACGCTTGATCCACTTGGTCCAGGAATGATGGGAAGACCTGACACAACTTGGTTAAACTAAGTTAGTGGAGTGCGGGTCTTACAGGACAACCCTGAGATAACTTCCCGAGAGGGTCCTGTGGTTTGTCTGGTCCCACACTAGGTGCTTCCTGATAACCAGACCAGACAATCCTTCAGGCTATCCTTCAAGCTATTTTTCAGTCTGACTTCCTTCAGAGTCGATTCTTCAACTCATTCTAGAGTATATCCTATACCATTCTGTGGTCGAGAACACATTAGGGTCTTCACTATAACCCTAGTTTTACGTACCACCTTGCTAATTGATCCTTGTGGATTATTCGTCCAATGATTTATATAGTAGTAAAATTATTTGATTGGCTCTGATGGCTGTTAGTCCAACCTCACGCACATCCTATCGTTCATACAGAGGTTAGGAACTTACTGTTAGTCTCTTGACGATGATTGCTAGAAATTGACGGTGAGTTCTTCTTCTCCTTCTTCCTTCTCCTCAACTACCTTCTTTTTCTCCAAGCCTTATTCTCAACTCTCTCTCTCTCTCTCTCTCTCTTTTTCTCTCTTTCAATTATAGGGTTTATGAATGAACAAAAGAGGAGTAAGAGAAGGTGGAGAACGTCTCTTATATAGAGGGGTAACCTTCCATTAGAGTCCTCTCCCAATTAGCAGAGTAGTCTCAGCAAACTAGAAAACTTTCCTAAACTCGAAGCCTATTTCTATGGTTGATTGATCATATGTCCGATCGCATAATATGTAGAACAAACAACTCTATTAGTCCGATCGAACAAGTTTAGGGTTTTCAGTTTTGTACCTTTAATGAATGGTCTATCGTCCGACTATCTCTTCCAGTCCAATTATGATGGGAAGACTTTTCACAACATGTTAACCCGTGTTAGACCAGGTTAGTGGAGTATGGGTCTTACAACTCCCCCTTAAAAAGAAATTTCATCCTCAAAATTTAATCTTACCTTTTGAGTCGAATAGGTGAGGATATTGTTTCCGCATTTGCTTGTTGTCGAATCCGCAAGTGTACGGGTCGTGCAAATAAAATAATGATAAGTCGAGTAATGTTTCCACAGGGAGAATGTTCAATTACCAAACCTAACTAATTCTCTTTATTATTTAGACAACTGAATTACCAAGATTAATAATTAATAAGCATATTATGAAACCAAAGATAGGATTTAGACTTCCTCAATTAAATTATGCTTAACAAAACCAGACTTATTGAATAAATTTCTGTTGATGCAACGATCAATTCCTTAATATATTCTGTTATCTCTTTCAAGAATAACAAATTATGCCCGTATTAATCCTTCATCTACTTTTGTGTTTGCAGGATTCTAACACAAACTCATTACGTTCATTAGAATTAAAACAAAGATCACAATGGTGAGCCCTTATTTCTAAGAAAATACTCAACCAATGACTGATATTTTATGAACTAATATCAATCTTCCGCTTTCGCTCCCTCAATTGATACCTTGAGATATGCAATTAGTGATCATTAATCACATGTATTTTTTCAAAATACCAAATTGCATAAAACATAATCATTCAAAAGTTAATAAATTTAATCAACATAATTTCAATGAATCCATCCTAATCCTAGAATAAGAAATCTAGCAATTCATCATTGACAATTCTAAAACATAAACAAAGCGATCACAAAGAAAAGGGAAGAACTCGTAATGGGAATAGATGAAGCTTGAATCCAGGATTTCTCTCTAGTCTTCTAGCTCCATCCCTCTCGAACTCTCCACCTCCAATGTTCCTTGTAGCCCTTTCTATGAACAGCTCCTCTTGCTTTCTGTATTTTTCTTTTCTTCTTCTTCTTAATTTATAAGCTTATAGTCCCAAAAAATCAGTCTTTTTACAATCTTGCAACTTACCCAATTTGTTGGAGAATGCTGATTTTAAGGTAGATTTTGGTCAATTATCTTTCAAATCATTTAGGAATGTAACACCAAGCTTTGAGCTGTCTTGACACCTCTTATTTAGTCCTTATCCAATTCAAAAACCTACTAAATAACAAAAAATAACCAAAAATTAAATAAATTAATAAAATACTTAAAACATTAATTAAATTAAACTAAATGTCTAAGAAAAATTAAAAAATTAAAGTAAATATGATCAAGAATGTGCTAATTAATTTCACGTATCAAATACCCCCAAACTTAAATACTGCTTGTCCTCAAGCAAAGGAAAAACCATATTTAGAACAAAGGATACGAAGCATATTTAAAATCACTCCTCAAATCCAAGACTCCTACCATGCAAACATCAAAATTTTAATTTTGACACAACAACAGCAAATAAAGAAAAACTAAGCATACTCATGTTCTCAAATTCAAATATCCACACATAATTCTAAACTAATCATGCTTATCATGCAACCAACATAATCTATTTATGTACAACTAAACTTGCAATCATCCATTCTCACTACTACAAACAATGGTAGCAAACTAGGGCTCACTCTTTTTTATTTATTTATTGGTGGTTGCATTTTATGCTCTCCCACCTCAAGCAATGTTTGGTATAATGATTGCAATTTATGCTCTCCCACTATACACATGTGTTTATGATTGAGTAAAAATTGATTATTCATTTCTTAATTCCACCACATGCTTTTCCATTAGCTTGAAATTTTTTTTTCAATGATACCACCCTATTTACTTAAATCATGTTTAGGCCTAGATCAAAGGGAATACTCACAAGAAAAGCAATGCACTCATATTATATGCATAGTCACACAACTCACACAACTTTTCCTAGAACTTGAATTTCAATAATTTTTTGAAGAAAACAAACATGCTTAATCTCATTTTATAAGATATTGCCCATCCTAAGTTAAAACTTCAATGCTTAAACATGACTAGAAACCCAAATGTAAATCATGACTCAAAATAATAAGTTCATTCTTCTTATTTTCTCACAAAAACTTTTAGTTCGAGGGTTAACCAATGATGCATTTTTTTTTCCAAAAATTACACCTAGCAGGTAAACAGGTATAAGAATTATCAATCATCCCCCAAACCTAATTTAAACATTGTCCTCAATGTGAAAGTAAATAAGAAAGGAAGAATAATATTCAAATCGATTTATTATTCCATGTGCTCGTACCTGAACAACACAACCAAAAGAGGATAAGTACGGTCATATTTATTCAACAACTAGAAGAAGACAAAAAAGAGAAAACAATAATAATAATAAAAAAGAAAGAGAAAGATAGTGTAGCTTGGGTTGCCTCCCAAAAAGTGCTTGTTTATAGTCGTTAGCTTGACTACCAATCCATCAACCATAGCTAGGTTCTTCCAAGGAGTATGTCACTCCTTTAAGTACCACATCACCAATAAGATAGGGCTTCAAACGTTGCCCATTCACCTTGAATGTACCAGTAGCCTCACTATGAACCTCAACAGCACCATATGGATATACTTTTGTTACCGTGAATGGGCCAGACCACCTTGACCAAAGCTTGCCTGGGAATAGCTTAAGTCGTGAATTGAAGAGTAGTACTTGTCACACCCCAATTCCGTACTGTTCAGAATGGTGTGATGAACCGCTAAATAACCAACGGTTCAACCAGGATCTCAAATAGGCTATCCCCGCGTTATCTAAACTTACACACATCCGTAATCATAATCAGAGTAATACACAATAGCGGAAAATCTATAATAAAATGAACTGAGCAACTAAGATGATATCATTAATTTAATAGCAAATTATTCTATTTTCAACTGGGACATAAATATTTAAATATCAAATACAAGTCTTATAAATCCAATAAAGGAACCTATAAAAATATCTAATCGAATACACAAGAGTTGCACTCGCAAGATGAGTCGTGTGTATCATCTTCAGCTCCAACTTCCATTGCTGCTACCATCCCGTATGTAGAAGCATTGACATAGTCTTCAACTGTGAAACCTGCATCATCAACTAAAAATATTCGACGTCGAAAGGTGAGCACACAACACGGCTCAGTGAGTAGCCAAAACAATGCAACATTACATATGCATGCAAAAAGTTAATTCATATCTTTGGTCTTGGTTTATAGTTTGCAATGTGCAATAGAAAGGTTGGGTGATCAAAGATTAACGTTTATTGATACCGCCTCTATACACAGGGTGTGGAAGCCCGCCCGAAGGTTAACGTTTATCGTCGTCCCCATCCACCCTACCATAATATTATACAACAAAGGTTAACGTTTATTGCTATATAATGCTATACCAACACGTAAGCCCCTGTTAGCGAGGGCTTGCAAACTGGGCTCGCTGCTAACCATTCCTAATGCCAAACAGTGTATCCAAGGCCTCACCCCAGCATCCCTCAGAATGCCCATAGAGATAGAGCTAAGGCCCCCCGGTAGAGTCAGAGACTACAAGGACCGAGACCACCTCCCCTGATACTCTACGACATAATAGTTCTGCTAAAGTAATGGCGATACGACGATGCCAATGCACAAGACTTGAGTTAGAGATAGAGCTAAAGTGCTGAGACCCACCAAAGGTTAACGTTTATTGACGTTTTCATCACACCTCCCCTGATACTCGCTCGCATCAAGGACATCAATCACACACATACAAGCACATGCCTATTCCTATCATCATCATCATCATGTTATAAACAATAAAGTAAATATGCATGAACAAGTAATAGAAATATTGGATGGCATGCTGTATGCACATTACAAACATATTTGCATAGAATCAAACATAGCATAGGACTCAAGAAATAGAAAACAGTTTATTATTAACCAATTTAGTTTGGGGTTAAGGTTCCTCACCTTAGCTTGCTAATAGATATTTTCCAAGCTTTAGAATCACCTCTACAGTGTTATTATAATGCTAGCAAACCTAACAAAGTCGATAGAATTTAATTAGAATTAATTTTCAATTTAAAAGTCGATGCTCAGAATGCATAGGGTCGATGGGTCTATCGACCCTGTCCTCTGTCTGAACTTCCCGAATGCTGAGGGTCGATGGTCAGGGTGCATAGGGTCAATGGGTCTATCGACCCTGTGTGCGACCCTCTGTGCAATCAGGTCCAATTTCCAGTTTTTAGTTCATTCTTCATGTTTGGGGTCCTATGGCTTGCTTCCACATTCCATTAAACATTCATTCCATGGTCTGAAACCATGATTCATCCTCCTAGATGGCTTTCATGCATTATCCTAGGTTTTTTCATGAAAACCTAACCATGGATGGATGGTTTGGGTTTCTCCGAAATCCTACACTCAACCATATCTAATCTAAGGTCTGTAGAAACTCATGGAATTAGTATCCATACCTGAGAAGATTACTTTCCTCTGCAATTTCTTCTCCTTTTTGCTAAGCCTTCTTCCTAGCCTCCTTTCTTCCTCTTTTCCTTCTTCTCTCTTTCTCTCAATTTAATTAGGGTTGTAAAAGGAGTGAATGTGGCTTAGGGACGTCCTTTAAATAGACTAGGAATGTTCTATAATAATCCCATTGAGATTTGGAAAGAATCCCAACCGAAAATTAAGAAATTTCCTAATTTCAGTTTTTCGTCGAGGGCAACGGAGGGTCGATGATCCCGTCGACCCTAGGGTCTTAAGCTGTCCGACCCTCCCTCAAAAACGAGGGTCGATCTTTCGGGTTTGGGAGGTCCGACCCTGCTTAGCTGGGTGTGCGACCCTCCCCTAGAATTAAGTATTTTTGGGTCGATTTCATACTTGGGATCTCGATCTCCTTCATGCCCTTGGTCCACTTGACTCGACCATGATGGGTAGACCTGGTTCAAGGTGGTAAGACCGGGTTAGATTGACACGGGTCTTACATTACGTTTATTGCTATATAAGGCCATACCAACACGTAAGCCCCTATTGGCGAGGGTTGCAAACTAGGCTCGCAACTAACCAATCCTAATGCCAAACAGTGTATCCAAGGCCTCACCCCAGCATCCCTCAGAATGCCCATAGAGATAGAGCTAAGGCCCCCCGGTAGAGTCGGAGACTACAAGGACCGAGACCACCTCCTGATACTCTACGACATAATAGTTCTGCTAAGGTAATAGCGATACGACGATGCCAATGCACAAGACTTGAGTTAGAGATAGAGCTAAAGTGCTGAGACCCACCAAAGGTTAACGTTTATTGACGTTCTCATCACACCTCCCCTGATACTCGCTCGCATCAAGCACATCAATCACACACATACAAGCACATGCCTATTCCTATCATCATCATCATCATGTTATAAACAATAAAGTAAATATGCATGAACAAGTAATAGAAATATTGGATGGCATGCTGTATGCACATTACAAACATATTTGCATAGAATCAAACATAGCATAGGACTCAAGAAATAGAAAACAGTTTATTATTAACCAATTTAGTTTGGGGTTAAGGTTCCTCACCTTAGCTTGCTAATAGATATTTTCCAAGCTTTAGAATCACCTCTACAGTGTTATTATAATGCTAGCAAACCTAACAAAGTCGATAGAATTTAATTAGAATTAATTTTCAATTTAAAAGTCGATGCTCGAATGCATAGGGTCGATGGGTCTATCGACCCCGTCCCTCTGTCTGAACTTCCCGAATGCTGAGGGTCGATGGTCAGGGTGCATAGGGTCAATGGGTCTATCGACCCTGTGTGCGACCCTCTGTGCAATCAGGTCCAATTTCCAGTTTTTAGTTCATTCTTCATGTTTGGGGTCCTATGGCTTGCTTCCACATTCCATTAAACATTCATTCCATGGTCTGAAACCATGATTCATCCTCCTAGATGGCTTTCATGCATTATCCTAGGTTTTTCCATGAAAACCTAACCATGGATGGATGGTTTGGGTTTCTCCGAAATCCTACACTCAACCATATCTAATCTAAGGTCTGTAGAAACTCATGGAATTAGTATCCATACCTGAGAAGATTACTTTTCTCTGGAAATTCTTCTCCTTTTTGCTAAGTCTTCTTCCTTGCCTCTTTTCTTCCTCTTTTCCTTCTTCTCTCTTTCTATCAATTCAATTAGGGTTGTGAAAGGAGTGAAAGTGGCTTAGGGACGTCCTTTAAATAGAGTAGGAATGTCCTATAATAGTCCCATTGAGATTTGGAAAGAATCCCAATCGAAAATTTAGGAAATTTCCTAATTTCAGACTCGGCAGTAAGTGAGGGTCGATGATCCCGTCGACCCTGTGGTCTGACACTATCCTACCCTCTGTCCATTTTTCAGGGTCTGAGTTTCTAATTTGAGAGGGTCGACCCTGTTTAGCTGGGTATGCGACCCTTGCTCTATTTTAAGTATTTTTGGGTCGATTTGATACCTGAGATCTCGCTCTCATTCACGCCCTTGGTCCATTGACTCGACCATGATGGGTAAACCTGGTTCAAGGTGGTAAGACTGGGTTAGTTTGACATGGGTCTTACAGTACTCGTTGCCCAACCTCAAAGTCTCTTTTCTAAATATGCTTATCATGCCAATACTTAGTTTTTTCTTTGTAAATCCGAGTATTTTCATAAGCATTCAGCCTAAACTCCTCCAATTCACTCAGCTGTAACAACCTCTTTTCTCCAGTAGCCTTCAAATCCATGTTCAGTTCTCTAACTACCCAATAAGCCTTATGCTCCAACTCAACTGGTAGGTGACAAGACTTCCCAAAGACAAGTCTATATGGAGACATGCCTAAGAGTGTCTTGAAAGCTGTCCGGTATGCCCATAATACATCATCAAGTTTGGTTGCTCAATCTTTCCTTGATCTTCCAACAGTTTTCTCCAAAATCAACTTTAGTTCTCGGTTGGCTAATTCCACTTGCCCATTTATTTAAGGATGATAAGCAAGTGCCACCTTGTGTGTGACTCCATATTTCTTTAATAGAGTGTCAAACGATTGATTACAGAAATGGGATCCTTGATCACTGATGATAATTCTTGGTACACTAAACCTCGAAAAAAATATTCTTCTTGAGAAACTTAGTTACCACCCGAGAATCATTGGTCTGAGTTGCTATTGTCTCTATCCATTTGGAAACATAGTCTACTGCTACCAGTATGAACTGATTGTTGAAAGACGATGAAAATGGACCCATGAAGTCAATCCCCCACACATCAAACAATTCAACCTCCAAAATACTGGTTTATGGCATCTCATTCCTTTTGGTCATGTTTCCTACTCGTTGACACCGATTACATGTAGCCACATACACCCTAACATCCTGGTACATGGTTGGCCAATAAAAGCCAGATTGCCACACTTTTGCAACTATCTTAGACGTGCAGAAATGTCCACTACACTCTAAATAATGACAATGGCATAGTATATCATGAATTTCCTCTTGAGGTACACATCTTCTGATCATCCCATCTGCACAATGCCTGTACAATAGAGGCTCCTCCCAAAAGTAATGTTTCACCTCCCACAAGAATTTCTTTCTTTGATGGTAGTTCAAGTCCGGAGGAATAATACCACTAACCAGATAGTTCACTAAATTAGCATACCAAGGAACAACAGCAACCACAAGCAACTTCTCGTTTGGGAAGCTTTCATTGATTGGCACATCTTCTACTTTTGATTGAACCTTCAGCTTGGATAAGTGATCAACTACCACATTCTCCATTCCCTTCTTATCTCGAATCTCTACATCAAACTCTTGAAGTAACAGCACCTACCGAATCAGCCTTGGCTTTGCATCTTTTTTAGTCAATAAGTACTTGATTGCAGCATGGTCCGTATAAACAATCACCTTGGACCCTACAAGATATGATCGAAACTTATCAAATGCAAACACAACAGCAAACAATTCCTTTTCAGTAGTAATTCTTTTTCAGTAGTTGCATAATTTATTTGAGCATTAGTCATAAGTCTACTAGCAAAGTAAATAACATGCAACTTTCTATTTTTTCTTTGGCCTAAAACAGCACCCAATGCAAAATCGCTTGCATCACACATCAGCTTAAACAGTAAACTCCAATCTGGTGCAGCCATGATTGGTGCAGACACCAACTCCTGCTTCAACCTGTTAAAAGAATTTAAACAATCAGTATCAAAATCAAATGCAACATCTTTATTCAATAGGTTACATAGAGATTTTGAAATTTTAGAAAAATCCTTGATAAAATGCCTGTAAAACCCTGCGTGACCAAGGAAACTCCTGACTCCTTTCACATTCATAGGTGGTGGTAATTTCTCTATAACCTCAATCTTTGCTCGATCCACCTTAATACCCCTTGTTGAGATCTTATGGCCTAACACAATGCCTTCTTGCACCATGAAATGATATTTTTCCCAATTTAAGACCAAGTTGGTCTCCTCACAACACTGCATGACTTTAGACAAGTTAGCCAAACAACTGTCAAAAGAAGATCCAAATACAGAAAAATCATCCATGAAAACCTCCATGATATTTTCAATAAAATCAGAAAGAATAGCCATCATGCAACGTTGAAATGTGACAGGTGCATTACATAAACCAAAAGACACCCTTCAAAATGCAAAAGTACCATAAGGATAAGTGAAAGTGGTTTTTTCTTAGTCTTCCGGGGCTATAGGAATTTGATTATATCCTGAATAACCATCTAGAAAACAATAATATTCATACCCAGCAAGTCTTTCAAGAATCTGATCAAGAAATGGCAAAGGAAAATGATCCTTACGGGTAGCACTATTAAGTTGTCTATAATCGATACACACTCTTCACCCAGTCACTGTTCTAGTGGGAAATTCATTATGTTCATTATGCACAATAGTCATCCCACTCTTTTTAGGTACTACATGCACAAGACTAATCCATGAACTATCAGATATAGGATAAATAATTCCTACGTCTAACCATTTAAGAATTTCAGCCCTTACTACTTCTTTCATGTTAGGATTTAACCATCTCTGATTTTCAACAATAGGTTTATGGTTATCTTCCATTAAAATTCTATGCATACATAATGAGGGGCTAATTCCTTTAAGATCTGAAATAGTCCATCCAATGACTCATTTTTATAGTCTCAACACACGTAATAATTTATCAAGTTGAACATTAGATAATGAAGCACTTACAATAACAGGTAAGTTATCATTTTCATCCTAAAAAGCATACCTGAGATGTGGGGGCAATGGTTTCAATTCAAAAATTGGTGCTTGCACATTAGAAGGGGGAGGTAATGATTTACCTTTGCCTAGATTTTCAAAATGAAAACCTTTCTGCCTTGATTTAGTCTATGTGTCCTCCAAAGCATATGCCATTTCTGCAACTTTTAAATTTTCATCATTTGTCATTCCTGCACTCACTAAACATTTTTCAAGAGGTTCTTTAGGATTTTCAAGCTTAAAAACTTCTCTAGTGATTATATCTATAGAGTCAACTTGAAAAACATGGTCAGCAAAAGAAGGATATTTATTTGATTTAAACAAATAAAATTCTATTTCTTCCTCACCAACCTTAAATGTCAACCTATCATTTTTAACATCTATGATAGCCCCAGCTGTGGCCAAGAAAGGCCGACCCAAGATAATAGGTATCTCGGTATCTTCATCCATTTCTAACACAATGAAGTCGACAGGAATGATGAATTTTTTTACCTTGACCAATACATTTTCCAAAATACCTAATGGATACTTTATTGATCGATCAGCTAGTTGTAAAGAAATAGTAGTAGGTTGTAGCTCCTTCAACTCAAGTTTCCTGCACACAGATAAAGGCATTAATGAAATACTAGCACCTAAATCACATAAAGCTCTAGAAAAATCAACTTCACCAATAGTGCAAGGAATTGAAAAACTCCTTGGATCTCTTAGCTTTGGTGGCAGTTTATTTTGAATGACTGCACTGCATTCCTCAGTTAAAGCAATAGTTTCATAATCCTCCAATTTCCATTTATTTGACATAATTTCCTTAAGAAACTTTGCATAAGCATGAATTTATGCTAAGGCATCTGCAAAAGGAATGTTAATATGAAATTTTTTAAACCTTTCAAGAAACTTTTCAAATTGTTTATCAATTTTATTTTGTTTAAGTCTCTGAGGAAAAGGAATGGGAGGCACATAAGGTTTTACTTCTGGTGGCAGTTGTGATTGTGTCTCATTATGCTCAATTTTTTCGGTTTCATTCTCTTTGGTTACCTCTTCATGAGCCACTTCTTCGCCATCACTCACTAACACTTCTTTACTTACCTGACCGAGTTGCTTACCACTTCTCAAGGTAATTACTTGCATTGCTCCTTTGGATTAATCTCTGTTTTGCTAGGTAAATTCCCTTGTCCTCTTGAGTTGAAAGCATTAGCCAATTGACCCATTTGAATTTCTAGATTGCGGTTGTAAGTGGTTAACTGGTCAACTTTGGTTTCCATCCTCTCAATTCTTTCTAAAGTCACATTAGCTAATTTTTCAATAGCTAGCTCCCACGATGGTTTGGTCTCAGGCTGTTGGACCACTCCTTGAGGCCTTGGTTGGAAACCTGGAGGATTGAAAGGTTTTGAGCTGCTACCTTGATTGCCTTGGTCTCTCTAGGAAAATTAGGATGATTCCTCCAGCCTAGGTTGTAGGATTATGAGTAAGGATTGTTCAACTGTTGATGGTGTTGTTGCTGTCTATTTATATTTGACACGAACTGTGCTTGTTCAACTTGCAAACACTCAGAACTAATATGTGCGCCTCCGCACCATTCACAACTTAAAGCAGGGTTAAGGTTAGTAACAGAATTCACATTACCCAACTCACTAAATATTTTCTCCAAGTTATCAACTTTTGCATTTAACATGTTAATGCCATCAATCTCATACATACCTGAAGCTTTCTTTGGCAGACCTCGTTCATTGGACCACTGATAATTATTGGAAGCCATCTCTTCCAACAACTTATTATGTTGCCTCAGTTGACTTGCCCATCAAAGCTCCTCCTGCAGCTACATCTATGGTGATTCTAACTGAATGTGTCAAACCATTATAATAAGTTTGCACAATCAACCATTCAGGAAGGCCATGGTGTGGACACCGTCTCTGTAATTCCTTAAATCTTTTCCAAGCCTCATATAATGACTCACCATCATGTTGCACAAAAGTAGTGATATCATTTCTAAGTTTGGCAGTTTTACCTGGTGGAAAGTACTTATTGAGGAATGCTTGGGATAATGCAATCCAGGTGGTAAATGAGTTGGGGGGCTTGGAATTCAACCATCCTTTGGCCTTGTCTTTCAAAGAGAAGGGAAAGAGTCGTAATCTAAATGCATCTTCACTTACCCCATTCAGTTTAATTGTATCACAGATCTCCAAGAAGTTGGCCAAATGTGCGTTGGGATCTTCATATATATCTCCCCCAAACTGCTCTTGCTGCACCATGTGAATGAGACAAAGTTTGATCTCAAAGTTGTTTGCATTGACTGCAGGTCTAGTTATGCTGGTTTGGTTGCCATTGGTTCTTGGCATGGCATAGTCCCATAGCAACCTCTGATTTTGATTGTTCTGATTTTCTGCCATGACTATTGCTCATTTCTGCTTAAGCCTCTGCTCTTTTCTTAATGCCCGTAAAGTCCATTCTATCTCAGGATCAAATGCTTCAATTAGCTCACGGGTACGTGGCATGCACTATGGCAATCTGCAGCAGTTAACCAAAGAAAAAAAAAATTCTGGCTAAATAATAAATTAAACACAATTGGATTATAATTTACCAACAAATTCACCCGACAACCTTATTAAACTAGAAACACTAAGAACAATAAAATAAAATAAAATAAAATAAAATAATACAATCCAAATTAATAAAGGGAATCATTTGTTTTGATATTGAAAACACCGCTCCCTGGTAACGGCGTCAATTTTCTTGTTGTTGAATCCGCAAGTGTACGGGTCGTGCAAATAAAATAATGATAAGTCGAGTAATGTTTCCACAGGGAGAATGTTCAATTACCAAACCTAACTAATTCTCTTTATTATTTAGACAACTGAATTACCAAGATTAATAATTAATAAGCAGATTATGAAACCAAAGATAGGATTTGGATTTCCTCAATTAAATTATGCTTAACCAAACCAGACTTATTGAATAAATTTCTCAATTCCTTAAGATATTCTGTTATCTCTTTCAAAAATAACAAATTATGCCCGTATTAATCCTTCATCTACTTTCGTGTTTGCAGGATTCTAATACAAACTCATTACGTTCATTACAATTAAAACAAAGATCACAATGATGAGCCCTTATTTCTAAGAAAATACTCAACCAATGACTGATATTTTATGAACTAATATCAATTTTCTACTTTCGCTCCCTCAATTGATACCTTGAGATATGCAATTAGTGATTCATTAATCACATGTAATTCTACCAGATTGCATAAAACATAATCATTCAAAAGTTAAGGATTTAATCAACACAATTTCAATGAATCCATCCTAATCCTAGAATAAGAAATCTAGCAATTCATCATTGACAATTCTAAAACATAAACAAAGGGATCACAGAGAAAAGGAAAGAACTCGTAATGGGAATAGATGAAGCTTGAATCCAGGATTTCTCTCTAGTTTTCTAGCTCCATCCCTCTCAAACTCTCCACCTCCAATGTGCCTTGTAGCCCTTTCTATGAACAACTCCTCTTGCTTTCTGTATTTTTCTTTTCTTCTTCTTCTTAATTTATAAGCTTACAGTCCCATAAAATCAGTCTTTACAATTTTGCAACTTACCCAATTTGTTAGAGAATGTTGATTTTAAGGTAGATTTTGGTCAATTATCTTCCAAATCATTTAGGAATGTAACACCAAGCTTTGAGCTGTCTTGACACCTCTTATTTAGTCCTTATCCAATTCAAAAACCTACCAAATAACAAAAAATAACTAAGAATTAAATAAATTAATAAAATACTTAAAACATTAATTAAATTAAACTAAATGTCCAAGAAAAATTATAAAATTAAAGTAAATATGATCAAGAATGTGCTAATTAATTTCACGTATCAGCATTGCAGCTTCTTCTTCCCACGTGACCTCTTCCATGTCTTGGCTTTTCCTAATTACTTTGACATAGAAGATATCTTGGTTTTAGAGTTTTTGTACCTTTCAACTTGTGATCTCTACTGACACAACTTCGAACGTTAGTTCATCTGTCAAGTCTGGAGGATCTGCAAGCAATATGTGGGGTGGATCTCTGATGTACTTCTTCAAGAGGGAAACGTGAAATACATCATGCACGCATAACATCGACGGTGGTGTAAGCACCCCATTTTTGCTATCCCCAGCATAAGTGAATCCATATGATAAGTTTTTGGCTTTTAACCCAAGGGTTTGTGATTTTTTAATGAACCCCACAGCAGAGTCATAGGCTATTACCTACTTGGATGTATAGGTCATGAAATTATCTTCAAAATGAGACTAGAATCATCAAATTCTGACATCAAACAAGGAAGGTATCATAGTTTGAAAGTGCAGGGGCATTTATGTAATTATCGTATGATGCATGCATTATCATTTAAACTTCAAATCATCATATCTTGATCATCTGATATCGAAATCATATGATTCAAGTACCAATATTCCTTATTTTCAGTCTTTTTCAAAATGGACGTGAAAAATCTCGGGTAGAGGTCACCGGTGGGCCCCATACAAGCTTTCATGTAGAATTATCGATAGAACTTCAATGCTTCATATCTTTGCCGTTCTATCTCCGATTCAGATGATTCAAAGGCTATATTCTTCATTTGTGGTGTTCTACAAAGTGGACATGAAAAATTAAGGACAGAGATCTCCGAAGGGTCCCATGCAAAATTACATGTCGAAATGATCCTTTAATCTTTGAAAATTCATATTTTGGTCACCCCACATCCAAATCAGGTGATTTCAGTTTCAATATGTTCCATTTTTAGTACTCTACAAAGTGGATGTAAAGGATTTTAGGCAGAAGTCTCTGAAGGATCCCATGTAGAATGGTAGATAAATTATCCTAAATTGGCCTGCTTAAACTTCAGAAATTCATAAGTTGACCATTTTATTTCCAAATAAGGTGATTCAACTTCCAATATTCTTCATTTTTAGTGTTCTACAAAGTGAACGTAGAAAATTTGGAGTAAAGGCTATCGAAAAATTTCATGTGGAATGACGGCGGAAATAGACTATGAAATGATAGAAGAAGTCAACTTTGGTCTAAACCCAGCTCAATCCAACTTAGTCCAACTCAGCCCGACCCAACTCAGACCACTCTGGACCAAGTCACGTCGGCCCATATGCATGCACTTTATATATATATTTATCTAATGTATAATATATTATTATATATAATATATACATATGTGTTATAGGTATATTATATTATATATATTAATATATTTATATATATTACATAGAAAAGGATAAGAAGCCGTGAAGAAGGAGAAAAGGAAAGAAAGGAAGAAAGCCGAGAGAGAGAGAAGAAAAAAAGAAGAAAAAAGGAAAGAAAGGAAGAAAACCGAGAGAGAGAGAGAAGAGAAAAGAAAAAGGAAAGAAAGGAAGAGAAACCGAGAGAGAGAGAGAAGAGAAAAGAAAAAGGAAAGAAAGGAAGAGAAGCCAAGAAGAAGGAGAAGAAGGAAAGAAGAAGGAAAGAAAGGAAAGAGAGAAAGAGAGGAAAAAATGTGAGGAAAAGGAGGATTCTCCAGAAGAAGGAGAGAAAAAGGAAAGAAAGGAAGAGGAAGGAAGAAGAGAAGGAAAGAAAAGAAAAAAAGGAAAGAGAGAAAGGAAAAAAAATGTGGAAGGGAGGGAGATTTTCTAGAAGGAGGAAGGAGAAGAGGAAAGAAGAGAAGAAGGAAAAAAGAGGAAAAGGAAAGAGAGAAAGAGAAAATGTGAGGAGGAAGGTTTTTTTTCCAATAAGAAGAAAAAGAAAAGGAAGGAAGGGGAGATTTTTGAGAAGAAGGAAAGAGAGAAAAGAGAGAAAGAGAGAGAGGCCGTAAGAGAAAAGAGGGAAAAGAGAGAGGCCGTGAGAGAAGAAGGAAAGAGAGAAAAGAGAGAAAAGAGGGAGAGGCCGTGAGAGAGAGAGAGAAGAGAAAAAAAAACATGGGAGAGAAGAGAGAAAGGAGAAAAAGGAGAGAAAAAGGGAGAGAAAAAAAGAGAAAAAAAGGAGAGAGAGCCATGAGAAGAAGAAAGAAAAGGAAAAGGGAAGAAGAAGAGAAAGAAGAAGAAGGCAGAGAGTTAGAGAAGAAAGGAGCAGAGAAGAGGAGGAGGAGGATTCACCTTCAGAAATCTTGATATGATCTCCAAAAAATCCCACATCAAAGGTTTCGCTCCATTTGAGCACAAGGTTGGTACTCTAAAATAAATTTAGTGGTCTTTAGATGGTTTGAATGTTGATTTTGGTTGAAGAGGCTCATTTTCATCGATCAGGAATGCCCTATTGCATGCATGTTGATGTTAGAATGCTCATGTCTAATATTTTTTATGTATGATAATTTTTTTAAATTATTCGATGATGAAGATTTGAGTGCTATATGATGATTTTTGATGTTTTTGATAAATTCTACAAAGTGGATTTCTGATCTAAAATTTCCAAATTTAGAATCCAAATTTGGGACGTACATCTCATGTGATTTTGTTTAGATTTTGAAGCCCAAATTTTTATGAGATTCTCTCTGATATGTTAGAAGACTCCCCTAAAAATTTCGTTCCATTTGAAATTGGAAAAGTTCATCAAAAAAATTCTCCATTGGCATTGCTGCCCTACTCGGGTATAATGCAATCCCCTATCAGAAAATCTCTAAAAAAGGATCTTATGGTCATAATCAGAAAAATAAATTTGTACCAAATTTTTAGATAAAGAAGTCTTATAAAAAATGGCACTAGTTTTGGATTTTTTTCAATTTTTCATTGAATTGATATTGATTTTTGAAGTGCATAGTGCTCTGTTTTTGAATCTGTTAGGATATACTGATTGGCATGACTGAAAAGTATCTTTTTCACAATGAGAATTTTTTGTTTGCATTTTTTTTCTTAATGAAATTTTAGATCTATCAATTATCTACATGGAAATATGTTTTGATTTAATTTTCATTAAGTATGCGATTTTATATGGAATTTATGGTGCAATTGGTCAAAAATCTGGAACAGACTTGACTAGTGCACATATCCGGTCTTGTGGCATTCATTTGACCTGATTTCGTCCCCTGTTGGGATTGGATGCTTTGAGACAAAAGTTATCTTTCTAAATCTTCTCTGTAAGGGTATGTTTTGAGGTTAATTATGATATATTTATGTCTCCATATGCCCATTATGCTACAGGGTGACAGAATCTGTCACCATGCATGTGTACTAAATTGTGAAATATTTTTGACCCATATGTGTTCTCTGTTGGGATTCGACCCCTTCAGATGAAATGTAGCATGTCAAGTCATCTTTCTGTAAAAAAAAAGGCTTAATTTGAGTTACAGAAGACCTACTTATGGTCATTTTGGTGTAATATGACAGAATTTGAAATCAGTTCCTAGTTTGTGCAATACTTTAAACTTTGTGTGACAATTTTGACATTTTTGAGTCATTATTTATTTCAAATGTCTTCATAAAAGTTACAATATTTTCAAAAAACTTCTTGAGCATATATTTTTGATAATTTTGGATTTTCAGAAAGGTTTCATTGATGTCTCATTTTACTGTAATATGCAATTGATTGCTTGAGTGATTTGGTGAATTCTACCATGTTTGATTACATACTTGCTACATTTAGAGTGTTAAATGCCATATTTGGATAAATTGCCACATTTAGAATACTCACATGCTTTGTTTGGATTGCTCACATACCATGTTTGCCATATCCATGTGTTGCTGTATTTGATAGAATAAATAGATTTTTTTGCCATATTTAACAATATCTTGATAATTACCATATTTAGACATGCCATGTTTAGACTTGCCATGCTTAGATTATAGCATAGTAAGCTTTACCATGTTTAAATAGTTTTTATGATATCATATGCTATGTTAGGGAGATTTTCATAATCTTGCTATATATTGTGTTAGTTACCATAAACATCATACATGCCATGCTTAGATAGAATATTCTATTTGTGGCAATAATTTCATTTTTTACAACATCCTAGTCGAACTCCCATGTATGCACACTTCTAGAAGACAATCTAGGCGTGGGGACGTGTATTAGCACCCACATTCTTGGGAAGGGTATAATGGGAAATAATAAAAATCTTAATAAAGAAAGAGAATGCTTTGCCAAACCTTCTAAAATTAGAGCTTAGGATGAAAAGGGTAGCTCAGAACGATTTCTGCCCCTCAGTAAATCCTAAACCTAGAATAGGTTCTATATCCTAAACCTAGAATAGGTTCTCTACCCTAAACCTAGAATAGGTTCTCAATCCTAAACCTAGAATAGGTTATTTTAACCATTTTCGAACTACGTAGATTCTGATTCCTAGGTCAAACCCTAGGATACGTAGGCCATTTGGGAGAATCCCAAATTCTGATCCATACCTTAGTCCACTCGAACTATCCATAGATCCACTAGGAGATCCATCCACATTTTTAACCCAAATAGGGTTATCTACATTTAGACCCAGAAAGGGTTATCCATTCTTAGATCCACTAGGACTATCTATCAGTTCGTATGACTATCCAGATCCTAACCCATAGGGTTTCTCATCCTTTCAAGCATAAATTTTAACTTAAACAATGAACTTAATCATGCACAAGCATAAATCACAGCCATGAACTTTAATCACACATGAACTATGATGGTGAACCTGCTTTTTAGAATAATTTCGTGATACATAGGCAATCTGATGGATACAGATTTGGTTCAATGATATCAAACCACTTGGTTTGGTTCGATTTAATAAATAGAGTCTAGCATAGGAAAGGCATAGGAGATTGATTTCGATCGGATGGTTTGGGTGCCTAACCCCTTCCCATAACTGTAACCTGACGCTTACCCAATCTCTGATGGATCAGAAATCTAATCTAAGGGTCATGAGTCAATCAAAGTCTTACCTTAGGGTGAGATTTCACATTTCTAAGGTCCTAGACCTTAATCTAGGTGGCGACTTCCAAATAAAATTACGATCTTTGTCCTCATAGGTGGCAATTCAAGCTGGTATGCCACCTTGCCGCATCTTGCCAAAATTTCATATAGTCCCTCATATTTAGGACATAACTTTTCCTTCTTATTGAACCGTTTAAGGCCTCTCATAGGTGATATCTCTAGGAATACTTTGTCACCTACAACAAACTCATGATCTCGGCGTCTATTGTCTGCTTAATTCTTCTATCGAACTTGAGCAGTCTTTACCCTCTCTTTGATCTTATCTACCACTTGACAGGTTTTTGTAATGAATTTTGGCCCCACTATTCTTCGTTCACCAATCTCATTCCAAAATAAAGGGGTTCGACATTTCCTACCGTATAATGCCTCATAGGGTGGCATTTGTATGGTACCTTGGTAATTGTTGTTTTAAGCAAACTCAATCAATGGTAGCTTTTCATCCCAAGCTCCCTTGAAATTAATCGCACATGCTCAGAGCATGTCCTCTAAGATCTGAATTATCCTCTCTAATTAACCATCCATCTGAGGATGAAAGGCTGTACTAAAATTCAACTTAGTGGCCATAGCTATCTGTGGTCCCTGCCAAAACTTGGAAGTAAAGCGATGATCTTTATCTGACACTATGCTCTTAGGTACACCATGGATTTGACTATATTATCCATGTACAGTTTGGTCGGTCTCTCTAAATTATATTGAGGTTTGATCGCTATGAAACCAATTGTCTTTGTAAGGCGATCTACAATCACCCAAACTACGTCAACTGATCTGGGAGTCAATGGTAATCCAGTAACAAAGTCTTTAGTGATGCAATCTCATTTCCATGCTAGTTCAGGTAGTGGTTGTAGTAAACCTACTGGTCTCTGTCTTTTGGCCTTTACTTGCTGGCACTTTAAATACTAAAACATGTATCAAGCTACATCTGCTTTTATTCCTCTCCACCAGTACAGTCTTTTTAGATCATGATACATGTTGGTACTTCTGAGATGTATTGAATAAGGAGTAGAATGTGCTGTCTCTAAGGTCCAAATCTTCACTTTCAAGTATACATAACCTACCTCTATATTTTGAGTATCTTCTTCGCATCTAAGATAAAGTCAAGGTTAGGTTTACCCTTCTCCAAGTCTTTTTGCACTGTCCTTAGATACGGGTCTTATAGAATTGCTTCTTTCACCTTGTCCATCAAATTTGGTAGAATCTTTAATGTGGTGAACATAAGTGAAAACTTGTGGATCAACCCTTGCTCTATCGGGTCATCCAGAGATTCCAGTATGTGTTACAATATCCTTGTCAGAGGCTGATACCTCGTAGCATAGAGCGGCATTCGTACTAGGTCCTCCTTTTGGCTACAATATTCCTTTTCTGCTCAATGCATTTGTTACTACGTTGGCCTTCCCTGGATGATATTAAATGTTGTAGTCATAATCCTTCAACAATTCTAACCACCTTCTCTGTCTCATGTTCAACAACTTCTGAGTAAAGAGATAGGTAAGGCTCTTATGGTCTGACTTAATCTAAAATTTTTCATCGTACAAGTAGTGTCTCCAAGTTTTAATTGCATGTATCACCGCTGCTAACTTCAAGTCATGTGTAGGATAATTCTTTTCGTGCTCCTTTAGTTACCTTAAGGCATAGGCAATTACTTGTTCCCCTTGCATTAGAACACATCACAAGCCCAATTTGAAAGCATCTGAGTATAGAGTGAACGATTGCCCTGGTACTGGAATGGTCAAGATGGGAGCCAATATCAACTTTGACTTTAGAGTCTGGAAACACTCTTCACACTTGTCAGTCCAAACAAACTTTTTTCCTTTCTTTGTTAACTTGGTAAGAGACACTGCGATCCTTGAGTAGTCCTCCAAAAGTTGTCTATAGTAGCCAGCTAATCCCAAGAAACTTCTTATCCCTGCAACATTCTTAGATGCTTCCCACCCTACGATTGCTTCGATCTTGTTAGGATCCACTTTTATTCCTTCTAACAAAACCATGTGGCCCAAGAAGGTCACTTCGTTCAACCAGAACTCACACTTCTTAAACATAGCGTAAAGCTTCTCCCTTCTCAACCATTGTAAGGCTGCTCTAAGATGCATTGCATGAGTCTCATTGTCCTTGGAGTAAACCAAAATGTTGTCTATGAAGACAATGACCAAAGTATCCAACATATCATGAAACACCTGGTTCTGAATGCTGTCTTAGGAATGTCACCGTCTTTGATCTTCAGCTGATGATAACCTGATAGAAGATCAATCTTAGAAAACACTTTTGCACCTTGCAACTAATCAAATAAGTCATCAATCTGAGGCAACAAATATCAGTCGCTGATAGTGAGATTGTTCAATTCTCGATAATCTATACACCGTTGAACACTACCATCTTTCTTCTTCACGAATAGGGTGCTCCTCATGGTAAAATACTTAGTCGTATAAAACCCTTGTCCAACAACTCCTATAGTTGAGTCTTCAGTTCCTTCAGTTTTATAGGAGCCATTTGGTAGGGTGCTTAAACAATGGTACCGACCTTGGTAGGAGATCTATTACAAATTCAGTTGCTCGGTCAGGTGGCAATCCAGGTAAGTCTTCTGGAAACACATAGGGAAACTCTTGCAATACTTTAATGTCTTCCATCCGCATTGCTTTCGTTGTAACGTCTACCAAAAATACAAGGTGGCCAATTCCATCCTTCTCAACACATCTCTTTGCTTTGAGAGCAGAAAGGATGAGCTTCCGCTTCCTAGGCAATTTGCTTCCAGTAAAATCAAATTCTGTGCCATTTTTACCCTGAATGACAACTTATTCTCAACATCTAACAACTTTACTGAATGTTGAGCTAATCAGTCCATTCCCAAAATAAGGTCAAAGTCTGCCATCTCAAGTTAAACTAGGTTTGCTTCCAAATCCCGTCCATCAATACGAACTGGACATGGTTCGTAGCATTCATCTAACACTACCTCTAGTCCAAAAGGTAATTGTACTAGTAATTTTTGGTCTAAAGGTTTGACGGGTACGTCTATTCTTTTTCCAAACTAGATAGACACAAAAGAATGGGTGGCCCCAGAGTTAAAGAGAACTCTAACAGGTACACTAGCTATAATTACAGCACTTGTAGTTTTACCTATGTTTTAGTCTACATGCTCACACAAGTGTACTATAAATATTGATTAGGTCATACCTGTAACTACATCAGGCGATGCGACTATGTCTTCAGAGGTCACAATGTATACCTTTCCTTGTTGTAACTACTTCTTAGGTTGAGGGCATGTCTTTGCATAATGCCCCATCTGGTTGCAGTTGTGGCACTTAATATTTCTAGCCTGTCCACCTTTTTGTTGTGCATTAGTTGGGGTAGCCTTGGCTGGTCCTACCGTGTTCTATGGCCTGAATGGTTGAAAAGACTTTAAGTTTCCTCTAGTTGACGTATCATTGTTAGGCCTTTTTAGTCCACAATTCTGAGCGAAGAAGCTCTCCTTCTGACTAGACTCCATAACTCAAGCAATCTGTACTGCTTTATTGTATATCTTCTTCTCTAGACCCAACACGTGCTCACGGATACTACCCCTAAATCTCATGGAGAACCGTCAGGTCTTTGTATCTTCTTCTTGCATACTGGTAGGGGGTGAAGAAGAATAGTTCTTCATACCTCTGCTGGTATGTGTCCACAGTCATTTGTCCCTAGTGCAGACTCAGAAATTCCCTCTCCATCTGATTTTTGAAGCTTTTAGGGAAGTACTTCTCAAAGAATACCTCCTTGAATATATCCCAAGTCATCTTAGCATGCTTGGTCATCAGATAGGTGCGGGTAGATCGTGGTTCACACCCTCCCTTAGCATGTAGGTGGCCCATATGACCTTTTCTTCTTTCGTTATGACCATCATTAGAAAGGTCTTCTCTAGTTCGTCTATCCATTGTGTTGGCTACAATGGGTTTGATTCCTTGCCTGAAAATGTCTAGGGCTTCATCTTCATGAACCATTCGACTAACCTTGCTAGATCATTCTGCCTTGGAATAACCATTACCACCTTGAATACACCCTAGTTCTGTACTAGGGTGTTCAATACTAGAATCTACTGTTGATGCTGTTGGGCTGCAGGGATGGTATTACTGCCCACTGGTGCAGTATTAGTTTGGCCTTGCGGTGTTGGTATAGTATTGGCAGTGGATAGCACAGTAGTGCCCAATGAAGCTCTCAACTCCATCAATACCTGATGCTGTTCTTGCACTTGACAGGCCAAGTTATTCATGACTGTAGCCAAGTCCCCTGGTGGTCTAGGTAAATAAATTATTTTGGTTGGCCTGGTCAATTGCCCCTTGATTTGCCCCCGTTAGATTTTCATTGTTCAGGGTCTGCTCAGTTAAGATTTCATTTTCATTCCCCGCTCTAGGTAGTGGTGGTAGAGTCAGGTTTTGGCCCCTTCGACTACCTCTACGAGTACAACCTACCATTTCAATTTAATACTGTCAAAAGATCTGTAGGGCCAATATGTATGAGATAGTTGTTTAATATATTGACAATTTATGGGGTTACTCCCACACAATGCATGAAAATCCCAGCAAAAACTAAGCAACATAACATATATAAGCATAAAATTATCCAGTCGCCCTTGACCGGTCGTAGGTTTGAGATACTTTGATCCATCGGTTAGTTTACCAGACATATTCGGTAAGTTTTAAAAATTTATCCGGTGACTGTCTAGTCTGTCATTTAGCCATGCCGAACATCAATCTAGACAAACCTTGTAACACTTCCTGAGAATGTCCGGTCGTACGTCTGGTCAACTTTTTGATCGTACTTAGAAATCAAAAAGTCTGACTAGACAATAAAAAATCACTTCGATTTTGAGTCATTTTCTCACTTTTCTTTCTTCGGTTTCTCTGAGTTGCGACTCTATCGACTCCGGTGAGTTGCTACAGTCCCTCCGGTTAAATTTAAAGGTGTTTTGCTCCGGTCCAAGTGTGTAGCATCATCTCAGAGGTAAGTCTCTTCCTCTTAACCTTCTCTTTTGAAAATTTTTATAGGGTTTCAATGTACCTTTTTTTAGTTTTTCTTGGATTACAAATTTTCCATCCTTAGAAAACTTAGTTTCGTTGCTTAGAATCACTATTGGGGCTCAACAAATGAAAGCCCTCAATCAATTTGGGGGTTTCATTGGTGGGTTTATTGAAAACCCAAAAAATTTGAGTTTTTGCCCTAGATTTTGGAGAAAATCCCCAAAATTCGAAATTATTGTGTTTTTCATAAAATTTGTCTTTCTTGCTTGTTAATTTATCATTGTAGGATGGTTGGTAACCCATGTAAATCCTCCTATCCATGAATTGGGCGAGTTCGAGTCTTTTACCTATTTTATGTCGTTATGCTGTCGAATTTTCTAAAATTTTGACTAATACTTGTTTATTGTGTTTTTATTCGTGCAGGTTATCATGTCTAGACATAAAGCAGTTGCCAAAAACGTGGCACCCCCTGGTTCTCAGGGGCCACCCCACCCACTAGGTTGTATGATGGGCGTCAATTTTGGTCGAGAAAGGCTTAGGCTCCTATACCCTTGGTTCCAGGGTAAGAGCATTGAGGTGGGGATGTTCATGAACCTACAGGAACTAGACAAGCTGGATGCAATAGCAGCGTTCGGTGCGTTGGGTTGGCTGTCAGTGACCTAGTATCGAACATCCACCCGTCCTGATTTGGTGAAGCAGTTCTACTACAACTTGTAGTTTAAGGGAAACCTCAACAATTTCGAAAGAGATAGGGGAGCTTCGCATCTCCAGCAGGGTGAAGGGCGTAAATATTTTGTTTAACACCCAGGAGCTGGCAAAGTTGTTGTGTCACACCCCAATTCTGATCCAACCAGAATGGTGTGAGTGAACCATCATCGAACCAACGGTTCACACCAGGATCTCGAATAGGCCGTGTCCACTCATACAAACCATCACACATAACCACAATCAGAATATAATAGTACATCGGAAGTCTTTTAAATATAATGAACTGAGAATCTATTGATAACTTTAAATAAAATATCAAATTATTCAAATCCAAACAAATAACTATAATATCATTACATCTCTTTAATCCAATCGAAAATAATAAAAATAAATAAAAATCCAATCAAAGGTACACGCAGAAAGGGCACTCGCATGAAGCGTCATGCTCATCCTCTCCTGCCTGTACATCCAACGCAGCAACACCACCATAAGCCGGAGCATTCATGTAGTCATCCACAGTGTAACCTGCATCAACATCTAAAACATGTATATATACAAAGGGTGAGCTCACAACACAGCTCAGTAAGACAATCAGACAGTTTCACAATATTATGCATGAGTAACAATCAATTTTATGCTGTGGTCTGGTTTTAAGTTTGCAATGTGCTATAGAAAGGTTTGGTGGCCCCCGCACCTCTATACACGAGTGTGTGACACCTCATGGTTCACACCCCCATTGGCCCACATGCACCCATCATGGAATAGAGATAGAGCTAAGATACCCACATACCTCCCCTGATACTCTACCCATACCAGTACCTAAGCCCCTACTGGCCAGGGCTCGCAAACTGGGCTCGCAACTAACCAATCCTATATGTCATCAATGTATGCTCTATCCCAGCACAGCCGTCTACGGCATAGAGATAGAGCTAAGGCATTCCCACACCTCCCCTGATGCCCTATCCGCAACTAACCCACTAGGATAGAAACAATACGCAGGTAGACCCTATCCCAACATAACTCCTTACGGCATAGGGATAGAGCTAAAGCATCGTGGACAAGCCAGCGTCGACTCGGAGACCACAGTGCCACATAACAATGGCCAGGCCAACATCAATATCGGAGACCACCGTACCACGACCTTCCCCTGATGCCCCACCCGTACCAAGCATGTTAAGACAGAATACTACAAAAAAATGTGCTAATGTGAAGAGCGATCCCAGGCCCATGCCCCACTCCACACACTAACGAAAACAATCACATGCTTAACAACCGCATCCTAACAATGCATGAACAATAATAATAACTGAAAGTAAAGGATGGCATGTGAATATGCACAAACAACACATCTCATATAATCAGGTGATTAACAACAATTTACTGTCCATTAATTATTAGGTTTAGGTCAGATTCCCTTACCTGACACTCGTTCGATAACTTGCTCCACGTCGCAAGATCCAAATGATATGTCACAAAGTCCTACAATATTATTAGAGTTTCACATTGGTCGGAAACCAACACGGTTACAAAATACCCTCACAGAGCTGACCAGTGGCATATACCGGTCGCTGCTCTGTGGGGAAGACTGGCGGCCGGTATGGTCAGCCGGTCCCCACAGACCAGCCTCCCGAGGGATACCGGTGGCAACATACCGGTCGCACCATGTGCAACCGGTATAGTCGACCGGTATGACTCTGGAAGACCATACATGGGTTTTCGACTGCCGTCGATCATCCTCCATGGATTTCCAAGGTTCCTCCTATCCATTCTAAGTCTAAACTTGGAGTTAGAGTTATCCCCAACTCATTCAAGTCTCGTTTCGATGAATATCATCTCGAAACACGAATTTAGGGTTTGACGACAACTTAGGGTTTATTGGCCAATTTAGGGTTTTAGATCAATACCTCCTTTGCATGGTATTGATCCACCCACACAAATAACATAGGATAAGAAGAATAGTTAAAACACTTACCGTTGACTGGCGTAGCGTGAGCTTTGTCGAACGGTAATGGCAGCACCTTCTTCTTCTTCCTAGCTCCTTTTCCTTTCCAACCTCTTTCTCTTCTCTAGGGTTTGCGAGAGACAATGGAAAGGATTTGAGGAGACTTAAGGGTGTATTTATAGGCTAAAAATAGGGTTTAGTAACCGTACTAGGATTAGGAAACTTCTAGGATTCAAAATCAAGAAAATGGGACCCGCAGAGACCAATTTCTAGATCCCCGCACTTAGCTGCGCAAGCCATACCGGTCGACCAGTACCAAGACCGGTACCATCGACCGGTCAACATCAAATGATGACTATTGGTCGTCTTTGGTCCGATTTCATAACTGTTTGTCATCCGCTTATCTTGTCTAGCCCGGTGATGATCCAAAGACCTGCTACGACACAAAACCAAGGTTTAGACCGGGTTTACGGAGTGTGGGTCTTACAACTCCCCCACCCTTAAAAGAAATTTCGTCCCCGAAATTTGCATGTAGGTTTCACAACTCCCCCACCCTTAAAAGAAATTTTGGCCTCAAAATTTGAACGTACCTTGATCGTCGAAAAGGTTAGGGTACTCCTTCCTCATTGCGCTCTCCTCTTCCCAAGTAATTTCCTCCACATTTTGGCTTCTCCAATACACCTTCACATAATGGATATCCTTGGTTCGAAGTTGCTGTACTTTTCGACTTGAGAGAATCACAGGCACCACTTCGAATGTTAAGTCTTCGGTCAAGTCTGGGGGATCAGCGGTCAAGATGTGCGATGGATCTCTGACATACTTCTTCAGTAATGATACGTGAAACACATTATGAACACTGGACATAGATGGTGGTAGAGCCAATTGATATGCTAAATTACCATGTTGGGTCAATATCTCATACGGTCCGACATACCTGGGGCAAAGCTTCCCCTTTTTACCAAACCGTTTCAGAGCTCGCACCGGTGACACCTTCAAGAATACTTTGTCACCCACTGCAAACTCCAGATCTCGACGTCGATTATCCGCATAGTGCTTCTGTCGAACTTGAGCTGTCTTTACTCTCTCCTTGATCTGATCAATCACTCGGCAAGTTTCTTCAACAAACTCCGGTCCTATAATTCTTCTTTCTCCCACCTCGTTCCATAATAGAGGTGTACGACACTTCTTCCCATAGAGTGCTTCATATGGGGCCATCTGAATTGTAGCCTGATAACTATTGTTGTAAGCGAACTCGATAAGTGATAGCTTCTCATCCCAAGCTCCCTTGAAATCTATTGCACAAGCTCAGAGCATATCTTCCAAAATTTGAATAGTTCGCTCTGACTGTCCGTCCATCTGAGGGTGAAAAGCTGTGCTGAACTTCATCTTGGTTCCCATTGCTTTCTGTAATCCTTCCCAGAATTTTGATGTAAAACGGAGATCTCTGTCAGATACTATAATCTCTGGAACGCCATGAAGTCTGACTATATTATCAACATATAACTTGGCCAGTTTCTCCATGGTATACTGAGGTCTGACCGTAATAAATTGAGCTATCTTGGTGAGTCGATCCACTATAACCCAAACTGCATCCACTGACCTTGGTGTCAAAGGTAAGCCAGTGACGAAATCCATAGTAATGCAATCCCACTTCCATGCAAGTTCCGGTAATGGCTGTAGTAAACCTGTGGGTCTCTGCCTTTCTACTTTAACTTGTTGACAATTCAGACACTGAAACACAAAACGAGCTATATCTGCTTTCATACCCCTCCACCAATATAGTCTTCTTAGATCATGGTACATTTTGGTACTTCCTGGATGTACCGAATATGGGGTGTAATGAGCTTCAGTCATAACTCGGTCTCTGATATCGCAGTCTTCGCTCTCAGGTATACATAACTGTCCATGATACCTGAGTACCTTGTCTGAATCCAAGGTAAAGTCAGGATTGCTTGCACCCTTCTCTAAGTCTTCTTGCACCGTCTTGAGATGAGGATCCTGTAGGATTGCTACCTTGACTTCATCAACTAGATCCGGTGAGATCTTCAATGCGGCGAACATCATAGTGAACTTATGAATCAAGCCTTGCTCAACTGGATCTTCTGCAGTCTTTATAGTATGTCCTTCGTCAATTTCCATTGAACTTGAGGCTGCAGCACACAATGCAACATTTGTACTTGGCCCGGCCTCAGGTTTCGATGCCCACTTTCTGCTTAAGGCGTCAGCCACAACATTTGCTTTGCCCGGATGGTACTGGATGTCACAATCATAACCTTTCAAAAATTCCAGCCATCTCCTCTGTCTCATATTCAGATCCTTCGAGTGAAAAGATAAGTTAAGCTCTTGTGATCTGACTTAATCTGAAACTTCTCACCGTACAAGTAGTGTCTCCAAGTCTTGATTGCATGTATAACCGCTGCTAACTCCAAATCATGCGTAGGATAGTTCTTCTCATGCTCCTTTAACTGTCTTGATGTGTAAGGAATCACGTGTTCTCCTTGCATCAATACACACCCAATACCCGACCCTGAAGCATCCGTATATAAAGTAAACGGTACGCTTGGTTCTGGGATGGTTAAAATAGGTGCAGAGACTAGTTTTCACTTCAAAGTCTGAAAGCACTTCTCGCACTCATCCGTCCATATAAATTTCTCTCCCTTCTTGGTCAATCTGGTGAGTGGAACAGCGATCCTGGAGTAATCTTCCACGAATCTTCTATAATAACCAGTCAACCCAAGGAAACTACGAATTTCCGCAATAGATTTTTGTGCTTCCCATCCTACTATAGCAGCTATCTTGCTTGGATCAACCTTGATACCGTCTTCAGATACAACATGGCCCAAGAAAGCCACTTCCTTCAGCCAAAACTCACACTTCTTGAACTTAGCATAAAGCTTCTCTTGTCTCAGCCGTTGTAGGGCTGCCCTCAAGTGCGATGTATGAGTCTCCATGTCCTTAAAGTAGATCAATATGTCATCGATGAATACGATGACCGAAGTGTCCAACATATCATGAAACACTCGGTTCATCAGTTCCATAAACGACGCTGGAGCATTGGTCAACCCGAAAGACATAACTAGAAACTCATAATGCCCATACCTCGTCCTAAAAGCAGTCTTCGGAATATCTCCAGCCTTGATCTTCAATTGGTGATACCTTGATCGGAGGTCGATCTTTGAGAAAACCTTTGCACCCTGCAGCTGATTGAACAGATCATCGATCCTAGGCAAAGGATATCGATTCTTGATCGTCAACTTGTTCAGCTCACGGTAATCAATGCATAGCCTTACACTTCCGTCCTTCTTCTTGACGAATAATACCGGTGCTCCCCAAGGCGATATACTAGGTCGTATGAAGCCCTTATCCAACAATTCTTGTAACTGGGTCTTCAACTCCTTTAACTTGGTCGAGGCCATTCTGTATGGTGCTTTAGACACCGGCGCCGAACCTGGCATAAGGTCTATCACAAATTCTATAGCCCTGTCTGGTGGTAAACCTGGAAGATCTTCTGGAAATACATCTGGAAACTCTCGTACCACCTCTAGATCTTCCATCTTTGGCACCTCGGCAGTGATGTCGACTACAGATACCAGATACCCCACTCCCCCTTTCTCTAAGCATCGCTTGGCTTTTAGGGCGGAGAGAATCAGCTTCCGCTTCCAAGATAGCTTGATCCCCGCAAAGCTATACTCCCTTCCCTCTTTGTCAGTAAGCACAAGCTTCCTTTCACCACATAGAAGGACGGCTGAATGACGGCCTAGCCAATCCATTCCCAGGATGACATCAAAGTCTGCCATCTCGAGTATTATTAGGCTTGCTTCTAAGTCTCGGCCCTCAATACATACAGTACATGGTGCATAATATTCGGTCAAAGCCACTTCGACTCCTAGTGGAGAGAGAACTATCAAGCTTGGGTTCAGGTGCCTGATTGGTAACTCCATTCGCTTCCCAAAAGAAATCGAAACAAAGGAGTGCGTGGCCCCATAGTCAAATAGTACTCTGGCAGGTATACCAGCTACATTTACAATTCCTGGAAATTTTTATTATTATCCCTTAGTTCTATATGCGCATACACACAATGAAAATAGTAAGCCAAATAGTAAGGGATAGAGTCGTACCCGTGACCACATCCGGTGATGCGGCTGCCTCTTCAGTGGTGACCGCATAAACTTTTCCTTGTTGGGGCGGTTGCTTCTTAGGTAGAGTGCAGGTCCTTGCAATATGACCCACTTGCTGGTAGTTGAAACACTTCATATTCGGGTTGTATCCAGCATTCTGTGGCACAGGTGGTGCCGCATTGTTCCTTGCAGGCACTGCAGTGGTCGGAGCCCTGTATGGGCGGAATGGTCTAATATTACCACCACCCGAACTCTCACTAGCAGGTCTCTTCACTCCCCTGTTCTGAGCAAAGAAGCTGTCCCTCTGACTGGACTCTATCACTCTCGCAACCTGCACAACCTCGTTGTAGATCTTCTTGTCCAAACCCAAGATGTGCTCTCTGATGCTTCCACGTAGTCCCATAGTGAACCTACGCGTCTTGGTCTCTTCCTCTTGCATACTTGCCGGTGCGAAGACGAATAGCTCTTCGTACCTCTACTGGTAAGCATCCACGGTCGACTGAGATTGCTGTAGGTTGAGGAACTCCTTCTCCATTTGATCTCTGAAACTCTTCGAAAAGTATTTATCGAAGAAGACAGCTTTAAACACTTCCCAACCCACCAGTGTATACTTAGTTTCCAGATATGCCCGTGTAGAATTCCACCAAGCATTTGCATCTTCTCTTAGCATGTGAGTAGCAAATAACACCTTTTCCTCCTCTGTACATGTCATCAGACGGAAATTTTTCTCCATTTCTCCAACCCACTGTGCTGGCCACAATGGTTTCCCTGTTCTACTAGTGAATGATGAAGGCTTCAACTTCAGGAATCTATCCACCGCCCTACTCAGATCATGCTGTCCCTGCGTGTCTACTCCGTACCATGGTGGTGGATACGGATAAGCTCCCGGGTAAACAGAAGGCGACGGAAACTGATGCGGTGGTGGTACGTTCTGTGCTTGGCCCATCGGCCTTGGACTACCCTGCATCGGCTGTGAGGTATTTTTCTCTCCAGACTCAGGCGTACCTCCCGTGGGAACAGAACCTGTTGGCCTGAGCATCTTCAGTACCTCGCTCAGGAACTCCTTCTGTTGAGCTTGCATCTGATATACCAGGTTTGTAACAATGGTGTCAGAATCCATGTGAGGTGGTCCAGGTAAATTTGTTGGTACTTCTGGAACCGGTTCCTCCTCCACTTCCAGACTTGGCTCTCTAACATGGTCTTGTTCAACCTGTTCCTCCTCTAGGCGCATCCTAGCCTGATGACGCTTCCGACCCCTACGACCGTTTCCTCCCACCATCTCAGACTATTCTGTTTGGATCTGAGAAGAAGACATAACACGTGAGAACCACAATAATAGTAGTGTTAGTCTTGAATAATACGGGGGAAATAGTCGAGAAGTAAAATTTCAATTTACACAAATTTTAATAAAAATTTTAGGAAATTTTCTAACTTTTCTGGTGCATACCGGTCGTAGCATACCGGTCGCACCTCTGTACACAAGGTTGCGACCGGTATAGTCGACCGGTCAGAATTTAATTTCTGACCGAGACATTGCGGTCGCATGTCTGGGAGATATCGGTCGACACTCTGTATACAGTGTTGCGACCGGTATAGTTGACCGGTCAGAATTAGAATTCTGACCGAGACATAGCAGTCGCACACCTGGGGTGATACCGGTCGACCGGTATAGGCAAAAACCGTCGACCGGTATGCCCAAATTGGCTTTAAAATCGCGAAAAAGTGAGAATTTCTCACTTTTTCTTTTCTTCTTTCTCTCCGGTGGCGATTCTCCTCTGGGTTCCGAGTTGCTACAGTCCGATCGGTGCCTTTAGAAGCCGATTTCTTCCGTTCCAAGCGTAGAACATCGTCTCCAGGTAGGTCTCTTCCCTCTCTTTCATGATTTTATAAATTTTCCATATCGTTTATATGTAGAAATTTAGGTTTTTCATTGTTCGAGATGTTTCAACCGTAGGAACTCTTTTCCTTCGGCTAGGAAAGGGTTTAGGGACCCCCAAGAGCAAAATCCCTCAACCAATTTGGGGTTTCACCTAATGGTTTGCTAGAAAATTGAATTTTTCACCTTTTTGACTTAGGTTTTCCATTTTTTCGAAAATTCTTGATTTTTCTCAATTTCTTGAAATTTCTCGTTGTAAATGCCTGTGATTGATTTGTTGAAGAGTGTGGGGGTTATGTAAGTCCTCCTCCCCATGTTTCTGGGTGAGTTCGAGGCTTTTTCCCCATTTATAGTCATTATGCTGTCGAAATTTCGACAATTTCTAATGTTTTATCTTGTTTTCTTTTGTTTTGCAGATTGAAATGGCTCCTCGACGTGCTCTCGGGAAACGCCCTCATGGCTCGAGTTCAGGTGCTCCCTAGCCACCAGTTCCCCAGCTTGACGAGCACTGGTTTCGTTCCATAAAGGCACAAGCTCGGTTCCCGTGGTTCGATAACAAAAGCATTGAATACGGGCGTCGGGTTAACTTGGAGCAATTAGACCGGTTCGATGTACGAGCGGTGTTCGACAGGCTTGGTTGGTTGCCCGTCATTTCTTACACCGACACCACCCGTCCTAATCTGGTTAAGCATTTCTTTGCTAACCTAGAGCTGCATGGAGATGTTAACGATCCCAACCAAGGTAGGGATTTATGCATCTCAAGCTATGTCCGGGGTGTTCCCATTTCCTTCAACACCCACCAGCTGGCCGACCTTCTAGGGGTTCCAAATGATGGAGACCTAGTATATTGCCCTCCCAAAGCGAAGGGCTATCTGACTGAGGACCTGCGCCGGGAGATAGCACATCAGATACTGAACCCTGGAGCTCCTATGAAGGCGGCTAGCCTGAGACCTATACCCCGGGTCAACAGTCGCATCATTCAACACAACATCGTTCCCTAGAGCGGTCATTATAGTGAGTTATCCCAGCTCACTCAGTATATTACTTATTGCGTCTGCACTGGGGAGTGGGTCTCTCTCCCATACCTCATCATTAGGACCATGCATCAGGCGACCCTGGCTGATCAGGCCAGTAACCTTCCCTACGGTCGTCTCATTACCGCCTTGCTACGTCGTCTAGGCGTGAGCATGAGAGGCGAGGTGACCATTGAGGACAATATGACCTCCGACATAGACTGGGACGCCATTCAAAGGATGCAGATGGTTGATCTGCCAGTTAGCGATGACGAGTTGGAGGCTCGCCCTCGCCCACTTGGGAGGGTAGCAGCCACGGCGGCAGCAGCAGCAGTAGCCAATGCGGCCAATGCAGCCGAGCTCGAGCGGGATGATGACGAGGATAGGGCCGAGGATGTACCAGTGCCAGCTCCACAGACTACACCAGCAGCACCCCCGTCTACCTCTATCGCTGGACCATCTCAGCCTCCCTCCGACACCATGATGAGTATGATGATGGAGATCAGGGACACTCAGCGTGAGATGAGCCGCGACTTGGCACAGTTGGCTCGCGAGCCTCGTAGTCACACGGGATCAGGTGCACCGGCTCGGGGGTTGCTTACGAGCGAGACTATGATATAGCAGACCCTATTCCTCCCAGGCCCCCTACCCCATGATTGTCCCTCTTTATTTTCTCCCCTTTTGCATATGACTGTTTATATAACAGGGTAACTGTTCGGTTTGTGGACTGTACCCTGTAGCACTACTTCATTTGATACTTGTTTTCTTATTAAATGAAAGTTTTCATGTTTCACTTATCTAGTGTGTGTGCACATGTTAAGTTTCATATTAAGAATAATACATTATTCTCTTTCTTAGTCTGTCTCAGGTATCAAACAATGCTTAGGGTGTGTTTGTATTAAAATTTTTAATATTTCCTAACTCAGTTCATCGACTTAGTTAGGTGCAATATGGTTTGTTGGACAGAGCCCGAGAGCTCTGATACCAAGTTGTCACACCCCAATTCTGATCCAACCAGAATGGTGTGAGTGAACCGTCATCGAACCAACGATTCACACTAGGATCTCGAATAGGCCGTGTCCACTCATACAAACCATCACACATAACCACAATCAGAATATAATAGTACAACGGAAGTCTTTTAAATATAATGAACTGAGAATCTATTGATTACTTTAAATAAAATATCAAATTATTCAAATCCAAACAAATAACTATAATATCATTACATCTCTTTAATCCAATCAAAAATAATAAAAATAAATAAAAATCCAATCAAAGGTACACGCAGAAAGGGCACTCGCATGAAGCGTCATGCTCGTCCTCTCCTGCCTGTACATCCAACGCAGCAACACCACCATAAGCCGGAGCATTCATGTAGTCATCCACAGTGTAACCTGCATCAACATCTAAAACATGTATATATACAAAGGGTGAGCTCACAACACAGCTCAGTAAGACAATCAGACAGTTTCACAATATTATGCATGAGTAACAATCAATTTTATGTTGTGGTCTGGTTTTAAGTTTGCAATGTGCTATAGAAAGGTTTGGTGGCCCCCGCACCTCTATACACGAGTGTGTGGCACCTCATGGTTCACACCCCCATTGGCCCACATGCACCCATCATGGAATAGAGATAGAGCTAAGATACCCACATACCTCCCCTGATACTCTACCCATACCAATACCTAAGCCCCATCGGCCGGGGCTCGCAAACCGGGGCTCGCAACTAACCAATCCTATATGTCATCAATGTATGCTCTATCCCAGCACAGCCGTCTACGGCATAGAGATAGAGCTAAGGCATTCCCACACCTCCCCTGATGCCCTATCCGCAACTAACCCACTAGGATAGAAACAATACGCAGGTAGACCCTATCCCAACATAACTCCTTACGGCATAGGGATAGAGCTAAAGCATCGTGGACAAGCCAGCGTCGACTCGGAGACCACAGTGCCACATAACAATGGCCAGGCCAACATCAATATCGGAGACCACCGTACCACGACCTTCCCCTGATGCCCCACCCGTACCAAGCATGTTAAGACAGAATACTACAAAAAAATCTGCTAATGTGAAGAGCGATCCCAGGCCCATGCCCCACTCCACACACTAACGAAAACAATCACATGCTTAACAACCACATCCTAACAATGCATGAACAATAATAATAACTGAAAGTAAAGGATGGCATGTGAATATGCACAAACAACACATCTCATATAATCAAGTGATTAACAACAATTTACTGTCCATTAATTATTAGGTTTAGGTCAGATTCCCTTACCTGACGCTCGTTCGTTAACTTGCTCCACGTCGCAAGATCCAAACGATATGTCACAAAGTCCTACAATATTATTAGAGTTTCATTAGAATATATTGTTTAGGGTTTCACATTGGTCGGAAACCAACACGGTTACAAAATACCCTCACAGAGCTGACCGGTGGCATATACCGGTCGTAGCTCTGTGGGGAAGACTGGCGACCGGTATGGTCAGCCGGTCCCCACAGACCAGCCTCCCGAGGGATACCGGTGGCAACATACCGGTCGCACCATGTGCAACCGGTATAGTCGACCGGTATGACTCCGGAAGACCATACATGGGTTTTCGACTGCCGTCGATCATCCTCCATGGATTTCCAAGGTTCCTACTATCCATTCTAAGCCTAAACTTGGAGTTAGAGTTATCCCCAACTCATTCAAGTCTCGTTTCGATGAATATCATCTCGAAACTCGAATTTAGGGTTTGACGGCAACTTAGGGTTTATTGGCCAATTTAGGGTTTTAGATCAATACCTCCTTTGCATGGTATTGATCCACCCACACAAATAACATAGGATAAGAAGAATAGTTAAAACACTTACCGTTGACTGGCGTAGCGTGAGCTTCGTCGAACGGTAATGGCAGCACCTTCTTCTTCTTCCTAGCTCCTTCTCCTTTCCAACCTCTTTCTCTTCTCTAGGGTTTGCGAGAGACAATGGAAAAGATTTGAGGAGGCTTAAGGGTGTATTTATAGGCTAAAAATAGGATTTAGTAACCCTACTAGGATTAGGAAACTTCTAGGATTCGAAATCAGGAAAATGGGACCCGCAGAGACCAATTTCTAGATCCCCGCACTTAGCTGCGCAAGCCATACCGGTCGACCGGTACCAAGACCGGTACCATCGACCGGTCAACATAAAATGATGACTATTGGTCGTCTTTGGTCCGATTTCATACCTATTTGTCATCCGCTTATCCTGTCTGGCCCGGTGATGATCGGAAGACCTGCTACGACACAAAACCAAGGTTTAGACCGGGTTTACGGAGTGCAGATCTTACATGTTGGGCCTCTCCAACGCTGGTGAGATTTTATTATGCGCCAAAGGAGCGCAAATATCTATCTGGTGTTTTACGGCATTGTATGGAATCAGATCATGCAGGCTGGCCACAAGGTGATGAAGGCAGTCAACTTACATCCTCTTCCCCATATTTACTCTTGCATTATCCAACACAACATCCTTCCTCAAAGTGGCCACTACAACGAGGTCTATAGTTGGCCTAGTACTTGACATTCTGCCTGAGCATTAGGTAGGAGGTGTGTTTGCCCTACATAATCATCCGCACCATGCACCACACCACAACCCTTAGGCTAAAGGGTAACTTTCCCTATGGTCGGCTGGTCATTACCCTTCTAGGCTGTCTTGGGGTGGATATGGAGGGTGAGTGGATGTATGAGGAGATGGAGATGGCTGACTTGGACTGGGAGGCTATATACAAGATGGGCTTGCACGAGGTCATCATCAGCGATGAGGAGCTGGAGGCACGTGAGAGGCCATTGCTAGGGGCAGCAGCCGTAGCAGCAGCAGCCAAGGTAATAGTAGCTGAGGGTGTAGGGGAGGACTTGTACATGGACGTAGATGATATCTCCCTCTGGTACCCCAGCCCGTACTTATTGCTAGACCCTCTCAATTAGTCACGATCTGGGGTACCAGAGGGAGATTATGAGCAGGACTATGATCAAGACCAGCCGATACCACCTAGGGTCTTGCAGTGTATGGGCGACGGACCCCAGTTCACTGATCCTCCCTATGGGCGATGGACCAGCATGTGGCGAGTCCTGCAGTCTCCGTACCACCCAGGAGCAGGTGCATTGGCTTCGGGTAGCTTATGAGCAGGACTATGATCAAGACCAGCCGATACCACCTCCTCTACCAACCCAGTGATAGGATTTTTCTTATTTTTGTTTTGTTTTCTTTGTTACTTGTCATCATTTGTTCTAGGGTAACTGTCCGACCTGTGGACTGTACCCCATCGTTTTGTTTAGAACCCATGCTACTGGTATATACATAGTTCTTTCCTTTTATACTATGCATTATGATCTTGTTTAAGTTTTGTCTCAACCAACATACATGCTTAAGTTTGTATATTTGTATTCAGGCTTTTAATTATCCTAACTCAGTTAATGGACATAGATTAATGTACTCAGGTTTGATTGGCAGAGCCCAAGAGCTCTGATACCAAGTTGTCACACCTCAATTCTGGTCAAACCAGAAGTGTAAATGAACCATCAATGAACCAATAACTCAAGCCAAGATCACATAAGACCATGCTGACAATCAAAACATACACTCCACCATAATCAGAATAAGTAAATAATAGCGAAAGTTTTTATTAATAAAACTAAGAGTCTAATGTGCTAAATAATAAATAACCAGTTATTCAAATATTGACTAAAACATAAATAAATATTCATTACAAGTTCACAATCCCAAATACAGAAATAATCTGAGAGATAAACAAAATAAAAATACTCGCATGATGAGTCATGCTCGTTCTCTATCGTCTGCAAGTCCATTGCTGCTACTCTTCCAACAGAAGGTGCATTGACATAATCATCCATAGTATAATCTGCATCATCAGAAACTAAAAAGATAACGATATCATGGGGTGAGCTCACAACTTAGCTCAGTGAGAAACAAAACATGTAGCAGGCAATATGCATGATGTGGCATTCAATCATTTGGTTTGGTTTAAGTTTACAATATACTATGGTAAGGATAGGCTGCAACCATACCTCCATACACCAGAGTGTGAGCACACCCAATAGTCAGGCTCCAACAAAAATTATCGTCGTCCCATAACACTCACTATAGAATAGAGATAGAGCTAGAACCTAATGGTAGGCTACAATCAAACCGTCAGTACCCCTCTGATACCCTACCTTGTACCAGTATGAATGCCCCTACTGGCGAGGGCTTGCAAGCTGGGTTCATTACTAACCAATCCTAGATGTTAATAGAGTGTATCCAAGGCCTTACCCCAACACTCTTTAATATGGAACCGAAATAGAGCTGGAGTCTAACGGTATAACTATGGCCAACACCGCCAACACTCCCCTGATACCCTACAAAGTACTAAGCATGCTAAGGTAACAACGATACGATGATGTCAATATGGTGAATGATTTGAGGCTCTAACCTCTCCCCACCCAACATACCAACCATACACAAATACATGCCTATCCTTAATCATCCTAATAACAAGAATAACATAAATTTGCATGAACAATAATAACAGATATTAGATGATATGTTATATGCACAAACAAGCAAATCAACATACAAACAAGGTAGTTTATTATTAACCAGTTGGTTTGGGGTCTTGTCCCTCACCTGTTGAGGGAGGTTGATTCTTCTCAGGACCTTGAAACTAGCTTTGGTTGCTTATGAGTCCTGGACAATCAATAGGATTAAGTTAGGGTTTCGTTTTGATAATTTTACTGTGACCAGACTCACTGTCCGGACTGACAAATAGTTATGCCAGACATTTTCCAATCGACTGTCTAGTATGGTATATTATCTGACTGGACACCATACCGGACAACCCTGAGATAACTTCCTTCGAGGGTTCGGTGGCTTATCTGGTCCATACTAGGTGCTTCCAGTCAACCAGACCGAACAATCCTTTAGGCTATCCTTCAGGCTGTCTTTCTTTAGCTCATTCTAAGGTTTATCCTATACCATTCTATGGTCGAGAACACATTAAGGTCTTTACTGTAACCCTAGTTCTATGTACCTCCTTGCTACTTGATCCTTGTGGATCATTCGTCAAATGATTCATACAGTAGTGAAATAATTCCATAGGCTTTGATGGCTGTGAGTTCGACCTCACGCACATCCTATCATTTATGGAGAGGTTAAGAACTTACCTTTGGTCTCTTGACGATGATTGCCGAAAATTGACAACGAGTTCTTTTTCTCCTTCTTCCTTCTCCTCAACAACCTTCTTCTTCTCTAAGCCTTTTTCTTAACTCTCTTTCAATTTTAGGGTTTATGATTGAACAAAAGAGTAAGAGAAGGTGGAGAAACGTCCCTTATATAGAGGGGTAACCTTCCATTAGAGTCTTCTCCCAATTAAGAGAGTAGTCTCACCAAACTAGGAAACTTTCCTAAACTCAGAGTCTTTTTCTATGGCTGACCGGTCATATGTTCGGTCGCACAATATGTAGACTGGACAACTCCATTAGTCTGACCGGATAAGTTTAGGGTTGTCAGTTTTGTACCTTTAATGTGTGGTGTGTCGTTCGACTGTCTCTTTTGGTCTGGTTATGATGGGAAGACCTATCACGACACGTTAACCCATGTTAGACCGGGTTAGTGGAGTGTGGGTCTTACATAGGGTATAAAAGAGTAAAAAGAGAATGTAAGGGTTGACAAGGAAAACTTTGCATGGAAGAGTGGTTTCTTTTCAGCAAAATGTCCTCTGCCAGCTGCATATCGTCGGCTCCTGGTGCTAGGTTTGTAATATTGAGTAGTGGATACAGGAGGGGTAATGGAGAAGTTTTGACTCATGGTGGATAATTCTAGCTACACTTAATCGATGACTCTGCTAATCTGGCTAGGTTTACAAGAGTCGACGATAGATTTATTGATCCCATAGAGATTGTAAGACCCGCTGTAAGACCCGCACTTCACTAACCCAGTCTTACCATGTCGTATCAGGTCTTCCTATCATGGTCGGATCAAGCAGATCAAGTGCGTGAAGGAACCACAAGGTTAAGTATGTAAATCAAACCAAAATCAGTAATTAAGGGTATGTGGTCGCATACCTAAGCAAGTATGGTCGACCACACCTCAGAAAAATAAGACCACTCCATTCTAGGACGTGTGGTCGCATATTTGGGATGTGTGGTCGACGGATTCTGCAACCACATGTGCAATCCCACGAAGTCATGACTGACTCCGAGTTTTGGAAACTTTACAAAACCTTGGGATTTCTTTCCTAATTAAAGTGAGACTCTATATGGAGGTTTTTCCTCTAGATAAAGGATGTCCCTTAGCCTCTTTTACTATTTTAAAACCCAAATTGAAAGGGAGAGAGAAAGAGAAGAGTAGGTAGATAAGGAGATTTGGAAGAGAAAGACTAAGAGGAGGCATTGCAGAGAAAGATCTGATTCTCCAACAAGCTTAAGGTATGGAACCATTCTCTATACCAGTAGGATGTCTAGAATAGGTCATAATTGAGATGTTGAGTCAAGGTAGGATCTCAACCATGAGATCCATGGACAAAATTCAAGAGGGATCTATGAAGAGTAGGTTAGGGTGAATGATTATGTAAAAATATAAATTGAAGGCCGTAGATCAATCATAGGAAGGATCCTAATGATAAGCCTAGGAATCAAATCATGAGGGGATGGGTTTGAAAGTGAAAGTAAACCAAAAACTAGTGTGGTCGCAGCTAGGGTCAACCACACGAGGCACACATGATCAACCACACGCTCTCGGGAAGGTTCCAGAGAGGGTATGGTCGCATGTGTGGTCGCATGATATGCGACCACACGTATCGACCCCACACCCCGTGGTCGCAAAAACTGAGACCACAGGTACAGCCACACATACGACCACTCGTTCTGTTTGACTCCAGATGAGACTTTTGACTACTGTAACTTGGTAAACTTGAGTCTTAACTTAAATACATTAATTATTTAGGTTCCCAACAGATTCAAAGTGATTTCTAAAACTTGAGAGGGGAACAAACATCGACCAAAGGTGAGGGAACAAGACCTAAACTAAATGGATAATAATAAACTATTTATTTTATTGAGTCCAATGCCATGATTGATTCTATGCATGTATGCTTGTAATGTGCATTTTATATGTCATCCAATATTACTGTTGTTACTGCTCATGCATATTTACTTCTGTCTATTTGCTACCATATTGATTAATGGTGATTGGAATAGGCATGTGATTGTGTGTGTATGGTTAGTGTGTTGGATGTGAGTGGGGCATTAGGGGGAGGACATGGCATTGTGGTCTCTGACCTGGTCACCAGACTCTAGCTCTATCTCTACTCAAGTCTTGCCCATTGACATCGTCGTATCACCATTATCTTAGCAGAACTATTACGTCGTAGGGCATCAGGGGAGGTGTTTTCAGACCGTGTGGTCTTTGACTCTGCCGGGGGGCCTTAGCTCTATCTCTATGGACGTATTGAGGGATGCTGGGGTGAAGCCTTGGATACACTAGATGACATTTAGGATTGGTTAGTTGTGAGTCCAGTTTGTAAGCCCTTGCCAATAGGGGCTTACGAGTTGGTATGGGTAGGGCATCAGGGAAAGTGTTGGCGGTGTGTGATCCGGAGACTTTAGCTCTATCTCTATTCTATGGTGGGTGGATGTGGACAACAATGGTGTTTGATTCATTGGGTGGGCTTACACACCCGTGTATAGAGGTGCGGTGGCCGCTAAATATTTCTATAGCATATTGCAAACTTAAAAACCAAACCAAAGATATGAATTGAATTCATGCATATATTTGTTGTATTGTTTTATTTTGCTCACGGAGCCGTGATGTGTGCTCACCCTTCGACGTTGAATATTTTTAGTTGATAATGCAGGTCCTACTATTAAAGATTATGTGAATGTGCCGATGTATGCACATGTAGTGGCGATGGACATGAAACTAATGGAGGAGGCGCATGATCTTTTATGCGAGTGCAATCAATGTGTCTTTGACTAGTTTTAGTTATATTTTGATTATCGAACATGTAATTGATTATTTTATTTTTATGTCTTGAGTTACTTGTAGACAACGAGATTAAATATTTAATTATCATTGTTAGATATCAGTTCATTAATTGTAAAGACTTTCACTTATTTGTTTATTATCTCTGATTATTACCGTGGAATGTGTGTGTGATTTGATACGGTGGGTACTATTTAAACGAGATCCTGGTTGAACCATTGGTTTATTGATGGTTCATCACACTATTCTGGTTAGTCCAGAATTCAGGTGTGACAACTTGGTATCAGAGCACTCAGGTTCTACCCATTGACCTAACTACTTTCACTTAAGTCATGAACTGAGTTAAGAAAAACTAAAATCCATAATAAGAACACACCATAAGCATCTTGTTGTTTGAGACATAAACGAAGAAAGATGATAATGAACATATGTAAATGGGAAATAAAATATATATATATATATGCCAAAATAAAAAAAAACAACTGAAAGGGTATATTCGAATCAGAGTACAGTCCACAATCTGGACAGTTACTTTCTAGAATAAACAAGAGAAATAATAGAAGCAATCAGGAAGCTGGGGGTGTAGGTGGAGAAGGTGCCTTATGATATCGATAATAGTCTTCAGCATATACTCTCGTGAGCCAGGCTACATGAGTTTGGGTCACTCGGAGACTAGCTGCCAGATCTACTACCCATTGGTCTGTGGAGCGCTGAGCATTTAGGAGCTCTCCTACCCTCTGGTCTATAGCACATTGAGGGTCACGAATCTCATGTAGCAGCGTCATCATATCATCTAGAGGTGGGCACGAAGGGCCAGTCGAATGAGAAGTCTGGGAAGGGCCAGCTCTTGTAGAGTGCTGCGGTGATAAAGGAGGGATGGCATCCACATCCATGTACATCCGATCATCATCCTCTTCATCGTTACTCTCTGATGCCTCTGCTGTTACTGCTGCCATTGCCTCCGCATCTGCTGCCACCACCCTAGTGAGGGGACTTCTCATAGCGTTTCACTCTTCGTCACTGACCTGCAGGTCTCTCATCCCCATCCTGCAGATGGCCTCCTAGTCAAGGTCAGTTGAAAAGGTGTCCTCGCAAATCCTCTCATGAACCAAGTCCACCTGCAGGTGAGTGAGTAGTGTAGTGACCAAGCACCCATAGGGTAGATTAGCTCTCAAATCAGGATTTGTGGCATGGTGCATGGTCCTGATAATGATATACGGAAGGCAGATGGGCTTCTTGGTATAGATGCAATATAGGAGATACTGGGTCAGCTGCGAAACTTTCTCGTAGTGACCATTATGGGGAATCAGGTTGTGCTGAATAATCTTGCAGTACACCCGAGGCTCTGGACAGATTAACCGCTTTCATCTGCCAGTAGTCATCCCTAAGAAGTTGATTGCATACCTCTACACGCATTATTACAATAAGAACTGAGGCTCCTTTGGTGCCCAATAGACCAAGGGATCATCATTTGAAATACCCAGGAGATCAATCAACTCTTGACAGTTGAATGAGATTGGTAAACCTTTCACTAAGCTGGTGACCCGAAGCTCTCTACCCCTATCTATGTCCTCTGGATCACCCTCCATCTGTAAATTGCATTAGAACTGCTTAACCAATTCAGGATGGGTACAACCTTCGTCTAAAATCATGGGGAGCCAGCCCATATCACCAAACGCCCTCTCTACATCGAACAGGGCTAGACTGGCCAGGATGACACATCGACCCCCTTCTACCTTCTTGCAATGGTACCAGGGATATTGTACCTCCGCTTTGATGGACCTGAAGCGATGGGGATCATGAGCTCTAGGGACTTTGGTACGAACCATGTTACCTGCAAGGAACATAAATCGATAAGCAACTTGTCAGATATAGAGAATTTCAAAGCTTGGCATTATGACGGCATGATTTGGCCAAGGCCTCATCTTTCCCAAATGCTTAGACTAGAGGACTTATGTACAATGATAAATCAAATGAAAAATTGCCATTAATTAAAACAAATTGAAGAAATTTTAGAAATTGGGAAAAATCCCCATTTTTTTGGTCAAAAGATAAATTTTCCATTGATTGACCAAACCGACCGATGAAACCAAAATTTTCTATAGGGATTTTGTCCGTTGGGTGCCGAATGGCAAGGTTCACCAGTAAAAATCAAATTTTTATCGTTAAATAAAATTTAATTGGGAAAAGATTGAAATAGGAGATGAAAACCTAGAATGAACCGACAAAGAGAATAATGAAAATGTAGAACGTACCGTAGAGATGTGGAATCCGGTGGTTGATTGAGAAAATTTCACTCAAAGTGAGTGGTTGGACTATAGCAACTCAGTGGAGGCGAGTTGAGTTGTGAACAGTAGAAGACAAGAGAGAAAATGAGAAAAATGACTCGAAATCGGGTTTAAAACCTGATTTAGGGTCGTGTGGTCGCATAATTTGACCAAAAATGCTACCACATGATCGACCCCACGATTGACCACATGCTCTCGGTTAGTTGCTAGGGTTCATCTGGTCACAACCCTGTGATCGCATATAGTGTAACCACGCCTATCGACTACACAATGAAAATGCACTGTTTTGTTTGAATGACCCTGGAAATTTGAATTTTTGCCTCGTTTGTTGTAAGACTAAAATGAGATCATCATATATTGTACTTGTCTCACATGTTTCCTTGACTTTTCAGATACTATCACAGTCGAAAGTAGGAAATGGCTGGGCATAGAATAACCCGAGGAAGACGCAACTCGAGCCCACCTCCACCACCACCTGTGGAGGTAAACACCAATGAAATCCTAGGGGAACAGGAGGAAAAGTTGGAAAATTAGAATGTGGCACCACCAAGAGTCAACAATCAGGCCAACCCAACAACTTTGCCAGTCCCACCTACGGATTTGGCTACTGCTGTTATGAATTTTGGCACAACAGGTGCAACAATTACAGCAAATGTAAGCAAATATGCAGGCTGCTATGGGAATTTCTCCCCCAGCTGCAAACACAACCGATGGGGCAAGCTAGTACCATACCCAGGGGTAGCAATATCACTCCCCAAGCATCTGCAATGAACAATACGGTATCCCAAGCACCTCAAACGCTAGTTGTACAAGCTCAAGTATAGAACCCTGAAATACTGCAAGGCAGATATAACCAAAGTAAATACTAGTTCCAACCGCCTATGTATGGAGCATATGCATAGTATCAGTTGGACCACTCCAGGTTGATCGAGCTCTTTGTAAAGATGAAACCGAGGAAATTCACTAGCAAACCATCTGATCCTCTGTGGCCAGTCCACTGGATCGACGAGATGGAAAGAAATTTTATGATGATGACTATTAATGAAGAGGAGAAGGTGTTATGTGCCATTTTTATGCTCAAAGGCGATGCACACCATTGGTGGAAATCTACTAGAAATTATCTATTGATAAAGCACACCCAATTGACCTGGGCTATCTTTAAAGAAGCGTTCTTCGAGAAGTATTTTCCCAGGAGTTTTAGGGATCAGATGGAAAAAAAATTTCTGAGTCTATATCAGGGACAAATGACTGTCGACAAGTACCAACAGTGTTATGAAAAACTGTTCTTCTTTGCTCCCGCCAGTATGCATGAGGAAGATACTAAGACCCGTAGATTCGTCATGGGACTTAGGGGAAGTATCCGTGAGCACGTATTGGGATTGGAAAAGAAAATATACAATGAAGTTGTGCATACCACGAGTTCTGGAGTCTAGTCAAAGAGAGAGTTACTTTGCTCAAAACAGAGGGATAAAGAGGACTAATGGAAACTCATTCAATGGAGGGAATTCAAAAGACATTCAAACCCTTCCATACTCAAGGCTTCAATGCTGCAGCCAAGATTGCTCCAACAACCCAACCTCAACTAAAACAAGGAAATGCTGGAGTTAAGTGCTACAATTGTGATCAAATAGGACACTATTCAAGGGACTACCTTAAACCGAGGATACAAATGCAACAAGGCAAGGTTTATGCAGTTACTTCTGAGGATGCTGTTGCATCACGTGATGTGGTTACATGTACGATTTAACCTTTTATTTTGTACTACCTTGTGTGAGCATATAGATTACTTTAAGAAGAAAAATCATAAGTATTGTACCTATTAATGGCATACTTGCCAGAGTACTCTTTGACTCTGGAGCCACACACTCATTTATATCAGTGTCTTTCGAAAAGAAGTTAAATATACCTCTCAGACTGTTAGACTACAAGCTACTAGTACGGTCACCTATGGGATTGGAAGCATAATTAGACAAAGGTTATGGATCATGTCCAGTTCTCATAAATAGATGAGGTTTAGATACCAATATGGTGCAACTCAAGATGGCAAACTTCGATGTTATCCTAGGGATGGATTGGTTATCCTAGCATTCCACGAGTTTGCTGTGTGTTGAGAAGAAGATATCATTTAAAGACAAGAAAGGAGTAGAGTTTATTTTTATTGGGACTAAACTCCCTTGTAAACGGAAGCTCATCCTTTTACACTAATGGCTAAGAAGTGCCTGGAGAAGGGAGGAGTTGGGTTCCTAGTGTCTGTGGTTGACCTCACCAAAGAAGCACCACAAATGGAAGATATTAAAGTTGTGCATAAATTTTTGGATGTATTTCCTGAGGAATTAGAAGGATTGCCATCTGATTGAGCGACAAAGTTCGTTATAAACCTTATACCGGAGCCGCACCAGTATCTAAGGCACCTAATCGAATGGCTCCTACTGAACTGAAGGAATTGAAGGTACAATTACAGGAGTTGCTAGACAAGGGTTACATTCGACCCAATATATCACCATGGGGAGCACTGGTATTGTTCATGAAAAAGAAAGACGATAGTGTTTGACTTTGTATAGATTATCGGGAACTGAACAAGCTCACAATCAAGAATCGGTATCCATTGCCTAGGATCGATGACTTATTCGATCAGTTGCAAGGTGCCAAAGTGTTCTCTAAGATTGATCTTCGGTTGGGATACCATCAGTTGAAGATCGAAGAAGGTGATAATGCGAAGATAGCATTCAGAACCAGATATGGACTTTATGAATTTTTAGTTATGTTGTTTGGATTGACTAACGCATCCCCAAATTTTATGAAACTTATGAATCGAGTATTTCATGATATGCTAGATACATTGGTCATTGTATTTATCGATGACATCCTAGTTTACTCCAAGGACAAATAAACTCATATCACAAATCTTAGAGCCACTCTGCAATGATTAAGAATAGAAAAGCTTTACGCTAAATTTACTAAGTGTGAGTTCTGGCTAAGTGAAGTCATTTTCTTAGGCCATGTTGTATTAGCTGAAGGAATTAAAGTGGATCCTTACAAGATTGAAGCCATTGTGAAATGGAAAACACCTAAGAATGTTGCAAAAATTAAAAGTTTCTTTGGTTTAGCTGGATATTATCGGCGATTCATGGAAGATTACTCCAAAATCACAGTACCTCTCACTAGTCTGACCAAGAAAGGAGAAAAGTTTGTTTGGATCGACAAATGTGAGGAATGTTTCCAAACACTGAAGACAGGACTGATATCAGCTCCCATCTTGACCATACCGGTACCAGGAGAACCATTTATCTTGTACACCAATGCGTCTAGGTTAAGTTGGGATGTGTGCACATGCAAGGAGAGCAAGTAATTGCGTATGCTTCCAAATAATTATTGACATACGGGAAGAATTACCCCACTCATGACTTGGAATTAGTAGTGGTGGTACATGCTATCAAGAGACATTATTTGTATGGGGAGAAATTCCAGAATAAATCAGATCATAAGAGTCTTACTCATCTTTTCAATCAAAAGGAATTAAAAATGAGATAGAAAAGATGGCTAGAGTTGTTGAAGGATTATGATTGCAATATCCAGTATCATCCAGGGAAGACTAATGTAGTTGCTGATGCACTAAGCAGAAAAATAATGACAAAATCACAGGAAGAAGCTAGTGCAAATGCTGCAATGTGTGTCATAGGAAAAGTATTCAATTGCGGTAGTGAGTAGTTCGTGATTGATAAACCGGATGGATCAATCGACCTAGGATTTATTCATCGATTTTAAATATGTTTGCTACATTGAAGATTGTACCTGATCTGATAGACGAAGTGAAAGCAGCTATTAAATCAGACCCCTATTTGAGAATAGTACAAGAAGACCTTAAAAAAGGTAGATGACTCCTGACTTCACTTGGGACTTCGAAAAGATACTAAGATACAAAGGAAAAGTGTGTATTTCTAAAAGTGAAGACTTAGATATTAGACATAGATTGATGAAGGAAGCCTACACCACTTCATATTCGGTACATCCGGGGAGTACAAAGATGTATCACGATCTAAAGAAACTATATTGGTTGAGGGGAATGAAAGCAGATGTAGCGAGATATGTATCTCAATGCCTGAATTGTCAACTGGTAAAGGAAAAAGGCAGAAACCTACAGGATTATTACAACCACTACCAGAACCAGCATGAAAATGAGATTGCATTACTATGGACTTCGTCACAGGGTTACCATTGACTCCCAGAGTAGTTGACGCAGTCTGGGTGATTGTAGATCGATTGACTAAGACAGCTCGTTTCATAGCTATATGATCCCAGTATACCTTGGAGAGGTTAGCTAAGCTGTATGTGGATAATATCATTAGATTGCATGGCGTGCCTGAAAGCATCATGTCCGACAAAGACCCACGCTTTACCTCAAAGTTCTGAGAAGGATTACAGAAGGCTATGGGTACAACGTTAAAGTTTAGTACCGCATTCCATCCCCAGACCGATGGACAGTCGGAGCTCACCATTCAGATTTTGGAAGACATGCTCCGAGCTTATGTGATTGATTTTAAAGGATCATGGGATGAGAAGTTATCATTAATCGAGTTCGCTTATAACCACAGCTATCAAGCTACGATATAGATGTCGCCCTATGAAGCATTGTATGGTAGGAAGTGTCAAATTCCCTTATTTTGGAATGAAGTTGTAGAACAGAGAGTTGTTGGATCAGAATTTATCGAAGCAACTTGTCTAGTAGTAGACATAATCATGGAAAGGGTTCGAATAGCTCAAAATCGTCAAAATCAATATGCAGATAATCGACGCCAAGATCTTGAATTCACCATAGGTGATAAGGTATATTTGAAGATATCTCCTATGTGTGGTCTAAAACGGTTTGGATAGAAGGAAAAGCTATGTCCTAGATATATTGGACCTTATGAGATTCTAGCAAGGCGTGGAAAGGTAGCGTATCAGTTAGCACTACCACCATCGATGTCTAGTGTACATGATGTATTCCATGTTTCACAACTGAAGAAGTACGTCAGAGATTCGACACATATGTTAACGATGGATCCACCAGATTTGAGTGAAGATTTAATGTTTGAAGTGGTACCTTTTGAAATCACTAGTCAAAAGGTTCAACGTCTTTGCAATCATGACATCTATTATGTTAAAGTTATCTGGAAAAGCCAAGATGTGGAAGAAATCACATGGGAAGAAGAGAATGCTATGCAGAGGCAATATCCTCACCTATTTGACTCAGAAGGTATGTACAAATTTCGAGGATGAAATTTATATAAGAAGGGGGGAGTTATAAGACCCGCACTTCCCTAATCCTGTCTTACCATGTTGTATCAGGTCTTCCTCTCATGGATAGATCAAGCGGATCAAGTGTGTGAAGGAACCACAAGGTTCGGTACGTAAATTGAACCAAAAATAAATAATTAAGGGCGTGTGGTTGCATACCTAAGCAAGTATGGTCGACCACACCTCAGAAAAATGAGACCACTCCATTCTGGGACGTGTGGTCGCATATTTGGGACTTGTGGTTAATGGATTCTGGCACCACACATGCGACCCCACGAAGTCAAGATTGATTTCGAGTTTTGGAAACTTTCCAAAACCTTGGGATTTCTTTCTTAATTAAAGTGGGACTCTATATGGAGGTTTTTTTCTCTATATAAAGGACGTATCTTAGTCTCTTTCACTCTTTTAGATCCTAAATTAAAAGGGAGAGAGAAAGAGAGAAGTAAGAAGAGAAGGAGATTTGGAAGAGAAAGGCTAGGAGGAGGCATTGCAGAGAAAGCTCTGATTCTCCAGCAAGCTTAAGGTATGGAACCATTCTTTATACCAGTAGGATGTCTAGAATAGGTCACAATTCAACCATGAGATCCATGGACAAAACTCAAGAGGGATCTATGAAGAGTAGGTTAGGGTGAACGATTATGTAAAAATATGAATTGAAGGGCGTAGATCAATCATAGGAAGGATCCTAATGATAAGCCTAAGACTCAAAACATGAAGGGACGGGATTGAGAGTGAAAGCCAACCAAAAACTTGGGTGGTCGCAGCTAGGGTCGACCACACGAGGCATACATGATGGACCACATGCTCTGGGGAAGGTTCCAGAGAGGGTATGGTCGCATGTGTGGTCACATGATATGCGACCACATGTATCGACCCCACACCCTGTGGTCATAAAAACTGAGACCACAGGTGCAGCCACACCTGCGACCACTCGATCTGTTTGATTCTAGATAGGACTTCTGACTACTGTAACTTGGTAAATTTGAGTCCTAACTTAAATACATTAATTATTTAGGTTTCCAACAGATTTAAAGTGATTTCCAAAGCTTGAGAGAGGAACAAACATCGACCAAAGGTGAGGAAACAAGACCTAAACTAAATGGATAATAATAAACTATTTATTTTATTGAGTCCAATGCCATGATTGATTCTATGCTTGTATGCTTGTAATGTGCATCTCACATGTCATCCAATATTACTGTTATTACTTCTCATGCATATTTACTTCTGTCTATTTGCTACCATGTTGATTGATGGTGATAGGAATAGGTATGTGATTGTGTGTGTGTGGTTAATGTGTTAGATGCGAGTGGGGCATCAGGGGGAGGACGTGGCATTGTGGTCTCTGACTTGGTCACCAGACTCTAGCTCTATCTCTACTCAAGTCTTTTCCATTAACATCGTTGTATCATCATTATCTGGGCAGAACTATTACGTCGTAGGACATCAGGGGAAGTGGTCTCGGACAGTGTGGTCTCGGACAGTATGGTCTTTGACTCTGTCGGGGGACCTTAGCTCTATCTCTATTGACGTATTGAGGAATACTGGGATTAGGCCTTGGATACATTAGATGACATTTAGGATTGGTTAGTTGTGAGCCCAGTTTGTAAGCCCTCGCCAATAGGGGCTTACTTATTGGTATGGATAGGGCATCATGGGAAGTATTGACGGTGTGTGATCCAAACACTTTAGCTCTATCTCTATTCCATGGTGGGGTGGATGTGAATGACAATAGTGTTTAATCCATTGGGTGGGCTTACACACCCATGTATAGAGGTGCGGTGGCCGCCAAACCTTTCTATAGCACATTGCAAACTTAAAACCAGACCGAAGATATGAATTGAATGCATGCATATGTTTGTTGCATTATTTTGTTTTCCTCACTGAGCCGTGATGTGTGTTCACTTTTTGACATCGAATATTTTTAGTTGATAATGCAGGTCCTACTATTGAAGATTATGTAAATGTGCTAACGTATGGACACATAGCAGCGATGGACGGGGAACTAATGGAGGAGGCTCATGTTCTTTCATGCGAGTGCAATCAGAGTGTAATTGATTATTTTATTTTTATGTCTTGGGTTAATTGCAGATAACTGGATTAAGTATTTAATTATCACTGTTAGATACTCAGTTCATTAATTATAAAGACTTTCACTTATTTGTTTATTATCTCTGATTATTACCGTGGAATGTGTCTGTGGTTTGATATAGTGGGTACTACCTAAATGAGATCCTGGTTAAACCGTTGATTTATTGATGGTTCATTACACTATTTTGGTTAGTCTGGAATTGGGGTGTGACACCCACATCCTAAATTACAGGCTAATTTGAATTTTTTTGCGTAACAGGTCTTTCAACCGATACTACTCTAGCACTTGTGTCTTTATAGAAGTGTATCGATCCTTAGGTAAGATCTAAATTAAGTTTGTTTCATGTTTGAACTAGTAGTTCTGGGATAAAAGGTTGAACCAACCTTCGCATGGCCAATCTAAATCAATTTAGGCCATGTGGTCGACCATTGTGGTCGATGAAATGAGCTCCATCGATCGCTTCTCTATGATCGACGATTGATCACAAAACTAGGCCAATTTATGATTGCTCATGTGGACTTGGTTCTGACAAATGTCTAATCACCCTTAGTCATCCCAAATCATGTAGGACCCAACTCTAAATGTGTTGGTGTGCTAATTGGCAACACCTAAACCTTTTTGAACACTAATGTACTGGAACTAGGACTCTCAAGGTAGGAGTTGTACTTCAACTCTAACTCTTGATCTCCTCCCTAATTTAATCACTCAAACCCTAAAGTGTGAGAACTTTCACAAGTTCTAATGCATGTTTTGGTGAGAGACTTGGGAGAAGGCTGAAGGAAGAAGAAGAAGGAAGAACCACCATTAAAGGTCCTCAGTCAAGCCTCTTGCTAAGGAATCAATAATACAACGTCAAGGTAAGCAACCTATCACTACTCTAATGCTTAAAATGACCCTATTATTGATCTCATGAGGTAATTCCTAACCTCTGATCATGTGGGAATGGTTTTTTCCTTTTCCATCGATGGCCAATGTAGTAGAATTGCTTAATGATGTTCAGATTCGACTAATCGATGTGAAGGTAAGAAGTTTGATCATAATATTGAGCTATGTTATTGAATTAATGTAGGGAAGTGGTCATTGATGTATTATAGACCGTTAAAAACCCTTTGGGAATGCCCTAGACCTCATACCAAAGAGATCGGATCGAAGTAAGTTTAGTCCGAGCTCACTAGGACAAACCTGTCGATGACTACGTTCGAAAAAAGAAACTTGATCGATCGCTTGGTAATAGAAAGGTTGATTTATTCCCATTCGACCACTATGGACTGAGTAAACTTTCCCCATACTTCAAGATAAATATTATAAACATTGTGGAATCATTATTTCCATTAGAATGCATACCCAATAGTGTAGACACGTATGGTTGCACAGCTGACATTCACAGTCAATAACCGTACATGTATATAAACTATGGGAATGGAATTCTATCCTAACCAGTGATTGAAATACACTATAGACTATTTATAGAAGCGACGCCAATGAGGTACAAGCCTTTGGGATCGATTAAAACCAATATCCATTAATGGGTAGATGGCAAAGCTCTGATCGACCACTTATATTGGTTGACCACTTGTGGACAGAATGCCTGTCACGGTTGATTCTTCGACCATTGATCATGAAACTTGACCAATTGATCCAAGGACATGTTCCTAAGACTAATGAGGTTACCCTAGGCTAATTGAAAAAATAACCAAACAATTCAAAGTAGTAATCATACACTAATCGCAACTAGGTAGCTGATGTAGAAAATAAGGGAAGGTACTCTGTCTGCTTCAGAGTAATATTTAGCTGACCAGTACAGGTAGGGGGGATTAGCTTTGTTTTGTTTTCCTGTTTTTTATGTGCATGCTGTAATTATGTTATGCTTTGATAAATGTGTGATAACATGCCATTCAATAACTATGATATCTGCTCATTCATTCTTGCATACTATTTCTTGTATTGGATTGATAACATGCGCATGTTTGATAACATGATTGTTTGGCATATTCTTATATCCTAGTATGTAAGACCCGCACTCCACTAACTTGGTTTAATCGTGTCATGCTAGGTCTTCCATTCATTCCTGGACCATGTGGACAGAGCGTGTGAAGATAGATCACAAATCAGGTATAAAAATAGACTCAACACTCAAAATTGTATACATATGGTCGAATACCTAGGTAGGTACGGTCGACCATATGGAAAGAAACAATGGTCATTGATCAATGACCCTACGATCGTTGATTTTGACCCTACGATCGATGGGTTTTGCAATTGTAGCCATCGACCGTGAGACCCCAGATCAGACTCCGAGTTTTGGAAACTTTCCTAAACTAAGGGATTTCTTTCCTAATTGAAAGAGGACTCTATATGGAGATTTTTCCTCTATATAAAGGATGTCCCTCAACCCTTTTTCACTCAGTTAGAACATTAGTAAACCCTAGAGAAAGAGAAGGAAAGAGAAGGAAGAGAAGTAGAAGAAGAAAAGGCTAAGGAGAGGAATTTTCTGAGAAGAGATTGGCTCTCTATCACAGGAAAAGGTATGAACCTAATCCCTAGAGATGTAAACTCTATGGAATAAGATTTCTATGGAAAATAGACAATATCAACCTATTATGATCCTTGTAATTTCCTTGAGAAAATCCCAAGGAGAACCATGAGGTGTGAGTTTGATGATTAGGGTTGATAAGAAACTACTAATGATGGCCATAGGATGACCTTAGAATAAATTCAATTGAAGAGTAAAGGATTTGACCCAGGAAGAACTCGAATTGCATGTAGCATGTGACAAAAAATTTCAAGGTCGCAGCTACGGTCGACCATAGCATGACCAGCATGACCAGATGATCGACCATAGGCATTCGAGAAGATCCAAAAACCATATGGTCGTAGCTACGGTAGCACCATATATGACCGTAGGGTATTGACTGTAGGTAGTAAGGTCGATACAGTATGAGACCATAGGACCAATCATACACATATCAATGCTTTTTTTTAATTTTTGACTACTGTAACATGTTACATATAAACCCTAACTTAAATTCATATAACTTTTAGGTTGTTAAATCAATTCAAAGAGAATTTCAAGGCTTGGAAGGAGATCGAGTATTGCTAACAGGTGAGGGAACAAGATCTAAACTAATTGGATAATAACAAACTATTTATTTTTATTGAGTCTAATGCCATGATTGATTCTATGCTTGCATACTTGTAATGTGCATCTCACATGTCATCCAATATTCCTGCTATTACTGTTCATGCATATTTAATTCCATTTATTTATAACATGATAATGACGATGATGCTAGGAATAGGCATGTGAATGTATGTGTGTGGTTGGTGTGTTGGATGCGAGTGGAGCATCAGGGGGAGGATGTGGCATGGTAGTCTTTGACTTCATCATCAAACTCTAGCTCTATCTCTACTCAAGTCTTGCCCACTGACATTGTCGTACTGCCATTACCTTAGCAGAACTATTATGTCGTAGGGCATCAGGGGAGGTGGTCTAGGACCGTGTGGTCTCTACTCTGTCGGGGGGCCTTAGCTCTATCTCTATTGACGTATTGAGGGATGCTAGGGTGAGGCCTTGGATACACTGTTTTGCATTAGGATTGGTTAGTTGGAAGCTCAGTTTGCCAACCCTCGCCAATAGGGGCTTACGTATTGGTATGGGTAAGACATTAAGGAAAGTGTTGGCGGTGTTTGATCCGGACAGTTTAACTCTATCTATATTCTGTGGTGGGTGCACGTGGGACGGCAATGGTGTTTGATCCATTGGGTGGATTCACACACTCATGTATAGAGGTGCGGGGGCCACCAAACCTTTCTATAGCACATTGTAAACTTAAAAACCAGACTAAAGATATGAATTGAATGCATGCATATGTTTGTTGCATTGTTTTGTTTGCTCACTGAGTCATGATGTGTGCTCACCCTTTCGACATCAAATATTTTTAGTTGATGATGCAGGTCCTACTATTGAAGATTATATGAATGCGTCGACGTATGGACATGTTGCTGCCATGGACCTAGAAGCCGTTGAAGATTGATTCATCATGCGAGTACAACCAGTGCATATTTGATTAGTTTAGCTATATTTGATTAATGGAACATGTAATGGATTATTTACTTTTATGTCTTGAGTTTTGGAGATAATCGGATTAATTATTTATTATCTCAGTTCATTATTTGTATGACATTCGCTTATTTGTTTATTACCTCAGATTATTAATGTGGAATATGTGTGTGGTTTGATATAGTGGGTACGACCTATACAAGATCCTGGTTGAACCGTTGGTTTATTGGCGGTTCATCACACCATTCCGATTATACCAAAATTGGGGTGTGACATAGTAGACCCTGAAGGCTGAAATGGGATGGTTCATCTTGATTTGTTAGGCTAAGATATGGGTACCTGCACTAATAATACTCTTGGTTTAGGTTTCAACATCCCGTGGTTGGCAACCCTTGCCAATAGGGGTTTAGGTATTGGCATAGGCTTATATAAAAGGTCCGACCATGGGTGCAGTTTCTCTTTTACATCTGGTATAGGGGGCTAGACATGGGTTCATATACTTCCTCTAGTGTTTTTGGATGAAACCTAGGGATGAGTCTATTCTATGTGCTTTTCCAAGATGCCAAGGCATAGTCCTTGGGTCATTATATTCATTCTGTGAGTAATGTTTCATAAGAGGCACGGCCAAATTATTTCATTTACTTCACCCATGCTTGAGTATTCATTATCAATATTTAGGTGTGATACGACTTGTGCATGCTAGTTCGTAGACCAGAGCCTTAATAAACTATTCATGCATTTGTGTGCTTATGTGTGTTGATTTCCTCACTGAGCGTGTAATTGCTCACCTTGTTGAATGTATACTTTTTTAGATTTTTTTTACAGGTAATAATACTATTGATTTATCTAAAGAATAAATGTTTGAAGATGATTCACATGACTCTACATGTGAATGTGATGACTATCACTTTGGACCAGGGATAGGGTTTTGATTGATGTGAAGATGTAAAGACGTCTCTATCTTGAGTGATGAGATTTTATTTAAGTTTTACTTAGGTTATTATATTTGTCCCGGGAGTTGTTTTGATCCGTGATAGTTAATGAGTTTGAATATTGAACTGTAAGACCCACACCTAGAATCCTCACCAGTTCGGATCCCTTTGTATCGGGTCTTACTGTACCAACACTTGACACCCTGACTTTTGACAATCCATATGATATGGGGTCCACTTTTTGGATTACTTAGTGATGATAAAACATGTGAGAGAAGATACATGTAGCCTAAGAAGCATCCCCACCGAATTGGACACACAAAACTAAGCCTAATTGTATTTTAAGCTCAATCAAAGGCATATCCGGATGAAAGATCATCCGGTTAAACATGAGATTGGGCCTTTCTTTCTCCCTGGTTTCTATAAAAAGATGCCTCATTCCTCTTTTTCTCCTTCTTGGAACCATGGGAGTGTGAGAGAATAAGAGAAGAAGGAACTTGAAGCTCAAGAGTCCAAGCTTAAGCCCTCACTCCCTTGGACGTAAGATAATCAACCTTCCTCTTTCTCCTTCATGGTGATTAATGCAAGGACCATTAGTGGTTAAGCACCATTAATGGTGGCCACCATTAACTACCTAGAAAACCTAGGTTTGTGTTCACCCACTCCATATGGAGTTTAATGGATCCATAGATGGCTCCCATTATACCTAATAATGGTGGAAAGGTGATTCCCACCAATTAAAATGAGTACCAAGAAGTGGGGAATCAAGTTCCCAAGTTTGGAGATCAAGCTCCGTTCGTGCTTGGCTTCTGGGTCTGAACCGGAGGCACAAACTAGAGGAGTGGTAGTGGCCCTAACTCCGGTTGACTCAAAACCAAACCTCCACCAGGGCCAATGCCTTGGCTCATCAGACCAAGTAATATCCGGAGGACGCTAACTGGAGCCACCTAACCGGAGCCACCAAATGGAGGTACGATCCTCCGGGTAGCTTAGACCATGCCTCCGCCAAGGCCAATGCCTTAGCTTATGACCAATGAACTAATCAGAGCCTCATACCAGTGGCATGAACCGGTGGCATGAATAGGAGGCAGGAACCAGAGGCAGTGCTAGAGGATAGACGACCCAACAAAGCCTCCGAAAGACCTACTGGAACCCCAGTGTGTATGAAAGTATATGAACCAGATGGTTTACTGGATGCTTGACCATATGATTCATCCTCTGGTTCTGTTTACTTAGAAATTGTTCTAAGTGTTAACCAGATGACTGTACCGGTAGTATGATTACTCGGTTCTATCCTTCAGTTTAGTCTATTTTGATTTATAAGCCTAGTAATGATTAGGAAGACCAACCGTTTGGTTTTTGGCTTATCTTGGGACCCATGCATGAACTATAGGACTTGTTTATGCTGATTTAAAAGATGTTTACCAACCTAATGAAACTTATCTAACTAATTAAGTAAAACACTACGGGTAGTGGATGGAGCCTTCTGTTGGCTTCAAGGTTTAGCAGTACCTTTAGTGTCTACAGGTGAGGGGTTGGGTCCCGTTGAGTTTAAACATGTGTTGTGCTATATATTGATTGTTGTTTTCCTTTTATAACATGTCATCCAATAAATTGTATACAACTGTTCATGTATTTGCATTATAATAATCACTATGTATGTTGGAAGTTGTATGATGGACGTGTGGCATGTGGAAACACAATACACGGGCCATGATGTTGGTGTTGTATTACATATCATTATATGTGTATGATCATGTATGATGGTGCGTGTGACCTAATGGAGCACGGGCATACGTACCATGTTGGTCTGCTAGCATCTTAGTGGCGACACGGTGAACCATGGGAGTAGGGATCTGGGGATCTTTATTGGGATGGCACCCATGTATGGTGGTTCATGTATGGGTATAAGCATCCCATTTTTACCATCCCAAGCTGAACAAAGTTTTACTGGAGTGTAGACAACAAAGTGGGAGAGAAGAGAGAAAATTTAGAAAAAGTACAGAGGAGGCGAGTAAAACTCTCTAAAAAATGACAGTCGATCAATCCCAACATGCTCTCTATAGTGTTTTAAGAACTGAGATGATCCCTGGTGTCCAGAATTCTAAGTGAAACCTTATGGCAAGTTGGTGGATCCCAATACAAGGTTTAGATTTTTGGTTGAGACTTTGATATGATTTTTGATGGGCCATACAACAAGGTCATGGGCTGTAATCTACATGGATGCGTAGGTCTTGGAGATATCTTCGAAATGAAACCAGAATCACCCAATTCTGATGAGAAACAAAGAAGATATGACGGTTTTAGTCTAGGAATGAGAATAAGGGCATTTTCTAAAATTAATAATAATTACCTGAGGGCAAGCATTCAAATTATCGTTAAGTTTAATTATTTAAACTTTATCTTCTCATATCTTGCTCATCCGACGTCCAAATGAGGTGATTCTAATGCCATTATTCCCTATTTTTGGTGTTCTACAAAGTGGACATGGAGAATTTGAGGCAGAGGTCTCCGAGGCATCCTATGCAAAGTTGCTAGCCGAATTATCGTAAATTAGCCTGTTTAAACTTTAGAAATTCATAAGTTGGCCATTTTACATCCAAATCAGGTGATTCAAGCTCTACTGTTCCTTATTTTTAGTGTTCTACAAAGTAAACATGGAAAACTTGGGGCAGAGGCCATCAAAAGATTCTGTGTAGAATTACAGCTAAAATGGCCCATAAAATGAAAGAGAAAAAGCCCAATCAACTCAGCTCAATCCAAGTCAGTCTAGTCTAGTCCAGCCCAGTCAACCTAAGTCAGCTTAGTTTAGTTAGCTTAGACCTATTAGGATCGAACCAGTTCAACCCATATGCTTAGTGCTATGTGTGAGGACAAAGTTCATCTCTTTCACCCATCTCCGATGGATGAAAAAAATGATTATTTGGAATCGCCACCTAGATTAAGGTCTAGGACCTATAAAAATGTAGTCTCATCATAAGAAAAGACTTCTATTGACTCATTGGACCCAATATATTGGCTTTGGTCTATCAGAAAATGGGTAAGCGTTCAAGGTACAGTTTGGTAAGGTGTTAGGCACCCAAAGCTGTCCGATCCAAAAATCGGCCTCCTATATGATTACACTTTCCTTAGACAATATGGTTTTGACTGTTTATGGTCAATGGATGATAACTAGGGCTCATGGGGGATCCTATGCCAAGTTTTTAAATTCTTCTAACCTAGGGTTTAGCCAAACATGTTCTCAAAGTAAATAAACAAGCAAAGTAATATACAGTGAACCCAATCGAAGATGGTTCAGTGATGGATTGAATCTGAGACATCAAAGACATCTCAAATTGCTTACGTATTTCAATCCTGAAATTTAAGTCCATAACGTAGCTCGAACTGTCACACCCCAATTCCGTACTATTCAGAATGGTGTGATGAACCGTAATAAACCAACGGTTCAACCAGGATCTCAAACAGGCTGTGTCCGTTTGCTTAAACCATACACATCCACAACCATAATCAGAGTAAATAAACAATAGCAGAAGTCTTATATGTTAAATAAACTGAGAATTTAACTGTGATAGAGTAAATAAATTATCCAATTATCTCCACAAGGACTAAGACATAAATTAAAATAATTAAATCAATTACATTGTCTGTATAATTTAAAACAAATCTAATAAAAAATACAAGAGTTGCACTCGCATGACGAATCATGCGACTCCATCATAACTTCAGCGTCCATCGCCGCCGCATGTCCATACATCAGAGAATTTATATAATCTTCTACTGTGGTACCTGCATCACCAACTAAAAATATTCGACGTCGAAAGGGTGAGCACACATCACGGTTCAGTGAGCAAACAAAACAATGCAACAAACATATGCATGCATTCAATTCATATCTTTGGTCTAGTTTATAAGTTTGCAATGTGCTATAGAAAGGATAGGTGGCCGCCACACCTCTATACACGAATGTGTGGAACCACCCAATGGATCAAACACCATTCACCCCCCCACATGCACCACCATGGAATAGAGATAGAGCTAAAGTGCTTAGGACCGCACCGCATCATACTTCCCCTGATGCTCTACCCATACCAACACGTAAGCCCCTGTTGGCGAGGGCTTACAAACTGGTTTCACAACTAACCAATCCTAATGTCAAACAGTGTATCCAAGGCCTCACCCCAGCATCCCTCAATACATCTATAGAGATAGAGCTAAGGCCCCCCCGGTAGAGTCAGAGATTACACGGTTTGAGACCACCTCCCCTGATGCCCTATGACATAATAGATCTGCTAAGGTAATGGCGATACGATGATGTTAGTGGACAAGACTTGAGTAGAGATAGAGCTAGAGTTTGGTGACCAGGATGAACCACAGTGTCACATCCTCCCCCTGATGCTCCACTCACATCAGGTATACTAACTACACACATACATTCACATGCCTATTCCTAGCATCATCATCATCATCATGTTATAATAAACGAAATTAAATATGCATGAACAGTAATAACAGGAATAGTGGATGACATGTGATATGCACATTACAATCATATAAGCATAGAATCATTCATAGTATTGGACTCAATAAACGAAAATAGTTTATTATTAGCCAATTAGTTTAGGTCTTGTTCCCTCACCTTTGATTGAGCGTAGATCCTCGTTCAAGCTTTATGAATCACTTTTAAATCAGTAGAAAGGGCTAACAAGTCGATAGATTTTAATTAGAATTAATTCTAATAAATTTTGACTAACTGAAATCGTAGGGTCACAGGTAGGGTAGCACCTAGGGTAGCAGTTTTCTGCGACCCTAGGGCATAGGGTCGGACGTGGGGTCGGATACCATTCGACCCTACGTTCGACCACACCCTCCCTGGAACTTCCCGAGGGCATGTGGTCGATCCTGTGGTCTTGTAGAGTCAGATATCATTCGACCCTACGTGCGACCATACCTATTCTGAGTCGATCTTTCATTCTAAAGTCTATTCTTTCATGTTTGGATCCTTTGGCTTACTTTCATGGTCCATTCTATGATTGTTCTATGGCTCAAAACTACAAGTTATACACTATTCATAGTCCATAATGATTTCCTCCATGGAATCTCTTGAAACTTGTCCATGGATGGATGATTTGGGTTTCTCCTAACCCTACGTTCTTCATAACTATTCTATGATCTCTTATTCAGGTAAGGAATTAGGTTCATACCTTTATTTAGAGGTTTCTTTGAACTTCCTCCTCTTCTTTAGTCTTTTCTTTAAGTTCCTTCTCTTCTTCTCTTCCTTCTCTTTCTCTTTCTCTCACTTTCAATTTGGGTTGTAAAGGAGTGAAAGAGACTAAGGGACATCCTATTTATAGAGGAAAACCCCCCATAATAAGTCCCAATGAGTTTAGGAAAGATCCCCTTAGAATTAGGAAAGTTTCCTAATTTTTGGTTTTTGTCTGTCATCGTAGGGTCGGACGTAGGGTCGCAGGATCCATTGACCCTACACTTCTTAGTCATCCGACCCAAAGACTAAAAAATCATGGGTTGGACTTCTGTTGATGTGGGGTCGACCCTACCTGTTTAGGCATGCGGCCCTACCCTCACATTTTCTATTTTTGGGTTAGACTCATACCTGGTCTTGTGATTTCTTCACGCACTTGGTCCACTTGGCTCGACCATGATAGGTAGACCTGGTATAAGGTGGTAAGACCAGTTAGTTCGATACAGGTCTTACAACTCCCCCCTCTTATTAAAAATTTTGTCCTCAAAATTTGTATGTACCTTTTAGTCGAAAAGGTGAGGATATTGCTTCCGCATAACGTTCTCTTCTTCCCACGTGATCTCTTCTATATCTCGGATCCTCCAGGTGACTTTAACATAGTATATGTCACGGTTGCGTTGATGTTGAACCTTTCGACTAGTGATTTCAATTGGTGCTACTTCGAATGTCAAATCATCAGTTAGATCTGGTGGATCCGTTGTCAAAACATGCGTTGGATCTCTGACGTACTTCTTTAATAATTAGATATGAAATACATCATGCACACTTGACATAGATGGTGGTAGTGCTAACTGATAAGCCACTTTTCTATGTTTGACTAAAATCTCATATGGCCCAACATATCCCGGACTTAGCTTCCCTTTCTGTCCGAATCGTTTTAAACCCCGCATAGGTGATACCTTCAAGAATACCTTATCACCTACGAAAAATTCAAGGTCTCTGCGTCGAGTATCTGCATACTGTTTCTGACGATTCTGAGCTGTTCTAACTCTTTCCTTGATAATGTTGACTACTCGACTAGTCTCTTCAACAAATTCTGGTCCAATCCAACTTCATTCCAAAACAGAGGGGTTCGACACTTCCTTCCGTACAGTGCTTCATAGGGTGACATCTGTATAGTAGCCTGATAGCTGTTGTTATAGGAGAACTCGATCAATGGTAGTTTCTCGTCCCATGAGCCTTTAAAATCAATAACATAGGCTCGAAGCATATCTTCTAAAATCTGAATGGTACACTCTGACTGTCCGTCTATCTGAGGATGGAATGCAGTACTGAACTTCAACATTGTACCCATAGCCTTTTGCAATCCTTCCCAAAACTTTGAAGTAAAGCGTGGGTCTTTATCGGACACAATGCTTTCAGGTACACCATGTAATCTGACAATGTGATCCACATATAGCTTGGCTAACCTCTCCAGGGTATACTATGGTCGTATAGCTATAAGCGAGCTGTCTTAGTCAGACGATCTACAATCACCCAGATCGCGTCAACTACTCGAAGAGTCTATGGTAATCCGGTGATGAAGTCCATAGTGATGTAGTCCCATTTCCATGCTGGTTCTGGCAGCGGCTGCAATAATCCTGCAGGTCTTTGTCGTTCAGCCTTCACCCTCGGACAATTTAGGCATTGAGACACGAATTTAGCTACATCTGCTTTCATTCCTCTCCACCAATATAATTTCTTCAAATCATGATACATCTTTGTACTTCCAGGATGTACCGAATAGGTGGTGATGTGAGCTTCCTTCATTAGTTGGTGTCTAATGTCCAAATTTTTTGTTTCAGGAACACATACTCTTCCTTTGTACTTTAGTACCTTTTCATCGTCTAAGGTGAACTTAGGAATAGTCTTACCTTTTTCAATGTCTTCTTGTAGCGTTCTTAGATAAGGGTTTGATTTAATAGCTGCTTTCACTCATCAATTATATCAGGTACAATCTTTAACGTTGTGAACATATTTAAAAATCGATGAATGAACCCTTGGTTGGTTGATTCACCCGGTGCATCTATCATGAAATGCTCATTACCATAATTGAACACTTTTCCTGTAGTACACATTGCTGCAGTCGTGTTAACCTCTTATTGAGATTTTATCATTGCTTTTCTGCTTAGCGCATCGGCAACTACATTAGCCTTTCCTAGATGATACTAGATATCACAATCATAATCCTTCAATAATTCCAGCCATCTTTTTTGTCTCATGTTTAACTCCTTTTGATTAAAAAGATAAGTGAGACTCTTATGATCTGATTTAATCTGACATTTTTCTCCATACAAATAATGTCTCTATATCTTGACAGCATGTACTACTGCCGCTAATTTCAAGTCATGAGTGGGATAGTTCTTCTCATGTGTCTTCAGTTGTCTTGAAGCATACGTAATTACTTGTTCTCCCTGCATAAGTACACATCCTAAACCCAATCCTGATGCATCAATGTACAAGATAAATAGCTGTCCTAGAATAGGAATAGTCAAGATCGGAGCAGATATCAATCTAACCTTCAATGTTTGGAAACTTTTCTTAGATTTATCAGTCCAAACAAACTTTTCTCCTTTCTTAGTCAAACTGGTGAGAGGTACGGAAATTCTAGAATAGTCTTCCACAAATCGTCGATAATACCCAGCTAGACCTAGGAAACTTCTAATTTCTGCAATGCTCTTCGGTGCTTCCCACTTCACAATGGCTTCAATCTTTATAGGATCCACTTTAATTCATTCAGCGGATACAACATGGCCTAAGAAAGCGACCTCATTTAACCAAAACTCACACTTTGTAAATTTGGCGTAAAGCTTCTCTTTCCTTAATCGCTGCAGAGCGGCTCTTAAATTCATGACATGAGTTTCCTTGTCCTTGGAGTAGACCAATATATCATCAATAAACACAATGACCGACGTATCCAACATATCATGGAATATCCGATTCATGAGTTCCATAAAAGTTACGGGTGCGTTAGTCAATCCAAAAGACATGACTAAAAATTCATAATGTCCATATCTTGTTCTAAATGCTGTCTTTGGAATATCAACGTCCTTAATCTTCAACTGATGGTATCTTGACCGAAGGAGAACACCTTGGCACCTTGCAATTGATCAAACAATTCATCGATCCGAGGTAATGGATACCGATTCTTAATTGTCAACTTTTTCAATTCCCAGTAGTCTATACACAGTCGAACGCTAACGTCCTTCTTCTTTACAAATAATACTGGCGCTCCCCATGGTGATATGCTGGGTCTAATGTAACCCTTGTCCAATAATTCTTGTAACTATACCTTCAATTCCTTCAGTTCAGTAGGAGACATTCGATAGGGTGCTTTAGATACTGGTGCGGCTCCGGGTATCAGACCTATAACGAACTCTGTCACTTGGTTGGGTGGTAGTCCTCGTAGTTCTTCAGGAAATACATCTGGAAAGTCATGCACAACATCAATATTCTCCATTTGTGGTGCTTCCTTGGTGAGGTTGACCACTGATACTAGATACCCAACTCCTCATTTCTCTAGGCATTTCCTAGCCTTTAATGCAGAGAGGATGAGTTTTCATTTACGGGGAAGTTTGGTTCCAACAAAACTAAACTCTGCTCCTTCCTTGTCTTTAAATGTCAGTTTCTTTTCTGCACATTATAGGTTTGCAGAATGCCAAGCTAACCAGTCCATTCCCAAGATGATGTCAAAGACTGCCATCTCAAGTTGAATCAAGGTTGCATCCAAAGTCTTCTCGTCAATAAGAACTGGACATGGTCCATAACCTTTTTCTAATTCCACTTCTAATCCCATCGGTGATCGTACAAGCAGTTTGTAGTCTAACGATTTGAGGGGTAGATTCAGCTTCTTTCCAAATGATACAGATATAAAAGAATGAGTAGCTCCAGAATCAAAGAGTACTCTAGCGGGTATGCCATTAATAGGTACAATACCTGTGATTTGTTTTAGTTTTAGTCTACATGATCACACAATGTAACACAAAATGAATGGTTCAGGTCATACCTGTGACCACATCAGGTGATGCGGCAGCATCCTCAGATGTAATAGCATAAACCTTCCCTTGCTGTAGCTACTTTCTGGGTTTAGAAAACTCTCTTGAATAATGTCCTATTTGGTTGCAGTTAAAGCATTTTACTCCTTCATTGTTTTGCTTTTGTTGCGGTTGAGCTACTGGAGTAGTCTTGGTTGCAGCATTAAAGCCTTGAGTATGGAAGGGTTTGAATGTCCTTGTATTTCCTCCGTTATAAGAATTCCCATTTGGCCTCTTGATACCTCTATTTTGAGCAAAGTAGCTCTCTTTCTGGCTCGACTCTATTACTCGAGCAATTTGTACTGCTTCATTATAGACTTTCTTCTCCAGTCCCAGAACATGCTCACGGATGTTTCCCCTAAGTCCCATGACGAACCTTCGGGTCTTTGTGTTTTCTTCCTGCATGCTGGCGGGTGCAAATAAAAACAGCTCCTCATAACGCTGTTGGTATGCATCCACGGTCATTTATCCCTGATATAAACTCAGGAACTCTCTCTCCATAGAATCTCTAAAAATTCTAGGGAAATACTTTTCAAAGAATGCCTCTTTATATATAACCCAGGTCAATTGGGTGTGCTTTGTTAACAGATAAGTCCGTGTGGACTTCCACCAGTCGTGTGCATCGCCTTTCAGCATAAAGGTTGCACACAACACTTTCTCCTCCTCATTCACTGTCATCGTCGTAAAATTTCTTTCCATTTCATCAATCCAGTGTGCTGGCCACAAAGGATCTGCTAGCTTACCATTATATTCCTTGAGCTTCATCTTCAGATGACGCTCAATCAGTCGGGAGTGGTCCAGCTGATACGGAGCATAGGCCCTATACATAGGTGGTTGATACTAGTAACTACCTTGAACTACCTCAGGATTCTGCACTTGAGCCGGCATAACTGGTGTTTGAGGTGCGTGGGGTACCATGTTGCTTCCCCCTGGTACTGTGCTAGCTTGTCCTGCTGGCATAGGTGTTGTATGTGCAGCTGGAAAAGCCATGCCTATAGCAGCCTGGATATTGGCTTCCACCTGCTGTATTTGCTGCAGCTGTTGTGCCAAGTTCATTACCGCTGTAGCCAGATCTGTAGGTGGGGTTGGCAAGTTTGTAGGATTTGCCTGGCCATTAGCCACTGGCGGTGCCATATTCAAATTCTCATGTGCTTCATGATTTACATGGCTGTCTTCCTCCACAGCTGGTGGTGGAATTGGGTTACGGCCTCGTCTGGTCACCCTTCGCCCAGCCATTTCCTGTTTTGGTGGTGGTAGTGTCTGAAAACAATCATAGGACATGTGAGGCAATCAATATAAGTTGTTCTCAAGTACAAATCCATCTAATCAACATAAATTTCCAATTTTTCAGATCATTTTGACAAAATACTGTATTTTCCATCGTAGGGTCGATGGTAGGGTCGGTCCTTATGCGACCCTAGGGTATGCGACCCTAATAAACCCTGTCAGCTTACCGAGAGCCTAGGGTCGATTGTAGGGTCGGTATATGTCCGACCCTAGGTCACACCCATGGTTCTCTATCAGATCATCGAGAGCCTAGGGTCGATGGTAGGGTTTGACGTAGGGTCGCACATTTTGGTTGAATTCTACGACCCTACGATCCAAAATTAGGTTTTTAAACCCGATTTTTGGATTCATTTCCCATTCTTTCTCCTTTCTTCCAACTCAACCCGTTTCCCTGAGTTGCTATAGTATCAACCCCTAGTGTTTGGTGATCTTTCCTTCCATTTGCGACTTCTGCTCCTTCTCTTCAGGTATGCTCTCTACTGTTTCCCATTTTTAAGCTTTCTAAACTAGGATTTTGTCCATTTACATCGTTTTCTTCAAATTAAACTTTTTTTAATCGTAAAAATTTAATTTTTATTGGGGGCTTTTGCTATTGGTCACCCAATGGACAAAAGCCCTAAAAAATATTTGAGTTTCATCGGTTGGTTATCGAGAAACTTGAATTTTTCCATTTTTGACCTAATTTTCAAAAAATTTTGAATTTATTGAAATTTCTTCAAATTCAATTTCTAGATTAAATTTCCAACTGTATGAGCTTTACAGGATGGTTTGGAACCTATGTAAGTCCTCCTGCCCAGTTGTTTGGGTGAAAAGTGAGGCTTTTGACCAAATCATGCCGTTATAATGCTGAAATTTTGAGTTTTTCACCATTCCTAATATCTTGTTTGTTTTTTCTGTGTCTTGACAGATAGTATGGCTCGTACCAAGGTGTCTAGGGCTCATGACCCAGTTCGTTACAGCTCCAACGAGGCCGAAGCTCAGTATGCTCGCTATGAGCGTAAGAAAGTAGAGGGGGGTCGCTGTGTGAACTTGGCTAGTCTGGCCTTGTTCAACGTAGAGGGTGCATTTGGTGACATTGGCTGGCTCCCTATGATCACCTATGAGGCTTGTACCTGTCCTGATCTGGTGAGACAGTTTTATTGTAATCTCTAGGAAGTGGGGGATCACAATGACACAGAGAGAGGTAGGGAGCTCAGGATCACGAGCTACGTCAAAGGGGTAGAGGTTTCATTTGACTGCCAGCAGTTGGCTGATCTTTTGGGCATATCAAATGACGGTCCTTTGGTGTACTGTGCTCCCAAGGAGCCCCAGCTCCTATCCTTGGAGATGCATGCTGAGATTGACAGTCAGCTCATCAGAGATGATCGCTGGGAGATGAAAGCAATCAACCTACGTCCAGAGCCTCGAGTGTACTGCAAAATTATCCAGCACAACCTGATACCCTAGAGTGGACATTATGAGAGGATCTCCCAGTTGACTCAGTATGTCCTCTACTGTATTTGCACCAGGCAGCCTGTCTGCCTTTCTTATATCATTATCCAGATAATAATCCATGCTATTCTTCCTGGTCAGTTGGGTAACCTACCCTATGGACGTCTGATCACTACATTGCTCACCTGCCTACACGTTGACTTAGTAGATGAGAGGATTCAGGAGAAGACCTTCTCATCGGATCTTGATTGGAAGGCCATCTGTAAGAGGGGTTTGCGGGATGCTTAAATCAGTGATGATGAGAGGAACACTCTGGTGCGTCCTCGTACTCGGGTAGAGGTAGCAGATACCACAACGGCAGCAGCAGCAGCAGGAGCAGGGGTCCCTGGGGGTGATGTCGAGGATGATGGTCGTGTTTATGGATGTAGATGCCATACCTCCTCCATCACCTCTATATTCTACTGGAGCGGGTCCATCTCGGGCTCCTTCACACATGGTTGGTCCTTCACACCCACCATCTTATGATATGATGAAATTACTGTGTGAGATCAAAGAGGCTCAGCGCGTGACGAGCTTAAGAGTGGAAGAGCTTCTAGATGCTCAGCGCACAACTGATGGGAGAGTGGGCAAGCTTCTAGATGCTCAGCGTGCATCTGATCACCAGATGGTTGAGTTGATAGTTAGTCTCCAGACGACCCAGACTCAGGTAGCCTGGTTGACTAGAGTGTATGCTGAGGACTACGACAGAGATCGCGAGGCACCTCCTTTTTCATCACCTCCAGCTCCATGATGTATATTTTTTTATCCTTCTTGGTACTACAGAGTAACTGTCCGGGTTATGGACTGTATCTGCTTTGGATATGTATAAACGTGCTTTATATTTGATGTTTATGAAACATGTTTCTCTTCTTATATATGGATTATTCTCTTTCTTAATTTTGTCTCAAACAACACAGGTGCTTACAGTGTGTTCTTATTAAAGCTTTTAAATTTTATCCTAACTCAGTTCACGAACTTTTGTAGAAGTATATTGGTTTAATAGACAGGGCCTGAGAGCTTTAATACCAAGTTATCACACCCCAATTCCGTACTATTCAGAATGGTGTGGTGAACCGCAATAAACCAATGGTTCAAACGGGATCTCAAATAGACTGTGTCCGTTTGCTTAAATCATACACATCCACAACCATAATGAGAGTAAATAAACAATAGCGGAAGTCTTATATGTTAAATGAACTGAGAGTCTAACTGTAATAGAGTAAATAAATTATCTAATTATCTCCACAAGGACTAAGACATAAATTAAAATAATTAAATCAATTACATTTTCTGTATAATTTAAACCAAATCTAATCGAAAACACAAGAGTTACACTCGCATGACGAATCATGCGACTCCATCATAACTTCAGCGTCCATCGCCGCCGCATGTCCATACATCGGAGCATTTATATAATCTTCAACTGTGGTACCTACATTATCAACTAAAAATATTCGACGTCGAAAGGGTGAGCACACATCACAGCTCAGTGAGCAAACAAAACAATGCAACAAACATATGCATGCATTCAATTCATATCTTTGTCTGGTTCATAAGTTTGCAATGTGCTATAGAAAGGATAGGTGACCGTCGCACCTCTATACACGAATGTGTGGAACCGCCCAATGGATCAAACACCATTGCTGCCCCCACATGCATCCACCATGGAATAGAGATAGAGCTAAAGTGCTTAGGACCGCACCGCATTACACTTCCCCTGATGCTCTACCCATACCAACACGTAAGTCCCTGTTGACGAGGGCTTGCAAACTGGGCTCGCAACTAATCAATCCTAATGTCAAACAGTGTATCCAAGGCCTCACCCTAGCATCCCTCAATACGTCTATAGAGATAGAGCTAAGGCCCCCCGACAGAGTCAGAGACTACACGGTCCGAGACCACCTCCCCTGATGCCCTATGACGTAATAGTTCTGCTAAGGTAATGGCGATACGACGATGTTAGTGGACAAGACTTGAGTAGAGATAGAGCTAGAGTATGGTAACCAGGATGAACCACAATGTCACGTCCTCCCCCTGATGCTCCACTCGCATCAGGTACACTAACCACACACATACATTTACATGCCTATTCCTAGCATCATCATGATCATGATCATGATCATGTTATAATAAACAAAATTAAATATGCATGAACAGTAGTAACAGGAATAGTGGATGACATGTGATATGCATATTACAATCATATAAGCATAGAATCATTCATAGTATTGGACTCAATAAACGAAAATAGTTTATTATTAGCCCATTAGTTTAGGTCTTGTTCCCTCACCTTTGATTGAGCGTAGATCCTCGTTCAAGCTTTATGAATCACTTTTAAATCAGTAGAAAGGCCTAACAAGTCGATAGATTTTAATTAGAATTAATTCTAATAAATTCAGACTAACTGAAATTATAGGGTCGCAGGTAGGGTAGCACCTAGGGTAGCAGTTTTCTGCGACCCTAGGGTGTAGGGTCGGACGTGGGGTCGGATACCATTCAGCCCTACGTGCGACCATACCCTCCCTGGAACTTTCCGAGGGCATGTGGTCGATCCTGTGGTCTTGTAGGGTCGGATATCATTCGACCCTATGTGCGACCACATGTATTCTGAGTTGACCTTTCATTCTAAAGTCCATTCTTTCATGTTTGGATCCTTTGGCTTACTTTCATGGTCATTCTATGATTGTTCTATGGCTCAAAACTACAAGTTATACACTATTCATAGTCCATAATGATTTCCTCCATGCAATCTGTTGAAACTTGTCCATGGATGGATGATTTGGGTTTCTCCTAACCCTATGTTCTTCATAACTATTCTATGATCTCTTATTCAGGTAAGGAATTAGGTTCATACCTTTATTCAGATGTTTCTCTGAACTTCCTCCTCTTCCTTAGTCTTTTCTTCAAGTTCCTTCTCTTCTTCTCTTTCTTCTCTTTCTCTTTCTCTCACTTTCAATTAGGGTTGTAAAGGAGTGAAAGAGACTAAGGGACGTCCTATTTATAGAGGAAAACCCTCCATAATAAGTCCCAATGAGTTTAGGAAAGATCCCCTTAGAATTAGGAAAGTTTCCTAATTTTCGGTTTCTGTTTGTCATCGTAGGGTCGGACGTAGGGCCGCAGGATCCGTCGACCCTACACTTCTTAGTCATCCGACCCTACGACTAAAAAGTCATGGGTTGGACTTCTGTTGATGTGGGGTCGACCCTACCTGTTTAGGCATGTGACCCTACCCTCACATTTACTGTTTTTGGGTTAGACTCATACCTGGTCTTGTGATTTCTTCACGCACTTGGTCCACTTGGCTCGACCATGATAGGTAGACCTGGTACAAGGTGGTAAGACCGGTTAGTTCGATAGTGAGTCTTATATGAATGAAATGTGATTAAGGTTTATAGATGTGGTTTATGATTAAACTTTCTTATTGAAGTTTATGTTTAATGATGATTGAGATTGAATCTAGAGATAGCCTATGTGAACTGAAGTGAATATGGATAATGAATATGAGTATGGATATGGATGTGGAGGACCTAAGGATACTAAGATGTGGTATCATACTTGGAGAGGTCGTCCAAGTTGCCTACAAATTTCAGAGGTCCTGAAAATCAGGTACAACGTAGTAGGTTGTGCGGGTTGTGGATAGATGTGGATATCCTAAAGAAGACTAAAGAAGGCTAAAGTGTGTACAACCCAAGTAGATCAAGTTACGGTTTGGGACCTAAGTGTGTACAGTCCGAGTGAACCACATTTATGGATTTGGAATCTAAGGGTGTATAGTCCGAGTGAAGCATAGGTACAGGTTTAGAATTTAAGGTGTATAATCAGAGTGAACCATAGGTACAGATTTGAGAGAACCTATAGGATGTAATGTTTTAGTAAACCACATGTGCAGATTCGAGTGAACCTAAGGGGTTTATAGTTCTAGTGAACCACAGGTACAGATTCGAGAAAACCTAAAGGGTGTATAGTTCTAGTGAACCACAGGTACAGATTCGAGTTAACCTAAGGGGTGTACAGTTTTAGTGAACCATAGGTATAGATTCGAGTGAACTTAAAGGATGTACAACCATAAGTACAGATTTGGAATCTAAGGGTGTACAGTCCAAGTGAACCACAGGTATAGATTCGAGAGAACCTAAAGGATGTACAGTTTACCTAAAGGGTGTACAGTTCTAGTACCACAGGTACAGATTCGAGTGAACCTAAGGGGTGTACAATTCTAGTGAACCACAGGTACAGATTCGAGTGAACCTAAAGGATGTATAGTTCTAGTGAACCATAGGTATAGATTCGAGTGAACCTAAGGATGTACAGTTCTAGTGAACCACAGGTACAGATTCGAGTTAACCTAAAGAGTGTATAGTTCTAGTGAACCATAGGTATAAATTCTAGTGAACCTAAAGGATGTATAGTTCTAGTGAACCATAGGTATAGGTTCGATGCGTACAGTCCGAGAAAATCACAAGTACGACTTAGAATAGAGGTTATAGAACCGTATTTGGGAATCTCTCCAAGTTGCCTACGTATCTTAGGGGGCTACCCTAAGAATCAGGATCCGCGTAGTTCAAAATGACATTCAATCCATTCATGTGTATATTCTTTCAAGATCATGGTGTAAACCGTGTTTGGAAATCTCACCAAACTGCCTATGTATCTTAGGATGCTACCCTAAGAATCAGGATCCACGTAGTTTGAAATGTAGATTCAATCCATTCATGTTCTTCTTTCAATATCAGGGTGTGGAACCTAAATGCTCTATGGTTCGATTCACATCACACCTATCTAGTTTTCTGTATCCTAGGGGAAAATGAGCTAAGGGGTTGGGATCATCCTAAGCTAACCTTGACCTAAAACCCTAATTTGGAATTTGTTGGGCTAGGATTTCTGATTCTTGATTAAAATTTACCACTTTTCCATTCTTACCCTTCCCGTGAATGTTGGTGCCTACATGCACGTCCACACACCTAATATGTCTTCTAGGTGTACAAATATGACAGTTCGACTAGGGTGTTACAGAAATTAAATTATTATCGATAATAAATATCATTCAAATATGGTAAATAACAACAATATCATCTCAATTATTGTAATAAAGCATGTCATCTCAAATATAGCAACAAACATGTGAGTGCATTGATCAAGCATCGATTCATCAACAATGTGACCAAGATCATATTTGATCGACTACTCAGATTTAATGTAATCGATCATCATCAATGTAATCACGATCACATTTGATCGATGGTTTAGATTCAATTAAAACATCCATGAGGTCAATCCGACCGTTCAAATTCTATTAAATCACTCAAAAAGGATAATCTATCCATTCAATTCAATCGTCAAGACAATCCAATGGTCCAGATTCAAATAAGATGTTCATGATCAAGATCTAATGGTTCAAATTAAAATAAGATGCTCATGATCAAGATCTAATGGTCTCAAATTCTTATAAGGCACAATATGATGGAAATCTAACGGTTTAAATCATGCCTACAAGGTCAGACTATGAAAACTACTCAGACTGATTTTTAGATTTGAATCAGTCATGGAAAAATAATCATAAGATATTCTTCAATCATGAAAAAAATAATCTATTAACTTGTCTTCCAGACTCATGTGGCTACCTTTTCCTTCAAGGAAGTGATGTCTAAAAAAATTTCTATATGACACTTATGCATGGATTTTCATGATTTTTACTGCAATCAATAGATTCTGTAGACCTTTGCCAAAACATGCATATGGGGCTTCATACATATTCAAATTAAGCTTAAAATACATCCTCTGAAAGAGGACTCAGAGACCTAGATTTTGTCTCAAGAAGGAAAATTGTAATAGGGAATCAAAATGGGTCGAATATGCACCACAAATGCAGGCATGTGCGCAGGTCAAATCTGTTCCAAATTCTGACCAACTGCACCATAAATTCTATATAAAATCAACCACACATTTAAAATAGAATTCAGACATATGGTCATGTAGCTAACTGATTGATCTAACACGTCATTAAAAAAAATATCATGCAAACAGAAAGATCCTTAAGGCTCAAACATCACATCTTAGTCATGCAATTCAGTGTGTTCTAACTGACCCAAAAACAGACCATGGTGCACTTAAAAAATCATATGAAATCCATAAAAAATCAGAAAAATCCAAATTTAATGCCAAATTTTTCATGACTTCATATCTATCACTTTCTCTTAAGGAATAATTATCAAATTATGACCGTAAATTCTATTTTTAGAGCTTTTCCAATGAGGGTTTGCACTATATCCAAGAAGGATAGTAGCATCATTGGGGCTTTATTATTTCCACTTTCTCAATTCCAAACCAGTCGAAATTTGTAAGAAAACTTCTAACATATGTATGAGTATCTCATAAATTTTTGGGCTTGAAATTCATCAAAAATCTAATGAGATGCATGTCCCAAAATCAGATTTTAGATCTGAAATCCACCTTGTGAAAACATTAAAATACTCAAAAATCATCATATAACATTCAATTTTTCTCTATTGAGTACTTTAAACATATTCTAATGTATAAAAAATATCAAACATGGGTATTACAGCATCAATATGCACGTAATATAACATCTCTGTTCGTGATTTATCAAAATAGGCATATTCAAGTAATTTTTGACATTTTAGCATCATGGAATCATATCAAAACCAAACTTTTGGTTACAACAATGGGTGAGGGGCCATGAATTGCAGGTATGTATTAGAAAATAACAATAGACAATTGACTTACCTCTTTGCAGAGAGTTCCCTCTCTCTTAGTTTCTCCTTCTTCCTTCTCTTCTTCTCTTTCCCTTTCTTCTCCCTCTTCTCTTAGAATTCTTTTCTCTTCTTCTCCTATTAGCTCTCTCCTTCTCTTCTAGCCCTTTTTAAATTTCCTTCTTCTTTTTTTCCTTCCCTTTTTTCACTCCTTTTGTCTTTTTTTTTATCTTTAATCGGTTTCTTTCCTTTTTTTTTTCTTCTCCTTTAGAGTCCACTCACATTCTCCCCTCTTTCCTTTTTTTTTTTATTTTTCCTTTTTTATTTCTTTCCTTCTCCACTCACGTTCCCCCTTTTTCTATTCTTTCTTTTTTTTTCTTTCTTTTCTTATTTTCTTTTTTTCTTCCTCTCTCTTAAGAAACCACCCTCTTTCTCCTTCCTTTTTTTTCTTTCCATTTTTTTTCCTTTAGAGTCCCATGGCTCTATCTTCTTCTCCTAATTTCTTTCCTTTTTTTTTCTAAAACTTGGCCGAATCTTATTATCTCTTCTCATGGCCTCTCTCGACCCCCCATATACGGATACATATAATATAGATAACCCACTATATATACGTACACCTCATGATATGTGACATGTAATGCATAATATTATACCATATATGATATATAGTATAGCATAATATATATAATATACATTATAATATATAATATAATGCGTCTAATGTAAAATGCACGCGAGTCGAACTGGTTCGGTCTGGACTAGTCTGAGTTGACTAGATTCGGACCAACATGAGTTAACTGGGTCAAACTGATATGGGTTGAGCTGGGTTGGGCCAAGATTGGTTTTTCTCTCTCTATCATTTCAAAGACCATTTCCGTCGCCATTTCGTATGGAATTTTTTCATAGCCTCTACTCTAAATTTTCTATCTTCACTTTGTAGAACATTAAAAATGAGAAATACTGGAGTTTGAATCAGCTCATTTGGACATAAAATGGCCAACTTATGAATTTTTGAAGTTTAAATAGGCCAATTCATGATAATTCAGCTAGCAACTCTGCATGGGATGCCTCAGAGACCTTTGTCTCAAATCCTTTACATCTACTTTGTAGAGCACTAAAAATGAGAAATAATAGAGTTTGAATCACCTCATTTGGACGTAAAATGGCCAACTTATGAATTTCTAAAGTTTAAACAACCAATTTATGATAAATCAGCTAGCAACTTTACATGGGATGCCTCGGAGATCTCTGCCTCAAATCCTTCACATCCACTTTGTAGGGCACTAAAAATAAAATATATTAGAGTTTGAATCACCTCATTTGGACATCGAATAATAAAATTATGAGGAATTAAAGTTTAAACGAGCATATCGGCTTGCAGCTTTACATGGGATCCTTCTGAGACCTCTGCTCCAGATTTTCTATGTCCACTTTGTAGAGCACCAAAAATGAGGAATAATGGCACTGGAATCACTTTATTTGGATGTCAGATGAGCGAGATATGAGAAGATGAAGTTTAAATAATTAAACTTACGATTTACATGCAAGCCCTTGGATATTATTAATCTTCAGAAAAAACCCTTATTCTTATTCCTAGACTAAAATCGCCATATCTTCTTCATTTGACATCAAAATTGAGTGATTCTGGTTTTGTTTCGAAGGTATTTTCAGACCTACGAATCCATACATGTTGTAACCCATTTCCTTATTGTGGGGCCCATCGAAAACCTCCTCAAAGTAGCAGCCAAAAATTTAAACCTTGCATTGGGATTCACCAACCATCCATATGGTTTCACTTAATCTTCTAGACACTAGGGATCATCTTAGTTATTCTCAAAACATTATAAAGAGCATGCCAGGGCTAATCGATTGTCATTTTTGAGAAAGTTTCACTCGCCTCCCCTGTATTTTTCAAACTTTCTCTTACTTCTCCCACTTTGATGTCTACTCTTCGTAAGACTTTGTTCAGCTAGGGATGGAAAAAAATGGGGTGCTTAGAGATACCCCTCTTTAGTTGAGATTGTATCAATTGAGGGTAAAGATATGAAAATGGTATTTTTGCCTCTCATATTGGTGAGACAAAAATTCAAAGAGGTAAGATCATCAAACCACTTAACATTCATCCATATAACATGGCAAACACAGTAACATCAGGGCTAGCAACTATCATCACATAAATCATGTACACTCAAAACAAATGACTGTTAGCATGCATACTCCAAATAAAATTTGGAAGGATAAATAAAAATTGAAATGGTTCTCACTAGGTCATAAACTTTGTTTGATTATATAAATTTAAAGAAAATGACTGGATCAAAATACTAAATGTCTGCTTATCCCATCCACTAGCAATAGCCTCAACCAGATCATGGCTTAGTTCTTTAGGTGCTTTAAAACCTGTTCCCTTTTTGTTGATATCTCTTAATGCCCCATATTAACGGAATAGCCTTGCAGGTGAATAAAATGAAGTGTGTATCAAACCCATAATCTGAACATCTACACTACCTGGAGTGTTTATGATAATTTTCTCTGCATTCCACCAACTACAGTTCCATCGGATGCTTAAAATGGTCATTTGTTTAAGATGTGACAGCCAATCTGTGTCAACTTGATATACAGTAGGATCTGCCCTCTTTACTAGATGATGATGATCAAGACATGGTGCTCCGAGTTCCTTTACCAGACCCAACCTTTCAACTAACCAGATTTGAAGCAAGTATAATGTTCCATTGAACTTTTCTAAATGACACCTGTCTTGTAGATTTACTGCAAGATCCAGTCTCCTCAGAGTCTCTGCTAACACAGTAGGTATGATATCTCCTTGACGCTCTGCATGTCCGATGAGATCAATAATGATAGGAGATCCTGTAGCTTCTCGAGCAATGATGCAATATAGATAGACTCGTCTCCTCCATGTTTTTGCTTCATCATCTTCAAGTTCTTTCCATGCATAGGTATCTATCATGGGTTGTAATTTCAATATCTGGTTTTGAATGAACAATCTTGCTTCTTCTTCATTCCAGCCAAAGAAGTTTCTTATTCTCTACTTATAATCTCTCTTAGGGGATCGTCTAAACATCTTTCTTTTTGGTGGATAAAGGAGACATGCTCGGAATTCTTTAATAGTAGGGCACAATTCGGCTTCACTGAATAGATGCTTTTAGTAAACCTGGGCACAATTTTACTGTCATCATTTGGAGGAGGATGTCCAAGTGAATCTTCTCTAAGAATGAATGATTTTCAGTGAATTCCATACGCCAACTCCAATTCTTCAATGCTTTATCCATCCTCACCATGCTGTTTGACGAGTAAAAGCTCCAGAGTGCTCACCAAAGTTGACCTGTAGAAAATCCCAACCTATAACAGAATTAGTAGAGAAATCATTAGAACTTTCTTACACTGTAATTGTTAGACACATTGAAAACCTTAGTGAGTTGTGCATGAAATATGTGCATATGCATGACCTTGTTTGGGCCTAAGTTTCTAAATCAAAAGATAGGCGAGCGAGGATGAAGGCCAAACTCGACTATTAAGAAGTTATCCAGATGAGTTTCCAATCAGGAGGATCTGTTGGTTGTTTATGTAAAATGGTCGATCCCTCCGAAGAGATACCATTTTATGGGCTTGAGAAGGAAGGGCTCTTTGGAATCTTTGGACGTCGTTGAATGTACTGAACGACAGATAAGAGTTCCAGCTAGATTATCATTATCATTATTTTTAGATTGACATGCCCACTATGAATGGTCCACTCCAGTTTGGTCGATATCAAAAGATGTGAAAGATGGGCTCGATATGCGACTCTTGGGAAATCCATTGGATAGATGAACGGATGAAAGAGCTTAGCTAGAAAGCAGGAAGTTCTTCCTTTAATTATGACGAGATGATGAAACCATTCTTGAGTGTCAGGATGTAGTAGCCTCTTTGGAGAATCCAACCCAATTCCGTTGTAAAGTCCTCCAAAATAGTTGAGTTTCATTGTCGACTTCCGTAAATGACACACCAACTGCACTCTCTAGGTTTTTTTTTTTTGGAAGAGTGCAGATGCTAGACATGATATTGTTTTACTTGAACAAGGTAAGATTTCTTTCACTATGAATGGTCCACTCCAGTTTGGACGAAATTTAACCCTGAGGTCATGGATAGGTGCTCTTTGCTCCTTCAGTACTAGATCTCCCACTGCCAAGTGATGAATACGGACCTTCTTATTAAAAGTGGTGGCCATTCTTTGTTGGTACTTCTTTGCATTGTCAGCCGCTTTCATTCTCTTTTCATCAATGAGGTTCAACTCCTCATAACGAGATCCGAGCCATTCAGCTTTAGGGATTTTGGACTCCATTAATATCCTCAGTAATGGCACTTCCATTTCTACTGGGAGTACTGCTTTCATACCATATACTAAAGAGTAAGGTGTCGTTCTAGTAGATGTCCTTATAAAAGTTTTGTATGCCCATAATACATATGGTAGCCTATCTGCCCAGTCACCATGAGTTTCTACCATTTTCTGGAGGATGACCTTGACATTCTTGTTGGCGGCTTCTACTGCTCCATTTGTCTGTGGACAATAAGGGGAAGAACGATGCCTCTGGATGTTAAACTTCTCACACAACTCTTATATCTTCCTCTGAGTTTTGACCTTGATCTGAGATTAGAGCATGAGGCATCCCATGCCGACAGATGATATGCTCTTGAAGGAACTTGGCTACCTTATTTGCTGTGAGTTTAGCATATGACTAAGCTTCTACCCACTTGGTAAAATAGTTGATGGCTATTAAGATGAACTCATTTCCATTTGATGCTTTTGGGTGAGTCTTTTCGATCACATCTATACCCCTAGTTGAGAATGGCCAAGGTGAACTGAGAGTGTGTAATTCTATAGGCAGTACATGTATCAGGTTGGCAAAGATCTAGCATTTGTGGTACTTCTTCATGAACTCCGTGCAATCTGTTTCCATCATGTTCCAATAGTACCCTATTTTCAAGATTTTCTTTGCAAGCATCTTAGCATTCTTTTGCCGTCTACAAAATCCTTGATGTATCTGCTTAATGAGGGTTTGTGCTTGGTCTTCATCGATACAAACCAATTGTACCCCATTATATGATCTCTTGTATAGGATATCTTCACCGAGGATGAACTGTGAGGCATATCGTCTCAGTGTCTTCTTCTCTCCTGTTGTAGCATCTGCAGGGTATTTTCCTTCTCTAATGAAGTCCATTATAGGTGCAAAACCAAGGTCTTCCATCAACTGTCAATGCATTAACTTCTGCATATGTCGGCTGCCTTCTTCATTCTATCATCAAGGGTTTTATGCGTTCGACAGGATCACCACTGATCATTGAAGCTAAGGTGGCCAATGCATTAGTGTATTTGTTTGTGTCCCTTGGGGAATAGTCAAACTTTATCTCTGTAAAGCTCTGAGACAGACTAATTGCATACTGCTGATAAGGTATCAAATTTTCATCCTTAATTTTCCAATCTCCTCTGACTTGGTAGATGTCGATGGAAAAATTTCCGTACACTTTCAACTTCTTGATGCCTATTGCAAGTGCAGCTTTGAGCCCCATGATGCAAGCTTCATATTCTGTAGTATTGTTTGTACACTCAAACTCTAATTGAAGTGAGAATGGTATGAATTCTCCTTCTGGAACTATAAGTAATACCCCAGCTTTACATCCTCTATGGTTGGCGGCTCCGTCAAAGAACATCATCCATGTATCTTCTTTCTTTTCTTCTTCGGCCATGTGAACCTCTTCATCGAGGAATACATCTTCCAAGTTTCTGAGGTTATCCCTAACTGGGTAAGCGGATAGATGCTCTGCAATTACACTTTCCTTAATGGATTTCTGTATGACACATGTGATATCAAATTCAGACAACAATAGTAGCCATTGAGCCAGTCTTCCAGTCAATGCTGGCTTCTCAAATAGGTACTTCAATGGGTCTGTAAGACCCGTATCGTACTAACCCAGTCTTACCACCTTGTATCAAGTCTTCCTATCATGGTCGGACCAAGCGGACCAAGTGCGTGAAGAAACCACAAGGCTAGGTATGTAATTCGAACCATAAATCATCTAATTGAGAAGTGTGGTTGCATAACTAAACAGGTGTGGTCAACCACACCTCAGAATAATGAGACCACAGGAGTATGGGAAGTGTGGTCGCAGATTTGGGATGTGTGGTCGACGGATCCTACGACCCCACGTGCGACCACACGATGGTATAATTGACTCCAAAATTAAGAAACCTTCCTTATCTGAAGGGGGTTCTTTCCTAATCAAGTAGGACTCTATATGGAGGGTTTTCCTCTATATATATGATGTCCCTTAGCCTCTTTCATTCTTTTAGAACTCAAACTGAAAGAGACAGAAAGAGAGGAGGAGGAAGAAAAGAAGAATTGAAGAAGAAGACTGAGAGAAGGAATTTCAGAGAGATCTCTGATTCTTCAATAAGTTTAAGGTATAAAGACATCCCCTACATTAGTTGAATGCCTAGAATAGATCATGGAGGAAGTATTGATTCAAAGTAGGATCTCTACCATGAGACCCATAGACAAAAATTCAAAGGAAATTCATGAAGAGTAGGTTAGAGTAGATGATTGTGAAAAATACAACATTAAGGCCATAGATCAATCATAGGAAGGACCCTAATGATAGTTTAAGGAATCAAATCATGAAGGGATTAGACTGAGAATGAAAGTCGACCAAACACTCATGTGGTCGCAGCTATGGTCGACCACACGAGGCACATGTGTTTACCACACACCCTCGAAAAGTTTCTAGGGAGGGTGTGGTAGCATGTGTGTGGTCACTTGATATGCGACCACATGCATCGACCACACACCCTGTGGTTGCAGAAACTGAGACCACAGGTGCATCTACACCTGTGACCACTCAGCTTTTGAAGGTTTGATTGATTCCAGATGGGACATTTAAACACTGTAATTAATAAATATGAACTCTAACTTAGAATCTATAAATTTATTAGGTTTTTAAGTGGTCCAAAAGTGATTTACAAAGCTTAGAAGAGGAACATCCAACGATCAAAGGTGAGGGAACAAGACCTAAGCTAACTGGATAATAATAAACTGTTTACTTTATTGAGTCCAATGCCATGATTGATTCTATGCTTGTATGCTTGTAATGTGCATCTCACATGTCATCTAATATTCCTGCTATTACTATTCATGCATATTTAATTCCGTTTATTTATAACATGATGATGATGATGATGATGATAGGAATAGACATGTGAATATATGTGTGTGGTTGGTGTGTTGGATGTGAGTGGAGCATCAAGGGGAGGACGTGGCATGGTGGCCTTTGACCTCGTCACCAGACTCTAGCTCTATCTCTACTCAAGTCTTGCCCACTAACATCGTCGTATCGCCATTATCTTAGCAGAACTATTATGTCGTAGGGCATCAGGGGAGGTGGTCTAGGACCGTGTGGTCTCTGACTCTGCCAGGGGGCCTTAGCTCTATCTCTATGGACGTATTGAGGGATGCTAGGGTAAGGCCTGGGATACACTATTTGGCATTAGGATTGGTTAGTTGCGAGCCGAGTTTGCAAGCCCTCGCCAATAGGGGCTTACGTATTGGTATGGGTAGGGCATCAGGGGAAGTGTTGGCGGTGTTTGATCCGGACCCTTTAGCTCTATATCTATTCCATGGTGGGTACATGTGGGATGGTAATGGTGTTTGATCCATTAGGCGGATTCACACACTCGTGTATAAAGGTGCGGTAGCTACCAAACTTCTATGTAGCACATTGCAAACTTAAAAACCAGATCAAAGATATGAATTGAATGCATGCATATGTTTGTTTCATTATTTTGTTTGCTCGCTCACCCTTTCAACGTCGAATATTTTTAGTTCTTGATGTAGGTCCTATTATGGAAGAATATATAAATGCACCGATGTATGTACAAGTTGCTACAATGGACGTAGAAGCTGAAGAAGATGCATGATTCATAATGCGAATGTAACTCATGTGTTTTTGATAGCCTAGTTGTTTAGTTATGAAAACATGTAATTGATTATTTTACTTTATTTTATGTCTTGAGGTATATTGGAGATAATTGGATACTTAATTATGCTATCACTATCAGATACTCAGTTTATTAGTAGTAAAGACTTCCGCTATCATTTATTTACTCTGAATTTGCTTGTAGAATGTATCTGGTTTAATCGAATGGGCACGGCCTATACGAGATCCTGGTTGAACCATTGGTCTATGGATGGTTCATCACACCATTCTAGTTGGTTTAGAATTGGGGTGTGACAGCTGGTATCAAAGCTCTCAGGCTTTACTCTATTAAACTGAAATACTACTACAAGGGTCGTAAACTGAGTTAGGATAAAAATTAAAAGCTGTAATAAGAACACACCATAAGCACCTGTGTTGTATGAGACATAAACTAAGAAATAGAATAATGCACATATGTAAATGAAAAATTAATTATATATATATATATATATATATATATATATATATATATATATATATATATATATATATATATATATATATATATATATATATATATATATATATATATATATATATATATATATATATATATATAAATGTATGTCTGAATTAGAGTACGGTCCACAACCTGGACAGTTACTCTATAATATAAAAGGAAAAAGAAATAAATAGTATCATGGAGCTGGGGGTGTTGCAGGAGGAGGTGCCTCATGATCTCGGTCATAGTCCTCAGCATATACTCTCGTAAGCCAGGCTACCTGAGTCTGGGTCACCTAGAGACTAGCTGCTAGATCTGCTACCCTCTGATTTATGGTACGCTGAGCCTCCCGAATCTCACGTAGCAATCTCATCACGTCATCTGGTGGTGGGCGCGAAGGACCAGCTGAGTAAGAAGGAGCCCGAGAAGGGCCAGCTCTAGTGGAATGCTGTGGTAATGAAGGAGGTATGGCACCCACATCCATATACATTCGATCATCATCCTCCTCATCATCACTCTCGTATGCCTCTGCTGCTACCTTAGCTGATGCTACTACTGCCACCTCTGCATCTGTTTCCTCTACCCGAGTGAGAGGATGTCTCATAGCGTTTTTCTCTTCGTCACTGACCTGCACATCTCGCATCCCCATCCTGTAGATGGCCTCCCAGTCAAGGTCAGTCGAGAAAGTGTCATCATGAATCCTCTCATTGACCAAGTCTACCTTTAGGCAAGTGAGTAGAGTGGTGATCAAACATCGTGGCACGGTGCATGGTCCTGATAATGATATAAGGAAGGCAGATAGGCTGTCTAGTGCAGATGCAGTACAGAAGGTACTGGGTCAACTGTGAAACCTTCTCATATTGTCCACTCTGGGGAATCAGGTTGTGTTGAATGATCTTGCAATACACTCGGGGCTCTGGACGTAGGTTAATTGCCTTCATCTTTCAACGATCATTTCGAAGAATCAGGTTATCTATTTCTGTGCGCATTTGCACTAATAGGAATTGGGGTTCCTTGGGTGCATAGTATACCAAGGGACCATCATTTGAGATACCCAGGATATCAGCCAACTCCTGGAAGTTAAATGAGACCTCTACCCCTTTAACTAAACTGGTGATCCTGAGCTCTTTGCCCCTATTTATATCCTCTGGGTCACCCTCCACCAGTAAATTACAGTAAAACTATTTTACCAACTTAGGACAGGTGCAACCCTCATACATAATCACAAGGAGCCAACCCATATCACCAAATACTCCCTCCACATCAAATAGGGCTATGCTGGCTAAGTTAACACTACGACCCCCTTCTACCTTGCGCTTGTACCAGGGATACTGTGCCTTTGTTTCAATGGACCTGAAGTGATGGGGATCATGAACTCTAGGGACTTTAGTGCGAGCCATGTTGTCTGCAAGGGCATAGACCAACAAGCAACATATCAAAGATAGTAAAAATTTAAAATTTTGGCATTATGACGGCGTGATTGTCCAAAAGCCTCACTTTTCACCCAAACATTTGGACAGGAAGATTTACATAGGCCCCAAACCATCATGCAAGGCTCATACAATCGGAAATTTAAACTAGGTAGGTCAAATTTGAAGAAATTTTGACAATTGGGGTAAAACCCCAAAATTTAAGCCAAAAATGGAAAATTTCAAGTTTCTATTAAACTAACCGAGAAATTTTCTTGAGGGCTTTCATCCATTGAGTGGCCAATAGCAATAACCCCCAATAAAAATCAAATTTTTACAGTCAATAAAAAGAAAACCCTATAAATGGAGCAAAACCTAGGTATGAAAGCTTAAAAAAGAGAAAGAGTAGGGGACATACCTGGAGGAACAGAATGTAGGTCGTAGATCGATGAAAGAATCACCAAATTCGTATGGTTGACATTGTAGCAACTCAGTGGTGGCAAGTTGAGTTGTGAATAGTAGAAGACAAAAGTAAAAATAAGAAAATGGCTCGAAATCAGATTTTAAAAACCTGATTTGGTGTCTTGTGGTCACAGAATTCGACCAAAAATGCTACCCCATGATCGACCACAGGTTCTCGATGAGCTGACAGGGTTCGTGTGGTCGCAACCCTGTGGTCGCATATAGTGCGACCCCACGATCGACCCTACGATGAAAATGCCCTATTTTGATTGAATGACTTTAAAACTTGAAACTTTGCCTTGTTTATTTGGAAATTAACATGAGATTAACGTATATTATGCTTGCCTCATATGTTTCCTTGATTTTCAGACACTACCACTGCCAAAAATAGGAAATGGCTGGGTAGAGTAAGTAGAAGGAGACAGAATATCAACCCATCTCCACCACCTATGGAGACCAATGACAATGAAGGTCAGCAAGGACAGGAAGGAAATATTGGAACTCAATCTATTGTGCCTCAGAATGTGCACACCCAAGCCAACCCAACCAACTTACCTACACCACCTACGGATTTGGCTACTGCGGTGATGAATTTGGCACAGCAAATGCAACATATATAGCAAATGCAAGCCAACATGCATGCTGCTATGGGAATTTCTTTCCCAGTTGCAAACACAACATCTCTACCTGCAGGACAAGCTAGTATGACACTTGGTGGTAGCAACACTATACCCCAAGCACCGCAAACACCAATAGTACAAGGCCAATTGCTAAACCCTGAAGCACCGCAAGGCGGGTATAACCAAGGTAATTATCAGTACCTACCGCCTATGTATGGGACATATGTACAGTATCAGCATGATCACTCCAGACTGATCAAGCGTTTCCTGAAGTTGAAGCCAAAGGAATTCATAGGCAAACCATCAGATCCGTTATGGCCAGCTCACTGGATCGACAAAATGGAAAGAAACTTTATGATGATGACTATAAATGAAGAAGAGAAGGTATTATGTGCCACATTTATGTTGAAAGGTAACGCACACCACTGGTGGAAATCAACTAGAAGTTATATGTTAAAAAAGCACGCCCAACTGACATGGGCTATTTATAAAGAAGCCTTCTTCGAAAAGTATTTTCCATGGAGTTTCAGAGATTAAATGGAAAAGGAGTTTCTGAGTCTGTATCAGGGACAGATGACTGTAGACGTATATCAACAGCGTTATGAAGAACTATTTTTCTTCGCTTCCTCTAGCATGCAGGAGAAAAATACCAAAACCTGAAGGTTCGTCATGGGACTTAGGGGAAGCATCCATGACCATGTATTGGGACTGGAAAAGAAGATTTATAATGAAGCAGTACAGATTGCTCGAGTACTGAAATCGAGCCAGAGGGAAATCTACCTTGCTCAGAACATGGGCATTAAAAGGCCTAATGGAAATACATATAATGGAGAGAATACCAAGACATTCAAACCCTTTCGTACTCAAGGCTTTAATATTGCAGCCAAGACTACCCCAACAACCCCATTTCTACAAAAGCAAAGTAGCGCTGGACTTAAATGCTTCAACTGTGATCAAGTAGGACATTATTCAAGAGAGTGCCCCAAACCAAGGAAGCAGTTACAACAAGAAAAAGTTTATGCACATACTTCTAAAGATGCTGCCGCATCGACTGATGTGGTCACAGGTATAACCTGAACTTTTCATTTTGTACTACCTTGTGTGAGCATGTAGACTAAATTAAATCAAATCACAGGTATTGTACCTATTAATGGCTTACCCATTAGAGTACTCTTTGACTCTAGAGCTACTCATTCTTTTATATCTGTGTCTTTTGGAAAGAATTTAAATCTACCCCTCAGACCTTTAGATTACAAACTGCTTGTATGATCACCTATGGGATTAGAAGTGAAACTAAATAAAGGTTATAGACCATGTCCAGTTCTTATCGGCGAGAAGATTTTGGAGGCAACCTTAATCCAACTCGAGATGGCAGACTTTGACGTTATCTTAAGAATAGATTGGTTAGCTCGGCACTCTGCAAACCTATTATGTGTGGAAAAAAAACTGACATTTAAAGACAAGGAAGGAGTAGAGTTTAGGTTTACGGGAACCAAACTTTCTCGTAAATGAAAACTCATTCTCTCTGCATTAAAGGCTAGAAAATGCCTCGAGAAAGGAGGAATTGGATATCTAGTATTCGTGGTCGACCTCACCAAGGAAGCACCACGAATGGTAGATATTAAAGTTGTGTGTGAATTTCTAGATGTATTTCCTGAGGAATTATCAGGACCACCAACTGACCGAGCAATAGAGTTCGTTATAGATCTTATACCCAGAGCCACACCAGTATCGAAAGCACCCTATCTGTGAGGACAAAGATTGAAATCTTGGAAGTCACCACCTAGAATAAGGTCTAGGACCTTAGAAATGTGAAATCTCACCCCAAGGTAAGACTTCGATTGACTCATGACCCTTAGATTAGATTTCTGGTCCATCAGAGATTGGTAAGCGTCAGGTTACGTTTATGGGAAGGGGTTAGGCACCCAAACTGTCCGATCAAAATCAGTCTCCTATGCCTTTCCTATGCTAGACTCTATCTATTAAACCGAGCCAAACCAAGTGGTTTAACATCATTGAACCAAATCTGTATCTATCAGATTGCCTATGTATTACGGAATTATTCTAAAAATCAGGTTCACCATCATAGTTCAGGTGTGATTAAAGTTTACAATTGTAATTTATGCTTGTGCATGATTAAGTTCATTGTTCAAGTTGAAGTTTATGTTTAAAAGGATGAGAAACCCTATGGATTAGGATCTGGATAGTCCATGTAAACCGATAGATAATCCTAATGGATCTAAGAATGGATAACCCTATCTGGGTCAAGATATGGATAACCCTTATTTGGGTTAAAATGTAGATAAATATCCTAGTGGATCTATGGATAGTCTGAGTGGACTAAGGTATGGATCCGAATTTGGGATTCTCCCAAATAGCCTATGTATCCTAGGGTTTGACCTAAGAATCAGAATCCTCATAGCTCGGGCTCTGTGGGTGAATATCCTAGTGGATCTATGGAGAGCCCGAGTGGACTAAGATGTGGATCCGAATTTGGGTTTCTCCCAAATGGCCTACGTATCCTAGGATTTGCCCTAGGAATCAAAATCCACGTAGTTTGGGCCTGGATAACCCTATTTGGGTCAAAATGTGAGTAAATGTCCTAATGGATCTATGGATAGTCCAAGTGGGATAAGGTTTGGATCCGAATTTGGGATTCTCCCCAAATGGCCTACGTATCCTAGGGTTTGACCTAGGAATCAGAATCCACGTAGTTTGGAACTGGATAACCCATTCTGGGTCGAAATGGGGGTAAATATCCTAGTAGATCTATGGATAGTTCGATTAGACTAAAATGTGGATCTGAATTTGGGTTTCTCCCAAATGGCCTATCCTAGGGTTTGCCCTAGGAATCAGAATCCGGTAGTTCAGGCTGGATAACCTGTTCTAGGTTAGAATGTGAGAACCTGTTCTAGATTTAGGGTTTAGAACCTATTCTAGGTTTAGGATTGAGAACCTATTATAGGTTTAGGGTTCACTGAGAGGTGAAAATCATCCTGAGTTATCCTTTTCATCCTAAATTCTAATTTTGAAAGGTTTGGTAAATCATTCTTTTTCTTTATTAAGATTTTTATTTTTTCCCATTATGCCCTTCCCAAGAATGTGGGTGCCTAAATGCATGTCCCCACGCCTAATATGTTTATTAGGTGTACAGATATGGCAGTTCGACTAGGGTGTTGCATAAATTAAATTATTACCAAAAATAAATTATTTATGTAAATATGGCATATAAAAATTTATGGCAAGAAATACACATATAGTAAGATTGTCAGAAATCTCTCAAATATGGCATGCATTGTAAATAAGGAAAGAACCTATATGACAAGATCTAATATGCTATCTTCTAAGCATGGCAAGACCTAATATGGCAAGAAATCAATATATGCATCTACATATCAAAATGGTAAATACCAAACATAGAATGCAAAATATGGCATGAATTATTAAAAAAAGGTAAGATCTTATATGCTATTTTCTAAGCATAGTAAGACTTAAAAATGGTAAGAAATCCATGTATGCATCTACATATCAATATGGTAAGTACCAAACATAGAATGCAAAATATGGCATGAATCATTCAAAAAGGTAAGATGTTATATGTTATTTTCTAAGCATAGTAAGACTTAAAAATAGTAATTATTAAGATTTTATTAAATATGATAAAAATCTATTTATTCTACCAAATATAGCAACACATGGAATAGGGCAAATATGGTATGCACAATTCAAACAAAGCATATGAATGCTCAAAATATAGCCATTCATCCAAATATGACAGAATTTACTCAAACAACCAATTGCATGTTACAATGAATGAGACATCAATGAAATCTTTTTTTGAAAAGTGAAAAATTATCAAAAACATATGTTCAATGTTCTTTGAAAAATTATAATTTTTATGAAGACATTTGGAAAGATTAATGACGCAAAACTGTCAAAATTGTGACACAAGGTTTCAGATAATGAACAAAATATGAACTGCTTTCAGATTCTGTCACATTAAACAAGAATGACCATAAGTAGGTCATCTGTAACTCAAATCAAGCTCAAATGTTTTTCACAAAAATATGACTCAATATGTTATGTTTTATACGAAGGAGTTGAATCCCAACAAAGAGCAAAAATAGGTCAAAGATATGCCCTAAGACCAGACATATGCACTGGTCAATTCTGTTCCAGATTTTTGACCAGTTGCACCATAAATTCCAAATAAAATCTTATACTTAATGAAAATTAAATCCAGACATATGTACATGTAGATAACTGTCTAATCTAAAATTTTATCAAGAAAAACAAGTAAAAACATTATATTTTCTTTGTGAAAAATGATTCTTTTCAATCATGCAAATCAATACATCTAGACAGATTCAAAATCAGAGCATTATGCACTTATAAATAGATATCAATTCAATAAAAAATTGAAAAAATACGAAATCAGTGCCAATTTTGAGAATACTTTCATATCTAAAAAGTTAGTATGAAGTTGATTTCCTGATTATGGACATAAGACCCTTGTATAGAGACTTTCTGATATAGGATTGCATTGTATCCAAATAAAACAGTAATGTCAAAGATGAATTTTTTTGATATACTTTTTCAATTCCAAATGGAACGAAATTTTTAAAGTAGTCATCTAAGATATCAGAGAGATTCCCATAAAAATTTTATCTTCAAAATCTAAGAAAAACTACATGTGACCCACGTCCTAAGTTTGAATCCTAAATCTGGAAATGTCAGATTAGAAAACCATTTTATGAAACTTGTGAAAAACATCAAACATCATCATATAGCATTCAAAACTTCATCATTGAGTAATTTAGACAAATCATCAGTCATAAAAAATGTTAGACATGGGAATCCTAACATTAATATGCATGCAATAGAGCATTCCTGATCGAGATTTAATGAAAATAAGTTTTTTTTAAGTAAAATCAATATTCAAGCATTCTAAAGATGTCTAAATTTGTTTAGCGTACTAACCTTATGCTCGAATCGAGCAAAACTATCGATGTAGGATGTCTGGAGATCGTATCAAGCTCTTTGAATGCAAATCCTCCTGCTCCTTTTCTCTGCTTCTCTCTCTCTTCTCTTTTTCTCTTTTCTTCTTCTCTTTTCTTTCTTTTCTCTTCTTCTTCTCTCTTTCTTTTTCCCTCTCTCACGTTTTTCTCTTTTACTCACCTCCTCTCTCTCCTTGTGGTTTGGAAAAAGATCCCTCTCTCTTTCTCTTGGCCTATTTATGCTTTTCCTCTCCTCTTCTAGAAGATCCTTCTTTCCTTTTCTTCTTTTTCTAGAAAATCCTTTTTTTCTTTTTTCTTCTTTCCTTTCTTCTTTTTTTTTCCTTTTCTCTTCTCTCTTACATTTTTCTCTCTTACTCACGTCCTCTCTCTCCTTGTGGTATGGAAAAAGATCCCTCTCTCTTTCTCTTGGCCTATTTATGCTTTTCCTCTCCTCTTCTAGAAGATCCTTCTTTTCTTTTCTTCTTTTTCTAGAAAATCCTTTTTTTCCTTTTTTCTTTCTTTTTTTTTTTCCTTTTCTCTTCTCTCTTCTCTCTTCTCCACATTTTTTACATGTTTCTAGAGTAGAAACGTCCCTCTCTCTCTCTCCTCTTATCTCTCTTCTCTCTTCCTTCATTTTCTTCTTTTTCTTCTAGAAAATCCTTTCTTTCCATTTTTTTTTCTTTCCTTTCTTCTCTCATTCCCACGTTTTTTCTCCTTCCTTTCTTTCCTTTTTTCTCCTTCTTCTTCTAGAAAATCCCTTCTCTTTTTTCCTTTCTCTCTTTCCTTCTTCTAGAAAATTCCTTCTTTCCTTTTCTTCTTCCTTCCTTTCTCCTTCTTCCTTTTCTTCTTCTTTCCTTTTTTTTTTCTTTCTTCTTCTTTCTTTTTTTCACGTTTTCTTTCTAGAAAACGTTTCCTTTTTTTTTTCTCTTTCTTTCACGTTTTCTTTCTAGAAAATATTTTTTTCTTTTCTTTTTTCTTTTCCTTTTTCTTTTATTTCTCTCTCTTTCCTTTTTTCTTTCTCCCTCTCTTTCCCACGACCTCTCTTTCCTCTTTCTTTCACGGCCTCTCTTTCCTCTGTCTTTCCTATAATATATATATATATATATATATATATATATATATATATATATATATATATATATATATATATATATATATATATATGGGCTAACATAACTTGGTCTGGATTGGTCTGAGCTGGGCCGGGCTAAGTTAGACTAAGCTGGATTAAACTGGTTTGGACTAAGGTTGACATTTCATAGTCCATTTCTATCACCCTTCCATATGGAATTTTTCGATAGTATCTATTCTAAATTTTATACGTTCACTTTGTAGAACACTAAAAATAAGGAATATTGAAATTTGAATCACCTCATTTGAAAATAAAATGGCCAACTTATGAATTTTTGAAGTTTAAGTAGGCCAATTATCGATAATTTGGTTGACCATTCTGCATGGGATCCTTCGGAAACTTCTACCAGAAATCCTTTACGTCCGCTTTGTAGAGTACTAAAAATGGAACATAATGAAACTGAAATCACCTGATTTAGATATGGGGTGACAAAAATATGAATTTTTGAAGATTAAATGACCATTTTCATGTGTAATTTTGCATGGGACCCTTCGGAGACTTCTACCCGAGATTTTTTACGTCCAGTTTCTAGAACATCACAAATGAAGAATAATGACCTTGGAATCATCTGAATCCGAAGTAGAACGACAAAGATATGAAGCTTTGAAGTTCTAATGATAATTTTGCATGAAAGCTTGCATGGGGCCCACTGGTGAGTTCTACCCGGGATTTTTCACGTTCACTTTGAAGATGACTAAAAATAAGGAATATTGGCCTTTGAATCATCTGATTATGATATCAGATGGCTAAGATATGATGTCTTCAAGTTTTAATGATAATGCATGCATCATACGATAATTACGTAAATGCCCTTGCATTTTCAAACTGTGATATCTTCCTTGTTTGATGTCAGAATTTGATGATTCCAGTCTCATTTCGAAGATAATTTCATGACCTGTACATCTAAGTCGGTAATATCCTATGACCCTACTGTGGGGTTCATTAGAGCATCACAAATCCTTGGGTTAAAAGCTAAAAACCTGCCATATTGGTTCACTTATGCTGAGGGTGGTAAAAATGGGTGCTTACAGATGCCCCTCTTTAACCGAGATTGTTACCAATTGAAGGCTAAAGATAAAAAAAATCACATTTTTAGGATATGAGTGAGATTGCTTATTGGGCTGCATTTAGGGTGATTCGTCCTAAACTGCCTATGTATTCTAAGGGTGTCCTAGAAATCAAACCCAGAACGTAGTTTGACTGGCAAGAAGGTTTGCTCTTCTTGAAAAAATGATGATTGTTCTTCTTGTATGAAGCTAGGCTGTGAATACAAGACTCATTTGTAGGCTGGGAACCTCTTCTTGTTGAGATGAGACTCATGATGCAAGGTACGTGCGGGCTTGAACCCAGCTTGATCCATTTGTAGGCTGATAAACCTCTTTGGCTGATAAACCTCTTTTTGTACGAAGCTAGGCTGTGAATACAAGGCTCATTTGTAGGCTGGGAACCTCTTCTTGCTGAGGTGAGACTCATGATGCAAGGTATGCGCGGGCTTGAATCCGACTTGATCCATTTGTAGGCTGATAAACCTCTTCTTGTATGGAGTTAAGCTGTGAATACAAGGCTGGTTTGTATGAGCTTGAGCTCAGGCTGTCTTTTCTTTGATTGAATTGAGGCTCTTTTGATTGAGATTCTGAGATTGATTTTCTGAATAAGCTAGGGCTCTGCATTTGATTCACGTATAGGCTGAGATTGACTTGATCTTTCAATGAGCTAAGGCTCTACATTTGATTCACTAATAGGCTAAGATTGATTTGAACTTTGGATGAGCTAGGACTCTGCATTTGATTCACTTATAGGCTGAGATTGATTTGATCTTTGGACGAGCTAGGGCTCTACATTTGATTCATTAATAGGCTCAGATTGATTTGAACTTTGGATGAGCTAGGGCTCTGCATTTGATTCATTAATATGCTGAGATTGATTTGAACTTTGGAAGAGCTAGGGCTTTGCATTTGATTATGAAATGAGCAAGAACTCAGAAGGTAACTTTTAGGTGAGGAATTTGCTATTGATTCTGAAATGAGCAAGAACTCAGAATGTCACTTATATGGTGATACTGAATGACTCATGTTTGAAGTTCCTACCAGCTTTGGACCTTCGGGATTGAAAATTGGAATATCCTTCTTGGAAGCTCTATGGCTATGAGCCTTCGGGAATGGAAACTAGAATATCGTCTTAAGTAGCTTTGTTGCTATAAACCTTTAGGATGCTCGAAAGTGACCTACATAGGAAGTCTTTATTGACTTTGAACCTTTAGGGTTGAAATCTGACCCATCTTGGAAGTCTCTTGACTTTGAACTTATAGAGTGCTGGACATATTTAAAATGATGGTGAATTCCTCGGTAGTTTTCCAAGGTTTTTGCCCCTGCTTTGTTGGTGAAGGCATAAAACATGGCATCAATGGAAATGGTGTCATGGACTTCTCTGGCATGATACCTAGATTTGAAATTTGTCATTTATGACCTGGTACTACAAGTTTGACTCAATTTCAGCACGGCAGTGATGACTTGGTTGTTCCTTTGGAAGGGTTCCATGTGATTTGAAAGTGATAATTTTCTTCGGCCAACATTGGTGTTATTGGATTTTGGATTGAAAGAAACTCTAGCGAGGATTTTGGACAGGAATGAGGGAAGTTTGACAGTCTCTAACCAAAGTGATTTTATTGATTGACCTTGGTGTTAAACTATCGAGGGGCATCTGATCAACTAAGTTGTTTGACTGTGCACTATGGTATACCAAATTGGTAGAACAGCCAAGCGGTGATGAAATATGACATGGGTTTGGCCCTTGATCTAGGCTCATGAAAAGCTCAGGGCTTTGCAACATTGTTGTGCCAATTTTGAAAGCTGAATGAATCATGGTCCCAAAGTAGGCACGAGGATCAAAGGATTCAAAGTGTTCCTTCAGAGAATTTGGTGACCAAATCCTAACAGGTGAGCGACTACATTAGATTTTCTTCATCAACAGGATTGGGAGAACTGAAAAATTGACAAAAACCAACTTGGATGGACCTACTTCTATTGACTAGGAAAGTCAGTGACTTCAGACTAGACAATGAATCCTAGATGTAATGCTCATGATAAAATTTAATTCCTCTACATAGGGTATATCTATGCCCCAGTGTCTGCATGTTGTGACAGACCGCTACTATAGTGTGCCAGGGGCAAGATAGAAGGAAAGGGCAGTCTACCCAGAGTTGAAACTAAGTTGAACCTAGATTGCATCAAGAATTTGACCATGCTTCCAAGGTCAAGGGAAGATTGACAGATTGATTGCAGAAAGTGACTTCTTAGATAAACCCTTCTTGAATCTTGAAATGAGGGAACTGATGATTTGATGAATTTGGCTACATCCGTAACCAGGCCATGAGAATTTGCTCTCTCCCTAACGTGACAAAAGGATTTGAAGATAGAATTCTGTTGAAAGGCAATGCTATGGAGTCCAAAAGGAAAACATATGATGGTCTATTCAACTCCTCTGAGTATGATTCACTGGAGAGCAAGAGGGGTTCCTTTCCTTATGGAGGGTAGATTAGGTATGACACTTGTCCACTTGAACCACTGAATTTTCTTTGAAGGGCCAATGAGGGCAATGCTTTAGGGTTGCATCAAGTCACCTATCCCCACTGAGGTATTATGGGTTGCCCATTGAGGTTTCTTAGATTGCTTTTCCTTGTTGAGGTTGCTTTTTCATTTTTTTTGCAAACCCCATCTTGGGTTGAATAAGGAGTCCTAATATGGTGAGGATATTACCAAAATTATGGTCCTATCCAATGGTCTAAAACCCATAGGGGAAGTCCGAACGACATGACTTTCATGACAAATGGGTAGCCTTGCCCCACTGTTTAAGTTGACACCTACACGCATTGATAGACGAACAGCTATTTGAATCATCACTAAAAAATGACCTTAGAGAAATGCAGTCCCACACCAAATTAAAAATGGTGCCGAGTGTTTTCCTTTCTTGGAGATGTTCAGATGGAACACGTGTCTCAACGAGCTACATCGAGATGCCGAATTAGTCGCGATCATATCTGGGCCTGAAACCTTTAAGTTTGTTGACAAGTATTGATGTTGGAGGTCCGGGAGGACTGATGTGTAACTGTCCACATGGGTCTACCATTAGGAGAGTGTTTGGTTATTTATGTAGAATGGGTTTATTAGAATGGGTTTATCTTACCGAGAAGATTCCATTTTATTGGCTTGAGAAATGAAGGGCTTATAGGAACCTTGAAAAGCCGTCGGATGTAATGAACGATAGATGAGAGTTCCAGCCAGATTCATGAATTTGTACATAAAATGATGATGTGATCACGAGATACAATGCCATAAAAATTGATAATCAAAAGAAGGGCTTATGATAGAGACTCCTTAGAAGGCCGTTAGATTGATAGACGGTAGAGAGAGTCTAATGTTGATGAGAAATCTTTCTCTGATGATGAAGAAGTGATGAGATCGTCTCCTGTAAAGGCGGGATATAATTGGTCAAAATCAAAAGTCCGGTCCAATATGCTGTGAAACTCGACGAACGATTGAACTTGCTATCAGGCTTTGATTGGAACTACCATCCTCTTGAAGTGAGAGGGACAATTGGCTTACCATCGAGCTCCAATGCCATTCAACATCTTACTATTTTCTTTTCTTTTTTTCTTTTTTTTTTTGGATGTGGAGGCCACATAATGCAGTGCTTCGCTTGATTGCAAAGTTGAATCATGACTTTCAATATTGGATTTGAATCTTCTTCTTCCAAACATTTTCAATCAGATAGAGCATCTTTGCCCCAATTAGTCCTCTGATCTTCTATAATCTTTATGAACATTTGTGACTGCTCATCTAGTATCTGATTTTATCTGAATGGTGAATCCTTATGCTGTCCTCTGGAAGTTAATCATCATTTTTTTGTGTGATGTGACTACCTCCCATTATTGATGTAGATAAAACATAGGCTTGAATTTTTTTTTTTTTTTTTTTTTGGTATTCTTATGACCTCATTCTTTGATTTTGAGATCGATCATTCATCATGAATCTCTTGCTTGCAGATGATGTACTTTGTAAGAACTTTAAAATTTTTATCCTTTTGGTGGCAGATCTGTCCTCCACTCATTTGTACTGATTGGCTGACCTGCTGATATGATCTGTTACTATCTAATGCTTTCCTTGGATTCTTTTCACAGGTAGAACAAATGGCAGCTTTTCCAATACATGTTTCTTGAGATTACTCTTCTGTCTCCCGATTGATCATTTAAAGCTTTCCCAGACTGGTTGGACCTTTCTTTCTTAAGAGGCCAGGTGGCATAGAAGCTCAAGAGATGGCTCATTGTTTCAATCATCTTTCAGAGTCAGAATTGACTGTGCACGTAGAATAGGAGGATGTATAAAACTGGGAGGAAATATATGGAAGAGACAAAGCACAGAGTTTGAAATCTCAAATGGGGTGATTTCTTTTACTTATAGGGAAGATTGGACTGAACTTGTCAACAAGCATATCAATCTTGGACCCAGACATGAATGACCTATCGAATATCAATAATAAAAAGTTGAAACAACTAGTTCGTCCATGCGGCTCCAGTTGGGTATAACGCCTTCGACGACCACCTTTAGTCGTTGTGGGAATAAATCTTCCTTCAGTCCTCTAACAACAGGACTTATCATGCCCCTCTATCAATTGGTGCAAGATGCCTACCTTTTAGGGTTCCATACAATTCTTACCCTTGTTTGTTTTTTTTTTTGTTTTTTTTTTCAGTTTGGGATTCATTCATAACCGGACTATTACTTTTTAAGCTCAAGGTTACTCTGTTTTATGCCCCAGTTTGGGGTTGAATGGATTCATCAATGGACGGCTTCAAGTTGAGTTCAAAATCATTCTAGCTTGTGCCCTAACTTGGGGATCAAGGGGGTATCGCCATCGCACTACACCATTTTAAGTCCAAGATTAGATTAATTTATGCCTAACTTAGGGGTTCAATGGATTTCTTCATTAGACCACTCTCAATTTGGGTCCAAGGTCAATTTGGTTCATGCCAAACTTAGGGCTCAAGGGCTTTCCTCATTGGACCACACTCAATTTGGGTCCAAGTTCAATCTGGTTCATGCCCCAGTTCAGGGGCCATTGGCTTTCTTCATTGGACTGTGCTCAATTCAAGCACAAGGTCAATCCGGTTCATGCCCTAGTTAGGGCTCAAGGGCTTTCCTCATTGAACCACACTCAATTTGGGTCCAAGTTTAATCTGGTTCATGCCCCAGTTCAGGGGTCATTGGCTTTCCTCTTTGGACTGTACTCAATTCAGGTACAAGGTCAATCCGGTTCATGCCTTAGTTTATGGGTTAGGGTTTCATCATTGGACCATTCCCTAGCCGTGATTCTGGTTCCTATCCTAGCTTAGGGTACGTTGGATCTCTTCTTTGGTTTAACCTACTGATCGGAAAAACTCCATTCCTTCTCTTTGAATAATGAGAAATATGAGGGCAACTCTTTGGATTCTGGCATTTCCTTGGCCAATGGGGTAGAAATGCCCATGATGGGATAGCACTATTATAACTGAAGGTTTATTGTTTCTAATGACTCTAGAATCTAGAACTGATCTTACTGACAAGCAATGGGGAATGCTTCTCATTCACCATTCTTAACAAGCGATGCTAACTTGTAGCACTAGGCTATGATGGACATGGATCAAACTCTAATTGATAAAGCCGGAGGTGGATTTTGAATTGATTTCCAATTGACAGAGACAAGGTTAACTTTAAACTGGTCTCTAATTGATAGAGATCAAGATTGACTTTGAATTGGTCTCTGATTGATAGAGATCAAGATTGACAGTAATGGACGGGGCTCTAATTGCTAGAGGCAAGGATTGCTTGAGTTGGGCTCCGATTGATAGAGGCCAAGGATGACAACCATGGATTGGACTCTAATTTCTAGAGAGGATGGATTGATTAAGTTGAAATGACTGAAATTCTCTTTGATTCCTTCATGAAATGGAACATGGACCAGAGGTAATGGTTGAACAGGCCTAGAGGCTAACTCATGCTCACATTGAGTTCATATAAATGGAACCTTTCTTAGTTCCAACATGAATTGGAACCTGAACAGGAGTTGATGGTTGGACAAGCCTAGGGGCTAATTAAATTCAAATGAATGGAACTCTTCTTAATTCCAACATGAATTAGAACTTGAACCACAGTTGATGGTTAGATAAGCCTAGTGGCTAAATAAATTCAGATGAATGAGACTCTTCTTAATTCCAACATGGATCAGAAACTAAACCAAAGTTGATGGTTGGACAGGCCTAGTGGCTAAATGAAATCAGATGAATGAAACTCTTCTTAGTTCCAACATGAATCAGAACCCTAACCAAAGTTGAGGGTTGGATAAGCTTAGTGGCTAATTGAATTCCAATGAATGGAACTTTTCCTAGTTCCGACATGAATCAGAACCCTAACCAAAGTTGATGGTTGGATAAGCCTAGTTTCTAATTGAATTCAGATGAATGGAACTTTTTCTAGTTCCGACATGAATCAAAACCCTAACCAAAGTTGATAGTTGGATAAGCCTAGTGGCTAATTGAATTCAGATGAATGAAACTTTTCCTAGTTTTGACATGAACCGAAACCTAAACAGGAGGTGAAGGGTGAAAAAACCTAGGGGCCGAATGTCTCCTCCACTCTAACATGATCTGGTAGGTGATGATTGAACCTGCCTAGGGGTTAAACCTTTCTTCAGTTTTGAGATGAACCAAAAATGGTGGTTGAATCTGGGGCTGAACATTTCTTTGATTCTGAGATGAACTGGATGTGATTGAATCTACATAGGGGCTGAATCTTTCCTTAATTCTGGATGAATCGAAATGATGATTGGACCTGCCTAGGGGCTGAATCTTTCCTTAATTCAAAGGTGAATCAAGAAGGGTGATTGGACTTACCTAAGGGTTAAATCTCTCCTTAAGTCAGAGGTGAATCGAGAACGGTGATTGGATTTGCCAAGGGATTGAAATTCTCCTTAATTCAGAGATGAATGGAGAATGGTGATTCGATTTGCCTAGGAACTGAATCTCTCCTTAATTCTGAGATGAATTGAGAACAGTAATTGGATTTGCCTAGGGGCTGAATCACTCCTTAATTCAGAGATGAATCGAGAACTATGATTGGATTTTCCTAGGGGCTGAATCTTTCCTTAATTTTGAGGTAAATCGAGAACGGTGATTGGATTTGCCTAGGGCTTGAATCTCTCCTTATTTCAGAGGTGAATGGAAAAAGAGTGATTGGATTTGCCTAAGGGTTGAGTCTCTCCTTAATTCTGAGATGAATCGAGAACTATGATTGGATTTGCCTAGGGGCTGAATTTTTCCTTAATTCAAAGATGAATCAAGAACTATGATTGGATTTGCCTAGGGGCTGAGTCTCTCCTTAATTCAGGGGTGCATTGAGAACAGTGATTGGATTTACCTAGGGGTTGAATCTCTCCTTAGTTTAGAGGTGCATTGAGAACAACGATTGGATTGGCCTAGGGGCTGAATCTCTCCTTAATTCAGAGATACATTAAGAACTATGATTGGATTTGCCTAAGGATAGAATCTTTCCTTAATTCAAAGGTGAATCGAGAAAGGTGATTTGATTTGCCTAGGGGCTAAAACTCTCCTTGATTGTGAGATGAACTGATTATGATATTGAGTAAGCCCAAGGACTAACTGTACAAGAATATTGTAAACTTTTTCAGGTATAGGTGCTTGTCGTTGCCTAAATTGAATGCTCTATTGGACAGATTGACTGAGTTACTGATTGTGTTCCCAAATTTGGTTGCCTTTTTTCTTACAAAATTTGATGTTTAATAAAGATCTAGATTCATGAATTCCATTGATTCATTTAGAAAGATAACATGGATGGATCTCAAGGTGGGAGATCAAGAGAATTCCCTAATTGTAGGCGCCTCTCTCCCTAAAAGGGTAGATATGGTTGCAGTTTGATTCTCTTTTCCAAAGGCATTGAAACCCAATGGAGAAATATCAAGATTCTAGACATCTAGAGGAATGGAAGAAGTCACATGCACAATCAATGATGACTTAACCAAACAAAGTTAGCTCCCTCATAAGGGCGATTGGGTAAACATTATTCGAGTCAATTTAATTGAATTTGATTAAGCCATGTGTTCGGTCTTGGGACCTCATGATTCCAAAATGGATAATCAGTGGTACCAAGGTCTGGCCACTTGGGATACCGAATTCAATGAAATTGAATTGGATATATTAATCCATTGTCCTTATTAGGGATGGTTAGCAAAAGTAGTTCATGGAGGAACAAACTAGTAAATTTCTTCTTGACCATGGTATCTATGTCTTGACAGGGATTTTCTGCTCGTTTTTCAAAATTGACGTGTTAACAATGAGAGGTTCAATGCATCGAGCTTACTTAATGGAGGGTGTATAGTGACCGTCCACTATGATGTAGAACAGGTGTATACATAGCTCATACTCCCAATGGGTGATAGTTCAAGATGTTCATTGTGTATATTCTAATATGTTGACCAATCGAGGACAAAAATAGGAAAAAATTCGATGTCTCGAACATGGATGTCATGGTTAAGCATTTTTTACTGGGTCGATTCAGGGATGAACCAAAAATAACAATCATTGGACTACAATCTGGGTTAGGATAGAAAAGGCCACCTTGACAAGGACGGGGTAGCCTATCACCGAATGCACGATGAATAATGGGCCCCCAATCCCTTTATATACTATGTTGCAAGAATCAAGCGACGTGGAGTAGCATAATGTGTTTCGCCTATCGAGCTGCCCCATATGCATGGGACCCGGTTTGGCTACTCATACAAATGTGTGACTGAACCCATTCCCCCCAAAATAATATTATACAAGCATAAATATAGTATCCTAAGAGCTAGCATCTAATTCACACAAGAAAAGTTTTTATTTAGGAGTCTGACGTCTATATCCCCAGTGAAGTCGCCACTGTGAGGACAAAGATCATAATCTTTTTTAGAAGTCGCCACCTAGATTGAGGTCTAGGACATTAGAAATGTGAAATCTCACCCCAAGATAAGACTTCGATTGACTCATGACCCTTAGATTGGATTTCTGGTCCATTAGAGATTGGGTAAGCGTCAGGTTATGATTATGGGAAGGAGTTAGGCACCCAAACCGCCCGATCGAAATCAGTCTTCTATACCTTTCCTATGCTAGACTCTATCTATTAAATCGAACCAAACCAAGTGGTTTGATATCGTTTAACCGAATTTGTATCCATCAGATTGCCTACATATCACAGAATTATTTCAAAAATCAGGTTCACCATCGTAGTTCAGGTGTGATTAAAGTTTATGATTGTGATTTATGCTTATATTTGATTAAGTTCATTGTTCAAGTTGAAGTTTATGCTTGAAAGGTTGAGAAACCCTATGGGTTAGTATCTAGATAGTCCATATGAACTGATAGATAGTCCTAGTGGATCTAAGAATGGATAACCCTTTTTGGGTTTGAATGCAGGTAACCATATTTGGGTTGGAATGTGGATAATCCTTTCTAGGTTAATGGGTGGATATCCAAGTGGATCTATGGATAGTTCGAGTAGACTAAGGTGTGGATAAACCTTTCTAGGTTAGAATGTGGATAGCCCTTTCTAGGTTAGAATGATGGGTGGATATCCAAGTGGATCTATGGATAGTCCAAGTGGACTAAAAATGTGGATCCGAATTTGAGATTCTCCCAAATGGCCTACGTATCCTAGGGTTTGACCTAGGAATCAGAATCCACATAGTTCGGAATGATGGGTTGATATCCTAGTGGGTCTATGGATAGTCTGAGTGGACTAAGGTGTGGATCCGAATTTGGGATTATCCCAAATAGCCTACGTATCCTAGGGTTTACCCTAGGAATCAGAATCCGCATAGTTCGAGCATGGTGAAATATGGATAAATATTCTAGTGGATCTATGAATAGTCCAAGTAGACTAAGGTTTGGATCTACATTTAGGATTCTCCCAAATGGCCTACGTATCCTAGGATATCTACTCATTAGACCGAACTACATGGATTCTGATTCCTAGGGCAAACCCTAGGATACGTAGGCCATTTGGGAGAATCCCAAATTCATATCGACATTTTTAGTTCACTCGGACTATCCATAGATCTACTTGGATATCCACCCATCATTCCAATCCAGAAAAGGCTATCTACATTCCAACCCAGAAAGGGTTATCCACACCTTAGTCCACTCGGACTATCCATAGATCTACTTGGATATCCACCCATCAACCCATAAAGGGTTATCCACATTCCAACCCAAATAGGATTATCTACATTCAGACCCAGAAAGGGTTATCCATTCTTAGATCCACTAGGACTATCTATCAGTTCGTATGGATTATCCAGATACAAACCCATAGGGTTTCTCAACCTTTCAAGCATAAACTTCAACTTGAACAATGAACTTAATCAAATACAAGCATAAATCATAATCATAAACTTTAATCACACTTGAACTACGATGGTGAACCTGATTTTTGAAATAATTCCGTGATACGTAGGTAATCTGATGGATACAGATTCGGTTAAATGATATCAAACCACTTGGTTTGGTTTGGTTTAATAGATAGAGTCTAGCATAAGAAAGGTATAGGAGATCGATTTTGATTGGGCGGTTTGGGTGCCTAACCCCTTCCCATAACTATAACCTGACGCTTACCCAATCTCTAATGGACCAGAAATTCAATTTAAGGGTCATAAGTCAATCGAAGTCTTATCTTGGGGTGAGATTTCATATTTTCAAGGTCCTAGACCTTAATCTAGGTGGCGACTTCTAAAAAAGATTACGATATTTTTCCTCACACTATCGAATAGCTCCTTCTGAACTGAAGGAACTGAAGGTACAATTACAGGAGTTACTAGACAAGGGTTATATCAAACCCAACATATCACCATGGGGAGCGCCAATATTGTTCGTGAAAAAGAAGGACGGTAGCATTCGACTGTGTATAGACTATTGGGAATTGAATAAGCTTACAATCAAGAATCGATACCTGTTGCCTCAAATCGATGACTTGTATAATCATTTGCAAGGTGCCAAAGTATTCCCCAAAATTGATCTTCGATCAGGATACCATCAGTTGAAGATTAAGGTGATATTCTAAAGTCAGCATTCAGAACCAGATATGGACATTATGAATTTTTAGTTATGTCTTTTGGATTGACTAATGCATCCGCAACTTTTATGAAACTCATGAATCAGGTATTCAATGATATGTTGGATATGTCAGTTATTGTATTTATTGACGACATACTAGTTTACTTCAAGGACAAAGAAACTCATATCACAAATCTAAAAGCCGCTTTGTAGCAACTAAGAAAAGAGAAGCTTTATGTAAAATTTACTAAGTGTGAGTTCTGGTTAAATGAAGTCGTTTTTTTAGGCCATGTTGTATCCGCTGAAGGAATTAAAGTGGATCTTAGCAAGATTGAAGCCATTGTAAAATGGGAAGCACCTAAGAATGTTGCAGAAATTAGATGTTTCTTAGGTTTAGTCGGGTATTATTGATGATCCATGGAAGATTACTCTAGAATCATCGTACCTCTCACCAGTCTGACAAAGAAAGGAGAAAAGTTTGTTTGGACCGATAAATGTGAAGAGTATTTCCAAACATTGAAGGCTAGATTGATATCAGCTCCCATCTTAACTATTCTGATCCCAAGACAACCATTTACCTTGTACACCGATGCGTCTGGGTTAGGTTTGGGATGTGTGCTTATGCAAGGAGAATAAGTAATTGTGTATGCTTCAAGACAACTGAAGACACATGAGAAGAACTATCCCACTCATGACTTGGAATTAGCAGCTGTAGTACATGCTGTTAAGATATGGAGACATTATTTGTATGGGGAGAAATTTCAGATTAAATCAGATCATAAGAGTCTTACTCATCTTTTTAATCAAAAGGAGTTGAACATGAGATAGAGAAGATGGCTGGAATTACTGAAGGATTATGATTGCGATATCTAGTATCATCCAGGAAAAGCTAATGTAGTTGCTGATGCACTAAGCAAGAAAGCTATGATAGAATCCCAAGAAGAAGCTAGTGCAAATGTTGTAGTGTGTGTCATAGGAAGAGTATTTAATTACCATAAAGAGCAGTTCATGATTGATATTCTGAATGAATCAACTGACCAAGGATTTATTCATTTATTCTCAAACATGTTTGCTACATTGAAGATTGTACTTGATCAATTAGATGAAGTGAAAGCAACTATTAAATCAGACCCTTATCTGAGAACGATGCAAGAAGACCTTGAAAAAGGTAGGACTACTCCTGAGTTCACCTTGGATGTGGAAAATGTACTAAGATACAAAGGAAGGATATGTGTTCCTGAAAATGAAGACTTGGATATTAGACAAAGACTCATGAAGGAAACCCACACCATTGCGTATTCGGTATACCCTGGAAGCACGAAGATGTACTATGATTTAAAAAAAAATTCTATTTTATGGAGAGGAATAAAAGTGGATGTAGCTAAATTTGTGTCTCAATGCCTGAATTGTCAGTGGATAATGGCTGAAAGGCAAAGACCTGCAGGATTATTGCAGCCATTGCTAGAACCGGCATGGAAATGGAACTACATCACTATGGACTTTGTCACTGGATTATCATTGACTCCTCGAGTAGTTGACGCACTCTAGGTGATTGTAGATCGTTTGACTAAGACATCTCATTTCATAGCTATACGACCTCAGTATATCCTAGAGAGGTTACCTAAGCTGTATGTTGATAATATTGACAGATTGCATGGTGTACCTGAAAGCATCGTGTCCGACAGAGATCCATGTTTTACCACAAGGTTTTGGAAAGGATTACAGAAGGCTATGGGTACAACGTTGAAGTTTAGTACTGCATTCCATCCTCAGACCGATGGATGTACCATTCATATTTTAGAAGATATGCTCCGAGCTTGCATAATTTTTTTCAAAAGATCATGGGATGAGAAATTACCATTGATTGAGTTCGCTTATAACAATAGCTATTAAGAAATATATAGATGATACCCTATGAAGCACTGTATGGTAGGAAGTGTCGAACTCCTTTATTTTGGAATGAAATTGGAGAACGGAGTATTGTTGGACCAGAGTTTGTTGAAGAGACTTGTCGAGTGGTCGACATTATCAAGGAAAGAGTCCGAACAGCTCAGAACCATTAGAAGCAATATGTAGATAATCGACGCAGAGATCTCGAATTCACCATAGGTGATAAGGTATTTTTAAAAAGGTTTGGATAGAAGGAAAAATTGTGTCCCAGGTATATTGGACCTTATGAAGTTCTAGCTAGACGTGGGAAGGTAGCATATTAGTTAGCACTACCCCCATCTATGTCAAGTGTGCATGATGTATTTCATATCTCATTATTGAAGAAGTACATCCGAGATCCAACACACGTCCTAAAAGTGGATCCACAGGGTCTAACTGATGATTTAACATTCGAAGTAGCACCAATCAAAATTATCAGCTGAAGGTTCAACGTCTATGCAACCATGACATTTACTATGTTAAAGTTAGTTGAAGGCGCCAAAACGTAGAAGAGATCACATGGGAAGAAGAAAATGCTATGCGAAAGCAATATCCTTACCTTTTCGACTCAAAAGGTATGTGTAAATTTTGAGGAAAAAATTTATATAAGAGGGGGAGTTGTAAGACCCGTATCGTACTAATCCGGTCTTATCACCTTGTATCAGGTCTTCCTATGATGGTCGGACCAAGCGGACCAAGTGTGTGAAGAAACCACAAGGCTAGGTATGTAATTCGAACCATAAATCATCTAATTAAGACGTGTGGTCGCATACCTAAACAGGTATGGTCGACCACACCTCAGGATAATGAGACCACAGGAGTTTGGGACATGTGGTCACAGATTTGGGACGTGTGATCGACGGATCCTGCGACCCCACGTGCGACCACACGATGGTATAATTGACTCAGAAATTAAGAAACCTTCCTAATCTGAAGGGGGTTCTTTCCTAATCAAGTAAGACTCTATAGGGAGGGTTTTCCTCTATATATAAGACATCCCTTAGCCTCTTTCATTCTTTTAGAACTCAAACTGAAAGAGAGAGAAAGAGAGGAGGAGGAACATAAGGAGAATTGAAGAGGAAGACTAAGAGAAGGAATTTCAGAGAGTGCTCTAATTCTTCAGCAAGTTTAAGGTATGTAAACATCCCCTACATTACTTGAATGCCTAGAATAGATCATGGAGGAAGTATTGATTCAAAGTAGGATCTCTACCATGAGACCCACAGATGAAAACTCAAAGGAAATTCATGAAGAGTAGGTTGGAATAAATGATTGTATAAAATACAAAACTAAGGCCATAGATCAATCATAATAAGGACCCTAATGATAGTTCAAAAAATCAAATCATGAAGGGATTAGACTGAGAATGAAAGTTGACCAAACACTCGTGTGGTTACAGCTATGGTCGACCACACGAGGCACATGTGTCAACCATACGCCCTTGGAAGGTCTCCAGGGATGGTGTGGTCACATGTGTGTGGTTGTTTGATATGCGACCACATGCATAGACCACATACCTAGTGGTTACAGAAACTGAGATCACAGGTACAACCACACCTGCGACCACTCAGTTTCTGGAGGTCTGATTGATTCCATATGGGACATTTAAATACTATAATTAATGAATATGAACTCTAGCTTAGAATCCATAAATTTATTAGGTTTTCAAGTGGTCCAAAAGTGATTTACAAAGCTTGGAAGAGGAACAACCAATGATCAAAGGTGAGGGAACAAGACCTAAACTAATTGGATAATAATAAACCGTTTACTTTATTGAGTCCAATGCCATGATTGATTCTATGCTTGTATGCTTGTAATGTGCATCGCACATGTCATCCAATATTCCTGCTATTACTATTCATGCATATTTAATTCCATTTATTTATAACATGATGATGATGATGACGCTAGGAATAGGCATGTGAATGTATGTGTGTGGTTGGTGTGTTGGATGCGAGTGGAGCATCAGGGGGAGGACGTGGCATGGTGGCCTTTGACCTCGTCACCAGACTCTAGCTCTATCTCTACTCAAGTTTTGCCCAGTAACATCGTCGTATCGCCATTATCTTAGTAGAACTATTACATCGTAGGGCATCAGGGGAGGTGGTCTCAGACCGTGTGGTCTCTGATTATGCCAGGGGGCCTTAACTCTATCTCTATGGACGTATTGAGGGATGCTGGGGTGAGGCCTTGGATACACTGTTTGGCATTAGGATTGATTAGTTGCGAGCCCAGTTTGCAAGCCCTCGCCAATAGGGGCTTAAGTATTGGTATGGGTAGGGCATCAGGGGAAGTGTTGGTGGTGTTTGATCCAGACCCTTTAGCTCTATCTCTATTCCATAGTGGGTGCATGTGGGATAGCAATGGTATTTGATCCATTGGGAAGATTCACACACTCGTGTATAGAAGTGCGGCGGCCACCAAACCTTTCTATAGCACATTGCAAACTTAAAACCAGACCAAATATATGAATTGAATGCATGCATATGTTTGTTGTATTGTTTTGTTTGCTCACTGAGCCTTGATGTGTGCTCACCCTTTTGACGTTGAATATTTTTAGTTGATGATGCAGGTCCTACTGTTGAATAATATATGAATGCGTCGACGTATGGACACGTTGCTACGATGGACGTAGAAGCTGAAGAAGATGCGCATTATTCGTCGTGCGAATGCAACTCATATGTTTTTTATTAGCTTAGTTGTTTACTTATGGGAACATGCAATTGATTATTTTATTTTATTTTATGTCTTGAGGTATATTGGTGATAATTGGATACTTAATTATGCTATCACTGTTAGATACTCAGTTCACTAGTATTAAAGACTTCCGCTATCGTTTATTTGCTCTGAATTTGCTTGTGGGATGTATTTTGTTTAATCGAATTGGCACGGCCTATACAAGATCCTGGTTGAACCGTTGGTCTATGGACGGTTCATCATACCATTCTGGTTGGTTCAGAATTGGGGTATGACAGGGTCCGTCCTTGAAATGTGTATGACAAGGTATGATAACATATAATGTTTTAACCTTTTAGTTACCCAAACTAGAGCCGTACATGTCTTCTCCAAGGGTGTATAGTTTAACTCGTAACCTACAAATTTCTTGCTTAAGTAATATATTGCATTTTCTGTACGTCCATCGTCATCATGTTGGGCTATCATCGACCCCATGGAATCTTCTAACACTGATAAGTAAAGGAGCAATGGCCTTCCAGGAACAGGTGGAGCCAGCACTGGTGGATTTGATAGATAAGTCTTGATCTTGTCAAAAGCCAACTGACACTGAGGGTTCCACTCCTTGGGCTGATTCTTCCTTAGCAACTTGAAAATCGGATCGCATGTTGCCGTGAGGTGTGCGATAAACTGATTGATGTACTGGAGCCTTCCTAGAAAACTTCTTATCTCTTTCTCTTTCTTGGGAGGTGGCATCTCTGATATGGCTTTTATCTTGGCTGGGTCTATTTCAATCCCCCTTTGACTAACCACGAAGCCTAGCATTTTTCCTGCTGTTACCCCAAATGCACACTTCTGAGGGTTAAGCCTAAGCTTGTATTGCTTGATCCTCTCAAAGAATTTCCTCAGAGCTATAATATGGTCCTCTCTGGTAAGTGATTTTACAATCATATCGTCCACATATAATTCAACTTCCTTATGAATCAGATCATGCAACACTATCGTAGCCATCCTTTGATAGGTTGCTCCTGCATTCTTTAGTCCAAATGGCATTATCGTGTAACAATAGGTACCCCAGTTTGTTGTAAAGGCAGTTTTCTCTTTATCTTCCGGGGCCATCTTGATCTGGTTATACCCTGAGAATCCATCCATGAAAGACAGAAGTGCACGATTGGCTGTGTTATCAACTAGGATGTCTATCTTTGGCAGTGAAAAATCATCATTGGGGCTGACCTTATTCAGATTCCTGTAATCCACACACACTCTCAGCCTTCCATCCTTCTTAGGTACTATGACTACATTAGCTAGCCATTCTGGGTACTTCAAGACTTCCAAGAAACCAACGTCAAACTGTTTCATTATATCCTCTTTGACTTTTGAAGTCCATTCAGGCCTTAGCCATCTCAACTTTTGCTTGTGTGGCTTTGCATTGGGAATTAGAAGTATCTTGTATTGTACCACTTCTGGATCTATTCCTGGTATATCTTCATAAGACTATGCGAACACCTCTTGGAATTAGTTTAATAACTTCGTCGACTGGTCAGTCTCTTCTTCTATCAAGGTCATACCAATCTTGATCTCTTGTGGCTGCTCTTCTATGCCAAGATTGATCGTCTTGAAGTCCTTGCCAACAGGTTGGGCTTTTTTCTCTTCCAAGGCTTTAATGGATTGTAAGATTTCAGGAGGTGGTTCATCATTCTCATCATTATCAAAGTTAGAGTTAGAAGAAGAGGAATTAGAAGAAGTAGATGCAGTATAATTGGAAAAAATTTCTTTATTAATGCTTGGAAATAGAGGTATAGAAGAGGAGGTTCCTAATGGAATGGACTCAACGCTATCAAAAAACTCAAACCTACCTAAGGACTTATAGACTTTGGACCTAGACATGGCCATACTATATTGATTACATGACAACCCTTTCGGGTAGACAAAGGTATTTAGACAACTCCAGTTTGGGATCATTCCGTTGATAGGGAGGACGATTGGTTACGCATCGAGATCTCGATCTTGATCGTCTTCGGTGAGCATCAAAACTTGGTCCTCGTCGAATAGATTGCCGATGTTGATCATCTCCGTCTCTGACTTGTGCTCCTCGCTCTGCCTCTGACTCTTGATCTTTTCCAGCTCCATCCAATCAATTATACAGTCAAAGAATATTTCAAAACCAGGTACTTGTCTCTGGAAGTTTCTGTCTAGCAAAGATTCAGGGAATCCACAGAATGTAATGTCCTCTCCTTCTTTGACAAAGGATCCATTGAGAGTTTTGAAGTATGGGTTGATCTGCTCATCCTCATGTATACCTCCAAACTGTGCCTGGTAGATCGGCTCATCTGTCCTCTATGGTTGCCATCTTCTGTGACTCCTGTCTGCTGTCTTTATTCGACTCCTACTACTACTCCTATATTTTCTTCTCTCAAGCCTCCGAAATGCATCATTGACTCTCCTCTGTTCTTCTTTATCAGTTTCAGATCTTGGTTAGTAGGAACATACCCCAGTCTAAATCTGGGGGATTTGGTTCTGTGGTTGCCATAATGTTGCTAATGTGGAATCCTCCGAGACTGATATTTTGTGATAGACCTTATTCTATCCCTTTATCATTCTGTCCAATTATCATCGTGTGCTGTGAGATTTTTGAAAACTTTACCCCATGCTCATATCCCACTTCTTAGATTGAGACCATGTTTACCTTGCCACTAGGTGTGACGCTTCCTTCAACTTGGACCACTTGAGTTGGAATATCCTTGTCCGAACATACCTCCCCCCATTCTATAAAGTTGACTATGTGACGAGGAAGGGGATTGTTCGCCACAGATGCTTGCCTCAGTTGGAGCTTGAATTTTTCAGCATCTAGCAGGTCTTGTATGGCATGCCTCAAAGTGCCGCAATACTCAGTGTCGTGCCCGATTTGATTATGGTATTTGCAGAACTCGTTCATACTCCAATGGGTAGGTAACAGATTCAAAACTGGTCGAGTTTCCAAAACTTTGAGTTTTCCTCTTTTGACTAGCTTATCGAGGAAGGACATTCTGGTCATGCCCTATTCTGTAAGCTGTCTCTTGGGCCCCCATCTTTGTAAAGTTGGGGTAAGAGGTGTAGATTCAATGATCAATGGTGCTGAGCTTCTATTGGCCACTTGTTTTGGTGCCGCTGGTGGGTTGGATCCTGAACCCTGGATATGACTTCCTGTTAAAACAAGATTCTGACTTCTTCACTTTGGTCGAAAGGACGTCTCCATGATTGATAGCATCCTCAACTTGTTGCCCTACAACAATAAGTCCTTCAAAAGTCCGAATAGCCTATCCAAAGATATAAGTCTTGTAAGTTTTGTTCAATCCTCTCATCATCATCTGGACCTGATCCCTCTCAGATGGTCGGTCCCATAGCTTTGCTGCTATAGCTCTAAACCTAGTCAAGTACTCTGTGAAACTTTCTTCTTGCTTTTGCATCATAGTCTCTAATTGCCTCCTGTGAGTCTCAACCTCAGTGTTGTAAGAGTAGAATCTTATGAAGGCCCGAGTTATATCAGACCAAGAATGAATTTGGGACGGGTTCAAATTCATCAACCTTCTATGGGCGCCTCCCGTCAGTAAAAATTAGAATGCTTGTGCTAACTGTTCATCTGAGAATCCTTGTCCCTGCTTCAGTAAACCAGTGAATGACCTTAAATGGGTTTTGGGATCCCCTGACCCATCAAAATTTTCTATTGTCCACTTGAACTTAGGGGGCAATTTCACTCCTGGAAAGAAACACAGTCCTTTAACATCTATTATTTGACTTTTTACACCTTTTAAACCCCTCAGAATTTTCTCCATCTGACTCAGCCTATCCTTGTATGGGCCTTCTTTTTTCGTTGGTTTCTGGGTTATGGGAGCCCTCTGAATAATTGGTTGCTTTTGGTATACGACACCCTCAATATCTTTAAATGTCGGATTTGTAAAAAATTGTGGCACTGTTTGGTTAGGGGTACCCATTCCTTGTGGGGGTATCACATTCATCCTTTCAGAGGTCAACCCTTGGGCCTGCACTTGCAATTATAGGTCCTTTATCGGTGCAGCTATCATTCCCATAGTCTCTTCCATTTTCTCCATCCTGGGTTTAGTAGTGTTTGGAACTTGGTTTGATCCGTCAGCCATTGATTCAGTTGATGTGGTTGAGGTAAGACTAACTTGTTCAAGTGTGGACACACTAGACAACCTCTCAGTAAGGGGATCTGTTATCCATGAGGTAGAAATGGTTACTATTTAGGTTGACTCCTAAACTAGTACTGAAAAAGAATCAAAACTAACAAGTATTAAGACTCTAGGACGGTGGGAAAATGGAATAAGAAGTTACATGCACAAACAAAACTGACTCGACCAAAAATTTGTTAGCTCCCTTATGAAACCCGTTAAACAAGCATTATCCGGATCAATTTAGTTGCTTTGATTGACCCTGTGATTAGTCTTGGGCTTCATGACCCAAACGGTTCATTAGGCAACAAGGTCCAACCACTTGGTTCATCAAATTCAAAGAGATTGAAATTGATATACTTATTCCTAGCTTTCATACGGGATAGTTAGCATGTAAGATTCATATCAAACTAACCCGGTCTTACCACCTTGAACCAGGTCTACCCATCATGGTCGAGCCAAATGGATCAAGTGCGTGAGGGAGATCACGATCCCAGGTATTAAACTGACCCAAAAACACTAAAAATAGGGGGAGGCTCGCATACCCAGCAAGGTAGGGTCGGACCCCCCCAATATAAAAGTCAGACCCTGAGTTTTTAACCGGGGGTCGGACATTTTAGAAACAGGGGTCGACGGGATCTCCGACCGCCTCATCGACCCCCAGTCTGCCGACAGAAACCGTGATTTGGAAACTTTTCAAATTTTAATAGGATTCTTTCCTAATCTCAATGGGACTTATTTTGGGAGTTTCTACTCTATAAATAGGACGTCCCTAAGCCTCTTTCACTCCTTTTAGAACCCTAATTGGATTGAAAGAAAGAGAAGAGAAAGAGAAGAGAAAGATAAGAGAAGGAAAAGTGGAGAAGAAGATCAAAGAGAAGGCTTCAGAGAACCAAGCCTAATTCTCAGGTATGGATACTATCTCCATGTAATTATACAGACCTTAGAATAGAGAGTGAAGATGATATGATCTAGGAGAAACCCAAATCATCCATCCATGGTTAGGTTTTCATGGGAAACCATGGGGGAAATCATAAAAGCCATATAAGTGAATGAACTATAGTTCTAGACCATAGAACATATGTGGAATGGATTGTAGAAGTAAGCCATAGGACCCCAAACACGAAGAATGGACTGAAGGATGAGAATATCGACAAAACCTATTGGGGGTCGCACGGGGGGTCGATGGCCAATCGACCCTACCAGACCCTGACAATCGACCCCCAGTGTTCGGAAAGTCCAGAATCTGGGTGGTAGCACCCAGGGTCGATGGAACCTTTGACCCTGGTGTCGACCCCCAGTTAATAACATGCTTTTTAAAGTCTGAATTAATTCTAATTAAATTCTATCGACTTGATTAGGTCTTCTAGTGTTATAATATCGATATATAGTTGATTCTTAAAGCTTGAAAGAGGACCTACAATCAAGTAAAGGTGAGGGAACAAGACCTAAACTAATTGGTTAATAATAAACTGTTTTACTCTTAAGTCCAATGCCATGATTGATTTTATGCGTGTATGATTGTTATGTGCATTCAACATGTCATCCAATATTTCTATTATTACTGTTCATGCATATATAATTATTGTTTATAACATGATGATGATGATGTTGATAGGAATAGGCTTGTGGATGTATGTGTATGGTTGGTGTGCTTGATGTGAGCAAGTATCAGGGGGAGGTGTCGTAGGCGGGGCCTCAGCACTCTAGCTCTATCTCTAACTCAAGTCTTGTCCACTGACATCGTCGTATCGCCATCACCTTAGCAGAACTATTATGTCGTAGGGTATGAGGGGAAGTGGTCTCGGACCGTGTAGTCTCTGACTCTACCGGGGGGCTTTAGCCCTATCTCTATGGACGTATTGAGGGATGTTGGGGTGAGGCCTTGGATACACTGATTGGCATTAGGATAGGTTAGTTGCGAGCCCAGTTTACGAGCCCTCACCAGCAGGGGCTTACGTGTTGGTATGGGCAACGGGTACAGCAATAAACGTGACATTTGCATGTACATTGTCCATGGTGGGTGTCCATGGTGGGTGCATGTGGGTCGACAATAAATGTTACCTTTGGATGGCTTCACATACTCGTGTATAGAGGTGCGGCATTAATAAACATGACCTTTGGCCACCTATCCTTTCTATAACACATTGCAAACTTATTTACCAGACCAAAGATATGAATTGAATGCATGCATATGTTTGTTGCATTGTTTTGTTTGCTCACTAAGCCATGATGTGTGCTCAGCCTCTCAACGTCGAATATTTTTAGTTGATGATGCAGGTACTACAGTTGAAGATTATATGAATACTCCGATGTATGCACGTATTATTGCAATGGAAGTTGAAGACTTGGAGGATACGCATGACCCCTCATGCGAGTGCAACTCATGCGTATTCTATCAGAATTTTATTTAAATTTATAAAAAGATGTAATTGATATTTTATTTATTTATGTCTCAGTTGATACAACAATAACTTGATATTTTAATTATGATTATTACATTTAGAGTTCTCAGTTCATTTACTATAAGACTTATGCTATTGTGTATTTATTCTGATTATGGTTGTGGATGTGCATGGTTTTATTTTTAATGGATACCGCCTATTAGAGATCCTGGTTGAACCGTTGGTTTATTAGCTATTCATCACACCGTTCTGAATGGTACAGAATTGGGGTGTGATAACTTGGTATCAGAGCATCTCAGGCATTATCTGTAAAACCGTATACTTCCACCAAAGGTCGTGAACTGAGATAGGATAAAAATTTAAAAGATGTAATAATAACACACCATAAGCATCTGTGTTGTTTGAGACTAAACTGAAAGAGAATAATGCATCTATTAAATGAGAAACAAATTTATATACAACCAAAAGCAAGAACAAATGTTTTATATATATATATGATTAAAACAGAGTACAATCCACAGTCCGGACAGTTACTCTGAAATACAAAAAGAAAAATAAACGAAGTTCATCAAGAAGCTGGAGGTGATGGGGGAGGCGGTGCCTTACGGTCTCTATCATAGTCCTCAGCGTAGACTCTGGTCAACCAAGCTATCTGAGTCTGGGTCGTCTGGAGACTAGCTGTGAGATTAGCCACCCGCTGGTCAGTTACACGCTGAGCATCCCTTAACTCCCATCCGTTGATCTGATACGTGCTGAACAGCTAGAAGCTCTCCCACCCGCTGATCGGACGAGTGCTGAGCCTCTAGATGCTCTCCCATCCTCTGGTCAGACATACGCTGAGCCTCTTGTATCTCATGCAATATCCCTATCATGTCAACAGAAGGAGCATACGAAGTACCAGCTGCATGCGAAGGACCAGCTGAAGAAGACGGACCAGCTCCAGTAGCGTGAGGAGGTGATGGAGGAGGTATGGCATCTACATCCATGTATAGCTGGTCGTCATCATCCCCATGAACCCCTGCTCCAGTGGCTGCTGCTGCTGTTGCTTCAGCGTCCGTCATCTCTACTCAAGTGCGAGGGCGCACCATCGCGTTCCTCTCATCATCGCTGACTTGGGCATCCTGCATGCCCATCTTGCAAAGAGCCTCCCAATCCAGAGGCGATGAGAAGGATTTCTCCTGAATCATTTCATCCAATAAATCGACCCCCAGGCGGGTAAGCAAGGTAGTGATCATGCGTCCATAAGGAAGGTTGCCAATGTGACTGGGCAATGTGGCAATGATCATCGTACGCATGATGATGTAGGGAAGGTAGACGGGCTGCCTAGTGCATATGCAGTATAATAGATACTGGGTCAACTGGGAGACCCTCTCGTAGTGTCCACTCTGCGGTATCAAATTATGTTGAATGATCTTGCAGTATACTCGTGGATCTGAATGCAGATAACTCGCTTTCATCTCCCAGTGATCAGGTCTGATGAGCTGACGATCGATCTCAGCCCTCATCTGTAGAGAAAAGAACTGGGGCTCTCCAGGAGCACAGAACACCAAGGGGCCAGCATAGGAAATGCCCAACAAGTCGGCCCGCTGCCGATAATCAAAGGAAACATCAACCCCCTTGACGTAGCTGGTGATCCGAAGCTCATCACCCCTCTCAACATCATTGTAATCTCCCACCACCTGGAGATTACAGTAGAACTGGCGTACCAAGTCAGGACGGGTACACGCGTCATAGGTGATGACGGGAAGCCAACCCATATCAGCAAAGGCCCCCTCCACATTGAACAAGGCTAAGCTAGCCAAGTCCACTTTGCGGCCGCCTTCTACCTTCTTGCGAGCGTAGTGGGCATACTGTGCCTCGGCTTCATTGGAACAGAAGCAAAGACGGTCGCGAACTCTGGGTACCTTGGTACGAGCCATAGTATCTACAAATAAGAAAGAGAAACAAATAATGGATTAGTAGAGAGTAAAAATCCAAAATTTCGACATAATAAAGATGTAAATTGGTTAAAAAGCCTCACTTTTCACCCATACGTGTGGGCAGGAGGACTTACATAGATCCTAGACTATCCTGTGAGGCTCATACATTTAAAAATTTCAACTAATTAGATTGAATTTCAAGAAATTTCAAGAAATTTAAAATCTCGACAAAATTAGGGCAAAAGTGTAAATTTTGAGTTTCTCGATAACCAACCGATGAAACTCAAATATTTTTGAGGGCTTTCGTTCCTCGAGTCACCAACAACAAAAGCCCCCAATAAAAATCAAATTTTAACGGTTGGAAAATGTTTAATTTAAAAAATACGAGATAAACGAGCGAAAACCTAGGTAAAGAAACCTAAAAACATAAAAAGGTAGAAGACATACCTGTAACGGAGGTGTAGACGACGAAACAAGGAGTGCAAACCACCAACGGATCGAAGTTGTCACTGTAGCAACTCAGAGGGACGAGTTGAGTCGAAGTGGAGAAGAAATAATGGGAAATGGACCTTGAATCGAAACTTAAAAATCAGATTTTTAGTCCGGGGGTCGAAAAATTCGATTAAAACAATCGACCCCCGCATCTACCCTCGGCTCTCTGGAATCTGACAGAGAACCAGGGGTCGCACCCTGGATCGGACATCCTTCGACCCCCCCATCGACCCCTGGCTCTCGGGAAGAATGGGTGATTTCCCAGGGTCGCAGACTGAGGGTCGGACACCCATTGACCCCCACCATCGACCCTGCAGTGAAAACACAACATTTTTGACAAAATGATCTGAAAAAATTTAAAATTTGCATTTGCTAGTGGTTTTAAAATATGAGAATGAAGTATTTAATGATTGTCTCTCGTGTTCAATGATTTCAGACAATCCCACTATAATATTAATAAATGGCGGGACACAGAGTAACCAGATAGAGCCGTAACTCTATTCCACCACCACCACCTGTGGGGGAAGATAACCAGACACAACCGAGAACACAAGGGAATATGAATACGGCACCGTCCGTCATAAATGGGCAGGCAAATCCTACCAATCTGCCAGCTCCACCTACAGACTTGGCCATAGTCGTAATGAACTTGGCCCAACAGCTGCAACAGATGCAATAGGCACAAGCTACTATCCAAGCTACCATAGGCATAACTCTTCCAGCTGCACAAACACCTCCAATGCCAGCTGGACAGGCAAGCACAGCACCAGGGGGAGTAACACAGTACCCCACGCACCTCAGACTCCTATCATGTAGGCTCAAGTACCGAATCCTGAGATAGCTCAAGGTGGATATCAATACCAACCACTTATGTATGGAGCGTATGTCCCACATCAACTAGACCACTCCAGACTGGTGGAGCATTTTTTGAAACTAGAGCCCAGAGAATTCAATGGCAAGCCAGCAGATCCTTGATGGCCGGCACACTGGGTTGACGAAATGGAAAGAAACTTTATGATGATGACACTAAATGAAGAAACAAAAGTGTTATGTGCCACCTTTATGCTGAAAGGAGATGCACACCATTGGTGAAGGTCCACCAGGACGTATTTACTTACAAAGCATGCCCAACTGACTTGAGATATTTATAAAGAGGCGTTCTTTGAGAAGTACTTTCCGAGAAGTTTCAGAGATTATATGGAAAGAGAGTTCCTGAGTTTATATCAGGGGCAGATGACCATGGATGCGTATCAACAGCGTTATGAAGAGTTATTCTTCTTTGCACCCACTAGTATGCAAGAGGAAAACATAGAGACCCGAAGGTTCGTCATGGGACTTAGAGGAAGCATCCGCGAGCACGTTCTGGGACATGAAAAGAAAATTTATAATGAAGCGGCACAAATTGCTCGAGTTATAGAATCGAGCCAGAAGGAGAGTTATTTCATGCAAAATAGAGGTATCAAAAGGTCAGCTGGAAATTCTTATAATGGAGGGAATAACAAGACATTCAAACCCTTCCGTGCTCAAGGCTTTACCAATGCAACCAAGACTACTCCCGTAGCTCAACAGAAACAGAAGCCAATTACTGAAGGGATAAAATAATTTAACTGCAACCAAGTGGGACATATAGCAAGGGAATGTCCTAAGCCCAAGAAACAGATACATTAAGGACGAGTTTATGCGGTTACATTTGAGGATGCTCACATGTATGGCTTACGTTTTTAGTTAGTTGTATTACATTGTATGAGTATGTAGACTAAACCAAGACAAATCAAGGTTTCGTACCTATTAATGGCATTCCCACCAGAGTACTTTTTGATTCAGGAGCTACTCATTCCTTTATATCTGTGACGTTTGGAAAGAAGTTAAATCTACCCCTTAAATCCTTAGACTACAAACTACTTGTACGATCACCTATGGGATTAGAAGTGGAGTTAGAAAAAGGTTATGGACCATGTCCAGTTCTTATTGGTGAAAAGACCTTGGATGCGACCTTGATCCAACTTGAGATGACAGACTTTGACATCATCTTGGGAATGGACTGATTAGTTCGGCATTCTGCAAACTTATTGTGTGCTGAAAAGAAACTGACATTTAAAGACAAGGAAGGAACAGAGTTCAATTTTTCAGGAACCAAACTTCCCCGTAAACGAAAGCTCATACTCTTGGCACTAAAGGCTAAGAAGTGCCTTGAGAAAGGAGCAGTCGGATATTTAGTATCTGTGGTTGACCTTACCAAGGAAGCACCACAAATGGAAGATATTGATGTCATGCGTGACTTTACAGACGTATTTCCTGAAGAACTACCAAGATTACCACCCGACCGAGCTACGGAGTTTGTTATAGATCTTATACCTGGAGCCGCACCAGTATCGAAAGCACCTTATAGAATGACTTCTACTGAACTGAAGAAATTGAAAGTACAACTACAAGAACTGCTGGACAAGGGTTATATTCGCCTTACCATATCACCATGGGGAGCGCCAATATTATTCATGAAGAAGAAGGATGGTAGCGTTCGGTTGTGTATAGACTACCGAGAACTGAATAAACTGACAATCAAGAATCGATAACCATTGCCTTGGATTGATGACCTGTTCGATTACTTGCAAGGTGCCAAAGTGTTCTCAAAGATTGATCTTCGGTCAGGCTACCATCAGCTGAAGATTAAGGATGGTGATATCCCCAAGACACATTCAGGGCCAGATATGGACATTATGAATTTTTGGTCATGTCTTTTGGATTGACAAACGCACCAGCAACCTTTATGGAACTTATGAACCGGGTTTTCTACGACATGTTGGATACGTCGGTTATTGTATTCATTTATGATATATTAGTCTACTCCAAGGATGAGGAAATGCATGTTAAGAATCTAAACGCCGCTCTGCAGCGACTACGGAAGGAAAAGCTCTACGCCAAATTTACAAAGTGTGAGTTTTGGCTAAAGGAAGTCGCATTTCTAGGCCATGTAGTATCCGCTGAAGGAATTAAAGTGGATCCCAGCAAGATCGAGGCTATTGTAAAGTGGGAAGCACCGAAGAACGTTGCAGAAATTAAAAGTTTTCTGGGTCTAGCTGGGTATTATTGACGATTTATGGAAGACTATTCTCGAATTGTCGTACCTCTTACCAGTTTGACTAAGAAGGGCGAGAAGTATGTTTGGATAGATAAATGCGAGAAGAGTTTCCAAACCATGAAGGCTAGATTGATATCAGCTCCAATCTTGACCATCCCGATTTTAGGACAACCATTTATCTTGTATACCGATGCGTTAGGACTGGGATTAGGATGTGTACTTATGCAAGGAGAACAAGTAATTGCTTATGCCTCAAGACAACTGAAGACACATGAGAAGAACTATCCTACACATGATTTGGAACTAGCGGCAGTAGTACATGTTGTCAAAATATGGAGACATTATCTGTACGGGGAGAAGTTTCAGATTAAATCAGACCATAAAAGTCTTACTTATTTATTTAATCAGAAGGAGCTTAATATAAGACAAAGAAGATGGCTGGAACTATTGAAAGACTATGATTGTGATATTCAGTATCATCCGGGGAAAGCTAATGTAGTAGCCGATGCGTTGAGTAGAAAGGCAATGATAGAATCTCAGGGACAGGTTAGCACAACTGCCACAATGTGTACTAATAGAAAGGTATTCAAGCACGGTAATGAGCAATTTGTGATAGATGCACCAGATGGATCAGCCAACCAAGGGTTTATTCATCGGTTTTCAAATATGTTCGCCGCATTGAAGATTATACCGGATATAGTTGATGAAGTAAAGATAGCTATCAAATCAGACTCTTACCTAAGAACGGTACAAGAGGATATCGAAAAAGGTAGAACTAACCCTGAGTTCACCTTGGACGAAGAAAAGATACTGAAGTACAAAGGAAGAATATGTGTACCCAAAATAGAAAGCTTGGACATTAGACACCGATTGATGAAAGAAGCCCATACCACCATCTATTCGATACATCCTGGAAGTACAAAAATGTATCATGATTTAAAGAAATTATATTGGTGGAGAGGAATGAAAGTAGATGTAGCTAAGTTCGTGTCTCAATGCCTAAATTGTCAGAAAGTAAAGGCTAAACGACAAAGATCGACAGGACTGTTACAACCGTTATCGGAACCAGCATGGAAATGGGACTGCATCACTATTTCTTCACGGGATTACCATTGACTCCTCGAGTAGTTGATGCAGTTTGGGTAATTGTAGACCGCCTGACTAAAACAGTTCACTTTATACCTATACGACCTCAGTATACACTGGAGAGGTTAGCTAAGCTGTATGTGGATAACATTGTACGATTACACGGTGTACCTGAAAGCATTGTGTCCAATAGAGATCCACGATTTACTTCAAAGTTTTAGGAAGGATTGCAAAAGGCTATGGGTACAACATTGAAGTTTAGTACTGCATTCCATCCATAGACAGATGGACAGTCAGAGCGTACAATTCAGATTCTAGAAGATATGCTTCGAGCATGTGTAATTGATTTTAAAGGATCATGGGATGAAAAGTTACCACTGATTGAGTTCGCTTATAATAATAGCTATCAGGCTACTATACAGATGTCACCCTATAAAGCACTGTATGGCCGAAAGTGTCAAACTCCTTTGTTTTGGAATGAAGTTGGGGAACGTAGTATTGTTGGACCAGAATTTGTTGAAGAGACTTGTCGAGTGGTTGACATTATCAAAGAAAGAGTGAGAACAGCTCAAAATCGTCAGAAGCAATATGCAGATATTCGATGCCGAGACCTTGAATTCGTCGTGGGTGATAAAGTATTCTTAAAAGTATCGCCTATGCAAGGATTGAAACGGTTTGGACAGAAAGGGAAATTAAGTCTGAGGTATGTCGGGCCATATGAAATTCTAGCTAAGCGTGGAAAAGTGGCTTACCAGTTAGCACTACCACCATCTATGTCAAGTGTGCATGACGTATTTCATATTTCCTTATTGAAGGAGTATGTCAAGGATCCAACACACGTTTTGACAATAGACTTACCTGATTTGACTGAAGATTTGACATTCGAAGTAGCACTAACTGAAATCAATAGTCGGAAGGTTCAACGACTATGCAACCGTGATATCTATTATGTTAAGGTCACCTGGAGAAGTAGAGATATGAAATAAATCACATGGGAAGAAGAGAATGCTATGCAAAAGTAATATCCTCATATATTTGACTCGGAAGGTATGTATAATTTCGAGGACAGAATTTTTATAAGTAGGGGAGAGTTGTAAGAACCGTACCAAACTAACCTGGTCTTACCACCTTGAACCAGGTCTATCCATCATGGTTGAGCCAAATAGATCAAGTGCGTGAGGGAGATCATGATCCCAGGTATTTAACTGACCCAAAAACATTAAAAATAGGGGGAGGGTCGCATACCTAGCAAGGTAGGGTCAGACCCCCCCAATATAAAAGTCAGACCCTGATTTTTTAACTGGGGGTCGGACATTTTAGAACCAGGGGTCGACGGGATCTCCGACCCTCTCATCGACCCCCAGTCTACCGACAGAAAACGTGATTTGGAAACTTTTCAAATTTCAATAGGATTCTTTCCTAATCTCAATGGGACTTATTTTGGGAGTTTCTACTCTATAAATAGGACGTCCCTAAGCCTCTTTCACTCCTTTTAGAACCCTAATTGGATTGAAAGAAGGAGAAGAGAAAGAGAAGAGAAAGAGAAGAGAAGGAAAAGTGGAGAAGAAGATCAAAGAGAATGCTTCAGAGAACCAAGCCTAATTCTCAGGTATGGATACTATCTCCATGTAATTCTATAGACCTTAGAATAGATAGTGAAGAGGATATGATCTAGGAGAAACCCAAATCATCCATCCATGGTTAGGTTTTCATGGAAAACCATAGGAGAAATCATAAAAGCCATATAGGTGAATGAACTATGGTTTTATACCATAACACATGTATGGAATGGATTGTATAAGCAAGCCATAGGACCCCAAACACGAAGAATGGACTGAAGGATGAGAATATCGACTAAACCTATGGGGGTCGCACGGGGGGTCGATGGCCAATCGACCCTACCAGACCTTGACAATCGACCCCCAGTGTTTGGGAAGTCCAGAATCTGGGTGGTAGCACCCAGGGTCGATGGAACCTCTGACCCTGGTATCGACTCCCAGTTAACAGCATGCTTTTTAAAGTTTGAATTAATTCTAATTAAATTCTATCGACTTGATTAGGTCTTCTAGTGTTATAATATCGATATATAGTTGATTCTTAAAGCTTAAAAGAGGACCTACGATCAAGTAAAGGTGAGGGAACAAGACCTAAACTAATTTATTAATAATAAACTGTTTTACTCTTGAGTCCAATGCCATGATTGATTTTATGCGTGTATGATTGTTATGTGCATTCAACATGTCATCCAATATTTCTATTATTATTGTTCATGTATATTTAATTATTGTTTATAACATGATGATGATGATGATGATGATAGGAATAGGCATGTGGATGTATGTGTGTGGTTGGTGTGCTTGATGCTAGCGAGTATCAGGGGGAGGTGTCATAGGCGGGGCCTCAGCACTCTAGCTCTATCTCTAACTTAAGTCTTGTCCACTGACATCGTCGTATCACCATTACCTTAGCAGAACTATTACGTCGTAGGGTATGAGGGGAAGTGGTCTCGGACCGTGTAGTCTCTGACTCTGTCGGGGGGAAAGCCCTATCTCTATGGACGTATTGAGGGATGCTGGGGTGTGGCCTTGGATACACTGATTGGCATTAGGATTGGTTAGTTGCGAGCCCAGTTTGCGAGCCCTCGCCAACAGGGGCTTATGTGTTGGTATGGGCAACGGGTATAGCAATAAACGTGACCTTTGCGTGTACATTGTCCATGGTGGGTGCATGTGGGTCGACAATAAACGTTACCTTTGGGTGGCTTCACATACTCGTGTATAGAGGTGCGGCGTCAATAAACGTGACCTTTGGCCACCTATCCTTTCTATAGCACATTGCAAATTTATTTACCAGACCAAAGATATGAATTGAATGCATGCATATGTTTGTTGCATTGTTTTGTTTGCTCACTGAGCCATGATGTGTGCTCACCCTCTCGACATCGAATATTTTTAGTTGATGATGCAGGTACTACAGTTGAAGATTATATGAATGCTCCGGTGTATGCGCGTATTGCTGCAATGGAAGCTGAAGACTTGGAGGATACGCATGACCCCTCATGCGTATTCTATTAAAATTTTATTTGAATTTATAAAAGGATGTAATTGATATTTTATTTATTTATGTCTCAGTTGATACAACAATAACTTGATATTTTAATTATGATTATTACATTTAGAGTTCTCAGTTCATTTACTATAAGAATTCCACTATTGTGTATTTATTCTGATTATGGTTGTGGATGTGCATGGTTTTATTTTTAATGGATACCGCCTATTAGAGATCCTGGTTAAACCATTGATTTATTAGCGGTTCATCACACCATTTTGAATGGTGCAGAATTGGGGTGTGACATAGCAAAAGCGGTTCATGACTGAACAAACCGGTAAATAACAACTCCATCACAACACCTATGTTGTAACAAGAAATTTCTGCTCGTTTTTGAAGTCGATGCGTTAACAATGATGGATCTGACACTCTAAGTTCATTGATAGAGAGTGTACAGTGGCCGTCCACTATGACGTAGGACTGGTTTATACATTTCTCTTGCTCCCATCAAGTGAGAGTTGAAGATACTCATCGTGTGGATTATAACATGTCAACCAATCGAGAGTAAAAATTGATAGAACTTCGACATCATGGGCATAGATATTGTAATTGAACCAGTTTTACCATGTTGGTTTAGGAATGGACCAAAAATAACAAACATATGGCTCAAACTGGGTTAGGACCGGCAAGGCTACCTTGACGAGGAGGAGTGGCCTATCCTGTCTACACGGTGAATTATGGGCCCTTCGATTCCTTTTGATATACCATTTTACAAAATGTCAAGACCTATAGTAGTATGACGCCTTCCCGGGCCGACCCAAGAAACAATCGTCAAAGACCCTCATCAGTAGAGACTTTACAAGGTACGTGTCAAGGTTATGCTTTTCGTCTAGTAAGCGATCCTATCTGCATGAGGACCCGGGTCGACTAACAGCACGATGTGTGACTGAACCCATACCCCCCAAAACAATATGTACAAACATAAATAATAGTAGCCCTAGATCTAGCATCCAATGTCAATCAATCAATGTAAGGAAGGCGAATCTAGAGTCTGAACGTAGAATCCCCAGCGGAGTTTCCACTATGAGGACAAAGTTCGTCTCTTCCACCCATCTCCGATGGATGAAAAAAATGATTATTTGGAGTCGCCACCTAGATCAAGGTCTAAGACCTATAAAAATGTAGTCTCATCATAAGAAAAAACTTCTATTGACTCATTGGACCCAATATATTGGCTTTGGTCTATCAGAGAATGGGTAAGCATTCAAGGTATAGTTTGGGAAGGTGTTAGGCACCCAAAGCTGTCTGATCCAAAAATGGGCCTCCTATATGATTCTACTTTCCTTAGACTCTATGGTTTTGAGTGTTCATGGTCAATGGATGATAACTAGGTCTCATGGGGGATCCTATGCCAAGTTTCTAAATTCTTCTAACCTAGGGTTTGGCCACACATATTCTCAAAGTAAATAAACAAGCAAAGTAATATATAGTGAACCGAATCGAAGATGGTTCGGTGATGGACTGAATCTAAGACATCCAAGACATCTCAAATTGCCTACATATTCTAATCCTAAAAATCAAGTCCATAACGTAGTTTAAATGGAATGTAATTAAGGTTTATGGATGTGATTTATGATTAAGCTTTCTTAGATTCAATTGTTCAAGTTAATGTTTATGTTTGATGATGATTGAATCTAGAGATAGCCTATGTGGACTGAAGTGAATATCGATAATGAATATGGGTATAGATATGGATGTGGAAGACCTAAGGATACTAAGATGTGGTACCATACTTGGAGAGGTCGTCCAAGTTTCCTATGTATTTTAGAGGTCCTGAAAATCAGGTACAACGTAGTTTGTTGTGCAGGTTGTGGATAGATGTGGATATCCTAAAGAAGAATAAAGAAGGAAAAAGTGCATACAAACCAAGTAGATCAAGGTACGGTTTGGGACCTAAGTGTGTACAGTCCGAGTGAACCATAGGGATGGGTTTGGAATCTAAGGGTGTACAGTCCGAGTAAACCACAGGTACAGGTTTAGAATCTAAGGGTGTACAGTTAGAGTGAACCACAGGTACAGATTCGAGAGAACCTAAAGGATGTACAGTTCTAGTGATTCGAGAGAACCTGAAGGATGTACAGTTCTAGTGAAGCACAGGTACAGATTCGAGTGAACCTAAGGGGTGTACAGTTCTAGTGAACCACAAGTACCAATTCGAGAGAACCTAAAGGGTGTACAGTTCTAGTAAACCATAGGTACAGATTCGAGTGAACCTAAGGAGTGTACAATTCTAGTGAACCACAGGTATAGATTCAAGTGAACCTAAAGGATGTATAGTTCTAGTGAACCACAGGTACAGATTTAGAATCTAAGGGTGTATAGTCCGGGTGAGCCATAGGACAGATTCGAGAGAACCTAAAGGATGTACAGTTCTAGTAAACTACAGGTACAGATTCGAGTAGACCTAAGGAGTGTACAGTTCTAGTGAACCACAGGTACCGATTCGAGTAAACCTAAAGGGTGTATAGTTCAAGTGAACCACAAGTACAGATTCAAGTTAACCTAAAGGGTGTACAGTTCTAGTGAACCACAGGTACAGATTCGAGTGAACTTAAAGGATGTACAGTTCTAGTGAATCACAGGTACAGATTCGAGTGAACCTAAAGATGTACAGTTTTAGTGAACCACATATATAGATTTGAGTGAACCTAAAGGGTGTACAGTTCTAGTGAACCACAGGTACAGATTCGAGTGAACCTAAAGGATGTATAGTTCTAGTAAACCACAGGTATAGATTTGATGCGTACAGTCTGAGAGAACCACAAGTACGACTTAGAATAGAGGTTATGGAACCGTGATTGGGAATCTCTCCAAACTGCTTACGTATCTTAGGGTGCTACTCTAAGAATCAGGATCCGCGTAGTTCAGAATGCGGATTTAATCCATTCATGTGTATATTCTTTCAAGATCATGGTGTGGAACCGTGTTTGGAAATCTCACCAAACTGCCTACTTATCTTAGGATGCTGCCCTAAGAATCAGGATTCCTGTAGTTCAGAATGCGGATTTTCAATCCATTCATGTTCTTCTTTTAATATCAGGGTGTGGAATCTAAATGCTCTATGGTTCGATTTACATCACACCTATCTAGCTTTCTGTATCCTAGGGGAAAATGAGCTAAGGGGTAGGGATCGTCCTAAGCTACTCTTGACCAAAAATCCTAATTTGGCATTTGTTGGGCTAGGCTTTCTGATTCTTGATTAAAATTTATCACTTTTCCATTCTTACTCTTCTTGTGAATGTGGGTGCCTACATGCACGTCCCCACACCTAATATGTCTTCTAGGTGTACAGATATGGCAATTCGACTAGGGTGTCGCAGAAATTAAATTATTACCGATAATAAATATCATTCAAATATGGCAAGTACCAACAATATCATCTCAAATATAGCAATAAAGCATGTCATCTCAAATATAGCAACAAACATGTGAGTGCATTGATCAAGCATTGATTCATCAACAATGTAACCAAGATCATATTTGATCGATTACTCAGATTTGTTGTAATCGATCATCATCAATGTGATCAAGATCACATTTGATCGATGGTTCAGATTCAATTAAAACATCCATGAGGTCAATCCGACCGTTTAAATTCAATTAAATCACTCAAAAAAGATAATCTATCCATTCAAATCAATGGTCAAGACAATCCATTGGTCCAGATTCAAATAAGATGCTCATGATCAAGATCTAATGGTTCAAATTTGAATAAGATGCTCATGATCAAGATCTAATGGTCTCAATTCTTCTAAGACATAATATGATGGAAATCTAACGGTTTAAATCATGCCTACAAGGTCAGACTATGAAAACTGGTCAGACTGATTTTTAGATTCAAACCAGTCATGGAAAAATAATCATAAGATATTCTTCAATCATGTAAAAAATTATCTGTTAACTTGGTTGTCTTCCAGACTCATGTGGCTACCTTTTCCTTCAAGGAAGTGATGTCTAAAAAAATTTCTACATGATACTTATGCATAGATTTTCATGATTTTTACTGCAATTAATAGATTTTGTAGACCTTTGCCAAAACATGCATATGGGACTTCATACATATTCAAATTAAGCTCAAAATACATTGTCTGAAAGAAGACTTAGAGACCTATATTTTTTCTTAAGAAGGGAATCCTAATAGGGAACCAAAATGGGTCAAATATGCACCATAAATGCAGGCATGTGCACAGGTCAAATCTGTTCCAGATTCTGACCAGCTGCACCATAAATTCTTTATAAACTCAACCACTCATTGAAAATAGAATTCAGCCATATGGTCATGTAACTAACTGATAGATCTAATATTTCATTAAAAAATATCATGCAAACAGAAATATCCTCAAGGCTCAAACATCACATCTTAGTCAATCAATTCAGTGTGTTCTAACTGACCCTAAAACGGACCATGGTGTACTTCAAAAATCATATGAAATCCATAAAAAATCAAAAAAATCCGAATCTAGTGCCAAATTTTTCATGACTTCATATCTATCACTTTCTCTAAAGGAAGGATTATCAAATTATGGCGGTCAATTCCATTTGTAGAGCTTTTTCGATGAGGGTTTGCACTATACCCGAGAAGGATAGTATCATCATTGGTGCTTTTTTATCTCCACTTTCTCAACTCCAAACCAGTCCAAATTTATAGAAAAACTTTCTAACATATGTATAAGTATCTCATAAATTTTTGGGCTCGAAATTCATCAAAAATCTAATGAGATGCATGTCCCAAAATCAGATTCGAGATCTGGAATTTTCAGATCTGAAATCCACCTTGTGAAAAATATTAAAATACTCAAAAATCATCATATGACATTCAATTTTTCTCCATTGAGTACTTCAAATATATTCTAATGCATAAAAAATATCAAACATGGGCATCATAGCATCAACATGCACGCAATATAACATCTCTGATCGTGATTTATTAAAAATAGGCATATTCAAGCAATTTTCGACATGTTAGCATCATGAAATCATATCAAAACCAAAATTTTGGTTAACAGCAATGGGTGAGGGGCCATGAATTGTAGGTATGTATTAAAAAATAATAATGAAGAATGGACTTACCTCTTTGCAGAGAGTTCCCTCTCTCTTAGCTTCTCCTTCTTCTTTCTCTTTTTCTCTTTCCATTTCTTCTTCCTCTTCTCCCTCAATTTCGTCTTCTTTATTCCAGACTATTTTTCTCTTCTTCTCCTATTAGCTCTCTCCTTCTCTTCCAGCCCTTTTTAGATTTCCTTCTTCTTCTTTTTTCCTTCTCTTTTTTCACTCCTTTTGTCTTTTTTTCTCTTTAATCAGTTTCTTTCCTCTTTTTTTTCTTTTTTTCCTTCTCCTTTAGAGTCCACTTACATTCTCCCCTCTTTTATTTTTATTTTTTTTATATTTTTTTATATTTCTATTGCTTTCCTTCTCCACTCACGTTCCCCCCTTTTCTATTCTTTTTTTTTGTTTCTTTCCTTATTTTCTTTTTTTCTTCCTCTCTTGTGAAACCGCCCTCTTTCTCCTTCCTTTCTTTTTTCATTCCATTTTTTTTCCTTTAGAGTCCCACGGCTCTCTCTTCTTCTCTTGATTTCTTTCATTTTTTTCTAAAACCTGGTCGAATCTTATTATCTCTTCTCACGGCCTCACTCGACCCCCCATATACGGATACATATAATATAGATAACCCACTATATATACGTATACCTCATGATATGTTACATGTAATGCATAATATTATACCATATATGATATATAATATAGCATAATATATATAATATACATTATAATATATAATATAATGCATCTAATGTAAAATGCACGTGAGTCGAACTGGTTCGGTCTGGACTAGTTTGAGTTGACTGGATTCGGACCAACATGAGTTAATTGGGTTAAACTGATATGGGTTGAGCTGGGTTGGGCCAAGATTGTGTTTTCTCTCTCTATCTTTTGTAGACCATTTTCGTCGCTGTACTATATGGAATTTTTTGATAGCCTTTACTCTAAATTTTCTATATTTACTTTGTAGAACACTAAAAATGAGAAATACTAGAGTTTGAATCACCTCATTTGGACGTAAAATGACCAACTTATGAATTTCTGAAGTTTAAATAGGCCAATTCATGATAATTCGGCTAGCAACTCTGCATGGGATGCCTCGGAGACCTCTGTCTCAAATCCCTCACATCCACTTTATAGAGCACTAAAAATGAGAAATACTAGAGTTTGAATCACCTTATTTGGATGTAAAATGGTCAACTTATGAATTTCTGAAGTTTAAACAACCAATTTACGATAAATCAGCTAGCAACTCTACATGGGATGCCTCAGAGATCTCTGCCTCAAATCCTTCACGTCCACTTTGTAGAGCACTAAAATTGAAACATATTGGAGTTTGAATTACCTCATTTGGACATCGGATAATAAAATTATGAGGAATTGAAGTTTAAGCGGGCATATCGGCTTGCAGCTTTGTATGGGATCCCTCGGAGACCTCTGCTCCAGATTTTCCACGTCCACTTTGTAGAGCACCAAAATGTGGAATAATGGCACTGGAATCACTTTATTGGACTTCAGATGAGCGAGATATGAGAAGATGAAGTTTAAATAATTAAACTTACGATAATTTACATGCAAGCTGTAAGACCCGTGTCAAACTAACCCGGTCTTACCACCTTGAACCAGGTTTACCCATCATGGTCGAGTCAAGTGGACCAAGGGCGTGATGGAGATCGAGATCCCAGGTATAAAATCGACCCAAAAATACTTAATTTTAGGGGAGGGTCGCATACCCAGCCAAGTAGGGTTGGACCTCCCAAAACAGAATGTCAGACCCTCAGATTTGAAGGGAGGGTCGGACAGCTTAAGACCCTAGGGTCGACGGGATCATCGACCCTCGATTTCTGACGAATATAGAAATTAGGAAATTTCTTAATTTTTGGTTGGGATTTTTCCAAATCTCAATGGGACTATTATAGGACATTCCTACTCTATTTAAAGGACGTCCCTAAGCCACTTTCACTCCTTTCACAACCCTAATTGAATTGAGAGAAAGAGAGGAGAAGGAAAAGAGGAAGAAAGGAGACAAGGAGGAAGGCTTAGCAAAAAGGAGAAGAAATTCCAGAGAAAAGTAATCTTCTCAGGTATGGATACTAATTCCATGAGTTTTTACAGACCTTAGGATAGATATGGTTGAGAGTAGGATTTCGGAGAAACCCAAACCATCCATCCATGGTTAGGTTTTCATGGAAAACCATAGGAGGATGCACGAAAACTATTTAGATGGATTATACATGGTTCTAGACCATGGAATGACTGTTGAATGAATGTAGGAAGCAAGCCATAGGACCACAAACACGAAGAGTGGATTTAAAAGTGGAAATTGGACCAGAGTGCATCAAGGGTCGCACCGAGGGTCGATAGACCATCCGACCCTAGGTGTTTCTGACCATCGACCCTTAGCATTCGGAAAGTCCAGAAAGAGGGGAGGGTCGATAGACCCATCGACCCTAGCATCGACCCTAGCATCGACCCTCAGTTGACAAAATGGTTTTAAATTCTGAATTAATTCTAATTAAATTCTATCGACTTTGTTAGGTTTGCTAGCAATATAATAAAGTTATAACGGTGATTCTAAAGCTTGGAAAAATATCTTTTAGCAAGCTAAGGTGAGGAACCTTAACCCCAAACTAAATTGGTTAATAATAAACTGTTTTCTATTCTTGAGTCCTATGCCATGTTGATTCTATGTAAATATGTTGTAATGTGCATAGAGCATGCCATCCAATATTTATATTACTTGTTCATGCATATTTACTTTATTGTTTATAACATGATGATGATGATGATGATGATAGGAATAGGCATGTGCTTGTATGTATGTGGTTGATGTGCTTGATGCGAGCGAGTATCAGGGGAGGTGTGATGAGAACGTCAATAAACGTTAACCTTTGGCGGGTCTCAGCACTTTAGCTTTATCTCTAACTCAAGTCTTGTACATTGACATCGTCGTATCGCCATTACCTTAGCGAAACTATTATGTCGTAGAGTATCAGGGAGGTGGTCTCGGTCCTTGTAGTCTCGACTCTACCGGGGGCCTTAGCTCTATCTCTATGGGCATTCCGAGGGGATGCTTTGGGGTGAGGCCTTGGATACACTGTTTGGCATTAGGATTGGTTAGTAGCGAGCCCAGTTTGCAAGCCCTCGCTAACAGGGGCTTACTTGTTGGTATAGCATTATATAGCAATAAACGTTAACCTTTGTTGTATAATGTTATGGTAGGGTGGATGGGGACGACGATAAACGCTAACCTTCGGGCGGGCTTCCACACCCTATGTATAGAGGCGGTGTCAATAAACGTTAACCTTTGACCACCCAACCTTTCTATTGCACATTGCAAACTATAAACCAGACCAAAGATATAAATTGACTTTTTGCATGCATATGTATTGTTGCATTGTTTTGGCTACTCACTGAGACGTGTTGTGTGCTCACCCCTCGACGTCGAATGTTTTTAGTTGATGATGCAGGTTATACAGTCGAAGATTATATGAACGCGTCTACATACGGGAATGTAGCAGCCATGGACGCTGGAGCTGAAGATGATACACACGACTCCTCTTGCGAGTGCAACTCGTGTGTATTCGATTAGATATTTTAAAGATTTCTTTATTGGATTTATAAGACATGTATTTGGTACTTAAATATTTATGTCTCAGTTAAACACAGAATAATTTGCTATTATTTATGGATATCATTCTAGTTCTCAGTTCATTTATTTACAAGATTTCCGCTATTGTGTATTACTCTGATTATGATTGTGGATGTGTGTAAAGTTTGGATAACGCGGGGATGGTCTATTAGAGATCCTGGTTGAACCGTTGGTTATTTAATGGTTCATCACACCATTCTGAACAGTGCAGAATTGGGGTGTGACACAAGCTCCTGGATATTATTAATCTTCAGAAAATACCCTTATTCTTATTCTCAGACTAAAATCGCCATATCTTCTTCATTTGACATCGGAATTGAGCGATGTTGGTCTCGTTTCGAAGGTATTTTCAAGACCTACGCTTCCATATAGGTTGTAACCCATTTCCTTACTATGGGTCCCACCGAAAACCTCCTCAAAGTAGTAGCTAAAAATTTAAACCTTGCATTGGGATTCACCAACATGCCATATGATTTCACTTACCTGCCATATGATTTCACTTAAGCTTCTAGACATTGGGGATCATCTCAGTTATTGTCAGAACATTATAGAGAGCATGCCGAGGCTAATCGACTGTCATTTTTGGGAGACTTTCACTCGCCTCCCCTGTATTTTTCAAACTTTCTCTTACTTCTCCCACTTTGATGCCTACTTTCCAGTAAGACTTTGTTCAGCTATGGAGGGCAGAAAATGGGGTGCTTACACTATGTATGTGTGTCATCATATATACATATTGACATATATTATCTAATATATCATTATTATATATAAAGGAGCCAAGAATATAGAAAGGCTGAAGGAAAAGATACGGACCAAGATGAAGAGAGACTGAGTGAAGAAAATAAAGTAAAAAAAAATAATAAAAGGAAAGATGAGGGAGAGAGAATCCGTAGAGAACGGTTTCTCTAGAAAGGAAAGGAGAGAGCTGGCCATCTCAGTTTTGGCAAGGTGGAGGTGGCAGCCATGGTTTATAAAAGGAAATGAGCTAAGCTCCTTTTGAGAAAAGAAAAAAAGGAAACTTGGGAGATATGAGAGAGTCGGTGGACTCAAAAAGAAAGAAAATAAAGAAAATAAAGAAAAGAAAGAAATAAAGATAGAAGGAATCAAGGGGGATTAATCGGTGGAGAGGAATAGAAGAGAGAGAATCCGACGAGGAAATAATAGAAGTCGGTGGGGAGGAAGTTCATGCTAAAGAAGAAATTCAGCCATGAGAATTAGAAAAGAAATACAAGGGTGAGAAGACTCAAGAAAGAAAGGAAGAAAAAGAAGTTGGAAAGAAAAAATATATGAGGAAAGAAGAGAATTTGGAAAGAAGGGAGGAGAGATCCGTTGAGGGAGGAAATCGATCGAGAGAGAGGGAAAAAACTGAAAGATAGAGGGAGAGAGAAATCTGATTAGAAGGAGGAAGAGAAGAAGAAAGCAGATGGAGAGAGAGAGGAAAAACTCAAAGGAGTTTGAGAGGGAGACGGAGCAGAGAGAACGAGAGGCAGATAGAGAGGAGAAGAGAAGCAGAAGAGAGATTACCTACAACTCCAGGTAGGTCCGCCATCCACCCTCTTTTGTTTTGTGTTCATTTTTATCTCCCCCACCACATCACATCCATGTACCCCAACCTAAACCTCACTGATGCAGTCCCATAACCAACCTCCATTATTGCCAACCCCTTTCTGCAACTTAATCCGATAAACCCCATCACCAATCCATCTGATCGGTCAGCAATTCCCTCATGCATACCTCCATGATCACACCTGTATCACTCACACAAAACCTGCTACAACCATATTGTCCATCTTCACCGTAACACCCAATCACCAATTGGCCAGGCTACCCGTGAGCCACAACCAAACCCGTCATCGCTGCAAGTCTCTACTGATCCATTCCCGTATCAAACTAACTTTGCATAAACCTGTCCTTTATCCTATCAAATATGATTCCTTGATCTATCTATGAAATTAATTAATTGATATGTATCAATTAAATTTGATTGATTGGATTTTGATTAATTGATATGTTTTAAACAAATTTGATTGGTTGAATTGATGACCTTGATTTTTTATCATGACAAAGAGATTGATCCACATGATCTGAATTTTAAGAGATTGATCCGACTATGATATTAATTTACCATGTTTGGATGTGATGAAAATTGATCCCATAGAATGCTTGGAATTTTATGAGATGATTTTAAATTTTAAGTCATTGATTCAACCATACTGGAATTTAATATGTTTGATCATACCATGCTTGGATGTGATGAAATTGATCTAATCATCAATCGAATTTTAATGTGATGAAATTGATCCGATCATGAATGGAATTTTATGTGATGAATATGAATCATTGATCTAGAATTCTTTATTAAATATAGACCACCGATTTGGAAACTTTGATGAATATGGACCATTGATCCAGAATTTTTAATGATTAAATATGGACCATCGATCTTAAATGTTTTAATAATCAAATCTGGACCATTGATTTAGATGTGTTGATGCTTAAATCTAAACCATTAGATCTTGATCATGAGTGTCTTAAATGAATCTGAAAGGTTGGATTATCATGATGAGCAATCTGAACCGTCAGATTATCTTTGGGAGTCATTTTAATGAATTTGAACTGATTGGATTACCATCAAGAGTGCTTTAGACCGTTGGATTTTCATCATAAGTGTTTTTAGTGAATTTTAACACTTGGATCTTAGCTTAAACATGACAAATATGGAATCTGAGCCATTGATTTCCTAGGATGATCATCATAATTGATGTGGAGTGATTTGACCATTGATTTCTTAGTTTGATAATGATTATATCTTGATGTGAGATCTGAGCCGTTGATGGTGGCTGTTTTGATGAGATCTGAGGTATTGATCATAATGATAATATTTTGAAGAGATCTAACCGTTAGATTGAGGCTTTGATTTTGATACATTATTAAAAAGATAAATTGAATCTAGACCATTGATCGATGATATGATCTTGATACACTGAGAGATTCACATTAGACCTCAACCATAGATCTAGAGAATCTAGTCTGATGTACACTAGTACATAATTTGATTGTGAACAATACATCAGATGCCATGTTTGTTATCTTGATGCTCACATGTTTTTTGTTATGCTTGTTCAAATGCTTTCTTGCTATATTGATTTACATGCTTTCTTGCTATATTTGAGATGCCATGCTTGTTAACTGCCATACTTGAATGATATTTATTGTTGATAATAACTTAATTTCTGCAACACCCTAGTCGACCTGCCATGTATATACACCTAATAGACAAATTAGGTGTGGGGACGTGCATGTAGGCACCCACATTCACGGAAAGGGTAAAAATAAAAAATTGATAAATTTTAATCAAGAGATTTGAAGCCTAGCCCAACACATGCCAAATTAGGGTTTTAGGTCAAGGGTAGCCTTAGGACGATTCCTACCCCTTAGCTCATCTCCCCTAGGGTACAGAGAACTAGATAGGTCTGATGTGAATCGAACTACAAAGCATTTAGGTTCTACACCCTGATTTTGAAAGAAGAATGTGAATGATTTGAATCCATATTTCGAACTACATGGATCCTGATTCTTAGGGCAGCACCCTAAGATACGTAGGCAGTTTGGTGAGATTCCCAAACGCAGTTCCACACCCTGATATTGAAAGAATACACTCAATAATTGAATTTACATTTCGAACTACATCGATCCAGATTCTTAGGGTTGCACCCTAAGATATGTAGACAGTTTGGTGAGATTCCCAAACACGGTTCCACGCCCTGATCTTGAAAGAATACACTCAATAATTGAATCCGCATTTTAAACTATGCGGATCCTAATTCTTAGGGCAACATCCTAAGATACATAGGCAGTTTGGTGAGATTCCTAAACACGATTCCACATCCTAATCTTGAATATACACATCAATAAATATGAATCCGCATTTCAAACTACGCGGATCCTGATTCTTAGGGTAGCATCCTAAGATACGTAGGCAGTTTGGAGGGATTACCAAACACGGTTCCACACTTTGGTCTTGAATATACACATGAATGAATGAATTCGCATTTCGAACTATGTGGATCCTGATTCTTAGGGCAGCACCCTAAGATACATAGACATTTTGGAGAGATTCCCAAATACAGACTCATATACCTTTGCTCCCTGAGAGTAGAGACATATTGCTTCCTGAGAGTAGAGAGAAACATATTGCTCCCTGAGAGTAGAGAGAGACAAATTGCTCCTCGAGAGTAGAGAGACATAGCCATGCTCCTTGAGAGTAGAGAGACATACCTTGCTCCCCAAGAGTAGAGATACATAGCCATGCTCCCCAAGAGTAGAGATACATACCTTGTCCCCGAGAATAGAGATACATAGCCGTACTCCCCGAGAGTACAGAGATACATAGCTGTGCTCCCCAAGAGTAGAGATACATACCTTGCCCCTGAGAGTAGACACATCCTTGCTCCTTGAGAGTATCAAAACATCAAACAACGAACTACGTTGTACTTGATTTTTAGGACCTCTGAAATACATAGGTAACTTAGAGGACCCTCCAAGTACGGTACCACATCTTAGTATCCTTAGGTCATCCCTATCCATATCCATATCCATATTCACTTCAATCCGTATAGGCTATCTCTAGATTCAATTTCAATTATCATCAAGCATAAACTTCAACTTGAACAATTGAATCTAATGAAGCTTAAGCATAAACCACATCCATAAACCTTAATCAAAATTCCATTTGATCTACATTATGGACTTGATTTCGAGGAATGAAATACGTAGGTAATTTGAGATGTCTTGGACGTCTCAAATTCAGTCCATCACCGAACCATCTTTGGTTCGGTTTACTGTATATTATTTTGCTTGTTTATTTACTTTGAGAACATGTTTGGTTGAACCTAGGTTAGAATAACTTAACAACTTGGGATAGGATTCCCTATGAGTCCTAGTCATCATTCATTGACCATGAATAGTCAGAACCATAGAATATAAGAAAAGTAAAATCATATAGGAGACTGATTTTCATATCGGACAGCTTTGGGTGTCTAACACCTTCCCAAAATGTACCTTGAATGGTTGTCCATTATCTGATAGATCAAAGCCAATATATTGGGTCAAATGAGTCAATAGAAGTCTTTTCTTATGATGAGACTACATTTTAGGTCCTAGACCATAATTTAGGTGGCGACTCCATATCATTTACAGTCTATTCGGTGTGGGTGGATAATTTTGTCCTTACAACGGGTGACTTCATGAATCACATTGGGATTGATTGTACCTTAGTAGAGACACGACAAACCATGGGAGTGGGGAGTCGAAGATCTATGTTGGGTACAACTTTATTTAATGTGTACACATGTCATGTTCTGTGATGATTGATATGGATGTGATGTGTAGCCCTATTTATTATGTTATCATGCATTATACATCAACCATGGTCCAATGACTTGTGCTTTAGCGAGAGGACTTTATCTAGGCGATGGGGTACAAAGTACTAAGGTGGTGAGGTAAGGGTATATACTCAAGTGGTGGGGTATGGGGCAATCGCTCAGGTGGTGGGATACGAGGGCAATCACTCAGGTGGTGGGGTACGGGGCAATCACTCAGGTGGTGGGGTACGAGGCTGATCCTTACTAAGGTACAGGCCGACCATGGCTGCATACACATTGACTGCCACTCACAATTGCTTATTTATTTGCTTTTGTATTGCATTTATTAAATCATTGATGAGGGTTGCATTGATGCCTGACTTCTCACTGAGCTAAGATGGGAGCTCACCCCTCGATATCAAATCTCTTTTAGCTTTGATTACAGGTACCTTTACTGCTACTGTAGATGTAAGACCCATACTCCGAAATCCTGGTCTAACCTAATTTTTACTTCGTGACAAGTCTTTCAATCATAACCAGACCAGAAGACGAGGCTGGATGACAAACCACGGGATCAAGGTACGAGAAACGAGCAATTTAGACCAAGATTATATATACCGATTGGACTATTCATTAGACCAGTATTGTGAGACCTACATGTAAATTTCAGAGGCGAAATTTCTTTTAAGGGTGGGGGAGTTGTAAGACCCGCACTCCATAAATCCAATTTAAACCTCTATTTCATGTCGTAACAGGTCTTCCGATCATAACCGGACCAGACGGGATGAGCAGTTGACAATCAGGTACTAAAACGGACCAAAACAGAGAAATAATGTTATACCGGTCTCATGATATTGGTCTACATACCAGTCGACCGGTATGTCTACGGGGGCAGACTAGTCAGATCTGAAAATGAATCTCTATGGGTCCCGTTTGTTAAATCTCATTCCTAGAGACTTTCCTAATGTAGGGAAACTTCCTAAATTCCATCCTAGCCTATTTGAGGATCTCCAAACCTCCTTAAACCTCTTTGATTGATTCTCACAAACCCTAGAGAGGAGAAAGAGATTTGAAGAGGAGAAGGAGTTGAGAAAGGTTGAAGAGGGACCTCCGTTGGACGAAGAACTCCATAGTTCGTGAACCAACGGTAAGTGCCTGAACTTTTCTCTAAGTTAAGTATTGTGGATGATTGATCAATACTGCAAGGTTAGGAATTGATTTAAAACCCTAAATTACCGTTAAACCCTAATTCAGCTGAGAAACCCTAGATTGAATTCTAAACTAAGGTTTCTTGGAATGTAGGACTTGAATGGAAGATAAAATAAACCCTAAAACAATGCTCAGGCCTATAATGCATAGGAGGAACCCTAGAATCCATAATGGGTGATCGACGGAAGATGAACACCAAGTTAGTGATCTTTCAGAGGCATATTGGTCGACTATACCGGTGGCACTATGTACGATCGGTACCTCTCTGGTAGCCTACCAAGGCTGTCCGATCGACTATATCGGTCACACCACTGTACAATGACCTGTGATCGGTATATGCGACCGGTATGTCTAGAATTGGTTGATTTTTGACCCAATTGGTTTTCGACCAACGTAAAACCTATGGAACAAATTCTAACTGAACCTAATGTTGTGTAAGACCTTTTGATAGGGAGTTTGGACTCTGTGACGTGGAGCAAGCTAGCGGTCAAGCATTAGGTAAAGGAATCGGACCTAAACCCTAATAACTTAATAACAATAAAACATTGTTAATAATTATTGTTCTATGGAATGTTGTTTGTGCATACTCACATGTCATCTTTACTTTCAGTTATTATATTGTTCATGTATACTCACTATGCTAGGATGTGATTGTTAGGCATGTGATTTATTTTCGTTGGTGTATGGAATGGGAAGGGCCTGGGGTCTTGGAATATTTCTCACACTGGCACCTTTGTGTATCACCGCTATCTTAGCATGCTTGGTGCGGGTAGGGTATCAGGGGGAGGACGTGGCACTATGGTCTCCCGCCTAGCCACCAGACTCGAGCCTTATCTCTATGCCGTAGGGAGTTGTGCTGGGATAGGACCTACTATAATGACATATAGGATTGGTTAGTTGCAAACCCTCTCCAATAGGGGCTTACGTGTTGGTATGGGTAGGGTATCAGGGGAAGTGTTGGCGGTATATGATCCAAACACTTTAGCTCTATCTCTATTCCATGGAGGGTGCATGTGGGACGACAGTGGTGTTTGATCCATTGAGCGGATTCACACACTTGTGTATAGAGGTGCGGTGGCCGCCAATCCTTTTTATAACACATTGCAAACTTAAAAACCAGACCAAATGTGAATGTTATTCATGCATATTGCTTGTTGCATTCTCTGATTTTCTTATTGAGCTAAGTTGTCAGCTCACCCTTATTTTCACACTATTTTTAGATGTTGATGCAGGTTATACTGTGGAGGACTACGTGGATGCTCCGATGTACGGAGTTACTGGTGCTCTGGAAGTGCAAGCAGGGGAGGACGAGCATGACACTTCATGCGAGTGCCCCTACTGCGTGTACCTCTAGGATGTTCTTGGTTTAGCTTATTTTATTTATTTCAGTTGGATTTTATAAACAATGTAAGGATATTTATTTACATTTTAATATTTGGATAATTGGATACTTTATTTTATTTATCAATAGAAGAACTCAGTTCATTTAATTTAAGACTTTGGTTGTATTTATTAATAATCTGATTATGGTTATGTGCAATGGTTTGTATAAGTGGATATAGTCTTATTGAGATCCTGGTGTGAACAGTTAATTTAGTGGCGGTTCACTCACACTTCTGGTTCAGCCAAAATTGGGGTGTGACACTGATCGACTATCATTTTTGAGAGAGTTTCACTCGCCTCCCTTATACTTTTCAAACTTTCTCTCATCTTTCCCACTTTGTTGTCTACACTCCAGTAAGACTTTGTTCAATTGGGGATGGCAAAAATGGGGTGCTTACACTTCCATGCCATGTCAATCTTGTAAATTTGATTTCAAATAAGTAAGGAATATTTTCTCAAGAGAATGAAATCTTTCATATAAGATTGAGCTACTCTTTGACTCGGTCTAAGGCTAATCTTATACACAATTTGTAGCACTCCTTATAAAATTCATCCAACTGGATAGGATCACCAAAAATGCATAAAATGGTCTTTTCAATCTCGAATTTCTCCATTCTTTCACCTACACCCTACAAACATAAAAACAATATTAAATACCCGAGAAACATCATAAATAGAATAAGAGATGCATACTTTATGCCCTAAATTCACACATAAAATGTGTTCATCACGTATACAGTCATCTACCCTTGGTACAGACTCAGAAATTCCCCCTCCATCTGGTCTCTGAAGCTTTTAGGGAAGTACTTCTAAAAGAACGCCTCCTTGAATATTTTCCAAGTCACCTGGGCATGCTTGGTCATTAGATGGGTTCAAGTGGATCTCTACTAGTGATTCGTAGCCTCCCTTAGCATGTAAGTGGTACACAGGACCTTCTCTTCTTCTATAATAACCATCATCAGAAAATACTTCTCCAATTCGTCTATCCACTGTGTTGGCCATAGTTTGTTTAATCCCTTGCCTAAAAACCTCTGGGGCTTCATCTTCATGACCATTTGACCAAGCTTGTTAGATCATTCTGCTTTGGAATAACCATCCCATACATCGGTGGTTGGTATGGGTAACCACCTTGGTATACACCCTGGTTCTGTACTGGGGTATTCAATGTTGGAATCTACTGTTAATAATGTTGGGCTATAAGGATGGCATTATTGCCCATTGGTACCATATTAGTCTAGCTTTGAGGTATTGGTGTAGGATTGGCAGTGGGTGGCATAATAGTGCCCAATGAGGCTCGCAATTCCAGCAATACTTGGTGCTGTTCTTGCACTTGACGGGCAAGATTAATTACAACTGTTGCCAAGTCCCCCAGAGGTCCAATTAGATTATTTTGGGTGGCCTGGTTAGTTGCTCCTTGATTGCCCCCATTGGATTATCATTGTTCGGGTCTGCTCAATCGGGTTTTCATTCTCATTTCCTACCCCAGGTGGTGGTGGTGGAGTCGGGTTACAGCCCCTTTGACTACCCCTACGGGTACGGCCTGCCATTTCAGTCTACTACAGTCTAAAGATCTACAGGGCCAACATGTATGAGATAGTGGTACAATATATCGACAATTTATAGGGTTAGTACCACACAATACACGAAAATCCCAACGAAACTGATCAATAAAATAGATACAAGAATAAAATTGTTTGGTCGCCCTTGACCGGTCCCATGTGTAAGATATTTTAACCTACCGGTCAGCCTACAGAACATATTTGATAAGTGTAAAATTTTTTTTCGGTCAGCTGTCCAGTCTGGTTAACAGCTGTGCCGGACAATGTACCGGACAAACTCTGAGACACTTCCTAAAGGGTTCGGTCGACTGTCTGGTTGACTTTAGGAGTCTAAAAGTCTGACCAAACTTCTTTAGGGTTGTCAGTTTCGTACCTTGCTTTATGATTTTGTCATCTGGCTGCTTCTTCTGATCCGGTTATGATGGGAAGACCTGTCACGACTCGTTAACCCAGGTTAGACCAGGTTAGTGGAGTGAGGGTCTTACAATCAGAGGTTTGGAAACCCTCCCATCTGAGGTCAAACACTGATAAAACAGCTTTCCATATCTCTACGGAAAAACCGCACTCCATGAATAGGTGGCTAAATGATTCTTCATTTTTATGGCAGATGTAGCACCTAGAAGCCGAAGGTACCTATTTCCTTTTAATTGCATCATTTGTAGGCAGCTTTCCCATACTCCATCGCCATCTAAATACTGAGGTTTTAGGAGGCATTGATTTGTTCCAAACACTTGTTGCCCATTGCCCATGCTGCTGCATCGTGAGATGTTTGTTTGTCGTTCCAAGCTGAAGAAACAATATATAACCATTAGTTGTTAAAGACCATATTGGTTTGTCGAGTATACCTGCCGATAATGTTATTTTTTCTGCATTACTCAATAGATTTAGAAATGTCCATGATTGAACCGCTGGGAAGGTCCAAGCACCATCATATAAAAGGTCACCAACTTTTGCTTTTAGACCTACATTGATTTCTGGCCAATTCCCACTTTCTTTGCAATTGTAAATGGTCCCAGCCAACTGTCATTCCAGAAATTTATGGTGTTGCCATCACCGACCAGCCATCTAACATGTTTAGTCATCTAGTCCCAGACTTTATTCACACTCCTCTATACCGGCAAGGAGTCTGAAGTACACTGAGGGCAGCCATTGGGTAACATATACTTTTTTTTTTTTCATGAACTTAACAAATAAAAAATCACCTGTCATAATGTTCCATGCCATTTTTGTCAAGAGGGTTTCATTCACATCTTTAAGTCTTCAGATACCCAGACCCCCTTCTTTCTATTTCACTACAATTGCCTTTTTCTGGATTGGATCACCACTCCAAATAAAATTCTGCTAGTTTGATTACTCTTAATGGCCATAAATATACTGAGAATGAATGGATAAAAGTGCTACAGAGAACAAATTTTACCAATTCCACTCTACCTACCATGGAAAGTAGTCTGCCATTTTATATAGAGAATTTTCTTTTCAGTTTGTCCAGCAAAGGCGAAAAATAACTTTTTTTTAATCTTTCCTGTGAAGATTTCCATACCGAGGTATTTTGTAGGTATATTACCGACTGTAAAGCCCAGACATGATTGCAATGTGTTTTTCTTTCTTGAGGATGTAACGGAGAAGAAACATTTGCTTTTATTAGCATTGACCCTTTGTCCAGAATAATCTGAGGATAGGCTGTGCATACTTTTCATGTTCCGTGCATCCTGCAAACTTGCTTGAATAAAAAGCAGAATATCATTTGCAAAGAATAGGTGAGATAGGAGATGTCTGTAGTATAGCTGTTTAATATCCCCATTCTGAGCCATTTTCTTCAGTCCTCTGTATAACACTTCTTCAGCAAAAACAAACAACATTGGAGATAAAGGATCTCTCTGCTTCAGTCCTCTAGAAGCTCAAAAAAAAAAAAAAAAAAAACATATTGGGCAACAATTTAACATCACAAACATTCGAGCCGATTTCAAGAATGTAGACAGTCTACCAACAAAGGTAGTTGAGAAACTAAATTTAGCCAGAACATCAAATAAGAGTCCCCATTCAAGTGTATCTAAAGCGTTCTAGATATCAAGCGTAAGAGCCATTGCTCCATGCTTGGTTCTTCATCTGATAAGGGTAGCCAATTCAGAGGCTAATCCAATATTATTTGTAGATGAGCCTTCCCTTTACAAATGCACCTTGTTCCTCAGATAGTAGATCTCCCACAAATCATTCTAATCTCATAGAAAGAATTTTTTAAATAACCTTATAAATAAAGATACCCACACAGTTTAGTCTATATTCTAATAAACGAGATGCCCCCTCAGATTTTGGCACCAAAGTTATAAATTGTTATTAATACCCTTTGGAAGGTATCCTATTCTAAAAAGAGAACATATAGCTGAGCAGAAGTCATTACCTATAATGTCCCAGCAATATTCTTGGAAGAATTTTACTGAGGAAACCATTTGGCCCTAGTGTGCTCTCGGGATTTAAATAAAAAATTGCGCTTTTACTTTTATCCTTCGACGGCATATCATCTAATGCTTTAGAACATTCCTTGGTGACCAAATGTGGAATATTTTCCAGCAGTTGGGGATGAGCCATTGAGCCCTGGCTTCTATGGAAGTTTTCATAAAAATCAATTATATGAGCTTTTATCTCACTCTAATCTTCTAACAGAATTCCCTCTAATAGCAGTTTTCTGGCTTCTGGATCTCACATAATTGTGATAAAATTTAGTGTTACTATCTCTATTACAGAGCCATTGAATTCTTGATTTTTCTTTCCATAATGTTTCATCAAGATCAAGTGTTGTTTCTACTCTTTGGTTAGCTGTTGCTTCCCTAGCTTTCTGTGTTTCATTAAAACCCACATTCTGAATTACTTCTTGAAAGTCTTCTAACTCTACCCGAGCCATTAAAAGCTTTCATCACTAATTCTTGGATAGGTTTCTTTGGATCACGTCTTTAAGATCACATTTACGTGCTTTAATTTCTGCATTAATACGTAGTATGGATTACCTGTCAAAGGTACCACCCATGCAGATTGAACAATCTCTTTCTCGTATTCCATCCAGAAATGCTGCACATGAAATGGAATGTTCTGTGGTCTAGGCATTGAAGCACATCCAATTTTAACAAGGTAGAGTGATCAGAAATAGTCCTGGGTAGGACCCTTTGATTACAACCATCATATCTATTTAACCACTGCTCATTACAGCAGCTTCTATCAAGTAAAGCCTTTAAATGCCCTATCAGTCTCTTATTAGACCAAGTATATTTCAGACCTGTTGAGGGGACTGGACTCATAGGAACCATATCTAAGCAGGTGTTAAACTCATCAACAATAGAGAGATTAAATGAACCTGGTCCAATTCGTTCATGTGATAACAAACAACAGTTAAAATCATCTGTCACTAACCATGGGATGAGAGGGCTGCCCAAGGATGAAATATCATACCATAAGTCTCTTCTTCAAACTTTGAAACAGTCAGCATGCACAAAAGTTAACAAATGCATCTCACCATCCATATCTGCCAAAATTATGATGTGCTATTCAGAAGAAATAATCATAGTCGGTGTCTTGATATCAACTCTTCACATAATCCATAGATTTAGAAGTTTATCCTTCCTATTATTGTGTATAAATTCCATAGATTAGCCTAGGCCATGCATCATAATTAGGGTATTTTCTTGGCTCCACCATAGGCTTAGCCAGGCAAAATAGAGAAGGAGAATTCTCCTTAATCAAACTACGTACAAGTTATCTTGATTTTGGGTTCTAGAACCCCCTTATATCCCAGAAAGTAATCTTCATTTTGAACTAGCAGACTTCTCAGTACCTCCTATTCATGCTAGTTTCTTTAGCCTTGCTCTAGTAGGTCTCACCAAAGTGAAATGTTCCTCTGTCCCAGGAAGGCTTTTGTCAATTCTTTCTACTTCATTGAATGAAACTGTAACAACACCTGGACTTGAAGCTATTACTCTGTATTGGAACCTTGGCCAAGTTGAGAGCAACTTCATATGAATTGTCATTGTTGGCAACTCTGGGTTGGCAAAGTGATATGGAGGAGAGAGAGTGTCTGTTAGGTCCTACTGAAGTCCCACTGACAGACATGATGAATAGGATAGTGCACTGATAGCAGTTGATGAGAGAGACCAACAGAAGAAAGCGAATAAAGACTAAAAAGAAGAGAGATAAAGAGGAGGAGAAAAAAGAGAGAGAAGATGAGGAGAGAGAAAGAGGAGAGAGAGTGGGTGGGGACCAGGTGGGTCCCACTTGAGGTGGCCAGGCCAGCATGGCCGATGCCCGCGGCACCAGGCCAACAGGCCATGCCCTGCCCAGCAGCATAGCCCAGCAGGCAGCTGCGCGCACAACGGCACAGCACTGCCATGCTATGCCCAGCAGCATATCACAACAGGCAGCCATGTGCACAGCACCCGCGTGCCATGCCGCAAGTCAGCACGGCAGCAGCAACACCCAGCAGCACACCACCTCATGACTCGATGCTCGTGCGCGCGGCCATCGCATCGCGCACGGACCGCAAGCCTTCGCAAGGCATTCGGCATGCGCACCATCTGTTCGATGCAATGCCGCAATGAAATCCCTCACTCAGCACTTTACTGGAATGGTCCCTCTGTAGGTGATACTCACTGGTTACAGAGGTCATTTCCTAAATTGTAGAGGGCATTTTGGTCCTTTGAAAAAGAGAAGATTTGAGATGAACTACTTAGATCAAGACACGACATCAAGATTCTGATCCAACGGTCTTTTAAAAGGCGGGATCTTGTGTGTTGCTGGATTCGCGCCAAGATGTTATCGCGAGCATTCGGATTGGTCGGATGCATCGTATAATGGTGCGTTGCGACGAACAGACATGGATTAATGATTCGATGTGGCGCCCGTGTGGTACGCCTACGACATTTGATGCTAATCTAGAGGCTACGAAGTCTCCCGATCGCGTCTGACGTGATGAGGCAGATCGTAAGGCCTAGATCAGTTCCCGCGTCGACCTGATGAGGCTCAGAGCTCGACAACGTAGGCGGCGACGATAATGTGTGTCGCGGCGCACCAAATCAAGTCTGAATATGCTATTCGGAATAATCTGATCGGATGGACTTTAGATGGCCATATCTTGGCCGTCCGATCTCCGATTGAGGCGATTCAAAAGCCCATGGACTTCTCTCTTCGAGGAAAATCTGTCTGAAACAAAAAACCAGGGTTTTTGGTGAAGAATAGTACGGGTTTTTTTGAAAGAGAAGGGATTTAGTGCTTTCTTTGAGAAAAAAATCCCTCTCCACCTTCTTCCATATGACATTAATGGTCATTTGAATGTTAGGAAAGGAAGTGTGAGTATGTAGTGATAGCTTGATGTGAATGATGTTGTGCGAGAAGCGTTGGGAGAGTGCCAAAATTCTATTCTGTTGAAGAAGCCTACCCATCACAATTGGAGAGCTTGGGAAGCCTATTTTGTGAGCACCACACTTACTGTGATCATACTGGGAAGGTAATCACACACACAAACCTTATGTTGTGAGATACATTATGCCGGGAAGGGTTTGTACACATTCTATATTATTTTCATTGTAACCTGTCAAGTTGGGGCTTGACAGGATTGAGGGTAGTTGCCTAGAATTCCAATTTGCAGCTTGGATTACATTGGTGGTATAGCACCAAGTTGTTGTAGCAGTAGAACACTATTGAAGTAGCGTATTGGGTATAATACGAAACCTTGGTTAGGGTATTGCCCCGTGGAGTAGCCATTACAGTGTGTGATAGGTGAACCACGTTACATGGTGTGTCATGTGGATGTGCATATTTTTGTTGTGTATGTGAAGTGCGTAGGTTACAGGTCTGGGTGTACACACTTGGTAGGCCAAGCCTCTGGTATGGATACCTATAAATGTGTGGCATGGTGTGTTACACAAAATCTGTAAATGAATAGATATGTGAACTAGTCAGCTCAAGGTAGCACAGCAAAGACAGACAGCTCAAGACAGCAGTGTTTAATCAGTCAGGACCGACCTCACATTGTTGGGAAGATTTTTAGTGATCACTGATTCACCCCCCCTCTCAGTGTCAACCTGAGAATCACAATTGGTATCAGAGCAAGGTTCCCTAGGGAGGAAGACTAACAGCTTCGGGTACATGAAGAAGTGAGAGGCAGTGAAAATGGCATTCAGTGAAGACAACCACATGCATGAAAGAATTCCCCTATTTGACGGGTCAAACTATAGTATATGGAAAGTCAGGATGGAAGCATACCTGATATCTCAAGGCTATGGAGTCTAGCTTGCAGTAAAGAATGGATACACACATCCCAAAGACGACATCACAGATGCAGTAGAAATGAAAAGAAGGGAAAATGAAGCTAAAGCAGTCACAGCTCTTCTAGCATTTCTTGTTAGCAATGAGCTCACCAGAGTAATCAACTGTCCAACCTCCAAAGAAATTTGGGACAAACTGAAAAGTGGGAATGAAGGAGATAATAAGATAAAAGAGGCTCAATTACAAATTCTGAGATCTCAGTTTGAGAGTCTGAAGATGTCTGAAGAAGAAACCATTGAGTTCTATCTCAACCAGGTGAATGACATCACCAATGCAATCAGAGCATTGGGTGAAGAGATAAAGGAGATACATGTTGTCAAGAAAATTCTCAGAACTTTACCCAAGCTATATAATGCCAAGGTATCAGTACTTGAAGAGATGGACACCTTGGATTCCCTGACCATTGATGATTTACATGGTATTCTGACAACCTATGAAATGAGAATGGTTGATGAAATGCCTATAGAGAAGGAAGCTGCTTTTGAAGCCATGAGAAAGTTGAAGATCAAAGAACCAAGTGAAAAATCAAAAGCAAAAGAAATTAGTAAGTCTGATGACTTAGATGATGAATTGATAGCTTATCTTACCAGAAGGCTTAAGAAGAGAAGTGATAAATACAAAGGAAAGTCAACACTGAAATGCTTCAACTGTGGAGGCCTAGGACACTTTGCATCAAAATGTCAAAAGAAAAGAAGAGTATATGACTCTGATGATGAAGACCCCAAGGAGAGTCATGACAAGAAAGGTAAAAGAAAATTCATACCAAAAAGGAGAAGTCTGTTGACCAAGAAAAATCAATCCTCAGATGAGTCAGAAGAGGAAGATGACTGTGAGACTCTGTTCATGGTCAGATTTGATGAAATGCTTGAGGACAATGAAGCTTCCAAAAAGAAAGATGATCTTGAAGATGAGGCCAATCTTGAAGCTGAACTATATTCAGCTCTTACAAATCTCAGAGATAAAAGGAAGAAGAACAAAAGGTTAAATGACAAGTACAATGCAACAACTGAGCTCATAAGTACGTTGAAAATCTCAAATGAAGAAGCAAAGAAGATTGAAAATGATCTCGAAAATGCTCTATCCTTAAAAGAAAATGAGTGTGCAAAGCTTGAGGATGAAATTCTAAGATTGGAAACAGAGCTTGCAGAGTATGTGAAGAAAAAGAAAAGCTACAAAGAAGCCACTACCTCATCTTCATTGGCATCTGACCAAGAGACTGAAGAAGAAGAAAATGTGCTTGATGAAATCTTAAGTTATCAAAAACCCTCTCATAATAAGACAGACTTGGGTATGAGAAGCAAATGATAGAGAAAACTAAGGGCAAAGGGTTTGCTGAAGACCCCATTGTTTTTGTTAAGACAAAACAAAAGGAGTCATGTGCTGAAAATTACCTTAAGAACAACACTGACAAAGAAGGTTTTACAACAGTAAACAAATTCAGGAAAGGAGACAGCTTCAGAGGATATTGCTATGGGTGTAATGGTTATGGACACAGAGTTGCAAAGTGCAGAAGACAAATCATACAACTAGTGTTCACAAGCAGAAATAGATTTGCACCTTTAGTTGAAGATAGAATTGAATGCTTCAGGTGTCAAAAGTTTGGACATATAGCCAGATATTGCCAAACCATCCTTCCATCTCAAAGGCAACCTAGAAGGAATGCCAGAAGAAATCCCCCCAGGAGACAAACTCAGAGAGAAGAAAGGGTTGTGGAGGAAAGAGTTAGAGAACCCATTACAATGAAGGAAAAGGCAATATGGGTTGAGAAAAATAAGAAGAAAAATAATACATCCTTCATTGCAGGCGGCTTTCAAGGCCAACAGTAGGCCCTCGCCATGGATTCTTGATAGTGGATGCTCCACTCACATGATAGGCAATAAAGAAATCTTCTCAAGTCTAAATGCTGAAGAAAGTGGATCAGTTAGATTTGAAATTAACGATGGTGCAAAAATTGAAGGAAGAGGAACAGTTAACATCAATAGTGAAAAATTGAAATCTCATAATGTATTGTATGTCAATGGCCTAAAACATAATATTTTGAGTGTCAGTCAGATCTGTGATCAGGGTAATGAAGTAACTTTCACCAAAAAGGGTTGTGTAGTTAAAAGTATTGAAAAGGAAAAGACTTTGGCACATGGAATCAGAACTGGAGGCAACTTATATGTTCTCTCAGAGACTCATGACAACAAATGTTTGATGAGTCAGGATGACGAGAACTGGTTGTGGCATAGAAGGCTGGGGCACATTAATTTCAAGAACCTTGCCAAGATAAGTAGACAAGAGTCAGTGAGAGATTTTCCTATTTTGAAGGTTCCAGAAAATCATGTATGTGGACCATGTCAGAAAGGAAAGCAGATAAGAGCAACATACAAGTCAAAAGAGTTCCATGTCAGCAAGCCACTTGATCTAATTCACACAGACTTGTGTGGGCCCATGAGGACCCAAGCCATTGGAGGAGAAAGGTATTTTATCCTATTTATTGATGAGTATTCTAGGATGACTTGGGTTATGTTCCTTAAAGACAATACTGAAGCCTTGGATCGATACAAGACATTCAAGAAGAAAGTTAAAAATGAAACAGGAATTACAATCAAGTGTATTTGGTCAGATCAAGGAAAGGAGTTTACATGGAATGAATTCACCAAATTCTGTAATGAAAATGGGATAAGGATTCAGCAATCAGCTGCAAAAATCCCTTAGCAAAATGGGGTAGTTGAAAGAAAGAACAGAACTTTGCAAGAAATGGCAAGGACAATGCTCTCAAAAAATAATATTGCCAAACACTTTTGGAGAGAAGGCATTTACTCTGCAGTTCACATCACAAATAGATGCTTGTTGAGGCCCCATGAGAATAAGACTCCTTATGAGCTATGGTTTGGGAGAAAAGCCACAGTGAAGTACTTCAAGGTCTTTGGGTCAAAGTGTTACATCAAGAGGAAGGAAGAGAACCTTGGCAAGTTTGTTGACAGAGCAGATGAAGGCATCTTTTTAGGATACTCCTTCAAAAGCAAGGCTTACAGGTGTTACAACAAGAGACTAAAAAGGGTAGTCGAAAGTTCTGATGTCAGAATTGATAAGCAATTACCCTACTCCTAGAGATCTGAGCCAGAAAATCCAGTGTTTGAAGAACTTGAAGATAATGAAACAGTGGCAGTTGAAAAGGAACAATAATCAGAGGTAGAATCAGAATCGCAAGAGGTTGAGGTGAAAATGCAAAAGGATGGAAGACCAAAGGATAACAAATGGTTAAGGATTCATCCAAATCATCAAGTGATTGGAGATCCCAATGCTGGGATGCAGACCAAGAAAATGAAGACAACTACTTTCTCCTTACTATCAGAAGTGGAACCCAAGTCTGTGAATGAAGCTAGCAAGGATGAGAACTGGATGAAAGCCATGAATGAAGAGCTTGATCAAATTGAAAAGAATAACACATGGGAGTTAGTTTCAAGACCAACAAACAAAAATGTCATTGGCACAAAATGGGTCTTTAGGAACAAGTTGAATGAAGATGGAAAGGTGGTCAGGAACAAGGCCAGACTGGTGTGTAAAGGCTATGCCCAAGTGGAAGGAATTGACTTTGATGAGACTTTTGCTCCAGTGGCTAGACTTGAGTCCATCAGGATGTTCTTAGCACTGGCAGTTCACAAAGGCTTCAAGGTATACCAAATGGATGTCAAATCTACATTAAATGGTAATCTTGAAGAAGAAGTATATATTGAGCAACCTGAGGGTTTTCAACTTAGTGATGATGGTGATAAAGTATGCAAACTGAAGAAGGCCTTATATGGTTTGAAGCAAGCTCCAAGAGCCTGGTATTCAAGATTAGACACTTATCTGCTTAAATTGGGGTTGCGAAGGGGAGTAGTGGACAACAATCTGTATGTCATGACAGAAGACAGCAGTCAGCTGGTAGTTGTGGTGTATGTGGATTACATCATCTTCGGAGGACACTGTGAGAAGCTATGTAAGAAATTTGCTGAGAAAATGAGGACAGAGTTTGAGATGTCTATGCTAAGGGAGTTGTCCTATTTTTTGGGTCTGCAAGTTCATCAGAGGCAAAATGGAATTTTTATTTCTCAAATGAAATACACAAAAGAGATGTTATAGAAATTTCTAATGGAAGACTGCAAACCAGTAGGAACTCCAATGATGGTAAACTGTAAGCTGAGTTCAAGTGATGACTCTTCAACTGTTGATCAGACTCTCTACAGATCGATGATTGGAAGCTTACTGTATTTAACAGCCTCAAGACCTGATATTTTGCAAGCGGTATGCTTGGTAGCCAGATTTCAGGCTTGTCCAAAGGAGACTCATTTGATAGCAGTAAAAAGGATACTCAGGTATTTGAAACGCACAATGGATCTTGCCTTATGGTACCCCAAGACTGGAAGGTTCACACTTACTGCATTCTCGGATGCAGACTGGGCTGGTAGCATTGATGACAGAAAAAGCATTAGTGGTGGTGTATTCTTTCTAGGAAAAAGCTTAGTGGCATGGCATAGTAAGAAACAAGAATCTGTTTCCTTATCTACAGTTGAGGCAGAGTACATAGCAGCGACAACTACATGCATTCAAGTAATCTAGATGAAAAGACAGATGTCAGATTTCAATGTTCCTTGTGAGGAGCCAATGGTCATCAAATGTGACAACATGAGTGCAATTAACATCTCCAAGAATCCGGTGCAACACTCAAGAACCAAACACATTGATATTAGATATCATTATTTGAAGGACAAGGTGCTTGAAGGGGAAGTGAGATTGGATTTCGTTCCTACAGCAGACCAGGTGGCAGACATCTTCACCAAGGCACTTCCAAAGGACTCCTTTGAACGACACAGAGATCAACTGGGAGTTGTGACTCTTGCCACCATGTAGGTGACACAGGTGTCAGGGGAGCTGATAACTACATAGCATCATTTTTCACCTGTAGGATTGGAAAGATGCGGTGGACACTCCTACAGGTGAGGCTATGTAGGGGGAGCTTATATGAAAGGGGGAGTTCATATGAAGGGGGAGCATTTCTATTATATGTATGTCCTTTGAGACTTGTTGTCAAAGGGGGAGAAAGGCAGTGTGCAGTCATCTTATGTAATATGGGTTGCCAACAATTCCAAAGGGGGAGATTGTTGGAACCTTGGCCAAGTTGAGAGCAACTTCATATGAATTGTCATTGTTGGCAACTCTGGGTTGGCAGAGTGATATGGAGGAGAGAGAGTGTCTGTTGGGTCCCACTGAAGTCCCACTGATAGACATGATGACTGGGATAGTGCACTGATAGCAGATGATGAGAGAGACCAACAGAAGAAAGTGAATAAAGACCAGAAAGAAGAAAGAGAAAGAGGAGAGAGAAAGAAGAGAGAGAAGATAAGGAGAGAGAAAGAGGAGAGAGAGTGGGTGGGGACCAGGTGGGTCCCACCTGAGGTGGCCAGGACAGCATGGCCAATGCCCGCAGCACCAGGCCAGCACGCCATGCCCTGCCCAGCAGGCAGTTGCGCGCACAGCAGCACAGCACTGCCATGCCATGCCAAGCAGCACAGCACAATAGGCAGCCGTGTGCACAGCACCCGCATGCCTTGCCGCAAGTCAGCACGGCAGCAGCAACACCCAGCAGCACAGCACCTCATGACTCGATGCTCGTGCACACGGCCATCGCATCGCTCACGGACCGCAAGCCTTCGCAAGGCATTCGGCATGCGCACCATCTGTTCGACGCAATGCCGCAATGAAATCCCTCACTCAGCACTTTACTGGAATGGTCCCTCTATAGGTGATACTCACCGGTTACAGAGGCCATTTCCTAAATTGTAGAGGGCATTTTGGTCCTTTGAAAAAGAGAAGATTTGAGATGAACTACTTAGATCAAGCCATGACATCAAGATTCTGATCCGACAGTCTTTGAAAAGTCGGGATCCTGTGTGTTGCTGGATTCGCGCCAAGTTGCTATCGCGAGCTTTCGGATTGGTCGGATGCATCGTATAATGGTGCATTGCGACGAACAAACATGGATTAATGATTCGATGTGGCGCCCGTGTGGTACGCCTACGACATTTGATGCTAATCCAGAGGCTACGAAGTCTCCCGATTGCGTCTGACGTAATGAGGCAGATCGTAAGGCCTAGATCAGTTCCTGTGTCGACCTGACGGATCCTGCGGCTCAGATTGAAGATTTCGCTCTCCGCCAATCAGAGCTCGACAACATCGTACGGTACGACAGAGGCGGCTGTGACAATGTGTGTCGCGGCGCATCAAATCAAGTCTGAAGATGCTATTTGGAATAATATGATCGGCTGGACTTTAGATGGCCATATCTTGGCCGTCCGATCTCCGATTGAGGCAATTCAAAAGCCCACAGACTTCTCTCTTCGAGGACAATCTGTCTGAAACAAAAAACCAGGGTTTTTTTTTTTTTGTGAAGATTAACCACGGGTTTTTTGAAAGAGAAGGGATTTAGTGCTTTCTTTGAGAAAAAAAATCCCTCTACACCTTCTTCCATATGACATTAATGGTCATTTGAATGTTTGGAAAGGAAGTGTGAGTATCTAGTGACAGCTTGACGTGAATGATGTTGTGCGAGAAGCGTTGGGAGAGTGCCGAAGTTCCATTCTGTTGAAGAAGCCTACCCATCACCATTGGAGAGATTGGGAAGCCTATTTTGTGAGCCCCACACTTGCTGTGATTACACTGGGAAGGTAATCATGCACACAAACCTTATGTTGTGAGATACATTATGCTGGGAAGGGTTTGTACACATTCTATATTAATTTCATTGTAAACTGTCAAGTTGGGGCTTGACAGGATTGAGGCTAGTTGCCCAGAATTCCAAGTTGCAGCTTGGATTACATTGGTGATATAGCACCAAGTTGTTGTAGCAGTAGAACACTATTGAAGTAGCGTATTGGGTATAATACAAAACCCTGGTTAGGGTATTTCCCCGTGGAGTAGCCATCACAGTTTGTGATAGGTGAACCATGTTACATGATGTGTCATGTGGATGTGCATATTTTTGTTGTGTATGTGAAGTGCGTGGGTTGCAGGTCTGGGTGTACACACTTGATAGGCCAAGCCTCTGGTATGGATACCTGTAGGTGTGTGGCATGGTGTGTTACATGAAATGTATAAATGAATAGATATGTGAACTAGTCAGCTCAAGGCAGCACAGCAAAGACAAACAGCTCAAGGCAGCAGTGTTTAATCAGTCAGGATCGACCTCACATTGTTGGGAAGATTTTTAGTGGTCACTAATTCACCCCCCTCTCAGTGTCAACCTGGGAATCACACTCTGCCACTTCCCGAGCCCATGATGGTAGTATTACAGTCCATTGTTAAAGTGTGAGAAGGGCTACTTACCTCACGGTTTTCAGAAACTTCAACCATGTTTTGCTGATTTGTTACAGATGTGCTAGCACCTTGTCTAGGTGTTTTTTGCAGAAGTGGTTCTACTACATGAATAGCTGGTTCCTCACTAGTAGAATCCCCACCATCTTCTTCATTAGCATCCATAATGTCAGTCCACGATTCCTTCCTTGTTGGAGTATTAGAAACTCTAACAAGAGTATTCCTCTCCTACAGATTACTCTCAATCGAGCTTACTATAGTCCCATTATTGGTAGTCAAATTTGAAGGAGAATCATTAATAGTGTTCACAATCTGCATACCATTCCAAATAGTTGCGCTAATACCAGTGACCTTACCAACAATCTGAATAGCTGTAGTAATATCTGTATCTGCATGAATCTCATGTTGTGTAGACTCCTTCATAGTAACATGAACATTTTGTGCCGGAATCTCCTGAACCTCTTCATCCCTTGTAACTTTGAATATATATTTTTCTTCAGAATGACCAAATTTGGATCATAATATACACTTAATAGGTGCATCTTCATAAATTATCTACTGTTTAAAGTAAAAGTCCTTACCAGGTAGGCTGTAGAGTTTCCCTACTAAGATCTTTCTTGGTGCATTTTTCTCAACTTCTACTCATACCCTAGGATACCATCCTAGGACTGCATGTTGGGTTCTCCTGTCCATTGCTACAGGTTTGCCTACTGTTTGTGCAATGGAATACAATATGGATTGTTCCCAATATTCATACGGAAGTCTTTGGGAAGCGTACCCATTAGAGATTCCATGTGATGGCTTGTTTATCCACATTGAAATCAAGTTCCCACTTTTGGAACCTTAAAGGTCTTCCATTAATCTTTATAACACCTCTTTTCCAGACAAATGCATGTCCCTTTCCATATTAAAACAGAAAATAAAAAAGCCTCTTCCCAACGATACCATCTCGAAGGGAATGTTTCCCCATTGTTGTTTGACAGATTGCTTTACTATTGAGAGCAGCGAACCCCTGGAGTCCACATGGCCTATTAGGGTTGTTTCAAACCTTTTCAATTGCTTTTTATAAGCTACTTGCGGTATCATAACACATGGAATACCTGCCAGTGTGGATAGAGCTGTGATTCCGGTCATATCTGTGATTTGGAAGCCTTTGACTACCTTTGCAAAGGATCGAGGAGCAGCAACTGGTGGTACAACAATGTCTGAGTCTCCAGGATCTGCCGCTGCTACTGGTGGTGCAACCGTGGTTGGTTCATCCTTTGTAAGCGTAGCTTTGCCTTTTTCTTGTCTTTTATAGCTTCGCTACCTCTGGTTTACCAGCCTCTAAAATGATCTTCTTTTATATATTACTCTTCCCCCTACCATTATTGGATCTATTCCGGTCACTGCTAATCAAGTTTGCAGGGTTTACAAAAACCATAGCCGGAACCCTAGCTGCATTAGGGTTTCTAGAACCATTCACTGTTGCTGGTTAGTCCTTCTGCAAGTTATTTAAATGTTTGATCTACAGGTCTCCTTAAAGCTTCTTGAGTTCCCTGAAGTAGACGATGTCCTGCTGTCATCGTCGGTGTCCCCGATGCGGACAACATTCCGACTCTAAATTCCAAAACCCTAGCTGCATCATCGTTGTTTATTTCTTGTAACACCCTTGCAGTCTCAGATGAATACCTGCTACCAACTGATATTCCAGCATTTTCTCCAGGTAAGAAACCTGACAGCATCATATTAGACATAATAGTGGATGATAACAGACCAGTCCCTGATTGCATTTGAAATGCTACATGGTTTCCTTGAGCAGGGCAAGATCCCACTATTATCGGTGGCTATTCACAACTTGCTATTAAAGCCTGTAGATCCCCAGCACCATTTCCTTTTGTTACGCCAACAGAGTTCCCAGCACTTAAAACATCCACCGATGGTAACTTTCCATTCCCTGGTTGCACCTTAATTGACCGATGGACACAGCCTGTCGAATAATTTCATTCACAATACCTAGAACTATCTTAAATAAAACCCTAGTTAGGTTTTCACTTAATCTGGCTAAAACACCAACCTCTCCTCTCAATGTTGACTCCGACATTCTCCCCGTTCCCCATTGTTGATCTCTCTCACACCCCAAAACCACTATGTTTTGGTATGACCATGGATTTCTCACAATGCAAGTATTCCATACCAATCACAGTTCTTATACTCACAGCCAAATACAACATATATAGCCAACTAACCAAGGTGCATAATCAGAGAATACCAAGTAAATAGTGGAATCGATATATTAACTTGAAGCCATATCTAGATGTTGTAATTACATCATAGAGATTTATGTATCTGTAAACCAAAACATAAAATAGATAATACCAAGTAGTTCATGTCATAGCCCATTCTAGAGAATTGGGCGTGATATCCGAGTCATCCACGAGACAATTCGAATCTTCCAATGATCGACAACTAAAGTGATCTACCAAACAAACCCCACAATCTATACGTACAATATCCAACATAATCAACAATAATCAATAAGAGTTGCAACGAAATTTCAGAGTTGCAGCGAAATCATAATAGAGAACAAGATGCTAACTAGTGTTACTTTAACATAATAATTCTGTTATGCCTTACAAATCGTTTCACAAATATCTTTCATATTACATACAGTCCATACTAGATAACTAGAGTAAATCTGGGTTAACCCTGTAGATTGATCAAACCATCATCTATCTACAAGTGACAAAATCATAGAGGCAAGGCACTTACTCAGGTCTTGTAGATGCAATCCCTATAGGTACAGCCCTTGACATGATCTTTCACTGGGATCCCACCGAGAGAAGTACCCTCAGAGTCATCAGGATCCATATCTACTATCACACCCCAATTCTGGTCGAACCAGAAGTATGAGTGAACCGTCACTAATCCAACGGCTCACATCAGGATCTCAATAAACCATGTGAATAAATAGACTACACAAACTAACCATAATCAGAATATATTAAATAACAGTGGAAGTCTTAAACAAATGAACTGAGTTTTCTAATTATAAATAAATAAACATCCAAATTATTCTCAAGTATCAAAAATGTAATTAAATAGTTATTACAATTCTGATAGTTAACTCAAGAAAAATAAACAAACTATCCTAAAGGATTACGTAGTAGGAACACTGGCATAAAGCATCATGCTCGTCCTCCCCTGCCTACGCATCCAAAGCAGCAACAGCCCCATATGTTGGAGCAGCAACAAAATCCTCCATGGTATAACCTGCATCAACATCTGAAAAAAAATGTGTATACACGGGGTGAGCTCACAACTTAGCTCAGTAAGAAACAAGACAATGCAACATACAAATGCATGAGATAACATTACATTGGGGTCAGGTATAATTTGCAAAGTGCTATGGTAAGGATTGGCAACCACCGCACCTCCATGTACAAGAGTGTGGTAACACCCAACGGATCACACACAGCTGCTGCCCACTAAACTTACTCTGGAATAGAGATAGGGCCTGAGTCTGGTAGCCATGATGAACCATAGGCCACGTCCTCCCCCTGATATCCTACTCCACACCAATACCTACACCCCTATTGGCTAGGGCTTGCAAGTAGGTTCCATGTCTAACCAGTCTTATATGTCATTACAGTATCTATGGCCTTACCCCAGCATAGCTCCCTACGAGAAAGAGATAGGGCTCGAGTCTGGTAGCCAGGATGAACCACATGCTATGTCCTCCCCTGATACCCTAGTCGTACCAAGCTCCCTAAGATATATGACAATATGTAAAAGTGTTAGTGTGAGGATATATCCAGGGCTCCACTCTCCTTCACATTTCACACACCAACGAAAATAATCACATGTCCAAACAAACAACAATCTTAGCATAACGACTATGCATAAATAGATAATAACAATAAATAAATGAGATGACATGTGATATGCACATACAACAGGCAACATACACAGAAGCAACATTTTACTGTTTAGTTAATTAGGGTTCGGGGTCTTGTCCCTTATCTAATGTGTGATTGCAAGTTTTCTCTGCGTCACAAAGTCCACTCTCGCCGTCTACAAGTCCTACATGATCATATTTATTAATTAGAATTAGGTTGCTATGGTTTCAGTTGGTCAGAACCAAGTTTGGCCAATAAATTACACTCAGACAGATATACCAGTTGGACATAAAGTCCAGTTGGTACCGTCTAGCCGATATGTCCCAACGGTATGGGTTTGAGAGTCCATTCTCGGACCTCCCTCTCCCGTCGGTCCTTAGATTGGTTTTCAGGGTTTCTCCTAAACCATTCTAGGGTTTGTGAGCATGTTAGGTGAATTAGGTTTAGGTTATTACTTAATCTAATTCATAAACAAGCTCTGTCCTTCTCAGAATGGATTTCACAGAGATTTAGGGTTTTATAAAAACTAGGGTTTTGAATCCATACGCCGTTTCATGACTTTGATCCTCAACCAATCTTCCTATAGGGATAAAGCACTTATCATTGGCCTCGGAATGGTGGTACTCTTCTCCCCACGAAATCCCCTCTTGTAGAGCTTCCTTTCCTCTCTGCTCTTTCTCAGATCTCCTTTCAGACGGCTCTAGGGTTTGAAAGTCAACAAAAGGGATCTAAGGAGGAGGAAGGGTTTATTTATAGAGTGGGATTCCATTTTAGGAAGGTTTCCTACTTATAAAAGGTCTTTAGGAATCAGATTCAGAGTGTCGGTCCCACTGGGGTTCGTCTCCACTCGAACACGCACTCCGATTGGACATACTAATCGGATGAATAGTCCAAATGGTATCTCTGACCGGTATGTATAATCTTGGTCTAAATTGCTCATTTTTCGTACCTTGATCCCATGGTTCGTTATCCAGCCTCATCTTCTGGTCTAGTTATGATTGGCAGATCTGTCACGATTTGAAACTTAGGTTAAACTGGGTTCCCAGAGTGCAGGTCTTACAACTTCACCACCCTTAAAAGAAATTTTGTCCCTAAAATTTGCATGTAGGTCTCACAATCTCTCGCCCTTAAAAGAAATTTCATCCTCGAAATTTGTATGTACCTTTAAAGTCGAAGAAATGAGGGTATTCCTTTCGCATGGCATTATCCTCCTCCTAGGTGATTTCTTTCACGTCCTGGCTCTTCCAAACTACCTTAACGTAGTGTATATCACGCTTTCGAAGGTGTTTTACCTTTCGACTAGTGATTTTGACTGGTACTACCTCGAAGGTCAAGTCTTCTGTCAAATCTGGATGATCGACGTTTAGGATGTGCGATGGGTCTCTCACGTACTTTTTCAGTAAGGTCACGTGGAATACATTGTGAACACCTGACATTGCTGGTGGCAATGTGAGCTGATAGGCCACGTTGTCACATCGAGACAGCATCTCATATGGTCCCACATATCTAGGACACAACTTTTCTTTCTTACCAAACCGCTTCAGGCCTCTAACCGGTGATATCTTCAAGAACACCTAATCACCTATGATAAATTCAAGATCCCAGCGTCTGTTATCAGCATAGTTCTTCTGACAAAGTTGAGCTGTCTTCACCCTTTCTTTGATCTGGTCCATCGCTCTACAAGTCTCCTCAATAAATTTTGGTCCTATAATCTGTCTTTCTCCGACCTCGTTCCATAACAACAGTGTCATTTCTTACCATACAAGGCCTCATATGGAGCCATCTGGATTGTAGCTTGATAGCTATTATTGTAGGCAAACTCAATGATTGACAGCTTCTCGTCCCAAGCTCCCTTGAAGTCAATAGCACAAGCTCGAAGCATGTCTTCTAAAATCTGGATGGTTCTCTCTGACTGACCATCTGTCTGAGGATGAAAGATCGTACTAAACTTTAATTTTATTCCCATAGCCTTCTATAGTTCATCCCAGAATTTAGATGTGAAGCATGGATCTCTATCAGACACTATGCTCTCTGGCATACCATGAAGTCTGACTATGTTGTCCACATATAACTTTGCCAACCTATCCATGGTGTATTGAGGTCTAATATGGATAAAGCGAGCTATCTTGGTGAAGCAATCTACAATTACCCAAACTGCATTCATTGACCTTGGAGTCATAGGCAGTCCTATGATGAAGTCCATGGTAATACAATCCCACTTCCATGCTAGTTCAGGTAGTGGCTGTAGTAACTATGTGGGTCACTGTCTCTCTGCTTTTACTTGCTAGTAGTTCAGACATTAAAAGACAAATCGAGCCACATCTACTTTCATACCCCTCCACCAGTACAATCTCTTTAGGTCATGGTACATCTTAGTGCTTCCAGGATGTACCGAATATGGGGTATAGTGGGCTTCTGTCATAATTCTGTCTCTGATGTCTGAATTCTCACTCTCAGTTATGCACAATCGTCCACGATACTTGAGTACCTTGTCTGCATCCAAGGTGAAGTTAGGATTAGTTTTACCCTTTTCCAAATCCTCTTGTACTGTCTTTAAGTAAGGATCCTTAAAGGTTGCTACCTTCACTTCATCAATCAGATCTGGCAAAATTTTTAGTGCTGCGAATGCAAGGGTGAACTTGTGAATCAAGCCTTGCTCCACCGGATCTTCTGTTGACTCTAGTATGTGTTGTTCTTTATTCTCCATCGAGCCAGAAGCTGCAGCACACAATGCAGTGTTTGTACTACTTTTTACTCAGAGCATCAGCTACCACATTTATTTTGCCAAGGTGATACTGAATGTCACATTCATAATCTTTTAACAATTCTAACCACCTCCTCTGCCTCATGTTCAAGTCTTTCTATGTAAAGAGGTATGTCAGGCTTTTATGGTCAGACTTGATCTGGAACTTTTCTCCATATAAGTAGTGTCTCCAATTCTTATTTGTAAGGATTATCATAGCCAACTCTAAGTCATGTGTAGGATAATTCTTCTCGTGTTCCTTCAATTGTCTCAAGGCATAAGCTATCACATGATCTCCCTGCATTAGCACACACTTTAGCCCCAAGCCGGTGCCATCTATGTATAGAGTGAATGGCAATCCTAGTGCTAGAATAGATAAAATGGGTGCAGAGACCAACTTTGACTTCAAATTCTGAAAACTTTCTTCACATTTATCAGTCCATATGAATTTCTCACCCTTTTTGGTCAGCTTAGTGATTAGCACAGCAATTCTGGAGTAGTCCTATACAAATCTTCTATAATAACCAGCTAATCCTAAGAAACTGTAAACTTTGGCAACTGTCTTCAGTGCTTCCCATCTTACAATCGCCACTATCTTGCTAAGATCCAGTTTAATTCCTTCTGCAGACACCACAGGACCCAAGAAAGTGACCTCCTTGATCCAAAATTCACATTTCCTAAATTTTGCGTAAAGCTTCTCATTTCTCAATCTCTGCAAAGCTACCCTCAAGTGCGTGGCATGCACCTCCTTGTCTTTGGAGAAAATCAATATGTTATCTATGAATACGATGATCGATGTGTCCAACATATCATGGAGCACTCGGTTCATCAGTTTCATAAATGATGCAGGGGCATCGGTCAATCGAAATGACATTACAAGGAACTCATAGTGTCTATACCTTGTCATGAAAGCCGTCTTGGGAATGTCTCCAGCCTTGATCTTCAGTTGGTGATACCAGATCTAAGTTAAATCTTCGAGAAAACCTTTGCACCTTGAAACAGATCAAACAAATCGTCAATCCTAGGTAAAGGGTATCTGTTCTTGATGGTCAATTTATTTAATTCTCAGTAGTCAATACACAATCGTACCCTACCATCTTTCTTCACAAATAGTATAGGTGCTCCCCCATGATGATATGCTTGGCCGTATGAAGCCCTTGTCTAGCAGCTCTTGCAATTGAATCTTTAGTTCCTTCAACTCTATAGGGTACATCCTATATGATGCTTTAGACACTGGTGCTACCCATGGCAGAAGGTCTATTACAAACTCGATCACTCTATCTGGTCATAATCTGGGTAGGTCTTCCTGAAATACATTGGGAAACTCCTATACTATCTCGATATCTTCCATCTTTGGCAACTCAGCGGTTACATCCACAACAGACATGAGGTATCCAAATCTTTCCTTCTTTAGGCATCTCTTTTCTTTAAGGGCAGAAAGGATAAGCTTTCGCTTTCTAGACAACTTGCTCCCTTTGAAGTTGAACTCCTTACCCTCGTTGTCCCTGAAGGTGAGCTTTTTTTCAGCACAAAATAGGTTTCCTGGGTGCTGGGATAACCAACCCATCCCCAAGATGACATCAAAATCTAAAATCTCGAGTTGAACTAAATTTGCTTCCAAATCCCGCCCGTCAATATATACTGGGCATGGTCCATAGTACTCTTTTAGCACCACTTCCATTCCCATAGGAGATCGAACTAACAAGTTTGGGTCCAATGTCTTGGCAGGTAGATCTAGTCCTTTACCAAAGGATACTGATACGAAAGAATGGGTGCTCCCTGAGTCAAAGAGGACTCTAGCGGGTACACCGGCTATCTCTACAATTCTTGGATTTTTAATTACCCTTAGTCTACATGCTCAAACACAATAATGTTGTAAGACCCATACTCCACTAATCGGGTTTAATTGTGTCATGCCAGGTTTTTCCATCATAGCCGGTACGAGTAGGCCAACCGTGTAAAGAAACCACAAGGCTAGGTGTCACACCCCAATTCTGAACCAACCAGAATGGAGTGAGCGAACCGTCATTGAACCAACGGTTCACACCAGGATCTCAATAAGACCGTGTCCACTCATACAAACCATCACACATAACTACAACCAGAATATAATAAATACAGTGGAAGTCTTTAAATAAATGAACTGAGTATTCTATTGATATCTATAAATAAGTATTCAATTATCCAAATTTCAAACGTAATTAAATATCTTTACATCACTTTAATAAAATAACTGAAACAAATAAAATAAAGTCAAAGGTACACGCAGAAAGGGCACTTGCATGAAGCGCCATGCTCGTCCTCTCCTGCCTGTATGTCCAGAGCAGCAACACCTCCATACGTCAGAGCGTTCATATAGTTGTCAACCGTGTAACCTGCATCAACATCAAAAAACAGTATATATACAAAGGATAAGCTCACAACTTAGCTCAGTAAGACAATCAGACAGTGTATCAATGTTATATGCATGAGTAATAATCATTTTATGCTGTGGTCTAGTTTAAGTTTGTAATGTGCTATAGAAAGGGTTGGCGGCCACCACACCTCTATACACGAGTGTGTAGCATCGTACAGTAGATCACACCGCTGCCGACCCACATGCACCCATCATGGAATAGAGATAGAGCTAAGGCATCCACTACCTCCCCTGATACTCTACCCATACCAATACATAAGCCCCTACTGGCTAGGGCTTGTAAACTGGGCTCACAACTAACCAATCCTAGATGCCATCACTGTAGGCTCTATCCCAGCACAGCTCCATACGGCATAGAGATAGAGCAAGAGCATGGTGGCCAGGCCAGAGACCACAGTGCCACGACCTCCCCCTTGATACCCTACCCGTACCAAGTATGCTAAGATAGAATACTACAAAAGGTGCCAGTGTGAGGAATGATCCCAGACCCCATGCCCTTCCCATTCCACACACCAACGAAAACAATCACATGTCTAGCAATCACATCCTAGCATAGCGAGTATGCATGAACAATAATAATAGCTGAAAGTAAAGGATGACATGCAATATGCACAAACACCAATCCACATATTCATTGTTATTTACAATAGTTTACTGTCCATTAATTATTAGGGTTTAGGTTCCATTCCCTTACCTGACACTCGTTTGATAGCTTGCTCTACGTCGCATGATCCAAACGTGCTATCACAAAGTCCTATAAAATATTAGGGTTCAATTAGAATAGTTTCTTAGGGTTTATGTTGGTCGAAAAACCAACGAGGTTACAAAATACACCTCACTAGAGCTGACCGGTCGCAGGTACCGATCGCAGCTCTGTGGGGAAAACTGGCGACCGGTATGGTCAGTAGGTCCCCACAGGCTACTCCCCAAGAGGTACCGATCGCAGTACTAGTCGCATGACCTGCGACCGGTATGGTCGACCGGTATGTTTCGGGAAGACCATACGCTTGGTTTTTCGACTGCCGTCGATGATTCTCTATTGATTCCAAAGTTCCCCCTACACATTCTAAGTCTGAGCTTTGAGTTAGAGTTGTTTCCAACTCCACTCAAGTCTAGTTTTGATGGTATTCATCCTAGAACTCGAATCTAGGGTTTATCGATTAAATTAGGGTTTGACGGCAAAGTAGGGTTTTGGTCAATACCTGCTTTGCATGGTACTGATCCAAACAACCCAACCATCCTAGAGTCAAAATGTGAGCGGAAGGGTTTAAACACTTACCGTTGACTAGCCTAAGGTGTGGGTCGTCGAACGGCATCGGCGGCTCTTTCTTCTTCTTCCTAGCTCCTTCGCCTTCTCCAATCTTCTTCTCCTCTCTTGGGTTTGTAAGGATCAATGGAAGGGAATCTAGGAGGTTTTGAGGGATTTAAATAGGCTAGAAATTAGGTTTAGGAAGCCTCCTAGGATTAGGAAAGTCAATCGGTTCGAAATCTAAAAAGTGGGACCCGCAGAGATCCAATTTTGGATCTTGGTAGTCTGTTGCGCAAACCATACCGATCGACCAGTACCATCGACCGGTATGAATGAATCATACTTTTGTTGGTCTGTTTTTGGTCCAATTTCATACCTGGTTGTCATCCTCTTGTCCCGTCTGGTCCGGTGATGATCGGAAGACCTGTTATGACATGAACGAAGGGTTTAGATCGGGTTCATGGAGTGTGGGTCTTACAACTCCCCCACCCTTAAAAGAAATTTTGGCCTCGAAATTTGTGTAGGTTTCACAACTCCCCACCTTCAAAGAAATTTGGCCTCGAAATTTAAGCGTACCTTGATCGTCGAAAAGGTTAGGGTACTCCTTTCTCATCGCGCTCTCCTCCTCCCAAGTAATTTCTTCGACATCTTGGCTTTTCCAATGCACCTTCACATAATGGATATCCTTGCTTCGAAGTTGTTGTACCTTTTAGCTTGAGAGCATCACAGGTACCACTTCAAATGTTAAGTCCTCTGTCAAGTCTGGTGGGTCTGCTGTCAAGATGTGCGATGGATCCCTGACATACTTCTTCAATAATGATACATGGAACACATCATGAACGCTCGACATAGATGGTGGAAGAGCCAATTGATATGCCACATTACCATGTCTGGTCAATATCTCGTATGGTCCCACGTACCTGGGGCATAGCTTCCCCTTCTTATCAAACCATTTCAGCCCTCGCACCGGTGGTATCTTCAAGAATACCTTGTCACCTATTGCAAACTCCAAATCTCGACGTCGGTTATCCGCATAGTGTTTCTGTCGAACTTGAGCTATCTTCAATCTTTCCTTGATCTGATCAATCACTCAACAAGTTTCTTCGACAAACTCTGGTCCTACAATTCTTCTTTCTCCCACCTCATTCCATAACAGAGGTGTACGATATTTCTTCCCATAGAGTGCCTCATATGGAGCCATCTGAATTGTAGCTTGGTAGCTATTATTATAAGCGAACTCGATGAGCGATAGCTTCTTGTCCCAAGCTCCTTTGAAATCTAGGGCACAAGCTCGGAGCATATCTTCTAAAATTTGAATAGTTCGTTCTGACTGCCCATCCGTCTGAGGGTGAAAAACTGTGCTAAACTTCAACTTTGTTCCCATAGCTCTCTGTAATCCTTCCCAGAACTTTGATGTAAAACTGGGATCTCTGTCAGATACTATACTCTCTGGGACGCCATGAAGTCTGACTATATTACCAACATATAGCTTGGCCAACTTCTCCATGGTATATTGAGGTCTGATCGCAATGAATCGAGCTGCCTTGGTAAGTCGATCGACTATAACCCAAACTGCATCCACTGACCTTGGTGTCAAGGGTAGGCACGTGACGAAATCCATTGTAATACAATCCCACTTCCATGCAGGTTCCGATAGTGGTTGTAGCAAACCTACGGGTCTCTGCCTTTCTGCTTTAACTTGCTGGTAATTCAAACATTGGAATACGAAATGAGCTATATCTGCTTTCATATCCCTCCACCAATATAATCTTCTTAAATCATGGTACATTTTGGTGCTTCCTGGTTGTACCGAGTATGGAGTGTAATGAGCTTCTGTCATAACTCGATCTGTGATATTTAAGTTTTTACTCTTAGGTATACATAATCGTCCACGATACTTGAGTACCTTGTCTAAATCCAACGTAAAGTCAGGATTGCTGTTACCCTTCTCTAGATCTTTTTGTACAGTCTTGAGGTGTAGATCCTGTAGGATTGCTACTTTGACCTCATCTATGAGATCCGATGAGATCTTCAAGGCTGCGAACATCAATGTGAACTTATGAATTAAGCTTGTTCCACTGAATCTCTTGCAGTCTCTATTATATACTCTTCATCATTCTCTATTGAGCTCAAGGCTGTAGCACATAATGTAGCATTTGTACTTGGTCTTGCCTCAGGTTTCAATGCCCACTATCTGCTTAAGGCATCAACCACAACATTTGCCTTACCTGGATGGTACTGGATGTCACAATCATAATCTTTTAATAACTCCAGCCATCTCCTCTGTCTCATATTCAGGTCCTTTTGAGTGAAAAGATATGTTAAGCTCTTGTGATTGGACTTAATCTGAAACTTTTCACCGTAAAGGTAGTGTCTCCAAGTCTTGATTGCATGTATTACCACTGCTAACTCCAAATCATGTGTAGGATACATCTTCTCATGCTCTTTCGATTGTCTTGATGCATAGGCAATCACCTGTTCTCCTTGCAACAATACACATCCAAGACCCAACCCTGAAGCATCCGTATATAAGGTAAACGGTAAGCTTGGTGCTGGGATGGTCAAAATAGGTGCAGAGAATAGTCTTGACTTCAAAGTCTGAAAGCATTTCTCACACTCATCTGAACATATAAATTTCTCTCCCTTCTTAGTCAGTCGGGTAAGTGGAACGGCGATCTTTGAGTAGTCTTCCACGAATCTTCTATAGTAACTAGCCAATCCAAGGAAACTACAAATCTTTACAACTGATTTTGGTGCTTCCCATCCGACTATAGCAGCTATCTTACATGGATCTACCTTGATACCGTCTTCAGATACTACGTGGCCCAAGAAAGCCACCTCCTTTAGCCAAAATTCACACTTCTTGAACTTGGCATAAAGCTTCTCCCTTCTTAGCCGTTGTAGGGCTGCTCTCAAATGTGTTGTATGAGCCTCCCTGTCCTTTGAGTAGACCAATATGTCATCGATGAATACGATGACCGAAGTGTCCAACATTTCATGAAACACTCGGTTCATCAGTTTCATGAACGACGCTAGAGCGTTAGTCAACCCGAACGACATAACTAGAAACTCATAATGCCCATACCTTGTCCTAAAAGCAGTCTTTGGAATATCTCTGGCCTTGATCTTCAATTGGTGATACCCTGACCTGAGATCAATCTTCAAGAAAACCTTTGCACCTTGTAACTGATCGAACAGATCATCGATCCTAGGCAAAGGATATCGATTCTTGATGGTTAACTTGTTCAGCTCTTGGTAGTCTTACATAGCCATACACTACCGTCCTTCTTCTTGACGAACAATACAAGTGCTCCCCATGGCGATATGCTTGGTCGAATGAAACCCTTATCTAGAAATTCTTGTAACTAGGTCTTCAACTCCTTTAATTCGGTAGGGGCCATCATGTATGGTGCTTTAGACACTGGTGCCGACCCTGGCATTAGGTCTATCACGAACTCTGTAGCCCTGTCTGGAGGTAGACCTGGGAGATCCTCTGGAAACACATCTGAAAACTCACGTACCACATCTAGATCTTCCATCCTTGGCACTCAGTAGTGATGTCGACCACATACACTAGATACCCCACTCCTCCCTTCTCTAAGCATCTCTTAGCTTTTAGGGCGGAGAGGATCAGCTTCCGCTTTCTAGGTAACTTGGTCCCAGTGAAGCTAAAATCTTTTCCTTTCTCGTCTTTAAGCACAAGCTTCTTTTCACCACATAATAAGCTGGCTGAATGCTGGCCTAACCAATCCATTCCCAAGATGACGTTAAAGTCAGCCATCTCGAGTTGAACCAGATTAGCCTCTAGATCTCGGCCGTCAATGCTAACTGTACATGGTCCAAAATATTTGTTCAACGCCACTTCGACTCCTAATGGGGAGTAAACTATCAAGCTTGGGTTTAGATGCTTGACAGGTAGTTTCATTCGCTTCCCGAAAGAAATAGAAACAAAAGAGTACGTGGCCCTAGAGTCAAAGAGTACTCTAGCAGGTATACTAGCTATATTTACAGTTCCTGAAATTAATTATCCCTTAGTTCTACATGCTCACACAGAATAAAATAGTAAGTTAAATAGGAAGGGATAGAATCATACCAGTGACCACATCAGGTGATGCGGCTGCCTTTTCAGTGGTGACTGCAAATACCTTTCCTTATTGTGGAGGTTGTTTCCTAGGTAAAGTGCAGGTCTTTGCAATATGACCCAGTTGCTGACAGTTGAAACATTTAATGTTCGGGTTTTGTCCAGCGAACTGTGGTGGTGGTGGTGCAGTGGTGTTTCTTATAGGCACCATGGTGGTCTGAGCCCTGTATGGGCAGAATGGTCTATTATTTCCGCCACCTGAAGTCTCAGTAGCCGGTCTCTTCAGTCCCTTGTTCTGTGCAAAGAAACTATCCTTTTGACTTGACTCGATCACTCTGGCAACCTGTACCGCCTCATTATATACCTTCTTTTCCAGACCCAAGATGTGCTCTCTGATGCTCCCTCGTAATCCCATAGTGAATCTACGAGTCTTGGTTTCTTCTTCTTGCATATTTGCCGGTGCGAAGAAAAATAGCTCTTCGTACCTTTGCTGGTAAACATCCACAGTCGACTGAGACTGCTATAGGTTGAGGAATTCCTTCCCTATCTGATCTTTAAAGCTCTTCGAAAAATATTTATCGAAGAAAGTTCCCTTGAATATTGCCCAATCGATCTGAGTGTGCTTTGTCTCCAAATATGCCCGTGTAGAATTCCACCAAGCATTCGCATCCTCTTTTAGCATGTGCATAGCAAACAACACTTTCTCATCCTCTGTACATGTCATCAGACGGAAATTCTTCTCCATCTCAGCAACCCATTGTGCAGGCCACAATGGTTTCCCCGATTTCCCTGTGAAAGTAGGGGGTTTCAACTTCAAAAACCTATCCACTACTCGACTCAGATCGTGCTGCCTCTGTGTATTCATTCCGTACCATGGTGGTGGGTACGGGTAGGCTCCCTGGTAAGCAGACGATGATGGAAATTGGTGTGGTGGTTGTAGATTTTTTCCTTGTCCCATTGGCCCAGAGCTACCATCCCTTGGTAGTGTGGTGTTATTTCCTCTATGTTCAGGTGTGACTTCTGTGGGGATATATCCTGGTGGCCTGAACATCTTCAGCATCTCATCCAGGAATGTCTTCTGCTGGGCTTCCATCTGGTCAACCAAATTAGTCACTATCGTTTCTGAATTCGTGTGAGGAGGGCCGGGTAAATTGGTGGGTGCCCTGGGAACCTGCCCTTCTTCACTCTCCGGATTCTAGTTTTGCTCTTCAACATATCTAGCTTACACATTTTCCTCAGTTTGGCGCACCCTGGAGTGGTGACGCTTTCGTGAGCCTCTTCGACCATTTCCGCCTACCATCTCAGACTAGTCTGTTTGGATCTGAGACAAAGACATAACACATAAGGTACAGTCGAATAATCATAATAGTGTTAGTATTTAACAAACAAGGTAGAAAGTCGAAATGGAAACTTAATTTAAAAAAAAAAACATTTTCAGTTTTTTTTTTTCAGTTGACCAGTCGCGACACTGTAGAGGATTGGGCGACCGGTATAGTCGACCGGTCAGAATTTTTATTCTGACTGAGACATAGCGGTCGTGGTCCTCTAGGGGTACCAATCGACCGGTATGGGTCAAACCGTCGACCGGTATGCCCCAACTCTCTTTAAAATCGCAAAAAATGAGAAAAAAACTCACTTTTCTCTTCTCCTTTCTCTCCGGTGGCGATTTCTCTCTGGCTCCTGAGTTGCTACAGTCCGACCGGTGATCCTAGAAGTCATTTTCTTCCGATCAAGACTTAGAATATCGCCTCCAAGTAAGTTCTCTCCTTCCATTCATCATTTCATATCGTTTTTTCATGGTTTTAAGCTTAAAAACTATGGTTTTCATTGATTGTAAGATTTTAACCATAGGAACTCTTTTCCTTCAGTTTAGAAAGGGTTTAGGGACCCCTAAGAGAAAAAGCCCTCAATTAATTTGAGGTTCCACCGAAAGTTTTTAGGAAAAATCAAAATTTTCTAGTTTTGACCTAGGTTTTGAAAAAAAAATCGATTTTTCTTAAATTTTCTAACTTTCTTGTTCAATTGGTGAATGGTTGGTTTCCATGAAGTGTGTGGGGGTTATGTAAGTCCTCCTCCCCATGTTTTTGGGTGAGTTCGAGGCTTTTTCTTAAATTATTGTCGTTATGCTGTCGAAATTTCGATAATTTTAACCTTTTCTCCTTGTTTTTTCCTTGTTTTGCAACTCTAATGGCTCCACGCAGAGGTGCTGGCAAGCGCTCTTATGGTCTAGGCATGCACCTTCCCCACCCGCCTGTACCATAGCTTGATGAGCATTGTTTTCGATCTGAGGCGGCACAAGCCCGCTTCCCTTGGTTTGAGGGAATGAATATCGAGTCTGGGCGGTGTGTCAATTTGGAGCAGTTGCAGCGGTTCGATGTGGAGGAAGCTTTTGGCAGGCTTGGTTGGTTGTCGGTCATCACATACACGATGACTACCCATCCCAACCTTGTCAAATACTTTTATGCCAACTTAGAAATAAATGGGGATGTCGATGACTTCAATCAATGTCGAGCACTCCGCATCACTAGTTACGTCAAGGGTGTCCCCATCTCCTTCGACACCCATCAGCTTGCCGATCTTCTGGGGATTCCCAACGATGGGGACTTAGTCTACTGTGCCCCTAAGATGAAGGGCTTTCTCACTGACGACCTGCGCCAGGAGATCTCCAAGCAACTTCTCAACCCGGGGGTGCCCATGAAGGCTGCTAGTTTGAAGCCCTTGCCTCGAGTTTATAGCCGCATCATCCAGCACCACATTGTGCCCCAGAGCGACCATTATAGTGAGTTATCTCAACTCACTCAGTACCTGACTTACTGCGTTTGCACTGGGGAGCGGGTTTGCCTTCCCTATATCATCATCAGGACCATGCATCAGGCTACACTACCCGGTCAGGCCAGTAACCTTCCTTATGGCCGGCTCATCACTACTCTCCTACAGCGACTATGAGTGAACATGAGGGGTGAGATCGCTGTAGAGGACACTATGACCTCTGACATCGACTAGGATGCCATCCTGCGGAAGCAGATGGATAACTTGCCAATCAACGATGAGGATTTAGAGGCTCGCCCTCGCCCACTCAGGAGGGTAGCAGCCGCCGTAGCAGCAGCAGCAGCAGCAGCCAATGCTGCTCATGCTGCAGAGGCAGCGGGTGATGACGAGGGTGGCGATGATCGGATGGAGGATGTTCCAGTGCCAGCACCACAGCCCACATATGCAGCGGGACCATCTCAGCCTCCTCCCAACACCGTGATGGGTATGTTCACGGAGCTCAGGGACGCTCAACGTGAGATGAGCCATGACTTGAGGCACTTGGCTCGCAGCTTCAGAGTCACTCAGGATCAGGTGCACTGACTTAGGGTCATGTATGAGCTGGATTATGATATTGCCGACCCTATTCCCCTTAGGCCCCCTACCCCATGATTGTCTCCTTATTTTTCTCTCTCTTTACAGTATTGTTATATAACATGATAACTGTCTGGCTTGTGGACCGTACCCTGTAGCACTTTGAACTTAACACTCTTGAATGTTTTAATAGTAATTTATGGTTTTTTCCTATCTAGAGCATGTGCACTTATTAATTCCATATTTCATATAATCTATTATGCTCTTTCTTATATAGTCTCAGGTATCAAACAATGCTTAAGGTGTGTTCTTATTAAAGCTTTTAATTTTTCCTATCTCAGTTCATCGACTTAGTTAAGTACAATATGGTCTGTTGGACAGAGCCCGAGGGCTCTGATACCAAGTTGTCACACCCCAATTCTGAACCAACCAGAATGGTGTGAGTAAACCGTCATTGAACCAACGGTTCACACCAGGATCTCAATAAGACCGTGTCCACTCATACAAACCATCGCACATAACTACAATCAGAATATAATAAATACAGCGAAAGTCTTTAAAAAAATGAACTGAGTATTCTATTGATAACTTTAAATAAGTATTCAATTATCCAAATTCTAAAAGTAATTAAATATCTTTACATCACTTTAATAATAACTGAAACAAATAAAATAAAGTCAAAGGTACACGCAGAAAGGGCACTCGCATGAAGTGTCATGCTCGTCCTCTCCTGCCTGTACGTCCAGAGTAGCAACACCTCCATACGCCGGAGCGTTCATATAGTCATCCACCGTGTAACCTGCATCAACATCTAAAAATAGTATATATATAAAGGGTGAGCTCACAACTTAGCTCAGTAAGACAATCAGACAGTGTATCAATGTTATATGCATGAGTAACAATCATTTTATGCTGTGGTCTGGTTTAAGTTTGCAATGTGCTATAGAAAGGGTTGGCGGCCACCCCACCTCTATACACGAGTGTGTTGCATCGCACAGTAGATCACACCGTTGCCGACCTACATGCACCCATCATGGAATAGAGATAGAGCTAAGGCATCCACTACCTCCCCTGATACTCTACCCATACCAATACATTAGCCCCTACTGGCTAGGTCTTGCAAACTGGGCTCGCAACTAACCAATCCTAGATGTCATCACTGTAGGCTCTATCCCAGCACAGCTCCCTACGACATAGAGATAGAGCTAGAGTGTGGTGGCCAGGCCAGAGACCACAGTGCCACGACCTCCCCCTGATACCCTACCCGCACCAAGCATACTAAGATAGAACAATACACAAGTAGACTCTATCCCAACATCACTCCCTATGACATAGAGATAGAGCTAGAGCGTGGTGGCCAGGCCGGAGACCACAGTGCCATGACCTCCCCCTGATACCCTACCCGCACCAAGTATGCTAAGATAGAATACTACAAAAAGGTGCCAGTGTGAGGAATGATCCCAGACCCCAGGCCCTTCCCATTCCACACACCAACGAAAACAATCACATGTCTAGCAATCACATCCTAGCATAGCGAGTATGCATGAACAATAATAATAGCTGAAAGTAAAGGATGACATGCAATATGCACAAACACCAATCCACATATTCATTGTTATTTATAATAGTTTACTGTCCATTAATTATTAGGGTTTAGGTCCGATTCCCTTACCTGACGCTCATTTGATAGTTTACTCCACGTTGCAAGATCCAAACATGCTATCACAAAGTCCTAAAAATATTACGATTAAATTAGATTAGTTTCTTAGGGTTACGTTGGTCGAAAACCAACGAGGTTACAAAATACACCTCACAGAGCTGACCGGTCGTAGGTACCGGTCGCAACTCTATGGGGAAAATTGGCGACCGGTATGGCCAGCCAGTCCCCACAGGCTACTCCCCGAGAGGTACCGGCCGTAGTACCGGTCGCATGACCTGCGACCGGTATGGTCAACCGGTATGTCTCCGAAAGATCATACGCTTGGTTTTTCGATTGCCTCGATCATTCTGTATTGATTTCAGGGTTCCCCCTACACATTCTATGTCTGAGCTTTGAGTTAGAGTTGTTTCCAACTCCACTCAAGTCTAGTTTTGATGGTATTCATCCTAGAACTCGAATCTAGGGTTTATCGATTAAATTAGTGTTTGAGGGCAAAGTAGGGTTTAGGTCAATACCTGCTTTGCATGGTATTGATCCAAACAAACCAACCATCCTAGAGTCATAATGTGAGAGGAAGGGTTTAAACACTTATCATCGACTGGCGTAAGGTGTGCGTCGTCGAACGGCAACGACGGCTCTTCCATCTTCTTCCTAGCTCCTTCTCCTTCTCCAATCTCCTTCTCCTCTCTAGGGTTTGTGAGGATCAATTGAAGGTATTCTAAGAGGTTTATAGGGGTTTAAATAGGCTAGAAATTAGGTTTAGGAGGCCTCCTAGGATTAGGATAGTCAATCAGTTTGAAATCTAGAAAGTGGGACCCACAGAGATCCAATTCTGGATCTTGGTAGTCTGCTGCGCAGACCATACCGGTCGACCGGTACCATCGACCGGTACCATCGACTAGTAAGAGTGAATCATTCTTTTGTTGGTCCATTTTTGGTCCGATTTCATACTTGGTTATCATCCGCTCGTCCCGTCTAGTCCGGTGAAGATCGGAAGACCTGTTACGACATGAACGAAGGGTTTAGATTGGATTCATGGAGTGCGGGTCTTACACTAGGTGAGTGAACTAACCCAAAATAGTATATTTTGGTTGAGTGGAAGCATAAATTACATTGTGTGGCTGATCCACATAGTTATAAAGTGAGATTAGTCAAAGTTAGTTTGTGTAGAAGCATAAATTGTATTGTATGGCTGATCCACATAGTCAGAAAGTGAGGTCAGTCAAAAATATATATGTGTGGCAGCACTTTTGGCTTTGTGTGGTCGACGGATTTTGCAACCACACATGCGGCCACACAAACTCAGAATTGACTCCACGATTTGAAAACATTCCAAATTTAAGGGATCTCTTTCCTATTTGATAAAGTACTCTATATGGAGGTATTTCCTCTATATAAAGGACGTTCTTTAGCCTCTCTCACTCTTTCAAAACTAAATTCCAAACTCTAAGCCTAAGAGAGAAAGAGAAGGAGAAGGAGGAGAAGAGAAGAAGGAGACTTGGAGGGGAGGTTTTGTAGAGAAGCTTGCCATTCTTCTCTATAGCAAGGGACAAAGGTGAGAACCTATCTCTGCAGATATAGGATGGTTAGAATTGGTCTCCCAACAGTGAATTCATGATCTAAACTTGGTATTTTGGTTGAGATCATGTAATACCTTGAACAATCTCAAGGAGAAACCATGGATTACATTAGGAATACAATTGTTGGTGAAAAAACCCATAAACAAGGCCATAAAAAGACCTTAGAAGGTGCTCTAAAGATGAACCAAGGAGTACAATGAGAAAACCCATCAGACATAACCTTTGAGTTATGTGGCCACATTAGTGGTCGATCATAGAGTGACCAACGTGTGACTACAAACTCTCGAAAATATATATAGGGTTGTGTAGCAGCATCTATGGTAGCACGATGTGTGACCACATTCGACCACACAAACTAAGAAGCCTGTTTTGAGGCCAGATTAAAAGTTTGATTATTATATAACCTAATACTAACGAACCCTAACCTTATGAATTTCCTAGGTTTTCAAGTAAGTTAACAAATCTTGGAAGAGAGTTAATATTACAATCTAAGGTGAGGAAACAAGACCTAAACTAATTGGATAATAACAAGCTACCTTTTATTTTTATTGTGTCCAATGCCATGATTGATACTATGCTTGTATGCTTGTAATGTGCATCTCACATGTCATCTAATATTACTGCTATTCTTATTCATGCATATTTACTTTATTGTTTTATCTTATTATGAATGATGCTAGGAATAGGCATGTGTTTGTGAGTGTGGTTGATGTGCTATGTGGGGAGGGGTGTTTGATCCCTAAACCATGCTTCGCATTGACATCGTCGTATCACCATTACCTTAGCAGAATTATTACGTCGTAGGGCATCAGGAGAGGTGGTCTTAGACCGTGTGGTCTTTGACTCTGTCGAGGGGCCTCAACTCTATCTCTATGGAAGTATTGAGGGACGCTGGGGTAAGGTCTTGGGTACATTTGGATGGCATTAGGATTGGTTAGTTGCGATCACAATTTGTAAGTGCTTGCCAGTAGGGGTATAGATACTGGTATGGGTACGGCATCAGGGGAAATATTGGTGGTGTGTAATCCAGATACTTTAGCTCTATCTCTATTCCATGGTGAGTGCATGTGGGATGGCAATGGTGGTTGATCCATTGGGTGAATTCACATACTCGTGTATAAGGGTGCGTTGGCCTCTAAACCTTTATATAGCACAGTTGCAAACTTAAATTAGACCAAAGATATTAAATTGAATGCATGCATATGTTTACGCATTTTTTTGTTTGCGTACTGAGCCATGATGTGTGTTCATCCTTCCAATGTCGAATATTTTTAGTTGATGATGCAGGTCATACTATTGAAGATTTTATAGAGGCGTTGGTGTAAGCACCCCATTTTCGCCATCCCTAGCTGAACAAGGTCTTACTGGAGAGTAGACATCAAAGTGGGAGAAGTAAGAGAAATTTTAGAAAATACAGGGGAAGCGAGTGAAACTCTCTAAAAAATGACAGTCGATTAGCCCCGGCATGCTCTCTATAATGTTTTGAGAATAACTGAGATGATCTCCAGTGTCCAGGAGCTTAAGTGAAATCATATGGCAGGTTAGTGAAAAATCCCAATGCAAGGTTTGGATTTTGGCTGTAACTTTGAGGAGGTTTTTAGTGGGCCCCATAGTAAAGAAATGGGTTGCAACCTGCATGGATGCATAGGTCTTGGAAATACCTTTGAAATAAGACCAGAATCGCTCAATTCTGATGTCAAATGAAGAAGATATGGCATTTTAGTATGAGAATAAGAATAAGGGTATTTTATGAAGATTAATAATATCCAGGGGCTTGCATGCAAATTATCGTAAGTTTAATTATTTAAAGTTCATCTTCTCATATATCGCTCATCTGAAGTCCAAATAAAGTGATTCCAGTGCCATTATTCCTCATTTTTGGTGCTCTACAAAGTGGACATGGAAAATCTAGAGCAGAGGTCTCTGAAGGATCCCATGCAGAGCCGCAAGCCGATATGCCTACTTAAGCTTTAATTCCTCATAATTTTATTATTCGACGTCCAAATCAAGTGATTCAAGTCTCAATATGTTTCATTTTTAGTGTTCTACAAAATGAATGTGAAGGATTTGAGACAGAGGTCTCTGAGGCATCCCATGCAGAGTCGTTAGTCGATTTATCATAAATTGACTGTTTAAACTGTAAAAATTCATAAGTAGGTCATTTTACGTCCAAATGAGATGATTAAAATTCCAATATGTTTCATTTTTAGTGCTCTACAAAGTGGATGTGAAAAATTTTAGGCAGAGATCTCCGAGGCATCCCATGCAAAGTTGCTAGTCGAATTATCATGAATTGACCTATTTAAACTTCAGAAATTCATAAGTTGGCCATTTTAAGTCCAAATGAGGTGATTCAAACTCCAATATTTCTCATTTTTAGTTTTCTACAAAGTGAACATAGAAAATTTAGAATAGGCTATCAAAAAATTTCATGCGGAATGACGACGGAAATGGTCCATGAAATGATAGAGAGAGAAAAACCAATCTTGGCCCAACCCAGCTCAACCCATATCAGTTTAACCCAGTTAACTCATGTTGGTCTGAATTCAGTCAACTCAGACTAGTCCAGACTGAACTAGTTGACTCACGTGCATTTTACATTAGATGCATTATATTATATATTATAATGTATATTATATATATTATGCTATACTATATATCATATATGGTATAATTTTATTCATTACATGTAACATATCATGAGGTGTACGTATATATAGTCGGTTATCTATATTATATGTATCAGTATATGGGGGGTCGAGAGGGGTTGTGAGAAGAGATAATAAGATTCGGCCAGGTTTTAGAAAAAGAAAAGAAATCAGGAAAAGAAGAGAGAGCCGTGGGACTCTAAAGGAGAAAAAATGGAAAGAAAAAAAAAAGAAAGGAGAAAGAGGGCGGTTTCTCAAGAGAGAGGAAGAAAAAAAGAAAATATGGAAAGAAACAAAGAAAAAAATAAAAGGAAAGAATAGAAAAGGGGGGAACATGAGTAGAGAAGGAAACAAATAAAAGAAAAAAAAAGGGAAAAAAAAAGGAAAGGGAGAGCACGGGTGGACTCCAAAAGGGAAGAAGAAAAAACAAGGAGAAAGAAAAAAAAAAGGAAAGAAAGAGTGGGAGAGAGAGTCTAAGAGAAGAAGAGCAAAAAAAAGGAAAATAAAAAAAAAGGAAAGAGGGGAGAACGTGAGTAGAGAAAAGAAAAAAAAAACTCAAAAAAACTTAAAAAATGGAAAGAGAGAGTGGGAGAGAGAGTCTAATAAGAGAGGAAAGAAGGAAAAAAGAGAGGAAGGAAATCTAAAAAGGGCTGGAAGAGAAGGAGAGAGTCTAATAGGAGAAGAAGAGAAGAAGAAATAGGGAGACCGAAATTGAAAGAGAAGAAGAGAGGAAGAAGAAGGGAGAAAGAAGAAAAGAAGGAAGAAGGAGAAGCTAAGAGAGAGGGAACTCTCTGCAAAGAGGTAAGTCTACTCTCCATTATTATTTTCTAGTACATACCTGCAATTCATGACCCCTCACCCATTGCTATTACCAAAATTTTGGTTCTGATATGATTCCATGATGCTAACATGTCGAAAATTGCTTAAATATACCTATTTTTGATAAATCATGATCAGAGATGTTATATTGCATGCATGTTGATGTTGTAATGCCCATGTTTGATATTTTTCATGTATTGGAATATGTTTAAAGTACTCAATGGAGAAGAATTGAATGTCATATGATAATTTTTTAGTATTTTAATATTTTTCACAAGGTGGATTTTAGATCTGAAAATTCCAGATCTAGAATCTGATTTTGTTACATGCATCTCATATAGATTTTTGAGAATTTTGAGTCCAAAATTTTATGAGATACTCATACATATGTTATAAAGTTTTCCTACAAATTTTGACTGGTTTGGAGTTGAGAAAGTCAAGATAAAAAAACCCCAATGGTGCTACTATCCTTCTTGGGTACAGTGAAAACCCTCATCGGAAAAGCTCTAAAAATGGAATTTACGGCCATAATTTGATAATATTTCCTTTAGAGAAAGTGATAGATATGAAGTCATGAAAAATTTGGTACTAGATTAGGATTTTTCTGATTTTTTATGAATTTTATATATTTTTGAAGTGCACCATGGTCTGTTTTAGGGTCAGTTAGAACACACTGAATTGCATGACTGAGATGTAATGTTTGAGCCTTGAGGATCTTTCTGTTTGCATAATATTTTTAATGAAGTATTAGATCTATTGGTTAGCTACATGACCATATACCTGAATTCTATTTTCAACGAGTGGTTGATTTTATATAGAATTTGTGGTGCAGCTGGTTAGAATCTGGAACAGACTTGACCAATGCACATGTCTGCACTTATGGTGCATATTCGACCCATTTTGGTTCTCTATTAGGATTTCTCTTCTTGAGACAAAATCTATGTCTCTGAGTGCTATTTCAGAGGATGTATTTTGAGCTTAATTTGAATATGTATGAAGCCTCATATGCATGGTTTGGTAAAAGTCCACAGAATCTATTGATTGCAGTAAAAATCATGAAAATCCATGCATAAGTGTCTTGTAGAGATTTCTTTAGACATCACTTCCTTGAAGGAAAAGGTAGCCACATGAGTCTGAAAGACAACTAAGTTAATAGATAATTTTTTACATGATTGAAAAATATTTTATGATTATTTTCCCATGACTGGTTCGAATCTAAAAATCAGTCTGACCAGTTTTCATAGTCTGACCTTTTAGGCATGATTTAAACCTTTAGATTTCCATCATATTGTGTCTTAGAAGAATTTGAGACCATTAGATCTTGATCATGAGAATCTCCTTTGAATCTGAATCATTGGATTGACATCATGAGTGATATAAATGAATCTGGACCATTGGATTGTCTTGATAAATGATTTGAATGGATATATTATCTTTTTGAGTTATTTAATTGAATCTGAACCATTAGATTGACCTCATGGATGTTTTAATTGAATCTGAACCATCAATCAAATGTGATCTTGATCACATTGATGATAATCGATTACATCAAATCTAAGTAGTCGATCAAATATGATCTTGGTCACATTGTTGATGCTTGATCGATGCTTGATCAATGCTCTCATATGCTTGTTGCTATATTTGAGATGACATGCTTTATTGCTATACTTGAGATGATATTGTTGTTACTTGCCATATTTAAATGATATTTATTATTGGCAATAATTTAATTTCTGCAACATCCTAGTCGAACTGCCATATTTGTACACCTAGAAGACATATTAGGTATGGGGACATGCATGTAGGCACCCACATTCACGGGAAGGATAAGAATGAAAAAGTGATAAATTTTAATCAAGAATCAGAAAGCCTAGCCCAACAAATGCCAAATTAGGGTTTTAGGTCAAGGGTAGCTTAGGATGATCCCTACCCTTTAGCTCATTTTCTCCTAGGATACATAAAACTAGATAGGTGTGATGTGAATCGAACCATAGAGCATTTAGGTTCCACACCTTGATATTGAAAGAAGAACATGAATGGATTGAATCCGCATTCTGAACTACGTGGATTCTGATTCTTAGGGCAGCACCCTAAGATACGTAGGCAGTTTGGAGAGATTCCCAATCTCTTTCTCGGCCCTCTCTCTCTCTCTCTCTTTCCCAACCCCCATCTCTCCTTCTCGGTTTCTCTCTCCTATGGACAGGTACGTCCCACACCCCCTTCCCTCTTATCTTCCCTCCTGGTGGGGGCCCCCCCCCTTTCCAACAGTCCCCTTTCTTTCCTTTTTTTTCCTTGTCTATTTTCATTATTGGATATTAAGAAATCACCACAGACCCCATGGCTGTAACACATCACAGCAGGTTTTTTTTTGTTTCCATTAGGTAGCACCCTAAGATACGTAGGCAGTTTGGAGAGATTCCCAAACATGGACTCAAACCCTTGCTCCCCGAGAGTAGAGAGAGACATATTGCTCCCCGAGAGTAAAGAGACATATTGCTCCCCGAGAGTAGAGAGAGACATATTACTCCCCGAGAGTAGAGAGAGACATATTGCTCCTCGAGAGTAGAGAGAGTTAGCTTACTCCCCGAGAGTATCAACCCATGACAACGAACTACGTTGTACCTGATTTTTCAGGATCTCTGAAATACGTAGGCAACTTAGAGGACCTCTCCAAGTACGGTACTATATCATAGAATCCTTAGGTCCACTACATCTTAGTATCTTTAGGTCCCCCATATCTATACCCATATCCATATCCATATTCACTTCGATCCACTTAGGTTATATCTAGATTCAATTTTAATCATCATCAAACATAAACTTCAACTTAAACAATTGAATCTAAGAAAACTCAATCATAAATCACATCCATAAACCTTAATCACATTTCGTTCGAACTACGTTATGGACTTGATTTCTAGGATTGGAATATGTAGGCAATTTGAGATGTCTAGGACGTCTCAAATTCAGTTCATCATCGAACCCTCTTTGGTTTGGTTCACTGTATATTACTTTTCTTGTTTATTTATTTTTGAGAACATGTTTGGCTAAACCCTAGGTTAGAAGAATTTAGAAACTTGGCATAGGATCCCCCATAAGCACTACTCATCATCCATTGACCATGAACAGTCAAAACAATAGAGTCTATGGAATGTAGAATCACATAGGAGGCTGATTTTTGGATCGAACAGCTTTGGGTGCCGAACACCTTCCCAAACTGTACCTTAAACGCTTACTAGTTCTCTGATAAATCAAAGGCAATATATTAGGTCCAATGAGTCAATAGAAGTCTTTTCTTATGAAGAGACTACATTTTATAGGTCCTAGACCTTAATCTAGGTGGCGACTCCAAATCATTTTTTTTTTCATCAGAAATGGGTGGATGAGATCCTACTTTGTCCTCACAGTCGACGTATGGACACGTAGCGACGATGGATGCTCAAGTTATGGAGGATAAACACGATGCATTGTGCGAGTGCTTTCAGTGTCTTTATTCTTAGATAATTTCCATTTGACTTATATGAAAACTTGTAATAGGTTATTAAAGTTATGTTTTGAGTTTATTGGAGATAATTGGTTTATTTACTTATTTATCATGTAGACCCTCAGTTCAGTAATATTAAGGACTTCCGTTATCTATTATTATTATCTCTGATTGTATTGTGGGATGTGTGTATTTGGTTTGGATGGTTGACTCGGTTGTTATGAAATTCTAGTTGAACCATTGGTTCTTATGATTGTTCATCACACTTCTGGTTTAATAAAAAATGGGGGTGTGACAAATGTAGTAACTAAAAGAGTAAATGATGAAATCGTACTAGTAGCCACATCAGGTGATGCGGCTGCTTCCTTAAAGGTAACTACAAACACCTTCCCTTGTTGTGGTTGCTTCTTGGGTAGTGGGCACTTCGTGGCGTAATGACCCATCTGCTGGTAGTTGAAACATTTAACTTTGGTGTTTTGACCAGCTACCTGCTGCGATGGTATTGTAGTAGTCCTTGCTGGCATTATAGTAGTCTAAGCCTTGTAAGGGTGGTAGGGCCTAGTATTCCCTCCACCTGATGTCTTCGAGTTTGGCCTCTTCAAGCCTTTGTTCTGTGTGAAGAAAATGTCCCTCTGACTTGACTCGATAACTCGAGCCACATGTACAGCTTCGTTATAAACCTTCAATCCTTGCCCCAACTCGTGCTCACGTAAAACCCTTCTTAGACCATGGTAAATCGACGGGCCTTAGTTTTCTCTTCTTGTATACTCATTGGAGTAAAAAAAGAACAGCTCCTTATACTTCTGTTGGTTAGCATCTACTAACATCTGAGACTGCTGCACATTGAGAAATCCCTTCTCCATCTGGTCACGAAAACTTCGTGGAAAATATTTCTCAAAAAAGGCCTCTTTAAATATCGCCCAGATTATTATGCCATGCTTGGTCTACAAATATTCTTTGGTAGAGTTTCACTAACCATTGGTGTCTTCCTTCAGCATGTGAGTGGCATATAGCACCTTCTCCTCATCCAAACACCCTAGCAGTCGGAAGTTCTTTTCTATCTCAGCTATCCACTGTGTTGACCATAATGGTTTCCCAGGCTTCCCTGTAAAGGTTGGTGGCTTCAGCTTCAGAAATTCATCAACTGCTCCAGAGAGACTGCTTTGATACTAAGTTGTCACACCCCAATTCTGACTGAACTAGAAGTGTGAGCTAAAACAACGGCTCACACCAAGATCTCAATGCACTGTGTCAATAAACAGACTACACAAACTAACCATAATCAGAATATATTAAATAACAGAAGAAGTCTTAAATAAATAAAATGAGTTTTTTAATTATAAATAAATAAACATCCAAATTATTCTCAAGTACCAAAACATAATTAAATAGTTATTACAATTTTGATAGTCAAACTAAGAAAAATAAACAAACTATCCTAAAGGAAAACGCAGTAGGAACACTCGTATGAAGCATCATGCTCGTCCTCCCCTGCCTACACATCCAAAGCAGCAACAGTCCCATATGTTGGAGCAGTAATAAAATTCCATGGTAAACCTCCATCAACATCTGAAAAATAGTGTATATACATGGGGTGAGTTCACAACTTAGCTTAGTGAGAAACAAGACAATGCAACATACAAATGCATTAGATAACATTACATTGGGGTTACGTATAACTTACAAAGTACTATGGTAAGGATTGGCGGCTGTAGCACCTCCATGTACAAGAGTGTGGTAACGCCCAATGGATCACATATCACTACCGCCCACTAAACGTACTCTAAAATAGAGATAGGGCTCGAGTCTGGTAGCGAAGATGAACTACATGCCACATCCTCCCCTTGATACCCTACTCTGCACCAATACCTACACCCCTATTGGCTAGGGCTTGCAAGTGGGTTCCGTGTCTAACCAGTCCTGTTTCAGCCAAATTTTGTATCCAAAGTCCATGGTGCTAATGGGGCCTACAAGACAAAAACAAGAGACAAGAGAGGGGTGGGCCTCATGGCCCTGGGTCCACTCCAATACCAAAGTTAAGAATCTGTGAGTAGTAAATGGGCTTGGAATCTGAGCCCACCTCTTATGTGGTGGGGCAAGAGAGAAATCCCGGGTCCGAAGTGTCAAAGGGAGAATCCCAAGGATGAGTAATTAATGTTTACGTACCTAAAATCTCAATATTTGGGTTATTTATAGTGAATATTGTTTTTTCGTAGATGCCAATTTTACCCTTTGATGCCTAAGATATCCTCATAATAGCTTGGTAATGGTGCTTTTACCCTTATCCATTGACTAGATCTTATAGGGATGCCTTCTTATATCTGTGTGGGAATGTATTTGTGGACAATTGGGTCCTAGTTGTCACTCTCTCATTGATGACGTGGGAGATTCCCCCAATACTTGCCTTGTTGCTCTGAATCTACAAGGTTTGGCTGAGTAGGTAAAGGATAGAAATAGCAATTCCTCTTAATCACTTGCCTCATTGTTCTATTGAATCTGTAAGTTTGGCTTAGTAGGAGAAAAGGTAGAATAGAAATTCCTCCTAATCACTTGCCTCGTTGCTCTGCTGACTCTGCAAGGTTTGGGTGAGTAAAAAGTTAGAATCCCAAAGTCAACATTGGCCCTGAGCCCATCTGCTGCGGATGGTTCACGGGGGTGGTCCTTGAAAGGGATGAGGCCATCCTAAATCTGACCTATGCATAGGGCCGTTATGAGGGAGGCTAATGTGATCGGTGCGGGCATGTCACATCGGTCTATCCTGAAGTCTTGACCGATGTGGGTGGGACCGATGTGGGTGGGACCGATGTAAGGGAGACCGATGTGAGCGACACGACCATGTCACATCAGTATATCCTGAAGTCTTGACCGATGTGGTGGGGGCCAATGTGAGGGAGGCCGATGTGAGCAATGCAGCCATGTCCCATCGGTATATCTTGAAGTTTTGACCTATGTGATTGGGCCGATGTAACTGGGCCAATGTGGACATCGTGGCCTATACACATCGGCCCTCTTGGTAATCTTGACCAATGTGGGTCATGGGGTTTGCACATGACCCTCTTCCTCTGAATGGAGACTGATGTGAATGGGCCGATGTGGGCAGCGAGGCCAATACACTTCTGCCATCTTGGTAATCATAACCAATGTGGGTCACGGGGTTTGCATGTGACCCTCTTCCTCTTAATGGAGACTGATGTGATTGGGCCAGTCAATACATATCGGCCATGTTGGTAATTTTGATTGATGTGGGTCACGGGGTTTGCATGTGACCCTCTTCTTCCAAATGGAGACTGATGTGATTGGGCCAATATGAGGGGGGTCGATATGAGCGGCACGGCCAATACACATCAGCCATCTTGTAATCTTGACCGATGTTGGTTATGGGATTTGCACGTGACCCTCTTCTTCTTAATGGAGATCAATGTGAATGGGCTGATGTGGTTAGTGCGGCCAATATACATCGGCCATAGTAGTAATCTTGACCGATGTGGGTCACAGGTTTTGTGTGACCCTCTTCTTAAGAAATGAAGGCCGATGTGATTGGGCCAATGTGGGCAGTGCGGTCAATAAACATCGGCCATCTTGGTAATATTGACCAATGTGGGTCACAGAGTTTGCATGTGACCCTCTTCTTCTGAATGGAGACCGCTGTGATTGGGCCGATGTGGGTGGCACAGCCAATATACATCGGCCTTCTTGGTAATCTTGACCGAGGTGGGTCACGGGGTTTGCACGTGATCGTTGTCTTTTGAATGGGCTTTGTGTAAGCACCCCATTTTTGCCACCCTCAGCATAAGTGAACCAATATGACAGGTTTTCGACCTTTAACCTAAAGGTTGGTGATTCTCTAATGAACCCCACAGTAGGGTCATTGGATATTACCTACTTGGATGAATAGGTCGTGAAATTATCTTCGAAATGAGATTAGAATCATCAAATTCTTACGTCAGACAAGGAAGATATAGTAGTTTGAAAGTGCAAGGGCATTTACGTAATTATCGTATCATGCATGCATTATCATTCAAACTTCAAGACATCATATCTTGGTCGTTCTATATCGGAATTAGATGATTCAAAGGCTAATATTCCTTATTTTCAGTCCTCTTCAAAGTGGACGTGAAAAATCCCGGGTAGAAGTCACCAGTGGGCTCCATGCAAGCTTTCATGCAAAATTATCGTTAAAACTTCAAAGCTTCATATCTTTGTCGTTCAACGTCGGATTCAGATGATTCCAAGGCCATTATTCTTCATTCGTGATGTTCTACAAAGTGGACGTAAAAAATCTCGGGTAGAAGTCTCTGAAGGATCCCATGCAGAATGGTCAGCCAAATTATCGATAATTGGCTGCTTAAACTTCAGAAATTCATAAGTTGGCCATTTTATTTCCAATTGAGGTGATTCAAGTTCCAATATTCCTCATTTTTAATGTTCTACAAAGTGAACGTAGAAAATTTGGAATAGATGTCATCAAAAAATTTCATATGGAAGGGTGATAGAAATGAACTATGAAATGTCAATCTTACCAAACCAGCTTAATCCAGCTTAATTAGCCCGGCCTAGCTCAGACCAATCCAGACCAAGTTATATCAGTCCATATGCATGCATTTCTTTTATATATGTATAATGTATAATATATATTTTTATATAATACATATATATATATATATATATATATATCTTATGGATATATTATATGTATTAATATATATATATATATATATATATATATATATATATATATATACATATATAGATATATATATCATATGGATATATTATATGTATACATATATTTATATATATATGTATATATATATATATATATATATATATATATATATATATATATATATATATATATCTTATGGATATATTATATGTATTAATACATTTATATATATATATATATATATATATATATATATATATATATATATATATATATATATATATATATATATATATATATATATATATATATATATATATATATATATATATATATTAGGAAAGAGAGAGGAAAGTGAGGCCGTGGAAAGAGAGGCCATTGGAAAGAGAATGGGAGAAAGAAAAAAAGGAAAGAGAGAGAAATAAAAGAAAAAAAGAAAAAGAAAAAAAGAAGAAAAGATCCCCTTCACGTTTTCTAGAAAGAAAATGTGAAAGAGAGAGGGAGAAAGAAAAAAAAAAGGAAGGAAAGAGGAAGGAAAGAAAAAAGAAAAAAAAAAGAAAAAAAAAAGGGAAATGTTTTCTAAAAAAGAAAACGTGAAAAGAGAGGGAGAAAGAAAAAAAGGAAGGAAAAGAAGGAAGAAGAAAAGGAAAGAAGAAAGAAAGGAAAGAGAGAAGGAATTTTCTAGAAGAAGAAAAGAGAGAAAGGAAAGAGAGAAAGGATTTTCTAGAAGAAGAAGGAGAAAAAGGAAAGAAAGGAAGAAGAAAAAACGTGGGAAGGAAGAAAAGAAAGGAAAAAAGAAAAAATGAAAAGAAAGAATTTTCTAGAAGAAAAAAAGAAGAAAAGGAAGGAAGAGAGAAGAAGGAAAGAGGAAGAGAGGATTTTCTGGTAGAGGGAGAGAGAGAAAACATGTGGAATAGAGAGGGAGAAGAGAAAAGGGAAGGATGAGAAGAAAGGAAAGAAGAAAAATAGAAGAAAAAAAGATTTTCTAAAAACAGAAGAAAGGAGAAGGATCTTCTAGAAGAGGAGAGAAAAAGTATAAATAGGCAAGAGAAGAAAGTGGAGGCTCTCTTTTTCCAGACCATAGAGGGAGAGGAGAACATGAGTGAGGGAGAGGAGAACGTGAGTGAGAGAGAAAAAACGTGAGAGAGGGAGAAAGAAAGAGAGAAGAAAAGAAAAAATAAAGAAAAGAGAAGAAGAAAAGAGAGAAAGAGAAGAGAGAGAGAAGCAGAAGAGAGGAGAAAGAGGATTCGCATTCAAAGGGGTTGATACAACATCCAATCATCCTTCATCGATGGTTTCGCTCGATTTGAGCACAAGGTTAGTACTCTAAACAAATTTAAAGGTTGTTAGAATGCTCGAATGCCAATTTTGCTTGAAAAATACTAATTTCTATGAAATCTCAATCATGAATGCTCTATTACATGCTTGTTAATGTTAGGATGCCTATGTCTAACATTTTTCATCAATGATAATTTGTCTAAGCTATTCAATGATGAATTTTTGAATAATATACAATGATGTTTGATGTTTTTTTATAAATTTCATAAAGTGGTTTTCTGATCTAAAAATTCTAGATTTAGGATTCAAACTTAGGACGTACATCATATGTATTTTTTCTAAGCTTTTGAAGCCCAAACTTTTATGGGAGTCTCTCTGATATGTTTGAATATTATCCTTAAAATTTCGTTCTATTTGGAATTGGGAAAATATATAAAAAAATTTGTCTTTGATATTTCTATTTTTCTCAGATGTAATGCAGTCCTCCATCAGAAAGTCTCTAGACAAAGGTTTTATGGCCATAATAAAAAAATCCACTTTATATGAACTTTTTAGACATGAAAGTATTCTAAAAAAATGGCACTGGTTTCATATTTTTTCAATTTTTTTTGAATTGATATCAATTTTTAAGTGCATAGTACTCTGATTTTGAATCTGTCATGATGTACTGATTTTTATGATTGAAAAGAGTCATTTTTCACAAAGAAAATATATTGTTTTAACTTATTTTTCTTGATAAAATTTTAGATCAGACAGTTATATACATAGACATATGTCTATATTTAATTTTCATTAAGAATAAAATTTTATTTGGAATTTATGGTGCTCTGGTAAAAAATCTGGAACAGATTTGACTAGTGCACATGTTTGGTCTTGGGGCATATCTTTAACCTGTTTTTGCTTTCTGTTGGGATTCAAATCCTTCATGTGAAATATAATATATTAAGTCATCTTTCTATAAAAAAAAGCTGAGCTTGATTTGAGTTTTGGAAGACCTACTTATGGTCATTCTTGTATAATGTGACAAATCTGAATACAGTTCATAGTTTTGTCCATTATCTGAAACCTTGTGTCACAATTTTAATAGTTTTGAGTCGTTAATCTTCCCAAATTTCTTCATAAAAATAATATTTTTTTCAAAGAAAATTGAATATATGTTTTTTTTTTATAATTTTGTACTTTTCAAAAAAGGTTTCATTGATGTCTCATTCATTATAACATCAATGATTGTTTAAGTGAATTCTACCATATTTGGATAAATGGCTATATTTGGAGCATTCATATGCTTTTTTTGGATTGTAGATACCATGTTTGTCACATTCCATGTATTACTATTTTAGATAGAATAGATAAATTTTTACCATATTTTAGCAAAATCTTAATAATTACTATTTTTAAGTCTTACTATGCTTAGAAAATAGCATATAAGATCTTTTCTTTTTTAAAAAATTCATGTCATATATGCATTTATGATTGGTACTTACCATATTGATATATAGATGCATATTAGATCTTGCCATATTAAATCTTGCCATATTAAATCTTGTCATGCTTAGACCTTACCATATTAGGTTCTTGCCTTATTTGCATACATGCCATATTAGGGAAATTTTCATAATCTTACTATATGATGTGATAGTTACCATAAATATCATACATGCCATGCTTAGAATATTTATTTTTTGGTAATAATTTAATTTATGTTGCACCCTAGTTGAACTGCCATATTTGTACACCTAGCAAACATATTAGGTGTGGGGACGTGCATTTAGGCACCCACATTCTTGGGAAGGGCATAATAGGAATAATAAAAATCTTAATAAAGAAAGAAAATGCTTTGCCAAACTTTTTAAAATTAGAGCTTAGGTTAAAAAGGGTAATTCAGGACGATTTTGTCCCTCGGTAAATCCTAATCCTAGAATAGGTTCTCAACCCTAAACCTATAATAGGTTCTAAACCCTAAACCTAGAACAGGTTCTCACATTCTAACCTAGAACAGATTATCAACCCGAACTACACGGATTCTAATTCCTAGGGCAAACCCTAGGATACGTAGGCCATTTGGGAGAATCTCAACTTCGGATCCACACCTTAGTCCACTAGGACTGTCCACAGATCTACTAGGATATTTACCCCCATTTCGACCCAGAATGGGTTATCAACCCGATCTACGTGGATTCTGATTCCAAACCCTAGGATACGTAGGTCATTTGGGAGAAACCCAAATTTGGATCCACATCTTAGTCCACTCAGACTATTCATAGATCCACTAGGATATTTATACCTATTCATTTCGACCAGATCCTGAACTACGCGGATTCTGATTCCTAGGGCAAACCCTAGGATATGTAGGCTATCTGGGAGAAACTCAAATTCGGATCTAAACCTTAGTCCACTTGGACTATCCATAGATCTACTAGGATATTTACCCAAATTTTGACCCAAATAGGGTTATCCACCAAAACTACGTGGATTCTGATTCCTAGGGCAAACCCTTAGGATACGTAGGCTATTTGGGAGAATCCCAAATTTGGATCCACATCTTAGTCCACTTGGACTATCCATAGATCTACTAGGATATTTATCCATATTTCAACCCAGATAGGATTATCCACATTTCCAACCCAGAATGGGTTATCCACATTTTGACCCAAATAGGGTTATCCACATTTCACCCAGATAGGGTTATCCATATTTTAACCCATAAAGGGTTATCCATATTTTGACCTAAATAGGGTTACCCATAGAGCCACTAGGACTATCTATCAGTCCGCATGGACTATCCAGATCCTAACCCATAGGGTTTTCTTAGCCTTTCAAGCATAAACTTCAACTTGAACAATGAACTTAATCATACATAAGCATAAATCACATCCATAAACTTTAATCACACCTGAACTATGATGGTGAACCTGATTTTTGGAATAATTTTGTGATACACAGGCAATCTGATGGACACAGATTCGGTTCAATGATATCAAACCACTTAGTTTGGTTCAGTTTAACAGATAGAGTCTAGCATAGGAAAGGTATAGGAGACCGATTTCAATCGGACAGTTTGGGTGCCTAACCCCTTCCCATAACCGTAACCTGACGCTTACCCAATCTCTGATGGACCAGAAATCCAATCTAAGGGTCATGAGTCAATCAAAGTCTTACCTTGGGGTGAGATTTCACATTTCTAAGGTCCTAGACCTTAATCTAGGTGGTGACTTCTAAAATTTTCAATCTTTGTCCTCACACTTTGCATGGGAATTCTTTCTTTGGAGTTCATCCTGGATTCGGGTTTGGCAGGTCGGGTTGAATGTATGGATACCACAAGGCAGGACTGGATTGACGGACCCAAAGTTTGATGTTGATAAATAATGTTGTCTGGTACTGACCTTATGGATATGTGCCACATGGATGCATGCTTTCGTGTCCTCAAAACTACCCTTTGGTATGTTATAAATACTATAGGTGGGTATCCTATATGCCCTCACTTTGAAGTTTTTGAAGGGCTAGGACAAAGGGCATGACATCGGTATTTCTTGAAGGGTTTGTTGACATCAGCTCGAGCTATCTACAGTTTTCATTAATAAGTTTCATTTTTCTCGTACTTTGTTTGTTGATCGTTTTGCAATTTTAGAACGATGTCGGGTGCTAGAGGGATACCGACATGGAGATAGATGTGGAGACAGTCGATGCAGAAGGGCTTGAGTTAAAGTCTGCCTCATCTAGCAGAGGGTCAATGACGTCCTCTAGCAGTGGTTATAGTGATAGTACGTCATCCTCTGAGAAATTATTTGAGGGTGGGCCCGAGGTTAAACTAAGAGTGGAACCATCTGATGAGAGAACTTCCTTCTCTTCCTTGAGAAACACAGGGGCTGTCCTATCTACGTCTGCTTTGTCTAGGCAGGAGCAGGCAATTGGGGTATCCACCCGTGGCCTAGGAACCAAGGTGATCTACGAGGCTAGGGAAGGAGCCGACCCTCCTCCTGAATTTGATGTGCAGGAGGAAGTTTTCTATCTCACCATGGCTGAATTCTCTAGACTTGGCAAACGGTACCAAATACCTTATGATGTTGAGATCCAGATGCCTAAGTTGGGTGAGAGGGCCTATTGGATTCGGGAGTCAAAACTGTGCGTGAACTTAGAGATGTTCAAGGCTGGCTTCCACATCCGCATACCACAGTTGGTGGCCTACATCATTGGGTACTACAAGGTCGCGCTGATCTAGTTGATGCCAAACTCCTGGAAGAACATAATGGCTTTCATCGTATATTTCTGAACACTGGGGCAGAAGCCCACCTTGAATATGTTCAGGGCCATGTTTACTTTCAATGACTATTGTAAGTCGGGGTGGTATTATTTCACTTAGAAGCCTGAGTATGGGGATGTCCTAACGAGTAAGCCCACGTCTATCAAGCTATGGAAGAATAAATTCTGCTATATCCGTAGCAAGATGGTTATATTAGTAAATATTTGGGCCAAATTGGATGCCAAATCTCTTAATACCGATGTGCCACTCCAGCCATTTGAGTTTAAGCTGTTGCAGCGTGCCCGACGGTCTGAAGGGACCCCAATTCATGTTGTTGATCTGAGAAACCCTTTCTTTTTACATGAGTACAAGCTTTGTGAATATTTTGAATTTATTCTTCTCCTATTCGAGTGCTAACCAATGGCTGATTCTATCTTTGCTTGTTGCAGTGATGCTATCGAAGGAGTATTTGCTGGATCTGCATCGGAAGGAAGCAGCCAAGGAACTCGAGACCCAGGAGAAGAGACTAAAGGCCAAGCAAGAAAAGCAAAGGCTTCAAGAGAGGCGGAGGGTAGAGGGCAAGCCCTCAAGGAAGACCTTGAAGAGACCACGTAAGACATCTCCCGACTTAGCTCTTGCAGATGCAGCCTGCATTTATGCCATGCCCCTGATTCCACAGTACCGTGTTATTGACTTTTTAGGAAAGGGGACCAACATAGTGACCTCTGAGGCCGTGCTTGCCCTTGCAGAGTCGACTGGTACCTGGGTAGAGCAGCATCCTACCCCTCGGCCATCACAATAGCACTCTACTCCTCAATCATCCCAGCCGAGGGAGTACCTGTCGTAGGGGTGCGATATGAGCCACATCAGACGGATTCTGCTGATGGGCCCTTTACCAAGGAAGAAGACTGGTGATGAGCAGGTCTTCTGCCTGGACTAGGCTTTGATCGAGGATGACACAGTGATGGGCGACATCTGCACGGTGCAGGTGTTGATGAAGGGAGCCATCCTCCCTCACAACTGGGAGTTGGTGTCTGAGTTGTCCACTCCATCCATGATATCGGGCGTGGAAACCTTGGCTGCTGGTATGAGTTGCTATTTTCATTGCCACTTTTTGTATGAATTTGTGTTGACGTTGATGTATGTAATAACTTTTCCTTTGATCCCCTCTTTTTTTCTTTGACAGCTCGGGGTGTACATGGAGAATCTGAAGCAGTGTGTGGAGAAAACAGCCAAGGACTTGGTTGAGATGGACCAGAAGCTGCACCGGGTGGAGGAGTAGCAAGATGTTGCTGGGGCGTAGCTAAATGCCAAGGAAAATGAGAGCGATGAGCTCCGAGCCGAGGTGGAATCCCTGTGAAAAAAAGAAAGCCGATTGCCAGGAGGCGGACAAGAAGGCTCAAGCCAGCATTCGTAAGTTGAAGTCCATCAGTGAAGCCTCTCGGGCCCGCGCTAATAAGTATAAAGATGCCTTTTTCAAGGCCAGGTTAATTGCTGCTGGGGCCGTCTGCATACAAAAAATCTGATGCGTTCAAGGAGCTGGTGGGGAAGCATTCACTATCTAGCTTCACTCAAGGCGTTGAATTGTTGAGGGAGTATGTGGACCAGTGGGTCCCAGGGGTGGATTATTCTGAGGCCGAGTTCTTGAAGCCAGTCAAGGTTTCTTTGAAGGAGGCAGAAGAGGACGACGCAGAGATCCTTCGACAGCTCACGCTGGTGTTCGATGGAGAGGATCCTCCACCATCTCCTGATGTGGTGGCCGAGGATTCTCCAGTCCATGGTCAAGCTTCTCGAGTGGGCGGGGAGTCTCCTTCCACACCTTGGGTTGGTATTTCTCCTACGACAGGGCTCCCTATCACCCCCGACAATTCTTTCTCTCTTAATGGCACAACTTCTGGCAATAGCAGTGGGTCGGCCCATGAAGGAGATGGTGGCCATTAAATTTGTAGATTTTCTTTCTTACTTTTATGAAGTGATACAGGGTACCCTCAGGTTGGTTTTTGTACGAGGGGCCCTGCTTTAAACTTTGTAACTTCTTTTTTGGAATACATATATGACTCTTTTTTTGTTGATCGTAAGCATTATTACTTATTGAATTGTTGTTGGAGTTGGTTGCTCTTGTGTTTTTCAACGCATTTCGGTGCTTATGGCCATCTACCCTCATCGGTCAAATGTATTCACGTAGCGGACTCTTTTGGTCGAATGGGTCACTTGCCGGTTATTTGGTGCTCTATCTACCCTCCCTGGCCAAATGCTTTCATGTGGGGAACTCTTTTGGCCGAATCGTGTACATGTTGGAACTCGATCTACCCTCCTCGGTGACATGTGTTTGCGTGGGCAACTCTTTTGGCCGAATGGGTTGTGTGTTCACGTTGGAGCTCGATTTACCCTCCTCAGCCAAATGTGTTCTCGAAGTGAACTCATTTGGCCACATGGGTTGTAAGACCTACACTCCACTAACCCGGTCTAACCGTATCATGCTAGGTCTTTCCATTATTGCCATCATTGCTGAATCAAGTAGACTGACCGTGTGAAGAAGGAGCATGAGACCAGGGGTCACACCCTAATTTCACACTATTCATAATGGTGTGATGAACTGCTAATAAACCAACTGTTCAACCAAAATCTCGAATAGGTTGTGTCCATTTGCTTAAACCATACACATCCACAACCATAATCAGAGTAAATAAATAATAGCAGAAGTCTTATATATTAAACGAACTGAGAATCTAAGAATGATAACGTAAATAAAATATTCAATTATCTTCAAAAATACTAAGACATAAAATAAAATATTTTAATCAATTACATCGTCTGTATAATTTGAATAAAAATCTAATCGAAAACACAAGAGTTGCACTCGCATGCCGAATCATGCGACTCCATCATAACTTTAGCGTCCATCGCCGCCGCATGTCCATACATCGGAGCATTGATATAATCTTCTTTGGTGGTACCTGCAACATCAACTAAAAAAAATATTCGACGTCGAAAGGGTGAGCACACATCACGGCTCAGTAAGCAAACAAAACAATGCAACAAACATATGCATGCATTCAATTCATATCCTTGGTCTGGTTTATAAGTTTGCAATGTGCTATAGAAAGGATAGGTGGTCGCCGCACCTCTATACACGAATGTGTGGAACCACCCAATGGATCAAACACCATTGCCGCCCCCACATGCACCTACCATGGAATATAGATAGAGCTAAAGTGCTTAAGACCGCAGCGCATCACACTTCCCCTGATGCTCTACCCATATCAACATGTAAGCCCCTGTTGGCGTGGGTTTGCAAACTGGACTCGCAACTAACCAATCCTAATGTCAAACAGTGTATCTAAGGCTTCACCTCAGCATCACTCAATACATCCATAGAGATAGATCTAAGGCCCCCCGGTAGAGGCAAAGACTATACGGTTCGAGACCACCTCCCATGATGCCCTACGACGTAATAGTTCTACTAAAGTAATGGCGATATGACGATGTTAGTGGACAAGACTTGAGTAGAGATAGAGCTAGAGTCTAGTGACCAAGATGAACCACAGTGTCACATCCTCCCCCTGATACTCTACTCACATCAAGAACATTAACCACACACATACATTCACATGCCTAATCCTAGCATCATCATCATCATGTTATAATAAATAAAATTAAATATGCACGAACAGTAATAATAGGAATAGTGGATGACATGTGATATGTACATTACAACCGTACAAGAATAGATTCATTCATGGTATTGAACTCAATAAACAAAAATAGTTTATTATTAGCCAATTAATTTAGGTCTTGTTCCCTCACCTTTGATTGAGCGTAGATCCTCGTTCAAGCTTTATGAATCACTTTTAAAATCACTAGAAAGACCTAACAAGTCGATAGATTTTAATTAGAATTAATTCCAATAGATTTACACTAACTGAAATCGTAGGGTCGCAGGTAGGGTAGCACCTAGGGTAGCAGTTTTTGTGACCCTAGGGTGTAGGGTTGGACGTGGGGTCGGATACCATTCGATCCTACGTGTGACCACACCCTCCCTGGGACTTCCTGAGGGCATGTGGTCGATCATGTGGTCTCGTAGGGTCGGATATCATTTGACCCTACGTGCGACCACACGTATTCTGAGTCGACCTTTCATTCTAAAGTCCATTCTTTCATGTTTGGATCCTTTGGTTTACTTTCATGGTCCATTCTATGATTGTTTTATGGCTCAAAACTCCAAGTTATACACTATTCATTGTCCATAACAATTTCCTCCATGGAATCTCTTGGAACTTGTCCATGGATGGATGATTTAGGTTTCTCCTAATCCTATGTTCTTCATAACTATTCTAGGATCTCTTATTCAGGTAAGGAATTAAGTTCATACCTTTATTCAGAGGTTTCTCTGAACTTCCTCCTCTTCCTTAGTCTTCTTCTTCAAGTTTCCTTCACTTCTTCTCTTCCTTCTCTTTCTCTTTCTCTCACTTTCAATTAGGGTTCTAAAGGAGTGAAAGAGGCTAAGGAACTTCCTATTTATAGAGGAAAACCCTCCATAATAAGTCTCAATCAGTTTAGGAAAGATCCCCTTAGAATTAGGAAAGTTTCCTAATTTCTGATTTCTGTCTGTCATCGTAGGGTCGGACATAGGGTCGCAGGATCTGTAAGACCCGCACTTCATAAACCCGGTATAAACCTTGGTTTTGATGTCGTGACAGGTCTTCCGATCATCATCGGTCCAGACGGGACGAGCGGATGACAAACAGGTATGAAATCGGACCAAAGACGATCGAATCAACATAATTTTATGTTGACCGGTCGATGGTACCGGTCTTGGTACCGGTCGACCGGTCAGGTCTACGCAGCTAAGTGTGGAAATCTAGAAATTGACTTCTGAGGGTCCCACTTTCTGGATTTTGAATCCTGAGACTTTCCTAATCCTAGTAGGGTTACTAAACCTTAAATCTAGCCTATAAATACACCCTTAAGCCTCCTCAAATCCTTTCCATTGTCTCTAGCAAACCCTAGAGAAGAGAAAGAGGTTGGAAAGGAGAAGGAGCTAGGAAGAAGAAGAGGGTGTCGCCATTGCCGTTCGACGAAGCTCACTCTACGCTAGTCAACGGTAAGTGTTTTAACTATTCTTCTTATCCTATGTTAGTTGTGTGGGTGGATCAATACCATGCAAAGTAGGTATTGATCTAAAACCCTAAATTGGCCAATAAACCCTAAGTTGCCGTCAAACCCTAGATTCGAGTTTCGAGATGATATTCATAGAAATGAGACTTGAATGAGTTGGGGATAACTCTAACTCCAAGTTTAGACTTAGAATGGATAGGAGAAACCTTGGAAATCCATGGAGGATGATCGACGACAGTTGAAAAACCCATGTATGGTCTTTCGGAGACATACCGATCGACTATACCGGTTGCACATAATGCGACCGGTATGTTGCCACCGGTATCCCTCGGGAGGCTGGTCTGTGGGGACCGGCTGACCATACCGGTCGCCAATCTTCCCCACAGAGCTGCGACCGGTATATGCCACCGGTCAGCTCTGTGAGGGTATTTTGTAATCTTTATTGGTTTCCGACCAACATGAAACCCTAAGAAATATATTCTAATGAAATCCAAATAATATTGTATGACTTTGTGACATATCGTTTGGATCTTGCGACGTGGAGCAAGTTATCGAACGAGCGTCAGGTAAGGGAATCTGACCTAAACCTAATAATTAATGGACAGTAAATCGTTGTTAATCACCTGATTATATATGATGTGATGTTTGTGCATATTCACATGTCATCCTTTACTTTTAGTTATTATTATTGTTCATGCATTGCTAGGATGTGATTGTTATGCATGTGATTGTTTTCGTTAGTGTGTGGAGTGGGGCATGGGCCTGGGATCGCTCTTCACACTAGCACCTTTTTGTAGTATTCTGTCTTAACATGCTTGGTACGGGTGGGGCATCAGGGGAAGGTCGTGGTACGGTGGTCTCCGATATTGATGTTGGCCTAGCCATGGTTATGTGGCACTGTGGTCTCCGAGTCGACGCTGGCTTGTCCAAGATGCTTTAGCTTTATCTCTATGCCGTAGGAAGTTATGTTGGGATAGGGTCTACCTGCGTGTTGTTTCTATCCTAGTGGGTTAGTTGCGGATAGGGCATCAGGGGAGGTGTGGGAATGCCTTAGCTCTATCTCTATGCCGTAGACGGCTGTCCTGGGATAGAGCGTACATTGATGACATATAGGATTGGTTAGTTGCGAGCCCAGTTTGCGAGCCCTGGCCAGTAGGGGCTTAGGTACTGGTATGGGTAGAGTATCAGGGGAGGTACGGGGGTATCTTAGCTCTATCTCTATTCCATGATGGGTGCATGTGGGCTGATGGGGGTGTGATCCATGAGGTGCCACACACTCGTGTATAGAGGTGCGGGGGCCACCAAACCTTTCTATAGCACATTGCAAACTTAAAACCAGACCACAGCATAAAATGATTGTTACTCATGCATAATATTGTGAAATTGTTCGATTGTCTTCTCGAGCTAAGTTGTGAGCTCACCCTTTGTATATACATTGTTTTTAGATGCTTGATGCGGGTTTCTCGGTGGATGACTACATGAACGCTCCGGCGTATGGAGGTGTAGCTGCTCTGGATGTGCAAGCAGGAGAGGACGAGCATGACGCTTCATGCGAGTGCCCTTTCTGCGTGTACCTTTGAACGGATTTTATTTATTTCTTTCAGTTATTTTCGGTTGGATTACATGGATGTACGGATATTATTTTATGTGTTTGAATATGGATAATTGGATATTTATTTAAATTATCAATAGATACTCAGTTCATTCTATTTAAAGTCTTCTGTTGTATATTTATATTCTGATTATGGTTATGTGTAATGGTTTGTATGAATGGACACGGCCTATTCGAGATCCTGGTGTGAACCATTGGTTCAATGACGGTTCACTTACACCATTCTAGTTGGATCAGAATTAGGGTGTGACAACTTGGTATCAGAGCTCTCGGGCTCTGTCCAACAAACCATATTGCGCTTAACTAAGTCGATGAACTGATTTAGGAAATATTAAAAATTTTAATACAAACACATCCTAAGCATTGTCTGGTACCTGAGACTAATTCAGAAAGAGAATAATGTATTATTCTAAATATGGAACTTATCATGTGCACATACACTAGTTAGGTGAAACATAAAATTTCATTAAACTTGAAAATGAGTATCAAATGAATTAGTGCTACAGGGTACAATCCACAAACCGGACAGTTACCCTGTTATATAAACAGTCAAAAGAGAAGAAAAATAAGGGACAATCATGGGGTGGGGGGCCTAGGAGGAATAGGGTCCTCTATATCATAATCTCGCTCGTAAGCGACCCTAAGCCAATGCACCTGGTCCTGAGTCACCCGTAGGCTGCGAGCCAGACGTCCCAACTCCTGACCCATCTCTCGCTGAGACTCTAGGATGACCCTCTGGGTGTCCCTGATCTTAGTGAACATACTCAACACCGGGTCTGGGGAAGAATGAGACAGCCCAGCTGTAGAGGAAGATGGTGGTGCTGCAGATATAGGCTGTGGAGCTGGCGCTGGTACACCCTCGGCTCTATCCTTGTCATCATCACGCCCGAGCTCGGCTGCATAGGCCGCATTGGCTGCTGCTGCTGCTGCCGCCACGGCTGCTACCCTCCCAAGTGGGCGAGGGCGAGCCTCCAACTCGTCATCGCTAACTGGCAGATCAACCATCTGCATCCTCTGAATGGCGTCCCAGTCTATGTCGGAGGTCATAGTGTCCTCAACGGTCACCTCGCCTCTCATACACACGCCCAGGCGGCGTAGCAGGAAGGTAATGAGACGATCGTAGGGAAGGTTACTGGCCTGATCGGCCAGGGTCGCCTGATGCATGGTCCTAATGATGAGGTATGGGAGAGAGACCAGCTCCCCAGTGCAGACGCAATAAGTAATGTACTGAGTGAGCTGGGATAACTCACTATAATGGCCGCTGTGGGGCACGATGTTGTGTTGAATGATGCGACTGTATACCCGAGGTATAGGTCTCAAGCTAACCACCTTCATGGGAGCTCTAGGGTTTAGTATCTGATCTGCTATCTCTCGGCGCAGATCCTCAGTCAGATAGCCCTTCGCTTTGGGAGGGCAATATACTAGGTCTCCATCATTTGGGACCCCTAGAAGGTCGGCCAGCTGGTGGGTGTTGAATGAAATGGGGACACCCCGGACATAGCTAGAGATGCGTAAATCCCTACCTTGGTTGGGATCGTTAACGTCTCCCTGCAGCTCCAGGTTAGCAAAGAACTGCTTAACCAGATTGGGACGGGTGGTATCTGTGTAAGAAATGACAGGCAACCAACCAAGCCTGCCGAAAGCCGCTCTTACATCGAACCGGTCCAATTGTTCCAAGTTAACCCGATGCCCGGATTCTATGCTTTTGTTATCGAATCACGGGAATCGAGCTTGTGCTTCTATAGAATGAAACCACTGCTCGTCAAGTTGGGGAACTGGTGGCTGGGGAGTACGTGAGCTCGAGCCGTGAGGACGTTTCCCAAGAGCACGTCGGGGAGCCATTTTAATATGCAAAACAAAAGAAAACAAGATAAAAATGTTAGAAATTATCGAAATTTTGGCAGCATAACGACAGTAAATTGGGAAAAAGCCTCAAACTCACCCAAAAACATGGGGAGGAGGACTTACGTAACCCCCACTCTCTTCGACAAATCAATCACAAGCATTTACAACAAGAAATTTCAAGAAATTTAAGAAAAAACAGAAATTTCGAAATTTTTTGAAAACCTAGGTCAAAAGTTGTAAAAATTTGATTTTTATGAAAATCGTTCGGTGAAACCCCAAATTGGTTGAGGGCTTTTGCTCTTGGGGGTCTAAACCCTTTCCAAGCTGAAGGAAAAGAGTTCCTACGGTTGGAACATCTCGATCAATGAAAAACCTAAATTTCTACATAAAGACAACATGGGAAAATGATAAGGAATGGAAGTGGAGAAGGAACCTACCTGGAGACGATGTGCTAGGTCTTGAACGGAAGAAATTGGCTTCAAATAGCACCGGTCGGACTGTAGCAACTCGGACTCCAAAGAAAAATCGCCACCGGAGAAGAAAGGAATTGGAAAAGTGAGAAAAATCTCACTTTTCGCGACTTTATAAGCCTTTCTGGGCATACCGGTCGACTATAGCGGTCGACCGGTACCCCCTGTAGACTTGCGACCGCTATGTCTCGGTCAGAATTTTAATTCTGACCGGCCGACTATACCGGTCGTAGCATATTCTACAGTGGTGCGACCGGTATGTTGCGACCGGTACGCACCAGAAAAGCTAGAAAATTGTTTTAAAAATTTATAAAAATTATGTAAATTGAAATTTTTACTTTTCGACTATTTCCCCTTGTATTATTCAAGACTAACACTACTATTATTGTGGTTCTCACGTGTTATGTCTTCTCTCAGATCCAAACAGAATAGTCTGAGATGGTGGGAGGAAATGGTCGTAGGGGTCGGAAGCGTCATCAGGCCAGGATGCGCCTAGAGGAAGAACAGGTTGAACAAGACCATGTTAGAGAGCCAAGTCCGGAAGTGGAGGAGGAACAGGTTCCAGAAGTGCCGAAAAATTTACCTGGCCCACCCCACAGGAATTCTGAGACCATTGTTACAAACTTGGTCTATCAGATGCAAGCTCAGCAGAAGGAATTCCTGAGCGAGATACTGAAGATGCTTAGGCCATCGGGTTCGGTTCCCACTGATGGTACGCCTGAGTCTGGAGAGAAAATTTCTTCACAGTCGATGCAGGGTAGCCCAAGGCCGATGGGCCAAGCACAGAACGTACCACCACCGCATCAGTTTCCGTCCCCTTCTGCGTACCCAGGAGCCTACCCGTATCCACCACCATGGTACGGAATGAACACTCAGGGACAGCATGATCTGAGCAGAGCGGTGGATAGATTCCTGAAGTTGAAGCCTTCATCGTTTACCGGTAAGGCAGGGAGACCATTGTGGCCAGCACAGTGGTTGCAGAGATGGAGAAAAACTTCCGATTGATTATCTGTACATAGGAGGAAAAGGTCTTATTTGCCACTCACATGTTGAAAGAAGATGCAAATGCTTGGTGGAATTCTACACGGGCATATCTGGAGACTAAGCATACGCAAGTAGATTGGGAAGTGTTCAAGGGTGCCTTCTTCGATAAGTATTTTCCGAAGAGTTTCAGAGATCAGATGGAGAAGGAGTTCCTTAATTTGCAGCAGTCCCAGTCGACTGTGGATGCCTACCAGCAGAGGTAGGAAGAGCTATTCTTCTTCGTACCGGTAAGTATGCAAGAGGAAGAGACCAAGACACGTAGGTTCACCATGGGACTACGTGGGAGCATCAGAGAGCACCTATTGGGTTTGGACAAGAAGATCTACAATGAGGCTGTGCAGGTTGCGAGGGTGATAGAGTCCAGTCAGAGGGACAGCTTCTTCGCTCAGAACAAAGGAGTGAAGAGACCTGCTAGTGAGAGTTCGAGTGGTGGTAACAATAGACCCTTCCGCCCATACAGGGCTCAGACCGCTACAGTGCCTGCAAGGAACAATACGGCACCACCTGTGCCACCGAATGCTGGATTCAACCCAAATATCAAGTGTTTCAACTGCCAGCAAGTGGGTCATATTGCAAGGACCTGCACTCTACTTAAGAAGCAGCCTCCCCAGCAAGGAAGAGTTTATGCGGTCACCACTGAAGAGGCAGCTGCATCACCTGATGTGGTCACTGGTATGACTCTATCCCTTACTATTTGGCTTACTAATTTTCATTGTGTGTATGCACATGTAGAACTAAGGGATAATAAAAATTCCAGGAATTGTAAGTGTAGCTGGTATACCTGCCAGAGTACTATTTGACTCTGGGGCCACGCACTCCTTTGTTTCTATTTCTTTTGGGAAGCGAATAGAGTTACCAATCAAGCATTTGAACCCAAGCTTGATAGTTCTCTCTCCACTAGGAGTCGAAGTGGCTTTGACCGAATATTATGGACCATGTACTGTATGTATTGAGGGCCGAGACTTAGAAGCAAGCCTAGTACTACTTGAGATGGCAGACTTTGATGTCATTTTGGGAATGGATTGGCTAGGCCATCATTCGGCCGTCCTATTATGTGGTGAAAGGAAGCTTGTGCTAACTGACAAAAAGGGAAGAGAATATAGCTTCACTGGGATCAGGCTATCTAGGAAGCGGAAGCTAATTCTCTCCGCCCTAAAAGCCAAGCGATGCTTAGAGAAAGGGGGAGTGGGGTATCTAGTATCTGTAGTCGACATCACGGCAGAGTCACTCAAGATGGAAGATATAGATGTGGTTCGAGAGTTCCCAGATGTATTTTCAGAGGAGCTTCCAGGTCTACCGTCGGACAGGGCTACAGAGTTTGTAATAGACCTTATGCCAGGTTCGGCGTCGGTGTCCAAAGCACCATACAGGATGGCCCCTACCGAGTTAAAGGAGTTGAAGACCCAATTACAAGAATTGTTGGATAAGGGTTTCATACGACCTAGCATATCGCCTTGGGGAGCACCGGTATTATTCGTCAAGAAGAAAGACGGAAGTGTAAGACTATGCATTGACTACCGTGAACTGAACAAGTTAACTATCAAGAATCGGTATCCCTTGCCTAGGATCGATGATTTGTTCGATCAGTTGCAGGGTGCAAAGGTTTTCTCGAAGATTGATCTCCGATCGGGGTATCACCAACTGAAGATCAAGGCCGGAGATATTCCGAAGACTGCTTTCAGGACGAGGTATGGGCATTATGAGTTTCTAGTTATGTCTTTCGGGTCGAGCAATGCTCCAGCGTCGTTTATGGAACTGATGAACCGAGTGTTTCATGATATGTTGGACACTTCGGTCATCGTATTCATCGATGACATATTGATCTACTCTAAGGACATGGAGACTCATATAGCACATTTGAGGGCAGCCCTACAACGGCTGAGACAGGAGAAGCTTTATGCCAAGTTCAAGAAGTGCGAGTTTTGGCTGAAGGAAGTGGCTTTCTTGGGCCATGTTGTGTCTGAAGATGGTATCAAGGTTGATCCAAGTAAGATAGCTGCTATAGTAGGATGGGAAGCACCAAAATCTGTTGCGGAGATTCGTAGTTTCCTTGGGTTGGCTGGTTATTATAGAAGATTCATGGAAGATTACTCCAGGATCGTTGTTCCACTCACCAGATTGACCAAGAAGGGAGAGAAATTTATATGGACGGATGAGTGTGAGAAGTGCTTTCAGACTTTGAATTCAAGACTTGTCTCTGTACTTATCTTGACCATCCTAGAACCAAGCGTACCGTTTACTTTATATACGGATGCTTCAGGGTTGGGTATTGGGTGCGTATTGATGCAAGGGGAACAGGTGATTGCTTACGCATCAAGACAGTTAAAGGAGCATGAGAAGAACTATCCTACGCATGATTTGGAGCTAGCAGCGGTTATACATGCAATCAAGACTTGGAGACACTACTTGTATGGTGAGAAGTTTCAGATCAAGTCAGATCACAAGAGCTTAACTTATCTTTTCACTCAGAAGGATCTGAATATGAGGCAGAGGAGATGGCTGGAATTTTTGAAAGATTATGATTGTGACATCCAGTACCATCTGGGTAAAGCAAATGTTGTGGCTGACGCCTTAAGCAGGAAGTGGGCATCGAAACCTGAGGCAGGACCAAGTACAAATGCTGTATTATGTGCCACAGCTTCAAGTTCAATCGAAGGTGATGAAGAGTATATTATAGAGACTGCGGAAGATCCAGTTGAGCAAGGCTTAATTCATAAGTTCACCATGATGTTCGCAGCTTTGAAGATCTCACCGGATCTAGTTGATGAAGTCAAGGCAGCAATCCTACAGGATCCTCATCTCAAGACAGTGCAAGAAGACTTAGAGAAGGGTACGAGCAATCCCGACTTTTACTTGGATTCGGACAAGGTACTCGAGTATCGTGGACGGTTATGTATACCTGAGAGCGAAGACTGCGATATCAGAGACCGAGTTATGACTGAAGCTCATTACACTCCATATTCGGTACATCCAGGAAGTACCAAAATGTACCATGATTTAAGAAGAATATATTGGTGGAGGGGTATGAAAGCTGATATAGCTCATTTCGTGTTCCAGTGCCTGAATTGTCAACAAGTTAAAGCAGAAAGGCAGAGACCCGCAGGTTTGCTACAGCCATTACCAGAACCTGCATGGAAGTGGGATTGCATTACTATGGATTTCGTCACTGGCTTACCTTTGACACCAAGGTCAGTGGATGCAGTTTGGGTTATAGTAGATCGTCTCACCAAGACAGCTCGATTTATTACGGTTAGACCTCAGTATACTATGGAGAAACTGGCCAAGTTATATGTTGATAATATAGTCAGACTTCATGGCGTTCCAGAGAGTATAGTATCTGACAGAGATCCCCGTTTTACATCAAAGTTCTGGAAAGGATTACAGAAAGCTATGGGAACCAAGTTGAAGTTCAGCACAGCTTTTCACCCTCAGACGGACGGACAGTCAGAGCGAACTATTCAAATTTTGGAAGATATGCTCCGAGCTTGTGCAATAGATTTCAAGGGAGCTTGGGATGAGAAGCTATCACTTATCGAGTTTTCTTATAACAACAGTTATCAGGCTACAATTCAGATGGCCCCATATGAAGCACTCTATGGGAAGAAGTGTCGTACACCTCTGTTATGGAATGAAGTGGGGGAAAGAAGAATTGTAGGACCAGAGTTTGTTGAAGAAACTTGCCGAGTGATTGATCAGATCAAGGAGAGAGTAAAGACAGCTCAAGTTCGACAGAAGCACTATGCGGATAATCGACGTCGAGATCTGGAGTTTGCAGTGGGTGACAAAGTATTCTTGAAGGTGTCACCGGTGCGAGGCCTGAAACGGTTTGGTAAGAAGGGGAAGCTTTGCCCCAGGTATGTGGGACCATATGAGATATTGACCCGACGTGGTAATGTAGCATATCAATTGGCTCTACCACCATCTATGTCTAGTGTTCATAATGTGTTCCATGTATCATTACTGAAGAAGTATGTCAGAGATCCATCGCACATCTTGACCGCTGATCCCCCAGACTTGACTGAAGACTTAACTTTCGAAATGGTGCCTGTGATGCTCTCAACTTGAAAAGTTCAGCAACTTCGAACCAAGGATATCCATTATGTGAAGGTGCATTGGAGAAGACAAAACGTGGAGGAATTACTTGGGAATAGGAGAGCGCAATGAGGAAGGAGTGCCCTAACCTTTTCAACGATCAAGGTATGTTTAAATTTCGAGGCTGAAATTTCTTTTAAGGGTGGGGGAGTTGTGAAACCTACATGCAAATTTTGGGACAAAATTTCTTTTAAGGGTGGGGGAGTTGTAAGACCCGCACTCCGTAAACCCAGTCTAAACCTTGGTTTTGATGTCGTGACAGGTCTTTCGATCATCACCGGGCCAGACGGGACGAGCGGATGACAAACAGGTATAAAATCGGACCAAAGACGATCGAATCAACATAATTTTATGTTGACCGGTCGATGGTACCGGTCTTGGTACCGGTCGACCGGTCAGGTCTATGCAGCTAAGTGTGGAAATCCAGAAATTGACTTCTGAGGGTCCCACTTTCCTGATTTCGAATCCTGAGACTTTCCTAATCCTAGTAGGGTCACTAAACCCTAAATCTAGCCTATAAATACACCCTTAAGCCTCCTCAAATCCTTTCCATTGTCTCTAGCAAACCCTAGAGAAGAGAAAGAGGTTGGAAAGGAGAAGGAGCTAGGAAGAAGAAGAAGGTGCCGCCATTGCCGTTCGACGAAGCTTACTCTACGCTAGTCAATGGTAAGTGTTTTAACTATTCTTCTTATCCTATGTTAGTTGTGTGGGTGGATCAATACCATGCAAAGTTGGTATTGATCTAAAACCCTAAATTGGCCAATAAACCCTAAGTTGCCGTCAAACCCTAGATTCGAGTTTCGAGATGATATTCATAGAAACGAGACTTGAATGAGTTGGGGATAACTCTAACTCCAAGTTTAGACTTAGAATGGATAGGAGAAACCTTGGAAATCCATGGAGGATGATCGACGGCAGTTGAAAAACCCATGTATGGTCTTTCGGAGACATACCGATCGACTATATCGGTTGCACATAATGCGACCGGTATGTTGCCACCGGTATCCCTCGGGAGGCTGGTCTGTGGGGACCGGCTGACCATACCGGTCGCCAATCTTCCCCACAGAGCTGCGACCGGTATATGCCACCGGTCAGCTCTGTGAGGGTATTTTGTAATCTTTGTTGGTTTCCGACCAACATGAAACCCTAAGAAATATATTCTAATGAAATCCAAATAATATTGTATGACTTTGTGACATATCGTTTGGATCTTGCGACGTGAAGCAAGTTATCGAACGAGCGTCAGGTAAGGGAATTTGACCTAAACCTAATAATTAATGGACAGTAAATCGTTGTTAATCACCTGATTATATATGATGTGATGTTTGTGCATATTCACATGCCATCCTTTACTTTCAGTTATTATTATTGTTCATGCATTGCTAGGATGTAATTGTTATGCATGTGATTGTTTTCGTTAGTGTGTGGAGTGGGGCATGGGCCTGGGATCGCTCTTCACACTAGCACCTTTTTGTAGTATTCTGTTTTAACATGCTTGGTACGGGTGGGGCATCAGGGGAAGGTCGTGGTACGGTGGTCTCCGATATTGATGTTGGCCTGGCCATGGTTATGTGGCACTGTGGTCTCCGAGTCGACGCTGGCTTGTCCAAGATGCTTTAGCTTTATCTCTATGCCGTAGGAAGTTATGTTGGGATAGGGTCTACCTGCGTGTTGTTTCTATCCTAGTGGGTTAGTTGCGGATAGGGCATCAGGGGAGGTGTGGGAATGCCTTAGCTCTATCTCTATGCCGTAGACGGCTGTCCTGGGATAGAGCGTACATTGATGACATATAGGATTGGTTAGTTGCGAGCCTAGTTTGCGAGCCCTGGCCAGTAGGGGCTTAGGTACTGGTATGGGTAGAGTATCAGGGGAGGTACGAGGGTATCTTAGCTCTATCTCTATTCCATGATGGGTGCATGTGGGCTGATGGGGGTGTGATCCATGAGGTGCCACACACTCGTGTATAGAGGTGCGGGGGCCACCAAACCTTTCTATAGCACATTGCAAACTTAAAACCAGACCACAGCATAAAATGATTGTTACTCATGCATAATATTGTGAAATTGTCTGATTGTCTTACTGAGCTAAGTTGTGAGCTCACCCTTTGTATATACATTGTTTTTAGATGCTGATGCAGGTTTCACGGTGGATGACTACATGAACGCTCCGGCGTATGGAGGTGTAGCTGCTCTGGATGTGCAAGCAGGAGAGGACGAGCATGACGCTTCATGCGAGTGCCCTTTCTGCGTGTACCTTTGAACGGATTTTATTTATTTCTTTCAGTTATTTTCGATTGGATTACATGGATGTACGGATATTATTTTATGTGTTTGAATATGGATAATTGGATATTTATTTAAATTATCAATAGATACTCAGTTCATTCTATTTAAAGTCTTCCACTGTATATTTATATTCTGATTGTGGTTATGTGTAATGGTTTGTATGAGTGGACACGGCCTATTCAAGATCCTGGTGTGAACCGTTGGTTCAATGACGGTTCACTCATACCATTCTGGTTGGATCAGAATTGGGGTGTGACAGGATCCGTCGACCCTACACCTTCTTAGTCATCCGACCCTATGACTAAAAAGTCATGGGTTGGACTTCTGTTGAGGTGGGGTCGACCCTACATGTTTAGGCATGTGACCCTACCCTCACATTTACTGTTTTTGGGTTAGACTTCATACCTGGTCTTGTGATTTCTTCACGCACTTGGTCCACTTAGCTCGACCATGATAGGGAGACCTGGTACAAGGTGGTAAGACCGGTTAGTTCAATACAGGTCTTACAACTCCCCCCCTCTTATTAAAAATTTCATCCTCAAAATTTGTACATACCTACCGAGTCGAAAAGGGGAGGATAATGCTTTCGCATAACATTCTCTTCTTCCCAGGTGATCTCTTCTATATCTCGACTTCTCCAGGTAACCTTAACATAATAGATGTCACGGTTGCGTAGTCGTTGAACCTTTTGACTAGTGATTTCAATTGGTGCTACTTCGAATGTCAAATCATCAGTTAGATCTGGTGGATCCACTGTCAAAATGTTCGTTGGATCTCTGACGTACTTCTTTAATAATGAGATATGAAATACATCATGCACACTTGACATAGATGGTGGTAGTGCTAACTGATAAGCCACTTTTCCACATTTAGCAAGAATCTTATATGGCCCGACATATCTCGGACTTAGCTTCCCTTTCTGTCTGAATCGTTTTAAACCTCGCATAGGTGATACTTTCAAGAATACCTTATCACCTACGACAAATTCAAGGTCTCGGTGTCGAGTATCTGCGTACTATTTTTGACGATTCTGAGTCGTTCTAACTCTTTCTTTGATAATGTCGACTACTCGACAAGTCTCTTCAACAAATTATGGTCCAACGATGCTACGTTCTCTAACTTCATTCCAAAACAGAGGAGTTCGACACTTCCTTCCATACAGTGCTTCATAGGGTGACATCTGTATAGTAGCCTGATAGTTGTTGTTATAGGCAAACTCGACCAATGGTAGTTTCTCATCCCATGATCCTTTAAAATCATTTTCATAGGCTCGAAGCATGTCTTCTAAAATCTGAATTGTACGCTTCGATTGTCCGTCTGTCTGAGGATGGAATGCAGTACTGAACTTCAACGTTGTACCCATAGCCTTTTGCAATCCTTTCTAAAACTTTGAAGTAAAGCGTGGGTCTCTATCAGACACAATGCTTTCAGGTACACCATGTAATCTAACAATATTATCGACATATAGCTTGGCTAACCTCTCCAGGGTATACTGTGGTCGTATAGCTATAAAGCAAGCTGTCTTAGTCAAACGATCCACAATCACTCAGACAGCGTCAACTACTCGAGGAGTCAATGGTAATCCGATGACGAAGTCCATGGTGATGAAATTCTATTTTCATGCTGGTTCTGGCAATGGCTGCAACAGTCCTACAGGTCTTTGTCGTTCAGCCTTCACCCTCTGACCATTTAGGCATTGAGACACGAATTTAGCTACATCTACTTTCATTCCTCTCTACCAATATAATTTCTTCAAATCATGATACATCTTTGTACTTTCAGGATGTACCGAATAAGTAGTGGTGTGAGCTTCCTTCATTAGTCTGTGTCTAATGTCCAAGTTTTCTATTTTAGGAACACATACTCTTCATTTGTACTTCAGTACCTTTTCATCGTCCAAGGTGAACTCAAGAGTCGTCATACCTTTTTCGATGTCTTCCTGTACCGTTCTCAGATAAGGGTCTGATTTAATAGCTGCTTTCACTTCATCAATTATATCAGGTACAATCATCAACGTTGCGAACATATTTGAAAACCAATGAATAAACCCTTGATTGGTCGATTCACCTGGTGCATCTATCACGAACTGCTCATTACCGTAATTGAATACTTTTCCTGTAACACGCATTGCTACAGTCGTGTTAATCTCTTCTTGAGATTTTATCATTGCTTTTCTGCTTAGCCCATCAGCAACTACATTAGCCTTTCCTGGATGATACTGGATATCGCAATCATAGTCCTTCAATAATTCCAGCCATCTTCTTTGTCTCAGGTTCAACTCCTTCTGATTAAAAAGATAAGTGAGACTCTTATGATCTGATTTAATCTGAAATTTCTCTCCATACAAATAATGTCTCCATATCTTGACAGCATGTACTACTGTCGCTAATTCCAAGTCATGAGTAGGATAGTTCTTCTCATGTGTCTTCAGTTGTCTTGAGGCATACACAATTACTTGTTCTCTTTGCATAAGTAAACATCCTAAACCCAACCCAGACGCATCAGTGTACAAGATAAATGGCTGTCCTGGAATAGGAATAGTCAAGATCGGAGCAGATATCACCCGAGCCTTCAATGTTTGGAAACTTTTCTCACATTTATCAGTCCAAACAAACTTTTCTCCTTTCTTAGTCAAAATGGTAAGAGGTACGACAATTCTGGAATAGTCTTCCACGAATCGTCGATAATACCCGACTAGACCTAGGAAACTTCTAATTTTTGCAATGTTCTTTGGTGCTTCGCACTTCACAATGGCTTCAATCTTGCTGGGATCCACTTTAATTCCTTCAACGGATACAACATGGCCTAAGAAAGCGACCTCATTTAGCCAAAACTCACACTTTGTAAATTTGGCGTAAAGCTTTTCTTTCCTTAGTCGCTGCAGAGCGGCTCTTAGATTCATGACATGAGTTTCCTTGTCCTTGGAGTAGAAAAATATATCATCAATAAACACAATGACCGACGTATCCAACATATCATGGAATACCCGATTCATGAGTTCCATAATGGTTGTGGGTGCGTTAGTCAATCCAAAAGACATGACTAAAAATTCATAATGTCCATATCTTGTTCTGAATGCTGTCTTTGGAATATCACCATCCTTAATCTTCAACTGATGGTATCCTGACCGAAGATCGATCTTGGAAAACACCTTTGCACCTTGCAACTGATCAAACAAGTCATCGATCCAAGGCAATAGATACCGATTCTTGATTGTCAGCTTATTCAATTCCCGGTAGTCTATACACAGTCGAATGCTACCGTCTTTCTTCTTCACAAATAATACTGGCGCTCCCCATGGTGATATGCTAGGTTTGAAGTAACCCTTGTCCAGTAATTCTTGTAACTGTACTTTTAATTCCTTCAATTCCGTAGGAACCATTTGATAGGGTGCTTTAGATACTGGTGCGGCTCCAGATAGCAGATCTATAACGAACTCTGTCGCTCGGTCGGGTGGTAATCCTGGTAGTTCTTTAGGAAATACATCTGGAAAGTCATGCACAACATCAATATTCTCCATTTGTGGTGCTTCCTTGGTGAGGTCGACCACTGATACTAGATACCCAACTCCTCCTTTCTTGAGGCATTTCCTAGCATTTAATGTAGAGAGGATGAGTTTTCATTTACGGGGAAGTTTGGTTCCCGCAAAACTAAACTCTGCTCCTTCCTTGTCTTTAAATGTCAGCTTCTTTTCTACACATAATAGGTTTGCAGAATGCCGAGCTAACCAGTCCATTCCCAAGATGACGTCAAAGTCTGTCATCTCAAGTTGAATCAAGGTTGCATCCCAAGTCTTCTCATTAATAAGAACTGGACATGGTCCATAACATTTTTTTAATTCCACTTTTAATCCCATCGACGATCGTACAAGCAGTTTGTAGTCTAAAGATTTGAGGGGTAGATTCAGCTTCTTTCCAAATGACACATATATTAAAGAATGAGTAGCTCCAGAATCAAAGAGTACTCTAGCGGGTATGCCATTAATAGGTACGATACCTGTGATTTATTTTAGTTTTAGTCAACATGCTCACACAATGTAACACAAATGAAAGGTTCAGGTCATACCTGTGACCACATCAGGCGATGCGACAGGATCCTCAGATGTAACAGCATAAACCTTTCATTGCTATAGCTGCTTTCTGGGCTTAGGACACTCCCTTGAATAATGTCCTACTTGGTTGCAATTAAAGCATTTTACTCCTTCATTGGTTTGCTTTTGTTGCGGTTGAGCTGCTGGAGTAGTCTTGGCTGCAGCATTGAGGCCTTGAGTACGGAAGGGTTTAAGTGTCCTTGAATTCCCTCCGTTGTATGAATTTCTGTTTGGCCTTTTAATACCCCTATTTTGAGCAAAGTAGCTCTATTTCTGGCTCGACTCTATTACTCGAGCAATTTGTATGGCTTCGTTGTAAACCTTCTTTTCCAATCCTAGAACATGCTCACGGATGCTTCCCCTGAGTCCCATGATGAACCTTCGGGTCTTTGTGTTTTCTTCTTGCATGCTGATGGGTGCAAAGAAAAATAGCTCCTCATAACGCTGTTGGTATGCATCCACAGTCATCTAGCCCTGATATAAACTCATGAACTCTCTCCATAGATCTCTAAAACTTCTAGGGAAATACTTCTCAAAGAATGCCTCTTTATATATAACCCAGGTCAATTGGGCGTGCTTTGTTTACAGATAAGTTCGTGTGGACTTCCACCAGTGGTGTACATCGTCTTTCAGCATGAAGATTGCACACAACACTTTTTCCTCCTCATTCACTGTCATCATCATAAAATTTCTTTCCATTTCATCAATCCAGTGTGCTGGCCACAAAGGATCTGCTGGCTTATCATTATATTCTTTGGGCTTCATCTTCAGAAAACGCTCGATCAGTCGGGAGTGGTCCAGCTGATATGGAGCATAGGCCCCATACATATGTGGTTGGTACTGGTAACTGCCTTGAGCTACCTCAGGATTCTGTACTTGAGCCGGCACGACTGGTGTTTGAGGTGCGTGGGGTACCGTGTTGCTTCCCCCTAGTACTGCGCTAGCCTGCCCTGCTGGCATAGGTGTCATATGTACAGCTGAAAAAGCCATGCCTATAGCAGCCTGCATATTGGCTTGCACCTGCTGTATTTGCTGCAGATGTTGTGCCAAGTTCATTACCGCTGTAGCCAGATCTGTAGGTGGGGCTGGCAAGTTTGTAGTATTTGCCTGGCCACTAGCCACTGGCGGTGCCATATTCAGATTCTCATGTGCTTCATAATTTACATGGCTGTCTTCCTCCACAAGTGGTGGTGGTGGAATTAGGTTACGGCCTCGTCTGGTCACCCTTCGCCCAGCCATTTCCTGTTTTGGTGGTGGTAGTATCTGAAAACAATCATAGCACATGTGAGGCAATCAATATAAGTTGTTCTTAAGTCAAAAATCCAAATAATCAATATAAATTCCAAATTTTCAGATTATTCTAACAAAATACTGTATTTTCCATCGTAGGGTTGATGGTAGGGTCGGTCCTTATGCGACCCTAAGGTATGCGACCCTAATAAACCCTGTCAGCTTACCGAGAGCCTAGGGTCGATCGTAGGGTCGGTATATGTCCGACCCTAGGTCCGACCCATGGTTCTCTGTCAGATCACCGAGAGCCTAGGGTCGATGGTAAGGTCTGATGTAGGGTCGCACATTTTGGTCGAATTCTGTGACCCTACGATCTAAAATTAGGTCTTTAAACCCGATTTTGGATTCATTTCCCATTCTTTCTCCTTTCTTCAAACTCAACTCATTTCTCTGAGTTGCTACAGTATCGACCCCTAGTGTTTGGTGATCATTCCTTCCGTTCGCAACTTTTTCTCCTTCTCTTCAGGTATGCTCTCTACTGTTTCACATTTTTAAACTTTCCAAACTAGGTTTTTCGCCCATTACATCATTTTCTTCAAATTAAACTTTTACCAATCATAAAAATTTAATTTTTATTGGGGGCTTTTGCTATTGGTCACCCAATGGATGAAAGCCCTCAAAAATATTTGAGTTTCATCGATTGGTTATCGAGAAACTTGAAATTTTCTATTTTTGACCTAATTTTTGAGATTTTTTTAAATTTATTGAAATTTCTTCAAATTCGATCTTTCTAGATTAAATTTTCAACTGTATGAGCCTTGCAGGATGGTTTGGAACCTATGTAAGTCCTCCTGCCCAGTTGTTTGGATGAAAAGTGAGGCTTTTGGCCAAATCATGACATTATAATGCCAAAATTTTGAGTTTTTCATCATTACTAATATCTTGTTTGTTCTTCTGTGGCTTGATAGATAGTATGGCTCGTACCAAGGTTCCTAGGGCTCATGACCCAGTTCATTTCCGCTCCAACGAGGCTGAAGCTCAGTATGCTCGCTATGAGCGTAAGAAGGTAGATGGGGGTCGCTGTGTGAACTTGGCTAGTCTAGCCTTGTTCAACGTGGAGGGGGCATTTGGTGACATGGGCTGGCTTCCTCTAATCACCTATGAGGCTTGTACTCGTCCTGATTTGGTGAGGTAGTTCTATTGCAATCTCCAGGTAGTGGGGTCGCAATGACATAGAGAGGGGTAGGGAGCTCAGGATCACCAGCTACGTCAAGGGAGTAGAGGTTTCATTTAACTACCAGTAGTTGGATGATCTTTTGGGTATATCAAATGACGACCCTTTGGTTTACTGTGCTCCCAAGGAGCCCCAGTTCCTATCCTTGGAGATGCTTGCTGAGATTGATAGTCAACTCATCAGAGATGATCGCTGGGAGATAAAGGCGATCATCCTACGTCCAGAGCCTTGGGTGTACTGCAAAATTATCCAGCACAACCTGATACCCCATGGACATTATGAGAGGATCTCCCAGTTGACTTAATATGTCCTCTACTGTATTTGCACCAGGCAGCCTGTCTGCCTTCCTTATATCTTTATCCGGACGATGATCCGCGCTACGCTGCCTGGTCAGTTGGGCAACCTACCCTACGGACGTCTGATCACTACACTGCTCACCCGCCTACACGTTGACTTAGTAGATGAGAGGGTTCAGGAGAAGACCTTCTCATCGGATCTTGACTGGGAGGCCATCTGTAAGATGGGTATACGGGATGCTCAGGTCAGTGATGATGAGAGGAACGCTCTGGTGCGTCCTCGTACTCGAGTAGAAGCAGACGTCGCGGCGACAGCAGCAGTAGCAGGAGCAAGGGTCCATGGGGGTGATGCTGAGGATGAGGATCGTATGTACATAGATGTAGTTCCATACCTCCTCAGTTACCTCTACATTCTACTGGAGCTGGTCCATCTCGGGCTCCTTCACACATGGCTGGTCCTTCATGCCCACCCTCTGATGATATGATGGGGCTACTACATGAGATTATAGAGGCTTAGCGCATGACTGATCTGAAAGTGGGAGAGCTACTAGATGCTCAGTGCGTGACTGATGGGAGAGTAGGCGAGCTTCTAGATGCTCAGCGTGCTACTAAGGGGAGAGTAGGCGAGCTCCTAGATGCTCAGCGTGCGTCCAATCAGTGGATGGCAGAGTTGACAGCTAGTCTCCAGATGACCCAGACTCAGGTAGCCTGGTTGACTAGAGTGTATGCTGAGGACTACGACAGAGATCGCGAGGCACCTACTCCTCCAGCACCTCCAGCTCCATGATGTACCCTTTCTTTCATTTTTCCTTGTACTACAGAGTAACTGTCCAGATTGTGGACTGTACTCTGATTTGGATATGTTTATATATATATATATATATATATATATATATATATATATATATATATATATATATGTTGCTTTTTACTCGAGTGTATATGAAACTTGTTTCTCCTTTTATATATGCATTACTCTCTTTCTTAATTTTTGTCTCAAACAACACAGGTGCTTCTGGTGTGTTATTATTACAGCTTTTAAATTTTATCCTAACTCAGTTCATGAACTTTCGTGGAAGTATACTGGTTTAATAGACAGGGCTTGAGAGCTCTGATACCAAGTTGTCACACCCCAATTTCGTACTATTCAGAATGGTGTGATGAACCGCTAATAAATCAATGGTGCAACCAGGATCTCGAATAGGCTGTGTCCATTTGCTAAAACCATACACATCCACAACCATAATCAGAGTAAATAAACAATAGCGAAAGTTTTATATATTAAATGAACTGAGAATCTAAGAATGATAACGTAAATAAAATATTTTATCTTCAAAAATACTAAGAAATAAAATAAATAATTTAATCAATTACATCGTCTGTATAATTTGAATAAAAATCTAATCGAAAACATATGATTTGCACTCGCATTCCGAATCATACGATTCCATCATAACTTGAACGTCCATCGCCGCCGCATGTCCATACATGGGAGAATTTATATAATCTTCTGCGGTGGTACCTACATCATCAACTAAAAAAAATATTCGACGTTGAAAGGGTGAGCACACATTACGGCTCAGTGAGCAAACAAAACAATGCAACAAACATATACATGTATTCAATTCATATCTTTGGTCTGGTTCATAAGTTTGCAATGTGCTATAGAAAGGATAGGTGGCCGTCGTACCTCTATACACGAATGTGTGGAATCATCCAATGGATCAAACACCATTGTCGCCCCCACATGCACCCACCATGGAATAGAGATAGAGCTAAAGTGCTTAGGACTGCACTGCATCATACTTCTCCTGATGCTCTATCCATACCAACACGTAAGCCCCTGTTGGCGAGGGCTTGTAAATTGGGCTCACAACTAACCAATCCTAATGTCAAACAGTGTATCCAAGGCCTCACCCCAGCATCCCTCAATACGTCCATAGAGATAGAGCTAAGGCCCCCTGGCAGAGTCAGAAACTTTACGGTCCGAGACCACCTCCCCTGATGCCCTACGACGTAATAGTTCTGCTAAAGTAATGGCGATACGACGATGTTAGTGGACAAGAATTGAGTAGAGATAGAGCTAGAGTCTGGTGACCAGGATGAACCACAGTGTCCTGTCCTCCCCCTGATGCTCCACTTGCATCAAGTACACTAACCACATACATACATTCACATGTCTATTCCTAGCATCATCATCATCATGTTATAATAAACAAAATTAAATATGCATGAACAGTAATAACAGGAATAGTGGATGACATGTGATATGCACATTACAATCATACAAGCATAGATTCATTCATGGTATTGGACTCAATAAACCAAAACAGTTTATTATTAGCCAATTAGTTTAGGTCTAGTTCCCTCACCTTTGATTGAGTGTAGATCCTCGTTCAAGCTTTATGAATCACTTTTAAAATCACTAGAAAGACCTAACAAGTCGATAGATTTTAATTAAAATTAATTCCAATAAATTTAGACTAACTAAAATCGTAGGGTCGCAGGTAGGGTAGCACCTAGGGTAGCAGTTTCTGCGACCCTAGGGTGTAGGGTCGGACGTGGGGTCGGATACCATTCGACCCTACGTGCGACCACACCCTCCCTGGGACTTCCCGAGGGCATGTGGTCGATCCTGTGGTCTCGTAGGGTCGGATATCATTCGACCCTACGTGCGACCACACATATTCTGAGTCGACCTTTCATTCTAAAGTCCATTTTTTCATGTTTGGATCCTTTGGCTTACTTTCATGGTCCATTCTATGATTGTTCTATGGCTCAAAACTCTAAGTTATATACTATTCATTATCCATAACAATTTCCTCCATGGAATCTCTTGGAATTTGTCCATGGATGGATGATTTGAGTTTCTCCTAATTCTATGTTCTTCATAACTATTCTAGGATCTCTTATTCAGGTAAGTAATTAGGTTCATACCTTTATTCAGAGGTTTCTCTGAACTTCCTCCTCTTCCTTAGTCTTCTTCTTCATGTTTCCTTCTCTTATTCTCTTCCTTCTCTTTCTCTTTCTCTCACTTTCAATTAGGGTTGTAAAGGAGTGAAAGAGGCTAAGGGACGTCCTATTTATAGAGGAAAACTCTCCATAATAAGTCCCAATGAGTTTAGGAAAGATCCCCTTAGAATTAGGAAAGTTTCCTAATTTCTGATTTCTATCTGTCATCGTAGGGTCGGACTTAGGGTCGCAGGATCCATTGACCCTACACCTTCTTAGTCATCCAACCCTACGACTAAAAAGTCATGGGTTGGACTTCTGTTGAGGTGGGGTCGACCCTACCTATTTAGGCATGCGACCCTACCCTCACATTTACTATTTTTGGGTTAGACTTCATACCTGGTCTTGTGATTTCTTTACGCACTTGGTCCACTTGGCTCGACCATGATAGGTAGACCTGGTACAAGGTGGTAAGATCGGTTAGTTCGATACAGGTCTTACACCAGGTATGAAAATCGACTTAAAAACACTAAAAACCAAGTCTATGGTCGACTAATTGGATAGGTATGGTCGACCATATAGTAAGAAACAAAGGCCATTGACCAATTACAATACGGTCGATGTTTTCAAGTGTATGGTCGATAGATTCTGCGACTGACCGTACCACCCCAATTCAGACTCTGAGTTTGGAAACTTTCCAAATAGAAGGGGGATCTCTTTCCTATTGTTAGAGAAGTTTATATGGAGAGTTTTTTTTCTATATATAGGATGTTCCTCAACACTTTTTCACTCTTTTGGAACATTATCAAACCCTAGAGGAAGAGCAGGAGAAGGAGAGAAGACTAGAAAGACTAAGAAGAAGTCTGAGAGAAAGAGTTCTACAGACTCTTTGCAACAAGTAAGGTATGAACCTTGTCTATGTAGCCTTAGAACATCAAGAGTAGGAGTTTCTAATATAAATTGTAATACCAAACCTAATATAAGGATTTAACTATGGAATTTTCTGAGCAAATCTCAAAGGGATCATGGAGAATGGGTTAAAGTAATTTATTTAGAAAAACTAAGAATTATGGCCTTAGAACGATCATTAGGGAGGACCTCGTTGATAACCCAAGAGGAGGAATCCATAATGAAAGTAGGAAAGCACACTAAACCCGTATGGTCATAGTTACGATTGATCATAGCATGACCAGAGTATCGACCATAGCCATTCGGGAAGAATTCAGGAACCGTATGGTCATAGGTATGGTCGCATATAGTGCGACAGTAGGGTATCCACCATACGAGGTAAGGTCGACACAGTATGAGACCATAGGACCAATCAGACAACTATCAGTGATCTATTTTTGATTTTTGACTACTATAACATGTTACACAAGAATCTTAACTTAAATCAATATAATTTTTAGGTTACTAAATTGATTCAAAGAGAATTACAAGGCTTGGAAGGAGATCGAATTTTGTTAAAAGGTAAGGGAATAAGACCTAAACTAATTGGATAATAACAAACTGTTTATTTATTGAGTTCAATGCCACGATTGATTCTATAATTGTATGCTTGTAATGTACATCTGACTTGTCATCCAATATTACTATTATTACTGATCATGCGTATTTACTTCTATCTATTTATAACACGATGATGATGATGATGCTAGGAATATCCATGTGATTGTGTGTGTGGTTAATGTGTTGGATGCTAGTGGAGCATCAAGGGGAGGACGTGACATTGTGGTTCATCCTAGTCACCAGACTCTAGCTATAAATTACTCAAGTCTTGCCCACTCACATCGTCATATTGTCATTATCTTAGCATAACTATTACGTCGTAGGGCATCAGGGGAGGTGGTCTCGGACCGTGTGGTCTTTGACTATGCCAGGGGACCTTAGCTCTATCTCTATGGACGTATTGAAGGATGCTGGGGTGAGGCCTTGGATACACTGGATGGCATTAAGATTGGTTAATTGCGAGCCCAGTTTGTAAGCCCTCGCCAATAGGGGCTTACGTATTGGTATGGGTAGGACATCAGGGGAAGCGTTGGCGGTGTGTGATCCGGACACTTTAGCTTTATCTCTATTCCATGGTGGGTGCATGTGGGATGACAATGGTGTTTGATCCATTGGGCAGATTCACACACTCGTGTATAGAGGTGCGATGGCGGCCAAACCTTTCTATAGCATATTACAAACGTAAAAACCAGATCAAAGATATTGAATTGAATGCATGCATATGTTTGTGCATTGTCTTGTCTACTCACTGAGCCGTGATGTATGCTCACCCTTTCGACATCGAATATTTTTAGTTGTTGATGCAGGTCCTACTGTGGAAGATTATGTGAATGCGCCGATGTATGGACACGTAGCGACGATGGACGGGGAATTAATGGAGGAGGCACATGATCTCTCATGCGAGTGCGATCAATGCATTTTTTATTAGTTTAGTTATTATTGATTACCAGAACATGTAGTTGATTATTTTATGTCTTGAGTTACTTGGGAATAATTAGAATTAATTATTTATTATCACTGTTAGATACTCAGTTCACTAGTAATAAAGACTTCCGCTATTATTTATTTACTCTGATTATGCTTGTGGAATATGTCTGGTTAATCGGATGGGCACGGCCAATACGAGACCCTGGTTTAAACCATTGGTTCTCATGATGATTCATCACATTACTGGTTAGTCCAAAATTAGGGTGTAGCATGGGTCACTTTGTATGTTTGAGCTCGATCTACCCTCCTTGGCCAAAGGTATTCTCGAAGTGAGAACTCGTTTGACCGCATAGGTCACTTTGTATGTTTTGAGAAGATGCAGTGATGGAAATGTGGAAAATTCTCATTGACTATAGTCATTACATTTTCACAAAAACAAAATTGTACAGGCTACAGTACGTCACTTGATTATGCAAAAGCTACTAGTAGAAACAACAGAGATGCTCTACGTTCCAGGCGCGAAGTAGGGGATTGCCTTCCATGTACTCAAGATGATAGGCACCGCTTTAGAGTTTATGTGTCACCCTATATGGCTCTTCCCAGTTGGCAGCCAGCTTGCCCTGGTTAGTGGGATTTGAGGCAAGGGTGTTGTGTAGTACTAGGTCATCAACGCGGAACATCCGTTCACGGACACGCTTGTTGTAGTGTCGAGCTGTCATTTGCTCCTAGGCTACAATTTTGATATATGTCTGATTGCAGACTCCTTCGAGTAGATCTAGGCTCACTCTTAAGCCTTCATCGTTGGTTGTTGGATCATAGTACATCACCCTATGGGACTACACGTGGACCTCTAGGGGATTACAACATCTGTTAAGAATGCTAGCATAAAAGGTGACTCGCTCGTGGCTACCTTGGGGATGGTGTGGTCTGCCCATAAAATGTGGGGCAGCTCATCCAACCAATGTCCTTTGGCTCCTTCCAAGCGCTTCTTAATTCCTTGTACGAGGATTTTATTGGTGGACTCGGTTTGTCTATGGTCTGTAGGTGCTTGTCCGCGCCATCCCTATGTTCAATGTTGTTCTCTGAGCAGAACTCGACAAAGGCCTTGTTGGTGAATTGTGCCATTATTAGTGATATACGGGGGATGCCATAGCAATAGACGATTGTTTTTTGAAGAATTCCCAATCTGTACTCTTAGGGAAGCTCGATACTGCCTCTGCCTCAGCCCATTTTGTGAAGTAATCCACCGCTACGATGATGTTCTTTCGCTGATATCATGCTGGTGGGAATGGTCCCTTGATGTGGCAAATGTGATAGGTGAGGAGATCGGCCTTAGAGGTGCCATGGGGAGGTGAGATACTAGGGCATACAGTTGGCATTTTTCACACTTCTTAACATAATCCAAGCATTGTTCTCGCATCTTGGGCCAGTAGTAACCCTGCCTAAGGATCTTTTGTGCTAGGGCCCGACCACCTAGGTGTGAGCAACAGATACCCTTGTGTACATCCTTTTCTGCTAAGGCTGCCTCGGAGGGTCGGAGACACCTAAGCAATGGGAAGGTGAAGGTTTTCTTGTACAAGATATCCTGGTCGAGTACATAGTGCATTGACTTCGACAGGATTCTTCGGGCTTCTGCTTTCTCATATAGGAGCGTTTCACTTTCCAAGTATAAGCGGATTGGGTCTATCCACGAGGGTTCCACCTCAGCGAGCAATACTATGTCTGTGCTTGGGTTGACACTTGACTTGACCAAAGTTTCAATGTAAATTGAATGGCTCAGATCGAGGTTTGTTGTTACTAGCTTGGAGAGTGCATCCGCCTGTGTGTTTTGATCCCTCGAGACATGCCTTAGGAAAAAACTGTTGAAATTGGGTGTCTCTCTTACCTTGGCTAAGTAGACCACCATATTGGTCTTACGTGCCTTGTACTCCCCATTAACGTGCTTGACTATCAATCGTGAGTCGCTGGATGCATCGATCCCTCTGGCATAGACAGCTTTGGCCAACCACAAACCAATGGTGAGTGCCTCATATTCCGTCGCATTGTTTGAAGTGAGAAACTTAAATCATAAAGCACACTGGATTTGGAAACCCTCGGGGCTTGTTAGGATGAGGTCGGTGCTACAGTCGCCTTTGTTGGATCCTCCATCTACGAACATGGTCCACGGGAGCTGGGGTGTCTCAATCGTGCGGCTAGTATGTCCTTCATCTTCAGGTTCCTCTAGGAGTGATGACTCAATCAAGAAATATGCCAAAGCCTACGCTTTGATAGCTGTCTGAGGCCTCTACATGATGTCGAATTCCCCCAGCTCGATGGCCCAATTAATGACTCACCTCGATACTTCTGGCTAGGTGAGAATCTTCTTCAGTGGTTGGTCTGTGAGAACAATTATAGAGTGTGTGAAAATAAGGATGAAGTTTCCTTGCCACCATGATAAGAGCTAAAGTGACTTTCTCGATGAATTATACCGAGTCATGGCATCCATTAGTACCTTTCTTACGTAGTATATTGGTCTCTGTGCATTGTTGGCCTCCTTGATGAAGACGACACTGACCACTCTGTGGATACAGCTAGGTATGGCTGGAGTATGTCACCCGCTTCGGGCTTGGTGAGTAGGGGTGGGGACGCCAGGTATGCTTTCAGCTCCTCGAAGGCCTTCTTGCATTCATCTATCCATTCGAACATTTTATTTTCCTTTTAAACTTCAAAAAAATGGTAGGCACTTGTCGACAGATTTGGACATGAATCGGCTCAGCGTGGCAATCTTTCCTGTTAACTCTTGCACGTGTCCCCCCTGGTTGGGGTCAGCATATCTAGTATGGCAAAAATCTGGACAGGGTTGGCCTCTATCCCGCGGTTGGACACCATATAGCCAAGGAATTTTCCTAATGTGATGCTGAACGCACACTTGGCGGGATTCAATCACATATGGTACTGTTGAAGTACACTGAATGCTTCATCTAAATCCTTTAGGTGGTCATTCCTAGCTAGGTTTTTGACCAGCATGTTGTCTAAGTAGACTTCAACATTTCGATCGATCTGTTTCTCAAAAACCTTGTTCACCAGCCTTTGGTACGTTGCACCGGCATTTTTTAATCTAAAGGGCATGACGTCATAGCAGAAAAGACCTCGATTAGTTACAAATGCAGCCTTTTCGGCATCTGCCTTGTGCATCCGGATCTAGTTGTAACCTGAGTAGGCATCCATGAAGTTGAGCTACTCATGTCCTGCTGTGGTGGTGTCGATCAACTGGTTAATGCGTAAGAGAGGGAAGCTATCCTTGGGGCACGTCTTGTTGAGTTCGGAGAAGTTGATGCAAATACGCCACTTGTCTTTCTTGGGAACCATCATGATATTGGAGATCTATTCTAGGTAAGTGACTTTCCTTACAAAGTTGGCTTTAAGCAGTTTGTCGACCTCCTCGTCAATGAGCCTCTGCCTACCGGGGGAAGATAATCTTTTCTTCTGACGCACTGGGCTGTATTGTGGGTCGATGCCTAGGAAATGTCTCGCCACTTCCCTCGAAATGCCTGGCATGTCTGATGTTGACCACTCAAAAACGTCTGCATTGTTATGCAAAAAGGTAATCAGCTCTGTCTTCAGTGGTTCTGTAAGAGTTAAGCTTATCTGCACGGTCCTTTCTGGATTTGTCACATACAGGGGAACTGTGAGAAGGTTCTCGACAAGGGCCCCTCTTTGTTGATTAGGGTCATCCCTTAGATCATTGAATTGTATTGGGAAGGCTTGAGTTGGTTTTTTGAGGCAGGTTAATTCGGCCAAATAACACTTTCGGGGTACTAGTTAATCCGTCTTGCATTCTCTTGTGCCTTTAGGGGTGGGGAATTGTATCACCAAGTGGTATGTAGATGGGATAGATTGTAGGGTGTGAAGCCCGGGTCAATCGAGTAAAGCATTGTAGGAAGAGGGCACGTCGATGACCAAGAAGTTCATCATGACCCGTGACTCCTTGGGGTAAGAACCGGCCCAATCCAGTAGCCGGAACGAGCCTTTGACTATCACCAAATCTCCAGAGAAGCTAATCAATGGGTAATCCACTGGAAAAAGGCGTTCTTGAGGTATTTTCATGCGTTGGAAGGCCTGCCAATATATTATGTCTGCAGAGCTACTGGTGTCCACCATAATCTTGTGCACGTCACTATCGTCGATGCATAAAGTGATAACGATGGCGTCATTATGACGGACTTCCAATCTATAAAGGTCTTCATCGTTGAAAATTAAGAAGTCCCCAGTCCTCGCCCTTTTTCCCACCCATTTGGTGGACCTTACACTCCTTGCGTAAGCCTTTTGGGCCTTAACGAATGTGTTTCCAGATGTGGGGCTGCTAATGATGGTCATCGCTTTCTGTCCTTTGCATGCGGGGTCCAATTTCATACTGTCTTCTGAGGCTGAGGTGGCTACCACGGTCAATGTAGGTCGGCCATTTGTGACTTGGATTTTGAGGACCGAACCGACACCCACGGCCTATTGATTCGGCACCCTTACAGGGGGAATGTAATTTGGTGGCATGACTCGAATGGCATTGACAATGTCAAAGGGGCAATCAATGAGCTGCTCGGGGGGATCCAATACTAAATGGGGGAGAGGTGGCCTCATCTGTTCTTGCCAATGGAGGGTGATTCTAGGGTCGGTCCGCACAAGCGGTCGCCCCCTAGTCTCCAATGTATTGAGGATTCTCCCGACTTCGTGCACTTACTGAGGGACTGGATCAAGTGCGAGGGCGAATCGGGCTCGGATGACACCAACTGCCCTTTGCACTGGAGTAGGCGCTCTATCTTGTCTTTTATCGCTCCTCAGGGCATCTTCGACCCGTCGGTATCCTGTCTTCTGTGTCCCTCTTCTTTCCTTCCGTTGTCCAATGGTTCTTGCCGAGCCTCTCTCCTATGTCCCATGTCTGCTGCTCTTCCTACTTTCCTTTGTCATTCTCGCACAGAGGACTCTCCTGAAGGGGTAGTGGTGGTGCTCGTACGTCTTCCCGAGCTATAGTTGGCACCCTAGGCGCATCATGATCAACATATTGGCCATAATATCCCCTTCTGATGAGGTCCTCAATCTCATCTTGCAAGTACCGACACTCATCAGTGGTGTGTCCGATGTCGTGGTGATACAGACAATATTTGTTCCAATTTCATCTCCGAGCCTCAATCATGATCTTGGGCAGCCTCTAAAGGTAGCCATCTTTTTCAATTAATGTATACACAGCACCTAGTGGCCGATTCAAAGGGGTGTAATCATCAAATCCTCTCAGTATCCCCCTGGCTCTAGCCTCTTCTCTCCTTAATTGCTTATGTTCACCAGGTTGCACAGCCTCCTCTGGTTCGTCTCCCTTTCTGCCTGGGGTACTATGCACGCCCTTGTTGGCCTCATAAATTTCTTTCGTGGTAGCAAATTTCTCGCAGTGAGCCAGGAGCTCCTGGAGATCGACTAGTTCTTTTTTGGCAATGGAGAACCAAAGTTTTTCATTGGTGATCGCTGCTCTTAGGGTGGCAAAATGAATTGAATCATTGATGTCTTTGACTTGTAGCACTTCCAGGTTGAACCTGGCCACGAAGGCATGGAGGAACTCCCCCGGTTGCTGCTTTAGATTCATGAGATGTGCGCTTGTCTTTCTTTGCACTCGGCTCCCTTGGAAGTGCATCAAAATGACTTGCTTAATGTTTGGAATCTATCTACCGACCTTAGGGGGAGGTTGTTAAACCACATCCATGCGGTTCCCTTCAAAGTTAAAGGAAAATAACTACACATGATCACATCCGGATTGGCATGAAGCCTCATAGCTTCCATAAAATGATTTAAGTGTTCAATTGGGTCTGTGGATCCATCGTAGGCATCTACAGGCGGCATGTTGAAGCACATGGGTAGAGGTACTCTCATGATAATATTGGTGAGGGGGTTGTCTATTGAGTAATCCTTCTCCATTTCCATGTTATGATTGACCCTCTCCTTACCTTCAATCTTCTGCTGGAGCTGAACCAATTGATCTTCAATTCTCATAGTCACCCCCGTGCGCATTGGGGATCTTTCTTTGTCATTAGGTTGTACGACGGCCTCTGGTGGTGGAGTGTGGTTCTCAATGCCTTCATCCTACTATTCATGGTTTGGAGTGGTCCGAGCCTTTCCCTGACGGGTATGCGACCTCGCTAAGCGGTGGAGTCGGTCCCGCTTTTGTCTTGATGGATGTGAGCCTCTCTTGCCTCTCTCTCAGCTTAGGACCTTCTGGGCCTACCACATCAAGTGGGATCTAGAGGAGGATAGTTCTGAGAAGCGGGGCGATATAAAGGAATAACCCCAATAGGGGGCCGCGAGGTCGCGCCTATTGGTGGGTGCTGGACTACCTGCAAAGCCCTTGTCACTTCTTCCAACTGTTGCACTGTAGCATCAAACTGTTCATAGGTGACGTAATCCCGTAGTGGTGACTCAGCCGCAGTCCTTTTTCCTTTCCTCTATGCTGGTCTACCCTCTGGCCAGCTACCGTCGTGAATGTTCATGGGTGAGTTACGCAGGTTGAGATGGACCGTGTGGCTTCTTGTCCTCTGAGGACTCATGCTTGAAGATTTCATTCCGACGTTAGCTTTCTGATTCTGGATCACCCAAGAGCCCCACAGTGGGTGCCAAATTGTTTCATCCAAATTCCGTATCCAAAGTTCGTGGTGCTAATGGGGCCTACAAGACAAAAACAAGAGACAAGAGAGGGGCGGGCCTCATGGCCTCAGGTCCACTCCGATGCCAAAGTTAAGAATCTATGAACAGTCAATGGGCTCAGGATCCAAGCCCACCTCTTATGTGGTGGGGCAAGAGATAAATCTCGAGTCCGAAGTATCAGAAGGAGAATCCCAAGGATGAGTAATTAATGATTACATACCTAAAATCTTGGGATTTGGGCTATTTATAGTGAATAGTGCTTTTTCCGTAGATGTCAATTTTGTGATGCCTAAGATGTACTCCTAATAGCTTGGGAATGGTGCTTTTACCCTTACCCATTAATTGGATCTTATAGGGATGCCTTCTTATACCTACGTGGGAATGTATATGTAGACATTTGGGTCCTAGCTATCTCTTTGATGTGGGAGATTCCCCCAACAATTCCTATATGTCATTACAGTATCTATGGTCCAACCCCAGTATAGCTCCCTACAACATAGAGATAGGACTCGAGTCTGGTAGCCAGAATGAACAACATGCTACATCCTCCCCCTGATACCTTAGTGGTACCAAGCTCACTAAGATAGATGGCGCTACGTAAATGTATTAGTGTGAGGATATATCCAAGGATCCACTCCCCTTAACATTCCACACACCAACAAAAATAATCACATATCCAAACAAACAACAATCCTAGCATAACGAGTATGCATGAACAGATAATAACAATAAATAAATGAGATGGCATGTGATATGCATATACAATAGGCAACATACACAGAAGCAACGTTTTACTGTTTAGTTAATTAGGGTTTAGGGTCTTGTCCCTTACCTAATGTGTGAATGCAAATTTTTTCTACTTCACAGAGTCCACTCTCGCAGTCCACAAGTCCTACATGATCATATTTATTAATTAGAATAGATTGCTAGGGTTCTAGTTGGTTATAACAAAGTTTGGCCAACAAATTACACTTGGACAGACATACCGGTCAGACATAAAGTGTAGCTACTATGTCCAGACGGTATATACCCCTTGGACTACTAGTCAGACCGGTATGGCCTACCCTTGGGCATACCATCCAGCTAGTATGTCCCGGCGGTATGGCTCTGAGTGTCCATTCTCGGACATCCCTCTCCCGTCGGTCCTCGGCTTAGTTTCCAAGGTTTCTCCTAAACCATTCTAGGGCTCGCTAGCATGTTAGGTCCATTATGTTTAGGTTATTACTTAATCCAATTCATAAACAAGCTCCATCCTTCTCAGAATGGATTTCACAGAGATTTAAGGGTTTACATAAACAAGTGTTTCGAATCCATACGCCATTTCACGGCATTGATCCTCAACCAATCTTCCTATAGAGATAGAGCACTTACCGTTGGCCTCGGAATGGTGGTGCTCTTCTTCCCATGAAATCCCCTCTTGTAGAGCTTACTTTCCTCTCTGCTCCTTCTCAAATCTCCTTCCAGACGGCTCTAGGGTTTGAGAGTCAACAAAAGGGATCCAAAGAGGAGGAAGGGTTTATTTATAGAGTGGGATACCGTTCTAGGAAGGTTTCCTACATATATAAGGTCTTTAAGAATTAGATTCAAAGTGTGGGACCCACTGGGGTCCATCTTAACTCAAACAGGCCCTCTAGTTAGACATACCTATCATACCCTAATTCTGGCTGAACCAGAAGTGTGAGTGAATCACCACTAAACCAACGATTCACACCAGGATCTCAATAAGAATGTATCTACTTATACAAACCATTGCACATAACCATAATCAGATTATAAATAAATTCAACGAAAGTTTTAAATTAAATGAACAGAGTTCTTCTACTAATAAATAAAATAAATTATCCAATTATACAAATACCAAAACGTAAATAAATATCTTCACATTGTTTATAAAATCCAACTGAAATAAATAAAATAAGCTAAACCAAGAACATCCTAGAGGTACACGCAGTAAGAGCACTCGTATAAAGTGTCATGCTCGTCCTCTCTTACTTTCACTTTCACAGCAGCAACACCTCCATACATTGGACCATCCATGTACTCTTCCATAGTATAACCTGAATCAACATCTAAAAATAGTATGTATACAAGGGTAAGTTCACAACTTAGCTCAGTAAGAAAATCAAACAATCCAACAAGAAATATGCATAAATAACATTCACATTTGGTCTTGTTTTTAAGTTTGCAATGTGCTATAGAAAAGATTGACAGCCATCGTACCTCTATACACGAGTGTGTATATCTGCCCAATGGATCAAACACCACTGTCATCCCACATACACCCACCATGGAATAGAGATAGAGCTAAAGTGTCCGGATCACACACCGCCAACATTTCCCCTGATACCCTACCCATACCAATATGTAAGCTCCTATTAGAAAGGGCTTGCAAACTGGATTCGTAACTAACCAATCCTATATGTCATCATAGTAGGCCCTATCCTAGCACAGCTTCCTACGACATAGAGATAGGGCTTGAGTCCGGTGGCCAGGCCGGAGACCACAGTGCCACGTCCTCCCCCTGGTACCCTACCCGCACCAAGCATGCTAAGATAGCAGCAATACGCAAAGGTGCCAGTGTGAGGAATGATCCAAGACCCCAGGCCATTCCCATTCCATACACCAACGAAAACAATCACATGCCTAACAATCACATCCTAGCATAGCGAGTATGCATGAACAATATAATAACTGAAAGTAAAGATGACATTTGAGTATGCACAAACAATATTCCATAGAATAATAATTATTAACAACGCTTTACTGTTACTAAGTTATTATGGTTTAGGTCTGATTCCCTTACCTAACGCTTGACTGCTAGCTTGCTCCATGTCACAGAGTCCAAACTCGCTATCACAAGGTCTTATACGACATTAGGGTTTAGTTAGAATTTGTTTCATAGGTTTTACGTTGGTCGAAAACCAACTAGGTCAAAAACCAACCAATTCTGGACATACCGATCGCATATACCAGTCGCAGGTCACTGTACAGTGGTGTGACCGGTATAGTCGATCGAATAGCCTTGGCAGGCTACCCGAGAGGTACAGGTCGCACATAGTACCACCGGTATGGTCGACCGGTATACCTCTAGAAGACCACCAACTTGATGTTCGTCTTTCGTGGTCACCCATTATGGCCTCTAGGGTTTCTCCTATGCATTCTAGGCCTGAGCAATGTTTTAGGGTTTGTTTTATCTTCCATTCAAGTCTTACATTATAAGAAACCTTAGTTTAGAATTCAATTTAGGGTTTCTCAACTGAATTAGGGTTTAACGACAATTTAGGGTTTTAAATCAATACCTAGCCTTGCATGGTATTGATCAATCATCCATAATACTTAACTTAGAGAAAAATTCAAGCACTTACTGTTGATTCACAAACTATGGTGTTCTTCGTCCAACGGAGGTCCCTCTTCAACCTTTCTCAGCTCCTTCTCTTCTTCAGATCTCTTTCTCCTCTCTAGGGTTTGTGAGAATCAATCAAAGAGGTTTAAGGAGGTTTAGAGGTCCTTAAATAGGTTAGGATGGAGTTTAGAAAGTTTTCCTATGTTAGGAAAGTCTCTAGGATTGAGATTTGGCAAGCAGGACCCACAAATATCCATTTCCTGATCTAACTAGTCGGCCTACTTAGACATACCGACCGACCAGTATGTAGACCGGTATCATGAGACCGGTATAACATTATTTCTCTGTTTTGGTCTGTTTTCGTACCTGATTGTCATCTGCTCATCCCGTCTAGCCCCGTTATGATTGGAAGACCTGTTACGACGTGAAACAGAGGTTTAGATCGGATTTATGGAGCACGGGTTTTACAATTCCCCTGCCCTTAAAAGAAATTTCTTCCTGGAATTTTGCATATAGGTCTCAGAACTCCCCCACCCTTAAATGAAATTTCGGCCACAAAATTTGCACCTACCTTCTTCGTCGAAAAGGTTGGGGTACTCTTTTCGCATCACGTTCTCCTCCTCCCAAATGATTTCTTCTACATCTTGGATTTTTCAATGCACTTTAACATAATGAATATCTTTGTTTTGGAGATGTTGCACTTTTTGACTTGTGAGCATTATGGCTACCACTTCAAATGTCAGATCCTCTGTCAAGTTTACTGGGTCTACTGTCAAGATGTGCGATGGATCCCTGACATACTTTTTCAGTAGTTAAACATGAAACACATCATGAACAATTGACATGGATGGTGGTAGAGCTAGTTGATACGCCACATGTCCACGTCTGGTCAGTATCTCATACGGTCCCACATATCTAGGGCATAGCTTCCCCTTTTTATCTAACCATTTTAGACCTCACACAGGTGATATCTTTAAAAATACCTTGTCACCGACTGCAAACTCCAGATCTCGACGTCTGTTATCTACGTAATGCTTTTGTCGAACTTGGGCTATCTTTACTCTTTCTGTAATTTGATCAATTGATCGACAAGTTTCTTCTATGAACTTTGGTCCGACAATCCTTTTCTCTCCCACCTCATTCCATAACAGAGGTGTATGACATTTCTTTCCATAGAGTGCCTCATATGGAGCCATCTGGATCATAGCCTGATAACTATTGTTATAAGCAAACTCGATGAGCGATAGCTTCTCGTCCCAAGCTCCCTTGAAATCTAGGGCACACGCTCGGAGCATATCTTACAAGATTTGAATAGTTCTCTCTGACTGTCGATCTGTCTGATGATGAAAAGTTGTACTAAACTTCAACTTGGTTCCCATGGCTTTCTGTAATCCTTTCCAGAACTTTGATGTAAATCGAGGGTCTCTGTCAAACACTATGCTTTCTGGTACACCGTAAAGCCTGACTATGTTATTCATATATAGCTTGGCCAACCTGTCCATGGTATACTGAGGTCTGACAGCAATGAAGCATGCTGTCTCAGTGAGTCGGTCTACTATTACCCACACTGCGTCCACTGACCTTGGTGTCAAGGGTAGGCTAGTGACAAAATCCATTGTGATACAATCCCACTTCCATGCTAGTTCTGGTAGTGGTTGTAAAAAACTTGTTGGTTTTTGTCTTTTCTCTTTCACTTGCTGACAATTTAGACATTGGAATACGAACCGACGTACATCCGCTTTTATACCGCTCCACTAATATAATCTTTTTAAATCATGATACATCTTAGTGCTTCCTGGATGTACCGAATATGAGGTATAATGAGCTTCGGTCATAATTCTGTCTCTGATGTTTACATTCTCACTCTCAGGTATACATAATAGTCCGCGATACCTAAGTACCTTGTCTGAATCCAAGGTGAAGTCAGGGTTTCTTTTACCCTTCTCTATATCATCTTATACAGTCTTGAGGTGTAGATCCTACAGTATTGCTATTTTCACCTCATCTATTAGATATGGTGAGATCTTCAAGGTTGCATACATCAATGTGAATTTATGAATCAAGCCTTGCTCCACTGGATCTTCTGCTGACTCTAGTATATACTCTTCTTCTTTCTCTATTGAGCCAGAGACTGCAGCACACAGTGCAGCCTTTGTACTCAATCCTGCCTCAAGTTTCAATTCTCACTTTCTGCTTAAGGCATCGACCACCACGTTCGCTTGACCTGGATGGTACTGGATGTCACAATCATAGTGCTTTAGTAGTTCCAACCACCTTCTTTACCTCATATTCAGGTCATTCTGAGTGAAGAGGTAAGTTAAACTCTTATGATCGGACTTAATCTTAAACTTTTCACCATACAGGTAGTGCCTCCAAGTCTTAATTGCATGAATGATCGCTGCTAATTCCAGATCATGTGTCGGATAGTTCTTTTCATGCTCCTTTAAGTGTCTTGATGCGTAAGCAATCACTTGTTCTCCTTGCATCAGAACACATCCTAGTCCCAAACCTGATGCATTTGTATATAGAGTGAATGGCAAGCCTGGTGCTGGGATGGTCAAGATAGGTGCAGAGACTAATCTTGACTTCAGAGTCTGAAAGCACTTCTCACACTTGTCTGTCCATATGAACTTCTCTCCTTTCTTAGTTAGTCTGGTGAGTGGAACAGCGATCCTTGAGTAGTCTTCCACAAACCTTCTATAGTAACCAGCCAATCCCAAGAAGCTATGAATCTCAGCAACCGACTTCGGTGCTTCCCATCCTACTATCACTACAATCTTACTTGGATCTACTTTGATACCATCTGCAAATACTACGTGACCTAAGAAGGCCACTTCCTTCAGCCAAAATTCACACTTCTTGAACTTGGCATATAGCTTCTCCCTTCTTAGCTGTTGTAGGGCTGCTCTTAAGTGTGATGCATGTGTCTCCCTATCCTTTGAGCAGACCAATATGTCATCAATGAATACAATGAATGAAGTGTCTAACATGTCATGAAACACTCGGTTCATCAGTTCCATGAATGACGCTGGGGCATTGGTCAACCCAAACGACATTACAAGGAACTCATAATGCCCATACCTTGTCCTAAAAGCAGTCTTTGGAATATCTTCTGCCTTGATCTTCAGTTGGTGATACCCCAATCTAAGATCAATCTTCGAGAAAACCTTTGCACCCTGTAATTGATCGAACAGATCATCAATCCTAGGCAAAGGGTATCTATTCTTGATGGTTAACTTGTTCAACTCTCGGTAGTCGATACATAGTGGTACACTACCATCCTTCTTCTTTACAAACAATACTGGCACTCCCCACGGTGATATACTTGGTCGTATGAAACCCTTATCTAGAAGTTCTTGTAATTGGGTCTTCAACTCTTTTAGTTCTGTAGGGGCCATCCTGTAAGGTGCTTTAGACACCGGTGCCGACCCTGGCATAAGGTCTATCACGAACTCTATAGCCCTGTCTGGAGGTAGTCCAGGTAGATATTCTTGAAATACGTCTGAAAACTCTCATACCACATCTCTATCCTCCATCTTTGGCACTTCTGTCGTGACATCGACCATAGACACTAAGTATCCCACTCCTCCCTTCTTTAAGCATTTCATAGCTTTTAGAGCAGAGAGGATCAGCTTCCGCTTCCTAGGTAACTTATTTCCAGTGAAGCTAAACTCCATTTCAGTATCACTTGAAAGCAAGCTTCTTCTCAGCACATAATAAACTAGCCAAATGCTGGCCTAACCAATCCATTCCCAAGATGACGTCAAAGTCTGCCATCTCGAGTTGAACCAAATTTGCTTTTTCGCTCATCAATAATAACTGGGCACGGTCCATAGCATTCATTCAGGACCACTTCTACTCCCAATAGAGAGCGGACTATTAATCTTGGAGTTAAGGGCTTAATAGGTAACTCCAGTCTCTTCCCAAAAGATATAGAAATAAAGGAGTGTGTAGCCCCAGAGTCAAAAAGTACTCTGGCGGGTACACCAGCTACATTTACCGTTCTTGGAATTTAATTTATTCCATAGTCTACATGCTCATACATAACAACATAGTAAGCAAAATAGTAAGGGATGGAATCGTACCAGTAACCACATCAGGTAATGCAGATGCTTCCTCAATAGTGACTGCAAGTACCTTCCCTTGTTGTGGTAGTTTCCTTTCTTAGTAGGGTGTAAGTATTCGCATAATGCCCCATCTGCTGGCAGTTAAAGCATTTGACGTTATGGTTCTGAGCAGCTACCTGTGGTGGTGCTGCAGTAGTATTTGTTGCTAGCACCGCAGTAGACTGAGCCCTATAGGGGTGGAATGGTCTAGTGTTCCCTCCACCAGAAGTCTTAGTAGCAGACCTCTTCAGTACCCTATTTTGAGCAAAGAAGTTGTCTCTTTAGCTTGACTCAATCACTCCAATGATCTGCACAGCTTCATTATATACCTTCTTCTCCAAACCCAAAACATGTTCTCAGATGCTTCCTCGCAATCCAATAGTGAACCTATAGGCTTTCCTCCTCTTGCATGCTAGCTGGAGCGAAGAAAAATAGCTCTTCATACCTCGGCTGGTACGCATCTACAGTCATTTGGGATTGTTGCAGGTTGAGAAATTCCTTCTCCATTTGATCCCAAAAACTTTTTGGGAAGTACTTGTCGAAGAAGGCCCCCTTGAATATTTCCCAAGTGATTTGGGTGTGCTTCATCTCTAAGTATGACCGGATAGAATTCCACTGGGCATTGGCATCTTCTTTGTGTAGAAAAGAACACCTTCTCATCCTCTGTACAGGTTATCAGACGGAAGTTTTTCTCCATTTCAGTGATCCATTGTGTAGGCCACAATGGTTTCCCCGATTTCCCTATGAAGTTAAGAGGTTTTAGCTTCAAAAACTTATCCACTGCTTGGCTTAGATCATTCTGCCCCTGTGCATTTGTTCCATACCATGGTGGTGGATACGCATAGACCCCTTGATAGGGATATGATGTTGGTATTTGCGGTGGTAGTTGTGGAATCTGTTCTTGGCCCATCAACCCAATGCTACCATCCACTGGTAGTGCGGTGTTATTTCCCCTAAACTAAGACGTACCTTCTGTGGGGACGTATCCCGGTGGCCTAAACATCTTCAGCATCTCGTTCAAGAACACCTTCTGTTAAGCTTCCATTTGGTAGACCAGATTCATCACTATAGTCTCAGAATTGGTGTGAGGAGGGCCTGACAAATTTGTTGGTGGTGCCTTGTGACTCTGCCCTTCTCCACCATTCCTCATTGGTGTCATGTCCCCATCATCCCTCATTGGGTTTCCTTCTTCTTGGTTCAGGTTTTGCTCACCAACATTTCTTGCTTCCATATTGTCTTCAGCTTGACGCACCCTTGAGGGGTGGTGTTTTCATGAACCTCTACGACCATTTCCTATTGCCATCTTGGATTACTCTTCCCGGTTTGTATCTGAGAAGTAAACATAACACATGAGAACATTTGAATAGCCACATTTTATCATAATAGTGTCAGTCTTCAACAAGTGTAAGGCGAAAACCATAATGGAACTTTAAAATCAAAATTTTTAAATTTTTCTCGAAATTTTCTGGGCTTAAACAACTTGTCCGGTCACAACATACCGATCGCGGCACTGTAGCGCTTGGTGCGACCGGTATGTCCAGGCGGACAAACCTCTTAGACTTCCTGAGAGGTACCGGTCGGTGCGATCGGTTGCAGCACTGTATGGTATGGTGCGATCGGTATAGTCGACAGGACAAAAAAAAATTTCCCTCGGCCGAGAGATACCGGTCGACTATCCCAGGTGGTACCGGTCGATTGGTATAGTGTAAAATCGTCAACTGGTATGCCTGAAAAAGCTTTAAAATCATGATTTTTTACTCATTTCTCACTTTTTTTTCTTCTTTTCTCTCCGGTGGCGATTCCTCTCTGGCTTGGTGAGTTGCTACAGTCTGACCGGTGCTTGTAAAAGCAATTTTTCTCACCCAAGAGTACTTCCCAACCTCTCCAAGTAAGTTTCTTCCTACCTCACTCTCTTTTACATCGTTTCTTCATGGTTTCTTGCCCAAAAACTAGTTTTTTTTCTAGATTTAGAAGATTCTAACCGTAGGAACTCTTTTTTTCGGCTTAAAAATAGTTTTGGGACCTTTATGAACAAAAGCCCTCAACTTATTTCTGGTTCCATCATATGGTTTACTCGAAATTGAAATTTTATGGATTTTTTACCTAGGTTTTGGTCAAACATCGATTTTTCTTGAAAATGTTATAATTCTTGCTTGTTTGATGATTATTTGGTCTTTATTTGTGGCTATATTATTACGTAAGTCCTCCTATCCAAATTTTGGGTGAGTTTGAGGCCTTTTCTTGAAATGTTGTCATTATGCTGTAAATTTTGAAAAATCTCGACTAATTTCCATTGCGTTGTTCTGTTTTGTAATTAAATAATGTCTAGGCGTCTTAGTGATGGTAAGCACGCATATGCCCTAGGCCTAAACTGTCCGCACCCACCTGTCCCATAATATGATGTGTGGTGGTTTCGCTCAGCGACGACGGAAGCCCGTTTTCCATGGTTTGAAGATAAAAACATTGAGTCTAGATGCTACGTTGAACCTAGAACAACTCTAGCGGTTCGATGTCAAAGTGGCCTTTGATGCACTTGGGTGGTTGCCAGTGATCACCTATACAGTGATTACCTAACCCAATCTTGTAAAGCACTTCTATGCCAACCTAGAGGTTGAGGGAGATCTTAACGACTTCGATCATTGTGGGGACATCCGCATCACTACCTTTGTCAAAGGTTTTCCCATTTCATTCAACGCCCACCAGCTTGCTAACCTTTTAGGGATTCCCAATAATGGTGATTTGGTTTACTGTGTTCCTAACGCAAAGAGCTACCTTCCTGGGGATCTATGCCAAGAGGTTGTAGAGCAGATCCTGAACCCAGGGGCACCCATGAAAGCTGCAAGTTTAAAGCCTCTTCCTCGTGTCTATTTCCGCATTATTCAGCATAACATTGTCCCTCAGAGCGGCCACTATGGCGAGGTGTCTCAGCTTACACAGTACCTCACTTGTTGTGTCTGCACTAGAGAGCGCGTCTGTCTACCCTACATCATCATCCAAACCATGCTGCAAGTTACCACGCCTAACCTGATAGGGAACCTTCCCTATGGTTGGCTTATTACCAAGCTCTTGCAACGCCTTCGTGTAGACATGAGAGATGAGATTGCGATCGATGATACCATGACATCAGACATTGACTGGGATGCCATTGTCTAGATGAAGATGGATAACCTATCGATCAGTGATGAGGTGCTAGAAGCTCATCCTCATCCACTTAGGAGAGCAGTAGTAGCAGCAGCAGCCAATGTAGCTTATGCAAAAGAGTTAAGGGGTGATGATGATGAACAGATGGAGGATCTTCCAGCACTGGAACCCCAGCCCATACCTGCAGCAAGACCATCCTAGCTTCCTCTAGATACCATGATAGGTATGTTTATGGAGACTTGGGTGCCTAGCGTGAGATGAACCATGACTTAGGACGCCTCTCCTGTAGCTTCAGAATCACATAGGAGCAGGTACACTGGCTCAGGGTCACATATGAGTGTGACTATGACATTGCCAACCCTATTCCTTTGATGCCCCCAACCCCATGATGGATTGCTTTATTTTTCTCTCTCCTATCAGTACTTATGACTTTTATAACAGTGTAACTTTCTGGTTGGTGGACTGTACCCTGTGATACAATTAACTTTTCACTCTTTGGATGTTTCATGTTTTTACTCTTTGATACAGTTTCTTCTTGATATTGTGAAAGTTTATGATCCTTCTCGCTTGTTATTATGGTTTTCTATCTAAGCAAGACTGTTTATCAATTTCACCATTAATATAGTATATTATGCTCTTTTGTATTTAGTCTCAGGCATCAAACAGTTGCTTAAGGTGTGTTTTTATTAAGGCTTTTAATTTTTCCTATCTCTGTCCATTGACTCGGTTAGGTGCATATATGGACTGTTGGACAGAGCCTAAGAGCTCTGATACCAAGTTATCACATCCCAATTCTGGCTAAACTAATAGTATGAGTGAACCGCCACTAAACCAACGGTTCACACCAGGATCCCAATAAGATCGTATCTACTTATATAAACCATTGCACATAACCATAATCAGATTATAAATAAATACAGTGGAAGTCTTAAATTAAATGAACTGAGTTCTTCTATTGATAAATAAAATAAATTATCCAATTATCCAAATACAAAACGTAAATAAATATCTTTACATTGTTTATAAAATCCAACTGAAATAAATAAAATAAGCTAAACCAAGAACATCCTAGAGGTACACACAGTAAGGGCACTCGCATGAAGTGTCATGCTCATCCTCCCCTGCTTGCACTTCCAGAGCAGCAACACCTCCATACATTGGAGCATCCACGTAGTCCTCCACAGTATAACTTGCATCAACATCTAAAAATAGTGTGTATACAAGGGTGAGCTCACAACTTAGCTCAGTAAGAAAATTAGACAATGCAACAAGCAATATGCATGAAAAATATTCACATTTGGTCTGGTTTTTAAGTTTGCAATGTGCTATAGAAAGGATTGGCAGCCACCGCATCTCTATATACGAGTGTGTGAATCTACCCAATGGATCAAACTTGCACCCACTATGGAATAGAGATAAAGCAAAAGTGTCCGGATCACACACCATCAATACTTCTCCTGATACCCTACCCATACCAACACGTAAGCCCCTATTGGCTACTCTACAGAGCCACTTAATTTTGGTTCAAAAAGCAACTGCGCTCCTTTTTTCGATCCACTGATTTCAATCATTCTACTTTTTCGCTTCTCGGTCCCCCTTCTTCATTCATCCATTTAGGTCACTGGTTTAGGTCAAGGCACTCAGGTGTGCATACAGTCTTATAGACTACACCAATACAGAGAATTCGAGAGAGGAGCAATAAAACCAAAGTGTGGTCATGTTCCTGAGCTGCAAAGGTTTGCAAGACTGGTGTTATCACAAACATGTAGCAGCTCCAGTGTGGAACATAACGTCAGCGTCTTGTTTGTGTTTGCAATGCGTAAACTCATCAACTTTCTTCTTTCCCCTGAGGGCATATCCCATAGGAGCTATGAGGAGTGCCTCCTCACTCGCAGTGCTTAAATGTCATGTGGCAGAGGGCTTGCAAACTTTGTTCACAACTAACAAATCCTATATTTCATCATAGTAGGCCCTATCCCAGCACAGCCATCTATGACATAGAGATAGGGCTCGAGTCTGGTGGCCAGGCCAGAGACCATAGTGCCACGTCCTCCCCCTGATAGCCTACCCACACCAAGCATGCTAAGATAGTAGCAATACGCAAAGGTGCCAATGTGATGAATGATCGAAGACCCCAGGCCCTTCCCATTCTATACACCAACGAAAACAATCACATGCCTAACAATCACATCCTAGCATAGCGAGTATGCATGAACAATATAATAACTGAAAGTAAAGATGACATGTGAGTATGCACAAACAACATTCCACAGAACAATAATTATTAACAATATTTTACTGTTTTTAAGTTATTAGGGTTTAGGTTTGATTCCCTTACCTGACACTTGACTGCTAGCTTGCTCCACGTCACAGAGTCCAAACTCTCTATCACAAGGTCCTACATGACATTAAGGTTTAGTTAGATATGTTCCATAGGTTTTACGTTGGTTGAAAACCAACTGGGTCAAAAACCAACCAATTCAGGACATACCGATCACATATACCGATCGCAGGTCACTGTACAGTGGTGTGACCGGTATAGTCGATCGGACAGCCTTGGCAGGCTACCCGAGAGGTACCGATCGCATATACCAATCGTACATAGTGCCATCAGTATGGTCGATCGATATGCCTCCGAAAGACCACTAACTTGGTGTTCGTCTTCTGTCGGTCACCTATTATGGCTTCTAGAGTTTCTCCTATGCATTCTAGGCTTGAGCAATGTTTTAGGGTTTGTTTTATCTTCCATTCAAGTCCTATATTCTAAGAAACCTTAGTTTAGCATTCAATCTAGGGTTTCTTAACTGAATTAAGGTTTAACGTCAATTTAGGGTTTTAGATCAATACCTAGCCTTGAATGGTATTGATCAGTCATCCACAATACTTAACTTTGAGAAAAGTTCAGGCACTTACCATTGGTTCACCAACTATGGTCTTCTTCATCCAACGGAGGTCCCTCTTCAACGTTTCTCAGCTCCTTCTCCTCTTCAGATCTCTTTCTCCTCTCTAAGGTTTGTGAAAATCAATCAAAGAGGTTTAAGGAGGTTTAGAGGTCCTTAAATAGGCTAGGATGGAGTTTAGGAAGTTTTCTTACATTAGGAAAGTCCCTAGGATTAAGATTTGGCAAGCGAGACCCATAGAGATCTATTTTCGGATCTTACTAGTCTGCCCGCGCAGACATACTGGTCGACCGATATGTATACCGGTCGACCGGTATGTAGACTGGTATCATGAGACTGATATAACATTATTTCTCTGTTTTGGTCCGTTTTCGTACCTGATTGTCATCCGCTAGTCCCGTCTGGTCTGGTTATGATTGGAAGACCTGTTACGACATGAAATAGAGGTTTAGATCGGGTTTATTATGTGTAGGTCTTACAATCAGCCCTGGCAGTGCTCTCTATATTCTTTGAGGATAGCTAGAATGGTCCCTAGTGTCTAGGAGCCTAAGTGAAATAATACGGTAGGTTGGTGGATCTCAATACAAGGTTTGGATTTTGACTGTGACTTCGATATGGTTTTTAGCAGGTCCCATAGCAAGGTCATGGGCTGCAACCTGCATGGATGCGTAGGTCTAGAAAATATCTTCAAAATGAGACTAGAATCGCTCAATTTAGATGTCAAATGGAGAAGATATGGCGATTTTAGTCTGGGAATAAGAATCAAGGTATTTTCTGAAAATTAATAATAATTATCCAAGGACCTGCATGCATATTATCATAAGTTTAATTATTTAAACTTCAATTCTTCATATCTTGTTCGTCCGACGTCCAAATGAGGTGATTCCAGCTCCATTATTCCTTATTTGTGGTGCTCTACAAAGTGGATGTGGAGAATTTGGGTAGAGGTCTCCGAAGGATTCCATGTAGAGCTGCAAGCCAATATGCCTGTGTAAACTTCAGTTCTTCATAATTTTATTATCCGGCGGCATCCAAACCAAGTGATTCAAGCTCAATTATTCCTCATTTTTAGTGCTCTACAAAGTGAATGTAAAAAATTTGGGACAAAAGCCGTCGAAAGATTTTGGCAGAATTACAGTTGAAATGGCCCATGAAATGACAAAGAGAGAAAGCCCAGTCAACCTAGTCAACTCACGTCGGTCCAACCCAATCAAGTCAGTCCGACTCAGTCAACCTTGAATAGAACAGCTCAGACCAAACTGGTTCACCCATGTGCAGACACTTGTCATATGTATATATTATATATTATGTATTATTTATATACATATACTTTATATCACATATTCATATATATATATATATATATATATATATATATATATATATATATATATATATATATATATATATATATATAAAGAAAAAGAGAGCCATGGAGAAAGTGGTAGTGGGGCCCACTAGTTGGGACGGTTTAGGAAAGAAGAGAGAGATCGTGAGGATTTGAATAGGAAACTAGGAAATAGGAAAGAATCTAGGAGCTGGGGAATTTGGTTTTTTGACCTAGAGAGAATAAGGAAAGAAAGAGAATCTAAAAAGGAAGGGGTTGGATCGGTCCTAAGAGAAGGAAATATTAAGAGAGAGATAAAGTCTTGGTGGGACTCTAATGAGAAAAATAAAAGGGCCCACTAATGGGGTAGTTTAGGTAAGATGAGAGAGAGAGATGCTGGCCACGGTTTAAATGGAAAGAAGAAGGAAAGCTATGATTTACTTTCCAAAACCTGGTTGATTGGTGGTGAAACCCAATAGGCAAGGGCTGGGGTCGTGGGTTTTAGAGGAGAGAACTCAAGAAAATAAAAGGAAAGAAGGGAGAAGAGTCAGTGGATCCTAAAAGAGAAAAAAATAATATAAAAAAGGAAAAAAAAAAGGAAAGAAATTTAAAAAGGGGGTTGGGAGAGTTAAGAAAAGAAAAAAAGAGAACTCAAAAAGGAAAAAAAGGGGAAGAACGTGAGTAGAAAAGAGAAAAAAAAAGAGAAGAGAGAATAAAGAGTGGGAGAATGTAAGGAGAAAAGAGAAAAAGAGGGGAGAATAGAGAGTGGGAGAGCAAGGAAAGAGAGAAGAAGAAGAAGAAGAGGAAGAAGAAGAAGCAGCAGTAGTGGCGGCAGATCGAGAAAGAGGGAAATTGAAAAACTGAGGGAGAGAGAACTCCCTGGAACTCAAGGTAAGCCCCTCCCCCTACTTTGTTATTTTTCTGTTTATCACCATCATCTCTCACTTGTGCAATCTCATTCACTCCCTCATATCCCTTCCATGACAACTCCATACCCTGCAACTAATCCTAAACCAAATCACCCAAGTCACTAGTTCCGTGCAACACTCCATCCCTTGCTGCTCACTCTCCCTATCACCTTGACACCTAGCAGTCCCCACATGTGATCATCCAATTCCCCATGTAGAACTTTCATCCCAACCTTCCACATTGATCACTTAAACCCCACAACCTGTAGAACCCATGGCCCATGACCTATAAACCCCACTTCAGATCCAAACCATTAATCCCTCCCACCTGGCCGCAACATATTCAACCCATGCTTGAGAATTACCGCACCTGTCCTTCCTCTCCTCATGCTCGATTCCACCATCACAACCCCCCATGATACCTGCCTATCAACCTGCTCCACTGTACAGCTCCTGCACCTGATCAATACACCCCAACTGATTGCCTTCTCAACACTTGCACAGTCTCCACCTGCAAGCACAAACCAGAACCGATCAACACCCAACATCCCTTGCAAACTCCTGAAACCTTTTCAACTAAACCATGACTCTTGATCTGGTTTGTTCTAATTTTGATTACTTGAGATTGAAATATGGACCATCAGATTTGGAATTTTTCACGTGAATTAAATATAGACCTTTAATCAATCTGGAATTTTTAAGTGATCATAATGGCTATGATCTGAAATTTCTTTTATGTGATGAAATATGACATGAATGAGATTTTATGTGATGAAATATGTCATGAATGAAAATTTATGTGATGAATTTGATCCAAACATGAATGGAATTTAATGTGATGAAATTTAATCATATGTTATGTGATGAAATTGATCATATGGAATATGTTATGAAATTGAAATTGATCATATGGAATATGATATGAAATGAAATTGATCATATGGAATTTTGAATTTTGACGAAATTGAAATTGATCCGATTATTGAATTGTGATGAAATTGAAATTGATCTGATTATGAAAATCGATTGAAATTGATCTAATTGTGGAAATCGAATGGAATTGATCCAATTGTGATGAAATTGAAATTGATTCGATTGTGGAAATATGATCGGACCATATGTGAAATTGGGATGAAATTGTTCCAATTGTGATGAAATTAAAATTGATCCAATCATATACTTGGAATGATATTATTAAAATTAAACCATTGATCATTGAGTTCTGATTTGAGTAATCTGAATGGTTAGATTGATAATTTGAGTAATCTTAACCGTTGGATTATCATCAAAAGTGATGTATATGGATATGAACGGTTAGATTATCATGACAAGCGATTTAAACCATTAAATATTAATTAAGAGTGATTTAAATGAATATGAATGGTTAGATTATCATCATGAGTGATTTAATAAATTTGAATCATCAGATTGTCTTGATGATTGATGTAAATGAATCTGAATGGTTAGATTATGATATTGAGAGATTTGAACAATTGCATTGACATTAAGAGTGATCTGAGCCATTGATTCCCTAATCTGATCATGATGAAGTGATTTAAAAGAATTTGAACCATTGGATCTTAGTCTGATTATGATTAAACTTGATGCTAGATCTGAGCCATTGATCTTGGCTGTTTTAAAGAGATCTAACCGTTAGATTGAGGATCTGATCTTGATATATTGTTAAAGAGATAAATTGAATCCAAACCGTTAGATCGAGGATCTGATCTAGAGATATTGAGAGATTCACATTAGATCTCAACCATAAATCTAGATAATTCCATCTGAGACATACTTTGATTGAGAATGATACATGAGATGCCATGTTTATCCTTTTGATGCTCATATGCTTTATTGTTACACTTGAGATGAAATATGTTGTTACTTGTCATATTTGAATGATATTTATTGTTGGCAATAACTTACTTTCTGCAACACCCTAGTCAAACTGCCATATTTGTATACCTAGAAGACATATTAAGTGTGGGGACGTGTATGTAGGCACCTACATTCAAGGGAAGGGTAAAAATGAAAATGATAAATTTTAATCAAGAGATATAAAGCCTAGCCCAACAAATGCCAAATTAGGGCTTTTAGGTCAAGGGTAGCTTTAGGATGATCCCTACCCCCTCAGCTCATCTCCCCTAGGATGCACAGAACTAGATAAGTGTGAAGTGAATTGAAACATAGAGCATTTAGGTTCCACACCTTGATATTGAAAGAAGAATATGAATGAATTGAATCTGCTTTCGAACTACGTAGATCCTTATTCTTAGGGCAGCACCCTAGGATACGTAGGTAATTTGAGAAAATTCCCAAATACGGTTCCACACTTTGATCTTGAAAGTACACATTAATGAATTGAATCTTTTGAACTACTCAGACCTTGTCTAGAGGGATAGATTCCCGAAGCTATACTCAGACCTTGTCAAGAGGGATAGATTCCTGAAGACGTACTCAGACCCTGTCAAGAGGGATAGATTCCCGAAGGCATACTCAGATCTTGTCAAGAGGGATAGATTCTTGAAGGCATACTTAAACCCTATCTAGAGGGATAGATTCCCGAAGGCATATTCAGACCCTGTCTAGAGGGATAGATTCCCGAAGGCATATCAGATCCTGTTAAGAGGGATAGATTCCCAAAGGCATACTCAAACCCTGTCAAGAGGGATAGATTCCCGAAGGCATACTCAGATCCTGTTAAGAGAGATAGATTCCCTAAGACATTCTCAAATCCCGTCAAGAGGTATAGATTCCCAAAAGATCTACACTCAGACCTTGTCTAAAGGGATAGATTCCCAAAGGCGAGACCACATTCTTAATTCCTTTAAGTTATCCATATCTATCATCACTTATGATCATATCCATATCAAATCTACCCACATCTATCCACAACCCATCAACAACGAACTACGTTGTACCTGATTTTCAAGACCTTTAAAATACCTAGGCAACTTGGAAGACCTCTCCAAGTACGGTACCGCATCTTAGTATCCTTAGGTTCTCCATATCCATATCTATATCCATATCCATATCTATATCCATATTCACTTCGATCCATATAGGCTATCTAGATTCAATCTCAATCAACATCAAGCATAAACTTCAACTTGAACAATTAAATCTAAGAAAGTTTAAGCATAAATCACATCCATAAACCTTAATCACATTCCATTCGAACAATGTTATGGACTTGATTTTCAGGATTGGAATATGTAGGCAATTTGAGATGTTTTTGACATCTCAGATTCAGTCCATCACTGAACCATTTGTAGCTCGGTTCACTATATATTACTTTTGCTTATTTATTTACTTTGAAAACATGTTTGGCTAAACCCTAGGTTAGAAGTACTTAGCAACTTGGCATAGGATCCCCCATGAGCCCTAGTTATCATCCATTGACCATGAACAGTTAAAACCATAGAGTCTAAGGAAAGTAGAATCACATAGGAGGCCGATTTTCGAATCGGACAACTTTGGGTGCCCAACACCTTCCCAAACTACACCTTGAACGCTTACCAGTTCTCTGATAGATCAAAGCCGATATATATTGTCACACCCCAATTTTGTACCAACCAGAATGGTGTGATGAACCGTCAATAAACCAATGGTTCAACTAGGAACTCGAATAGGCTGTGTCCATTTGCTTAAACGATACACATCCACAACTAAAATTAGAATAAATACACGATAGCGGAAGTTTTTAATATTAAATGAACTGAGAGTCTAAAGATGATAACATAAATAAATTATCCAATTATCTTCAAAAGAACTAAGACATAAATAATTTAATTATTACATCGTCTGTATAACTTAAACAAAATCTAATCGAAAATGCATGAGTTGCACTCGCATGACGAATCATGCGACTCCATCATAACTTCTATATCCATCGTCGTCGTATGTCCGAACACAGGAGCATTCATATAGTCTTCTACAGTTGTACCTGCATCATCAACTAAATATATTTGACGTCGAAAGGGTGAGAACACATCACGGCTCAGTGAGCAAACAAAATAATGCAATAAACATATGCATGCATTCAATTCATATCTTTGGTCTGGTTCATAAGTTTGCAATGTGCAATAGAAAGGATAGGTGGTCGCCGTACCTCTATACATGAATGTGTGGAACCGCCCAATGGATCAAACACCATTGCCGCCCCTACATGCACCCACCATGGAATAGGGATAGAGCTAAAGTGCTTAGGACCGCACTGCATCACACTTCCCCTGATGCCCTACCCATACCAATACGTAAGCCCCTGCTGACGAGGGCTTGCAAACTGGGCTCGTAACTAACCAATCCTAATGTCAAATAGTGTATCCAAGGCCTCACCCCAGCAACCCTTAATATGTCCATAGAGATAGAGCTAAGGCCCCCCGGCAGAGTCAGAGACTATACGGTCTGAGACCACCTCCCCTAATGCCCTACGACGTAATAGTTCTGCTAAGGTAATGGCGATACGACAATGTCAGTGGACAAGAATTGAGTACAGATAGAGCTAGATTCTGTTTACTAAGATGAACCACAGTGTCACGTCCTCCCCCTGATGCTTCACTCGCATCAAGTACACTAACCACACACATACATTCATGCCTATTCCTAACATCATCATCATCATCATGTTATAAATAAACAGAATTAAATATGCATGAACAGTAATAACAGGAATAGTGGATGACATGTGATATGCACATTACAATCATACAAACATAGAATCATTCGTGGTGTTGGACTCAATAAACAAAAATAGTCTATTATTAGCCAATTAGTTTAGGTCATGTTCCATTACCTTTGATTGCTAGTAGATCCACGTTCAAGCTTTATAATTCACTTTTAAACCACTGAAAAGACCTAACAAGTTGATAGATTTTAATTAGAATTAATTCCAATATGTTTAAACTAACTGAAACTGTAGGGTCGCAGGTGGGGTAGCACCTAGGGTAGTAGTTTCTGCAACCACAGGGGTAGGGTCATAGGGTAGGGTAGCACCTAGGGTAGCAGTTTCTGTGACCCTAGGGTGTAGGGTCGCAGGTGGGGTCGGATACCATTCGACCCTACGTGCGACCACACCCTCCCTGTGACTTCCTGAGGGCATGTGATCGATCATGTGGTCTCGTAGGGTCGGATATCATTCGACCCTACGTGCGACCACACGTGTTCTGAGTTGACCTTTCATTCTAAAGTCCATTCCTTCATGTTTGAATCCTTTGGCTTACCATCATGGTCCATCCTATGATTGTTCTATGGCTCATAACTACAATTTATACACCATTCATTGTCCATAGCGATTTCTTCCATCGAATCTCTTGGAATTTGTCCATGGATGGATAATTTAGGTTTCTCCTAATCCTATGTTCTTCATAACCTATTCTAGGCTCCCAATTCATGTAGGGATTTAGGTTTATACCTTGGGTTTGCTGAGATTCAGAGGTTTCTCTGAACTTTTTCTTCCTTAGTCTTCTTGTTCAAGTTTCCTTCTCTTCCTTCTCTGCTCTTTCTTTCACTTTCAATTAGGGTTCTAAAGGAGTGAAAGAGGCTAAGGGACATCCTATTTATAGAGAAAAACCCTCCATAATAAGTCTCAATTAGTTTAGGAAAGACCCCCTTTGAATTAGGAAGGTTTCCTAATTTTTGGATTCTACCTGTTATCGTAGGGTCGCATGTAGGGTCGCAGAATCCGTCGACCCTATGTTTTTTTAGTCATGCGACCCCATGACCAAAAAGTCATGGGTTGGACTCCTTTGTAGTGGGGTTGGACATACCTGTTTAGGCATGCGACCGTACACTCATTTTTTACTGTTTTGAGTTAAATTGCATACCTGGTCTTGTGGTTTCTTCACGCACTTGGTCCACTTGGCTCGACCATGATAGGTAGACCTGGTACAAGGTGGTAAGACCGATTAGTTTGATACGGGTCTTACAACTCCCCCCCCCCTCTTATTAAAAATTTCATCCTCGAAATTTACACATACCTTCCGAGTCGAAAAGGTGAAGATATTGCTTCCGCATAGCATTCTCTTCTTTCCATGTGATCTCTTCTATATCTCAGCTCCTCCAGATGACCTTAACATAGTATATGTTACGGTTGCATAGACGTTGAACCTTTCTTCTAGTGATTTTAGTTGGTGCTACTTTGAATGTCATCTCATCAGTTAGATCTGGTGGATCCACTATCAAAACATGTGTTGGGTCTCTGATGTACTTCTTCAGCAATGAGATATGAAATACATCATGCACACTTGACATAGACAGTGGTAGTGATAACTGATAAGCCACCTTTCCACGTTTAGCTAGAATTTCATATGGCCCGACATATCTCGGACATAGCTACCCTTTCTGTCTGAATCGTTTTAAACCTCGCATAGGTGATACTTTCAAGAATACCTTATCACCTACGACAAATTCAAGGTCTCGACGTCGAGTATCTGCATACTGTTTCTGACGATTCTGAGCTGTTCTAACTCTTTCCTTGATAATGTCAACTACTCGACAAGTCTCTTCAACAAACTCTGGTCCAACGATGCTCCGTTCTCCAACTTTATTCCAAAACAAAGGAGTTTGACACTTCCTACCATACAGTGCTTCATAGGGTGACATCTGTATAGTAACCTGATAGCTATTGTTATAGGCGAACTCGATCAATGGTAGATTCTCATCCCTTGATCCTTTAAAATCAATGACACAGGCTTGAAGCATGTCTTCTAAAATCTGAATGGCATGCTCCGACTGTTCGTCTGTCTGAGGATGGAATGCAGTACTAAATTTCAACGTTGTACCCATAGCCTTTTGCAATCATTTCCCAAACTTTGACGTAAAGCATGGGTCTCTATCGGACACAATGCTTTCAGGTACGCCATGTAATCTGACAATGTTATCCACATATAGCTTGGCTAACCTTTCCAGGGTATACTGTGGTCGTATAGCTATAAAGCGAGCTATTTTAGTCAGACAATCTATAATCACCCAGACCACGTCAACTACTCGAGGAGTCAATTGTAACATGGTGACGAAGTCCATAGTGATGCAGTACCATTTCCATGCTGGTTCTGGCAGCGGCTACAACAGTCCTACAGGTCTTTGCCATTCAACCTTTACCCTCTAACAATTTAGGCATTGAGACACATATTTAGCTACATCTGCTTTCATTCCTCTCCACCAATATAATTTCTTCAAATCATGATATATCTTTGTACTTCCAGGATGTACCGAATAAGTGGTGGTGTGAGCTTCCTTCATTAGTCTGTATTTAATGTCCAAGTTTTCCATTTTAGGAACATACACTCTTCCTTTGTACTTCAATACCTTTTCATCATCCAAGGTGAACTCAGGAATAGTCCTACCTTTTTCGATGTCTTCTTGTACCGTTCTCAGATAAGGGTCTAATTTAAGAGTGGCATTTACTTCATTATTATATCAGGTACAATCTTCAATGTGGCAAACATATTTAAAAACCGATGAATAAACCCTTGGTTGGTTGATCCACCCGGTGCATCTATCACGAACTGCTCATTACCATGATTAAATACTTTTCCTGTAGCATACATTGTTGCAGTCGTGTTAATCTCTCCTTGGGATTTTATCATTGCTTTTCTGCTTAGCGCATTAGCAGCTACATTAGCCTTTCCTGGATGATACTGGATATCGCAATCATAATCCTACAATAATTCCAGCCATCTTCTTTGTCTCATGTTCAACTCCTTCTGATTAAAAAGATAAGTGAGACTCTTATGATCTGATTTAATCTAAAATTTCTCTCCATACAAATAATGTCTCCATATCTTGACAGCATGTATTAATGCTGCTAATTCCAAATCATGAGTGGAATAGTTCTTCTCATGTGTCTTCAGTTGTCTTGAGGCATACGCAACTACTTGTTCTCCTTGCATAAGTACACATCCTAAACCCAATCCAGACGCATCAGTGTATAATGTAAATGGTTGTCCTAGAATAGGAATAGTCAAGATGGGAGAAGATATCAATCTAGCCTTCAATGTTTGGAAACTATTCTCACATTTGTTGGTCCAAACAAACTTTTCTCCTTTCTTAGTCAAACTGGTGAGAGGTACGGCAATTCAAGAATAGTCTTCCACGAATCGTCGATAGTACCCAGCTAGACCTAGGAAACTTCTAATTTCTGCAACGCTCTTCGGTGCTTCCCACTTCACAATGGCTTCAATCTTGCTAGGATCCACTTTAATTCCTTCAGCGGATACAACATGGCCTAAGAAAGCGACCTCATTTAACCAAAACTCACACTTTGTAAATTTGGCGTAAAGCTTTTCTTTCCTTAATCGTTGCAGAGCGGCTCTTAAATTCATGACATGAGTTTCCTTGTTCTTGGAGTAGACCAATATATCATCAATAAACACAATGACCGACATATCCAACATATCATGGAATACCTGATTCATGAGTTCCATAAAAGTTGTAGGTACGTTAGTCAATCCAAAAGACATGACTAAAAATTCATAATGTCCATATCTTGTTCTAAATGCTATCTTTGGAATATCACTGTCCTTAATCTTCAACTGATGGTATCCTGACCGAAGATCGATTTTGGAGAACACCTTGGCACCTTGCAATTGATCGAACAAGTCATCGATCCTAGGTAATGGATACCGATTCTTGATTGTCAGCTTATTCAATTCTCGGTAGTCTATACATAGTCAAACGCTACCGTCCTTTTTCTTTACAAATAATACTGGTGCTCCCCATGGTGATATGCTGGATCTGATGTAACCCGTGTCCAATAATTCTTGTAACTGTACCTTCAATTCCTTCAGTTCAGTAGGATTCATTTGATAGGGTGCTTTAGATATTGGTGCGGCTCCGGGTATCAGATCTATAACGAACTCTGTCGCTCGATCGGGTGGTAGTCCTAGTAGTTCTTCAGGAAATACATCTGGAAAGTCACGCACAACATCAATATCCTCCATTCGTGGTGCTTCCTTGGTGAGGTTAACCACTGATACTAGATACCCAACTCCTCCTTTCTCAAGGCATTTTCTAGCCTTTAATGCAGAGAGGATGAGTTTCCGTTTACGGGAAAGTTTGGTTACCGCAAATCTAAACTCTGCTCCTTCCTTGTCTTTAAATGTCAGCTTCTTTTCTGCACACAATAGGTTTGCAGAACGTCGAGCTAACCAATCCATACCCAAGATAACGTCAAAGTCTGCCATCTCGAGTTGAATCAAGGTTGCATCCAAAGTCTTCTCGCTGATAAGAACTGGACATGGTCCATAACCTTTTTATAATTCCACTTCCAATCCCATAGGTGATCGTACAAGCAGTTTGTAGTCTAAAGATTTGAGGGGTAGATTCAGCTTCTTTTCAAATGTCACAGATATAAAAGAATGAGTAGCTCTAGAATCAAAAAGTACTCTAGCGGGTATGTCATTAATAGGTACAATACCTGTGATTTGTTTTAATTTAGTCTACATGCTCATACAATGTAACACAAAATGAAAGGCTTAGGTCATACCTGTGACCACATCAGGCGATGCGACAGCATCCTCTGATGTAACAGCATAAACCTTTCCTTGCTGTAGCTGCTTTCAGGGCTTAGGAGACCCCCTTGAATAATGTCCTATTTGATTGCAGTTAAAGCATTTTATTCCTTCATTATTTTGCTTTTGTTGTGGTTGAGCTGCTAGTAGTCTTGGCTGTAGCATTAAAGCCTTGAGTACGGAAGGGTTTGAATGTCCTTGTATTCCCTCCTTTGTATGAATTTCCGTTTGGCCTTTTAATACCCCTATTTTGAGCAAAGTAGCTCTCCTTCTGGCTCGACTCTATTACTCGAGCAATCTGTACGACTTTGTTGTAAACTTTCTTTTTCAATCCGAGAACATGCTCACGGATGCTTCCCCTGAGTCCCATGACGAACCTTCGGGTCTTAGTATTTTCCTCTTGCATGCTAGCGGGCGCAAAGAAAAACAGCTCTTCATAACGTTGTTGGTATGCATCCACAGTCATTTGCCCCTGATATAAACTCAGGAACTCTCTCTCCATAGCATCTCTGAAACTTCTGGGGAAGTACTTCTCAAATAATGCCTCTTTATAGATAGCCCAGGTCAATTGGGCGTGCTTGGTTAACAGATAAGTCCGAGTGGACTTCCACCAGTGGTGTGCATCGCCTTTCAGCATGAATGTTGCACACAGTACTTTCTCCTCCTCATTAACCGTCATCATCATGAAATTTTTTTTCCATTTCATCGATCCAGTGTGCTGGCCACAAAGGATCTGTTGGTTTACCATTGTATTCTTTAGGCTTCATCTTCAGAAAATGCTCGATCAGTCGAGAGTGGTCCAACTGATACTGAGCATAGGCCCCATACATAGGTGGTTGATACTGGTAACTGCCTTGAGCTACCTCAGGATTCTACACTGGAGCCTGCATAACTGGCGTTTGAGGTGCGTGGGGTCCCGTGTTGCTTCCCCCTGGTACTGTGCTAGCTTATCCGACTGGCATAGGTGACGTATGTGCAGTTGGAAAAACCATTCCTATAGCAGCTTGCATATTGGCTTGCACCTGATGTATTTGCTGCAACTATTGTGCCAAGTTTATTACGGCTGTAGCCAAATCTGTAGGTGGGGCTGGCAAGTTTGTAGGGTTTGCCTGGCCACTAGCTACTGGCGGTGCCACATTCTGGTTCTCTTGTACATCAGGAATTTTGTGGCTATCCTCCCCCACAAGTGGTGGTGGTGAAATTGGGTTACGACCTCGTCTGGTCACTCTTCGCCCAGCCATTTCCTGTTCTGGTGGTGGTAGTGTCTGAAAAAAATCCTAGAACATGTGAGGCAATCAATATAAGTTGTTTCCAAGTCAAACTCCAACTAATCAATATAAATTTCCAATTTTCAAGTCATTTAGTGAAAATACAGAATTTTCCATCGTAAGGTCGATGGTAGGGTCGCTCCTTATGCGACCCTAGGGTATGTGACCCCAGAAACCCTGTCAGCTCACCGAGAGCCTAGGTTCGATCATAGGGTCTGTATATGTTCGACCCTAGGTCCGACCCATGGTTTCTATCAGATCACCGAGAGCCTAGGGTCGATGTTAGGGTTGGTCGTAGGGTCGCACATTTTGTCGAATTTTACCCTACGATCCAAAATTAGGTTTTTAAACCTGATTTTGGATTCCTTTCCTATTCTTTCTCTTTTCTTCCAACTCAACTCGCTTCCCCTGAGTTGCTACAGTATCGACCCCTAGTGTTTGGTGATCATTTCTTCCGTTCGCGACTTCCGTTCCTTCCCTTCACGTATGCTCTCTACTGTTTCTCATTTTTAAGCTTTCAAAACTAGGTTTTTATCCATTTACATTGTTTTCTTCAAATTAAAATTTTTCCAATCATTAAAATTTAATTTTTATTGGGGGCATTTGCTATTGGTCACCCAATGGACGAAAGCCCTCAAAAATATTTGAGTTTCATCGGTTGGTTATCGAGAAACTTGAAAATTTTCATTTTTGACCTAATTTTTGAGATTTTTCCAAATTGTTGAAATTTCTTTAAAATCGATCTTTTTAGATTAAATTTCCAACTGTATGAGCTTTGCATGATGGTTTGGAACCTATGTAAGTCCTCCTGCCTAGCTGTTTGGGTGAAAAGTGAGGCTTTTGGCCAAATCATGCCTTTATAATGCCAAAATTTTGAATTTTTAACCATATCTAATATCTTGTTTATTTTTCTATGTCTTTGCAGATAATATGGCTCGTACTAAGGTTCCTAGGGCTCATGATCCCATTCGTTTCCACTCCAACGAGGTAGAAGCTCGGTATGCTCGCTATGAGCGTAAGAAAGTAGAAGGGGGTCGATGTATAAACTTGGCTAGTCTAGCCTTGTTTAACGTGGAGGGTGCCTTCGGTGACATGGGCTGGCTTCCTATGATCACCTATGATGCTTGTACATGTCCTGCTTTGGTGAAGCAGTTCTATTGCAACCTCCAGATAGTGGGGGATCGCAATGATACAGAGAGGGTAGGGAGCTCAGGATTACTAGCTATGTAAAGGGGGTGGAAGTTTCATTTAACTGGCAACAGTTGGCTGATCTCCTGGGCATATCAAATGATGGCCCTTTGGACTACTATGCTCCTAAGGAACCCCAGTTCCTATCCTTGGCGATGCGTGCTGAGATTGATAGTCAGCTCCTTAGAGGTGATCGCTGGGAGATGAAAGCGATCATCCTATGGCCAGAGCCTCAGGTGTACTGCAGATCATCCAGCACAACCTGATCCCCCAGAGTGGCCACTATGATAGGATTTCTCAGCTGAACCAATATGTTTTGTACTGCATTTGCACTAGGCAGCCTGTTTGCCTACCATATATCATCATCAGGACTATGATCTGTGCTACGCTACCTGGTCAACTAGGCAACTTGCCCTATGAATGTCTGATCACTACATTGCTCATCCGCCTACACGTTGATTTATTGGATGAGAGGATTCATGAGGATACCTTCTCATCGGACATTGACTGGGAGGCTATCTGTAGGATGGGTATGCGGGATGCTCAGGTCAGTGATGATGAGAGGAACGCTCTGGTGCATCCTCGCACCCGGGTAGAGATGGCAGACGTCGAGGCGGCAGTAGCAGCAGCAGCAATAGGGGTCCCTGGGGGTAATGCTAAGGATAAGGATCGTATGTTCATGGATGTAGATGCTATACCTCCTCCATCACCTCTACATTTTACTGGAGCTGGTCCATCTCGGGCTCCCTCACACATTGCTGGTCCTTCACACCCACCATCTGATGATATAATGGGGTTACTGCGTGAGTTAGAGAGGCTCAACACGTGACTGATCTGAGAGTATGAGAGCTTCTAGATGCTCAGCGTGCGACTGATGGTAGAGTAGGCGAGCTTTTAGATGCTCAGTGTGCATCCGATCAGCGGATGGCCAAGTTGACAGCTAGTCTCGAGACGACCCAGACTCAGGTATCCTGGTTGACTAGAGTGTATGTTGAGGACTATGACCGAGATTGTGAGGCACCTCCTCCTCCAGCACCTCCAGCTCCATGATGTACATTTTTCTTTTTCTTTGTTTTTCTTTGTATTACAGAGTAACTGTCCAAATTGTGGACTGTACTGTGATTTGAATATGTATAAACGTTGCTTTTTATTTGATGTATATGAAACTTGTTTCTCCTTTTATATATGCATTATTCTCTTTCTTAATTTTGTCTCAAACAACACAAGTGCTTATGGTGTGTTATTATTACAGCTTTTAATTTTTATCCTAACTCAGTCCACGAACATTTATGGAAGTATACTGGTTTAATAGACAGGGCCTGAGAGCTCTGATACCAAGTTGTCACACCCCAATTCTGTACCAACCAGAATGGTGTGATGAACCGTCAATACACCAACGGTTCAACTAGGATCTCGAATAGGCTGTGTCCATTTGTTTAAATCATACACATCCACAACTAAAATCAGAATAAATACACGATAGTGGAAGTCTTTAATATTAAATGAACTGAGAGTCTAAAGATGATAACATAAATAAATTATTCAATTATCTTCAAAAGAACTAAGACCTAAATAATTTAATTAATTACATTGTCTGTATAACTTAAACAAAATCTAATTGAAAAAGCATGAGTTACACTCGCATAACGAATCATGCGACTCCATCATAACTTCTGCATCCATCACCACCGCATGTCCGTACACAGGAGCATTCATATAGTCTTCTACAGTTGCACCTGCATCATCAACTAAAAATATTCAACGTCGAAAGGGTGAGCACACATCATGGCTCAGTGAGCAAACAAAACAATGCAACAAACATATGCATGCATTCAATTCATATCTTTGATCTGGTTCATAAGTTTGCAATGTGCAATAGAAATGATGGGTGGCCGCCGCACCTCTATACACAAATGTGTGGAACCGCCCAATGGATCAAACACCATTGCTGCCCCCACATACACCCACCATGGAATAGGGAAAGAGCTAAAGTGCTTAGGACCTCACCGCATCACACTTCCCCTGATGCCCTACTCATACCAACATGTAAGCCCCTGCTGGCGAGGGCTTGCAAACTGGGCTTGCAACTAACCAATCCTAATGTCAAACAATGTATCCAAGGCCTCACCCCAGCATCCCTCAATATGTCCATAGAGATAGAGCTAAGGCCCCCTGGCAGAGTCAGAGACTACACGGTCCGAGACCACCTCCCTTGATGCCCTACGACGTAATAATTCTGCTAAGGTAATGGCGATACGACGATGTTAGTGGACAAAACTTGAGTAGAGATATAGCTAGAGTCTGGTAACCAGGATGAACCACAGTGTTATGTCCTCCCCCTGATGCTCCACTCGCATCAAGTACTCTAACCATACACATACGTTCACATGCCTATTCCTAACATCATCATCATCATCATGTTATAAATAAACAGAATTAAATATGCATGAACAGTAATAACAGGAATAGTGGATGATATGTGATATGCACATTACAATCATACAAACATAAAATCATTCATGGTGTTGGACTCAATAAACAAAAATAGTTTATTATTAGCCAATTAGTTTAGGTCTTGTTCCCTCACCTTTGATTGCTAGTAGATCCTCGTTCAAGCTTTATAACTCACTTTTACACCACAGAAAAGACCTAACAAGTCGATATATTTTAATTAGAATTAATTGCAATATGTTTAAACTAACTGAAACTGTAGGGTCGCAGGTAGGGTAGCACCTGGGGTAGCAGTTTCTGCAACCACAGGGGTAGGGTCGTAGGGTAGGGTAGCACCTAGGGTAGCAGTTTCTGCAACCCTAAGGTGTAGGGTCGCAGGTGGGGTCAGATACCATTCAACCCTACGTGCGACCACACCCTCCCTGGGACATCCTGAGGGCATGTGGTCAATCATGTGGTCTCGTAGGGTTGGATATCATTCGACCCTATGTGCGACCACATGTGTTCTGAGTCGACCTTTCATTCTAAAGTCCATTCCTTCATGTTTGAATCCTTTGGCTTACTATCATGGTCCATCTTATGATTGTTCTATGGCTCATAACTATAATTTATACACCATTCATTGTCCATAGCGATCTCTTCCATCAAATCTCTTGGAATTTGTCCATGGATGGATAATTTAGGTTTCTCCGAATCCTATGTTCTTCATAACCTATTCTAGGCTCCCAATTCATGTAGGGATTTAGATTCATACCTTGGGTTTGTTGAGATTTAGAGGTTTCTCTAAACTTCTTCTTCCTTAGTCTTCTTCTTCAAGTTTCCTTCTCTTCCTTCTTTGCTCTCTCTTTCACTTTCAATTAGGGTTCTAAAGGAGTGAAAGAGGCTAAGGGACGTCTTATTTATAGAGAAAAACCCTCCATAATAAGTCCCAATGAGTTTAGGAAAGACCCCCTTTGAATTAGGAAGGTTTCCTAATTTCTAGATTCTGTCTGTTATCGTAGGGTCGCATGTAGGGTCGCAGAATCCATCGACCCTACGTTTTTTTAGTCATGCGACCCCACGACCAAAAAGTCATGGGTAGGACTCCTTTGTGGTGGGGTCGGACATACCTGTTTAGGCATGCGACCACACACTCATTTTTTACTGTTTTGAGTTAAATTTTTCATACCTGGTCTTGTGGTTTCTTAACGCACTTGGTCCACTTGGCTCGACCATGATAGGTAGACCTAGTACAAGGTGGTAAGACCGGTTAGTTCGATACGGGTCTTACATATATTGGGTCAAATGAGTCAGTATAAGTCTTTTCTTATAATGAGACTACATTTTTAGGTCCTAGACCTTAATCTAGGTGGCGACTCCAAATCATTACCGTCCATCAGAGATGGGTGGATATCCTTTGTCCTCACAGGAAGAATGGAAAGCTCTAATTGATTATGAAAGTTTTCAAGAAGTGATAATGATGCTAAAGATACGATGAGTTGGTGCAAGATTTTTTCTACTCAATAATCGTCCACATACAATGAACCTATAAGATTGGAATTTTGTTACCAAAATTATCTCCACAAAAACTCTTGTAATCCAATTATAAAGATTGATTGTGATCTTTACTCACTTGTATATATATGTGATACTCAATAATAGAAAAAGGCATAAAAATTTTATTGTAAGTTTTTTTTCAGTTTTAAAAATTTATGAGAGAGTTCGAGATTCTTAGTTTCTTCTTTTCAAGTTGTGTTCTTCTTGCTTAAGTTTATTTTTATTTATTTATTTTTTAAGTTTTAATTTCATATTTTGAACTATGTAGTAGGGTAGATAAATATAGGATGTACCCATTACTAATTTAATTTAGGGGAGAAGGCTCCCTTTGCAATCGTTTGCACATCGCCTTGGAGTGACAATAAGACGATGAGCAACAACAGATAAATCTTTCAATGAGATAACTTTTTCTTATATTCTTTTATTTTTAATTTTGTTTCCTTCTTGCAATAGATCTGTGTTACTCTATGGTTAATATAATGGTTTCGTAAATCTTTGTGCCGTTAGGAATTAGTTATTATTGTTTTTGTTGTTTGATTAATTTTAATTTGAAGTGATTAGGGTGTTAATTCATTCAAATCCCTTTGGTATGCTTTGCCTTATTTGAGTTAGGATAATAGCAATTCCTCCCTGAGATTGACCTGTTACTGCATGATACCGTACACTTGTGGTTACATATTTAATTAATTTCCATCTAGTTTTTGGAACCCTTGTCGGGGAGGCAAGCCGTTATTTTTCCTATTTTAAATAGTTCAAAGTAATTAAAAAAGAAAAAAATGCAAAAAAAAATGCAAAAAATTTTCATTGGTTTTCATGTCTTTCTTTGCACCTTAGATCCGTTAGGTTGGAATAGTATAATCGACAGTCCAATCCTAATCATGATGTGGTGTTAAGGGATGTTGGCTATCGAGTTATCAAGAAGAATAACGACCAATAGCTTCGACAGTAACGGCGTTGTTTCTCAAGGAGATTGTGGATATAACCGGTCTCTAAGCCATTGATCATCAGGAGGTTTGCATTGACCCCGATTTGAATAAATCCAGCTTTTTGAGTCTAATTTAGAGGAAAAAGAAAGATAAATTTTTTTCATTTGAAGAGGTTTGTGCATGAGAGTGTGGACTCGTGATTCTACCAACCATTTGATTAGAGTCCCATTATTTACAATGGCTGAACCCAAGACCACACTTAAGGATAGGTTTTACCCTGCTAGGGCAGCACAACCCTCATGTATTCAATTGCCTGCTACCATAAGTAATAACTATGAATTGAAAACTCAATTCATTACCATGCTTCCCCATTTTCATAGGATTATCTTCAGAGGATGCATACTTGTTCCTCCGTGAGTATGAGGAGGTGTGTGCCCTCATAAAGATACAATAGCTCAGTAATGATGCTGTCAAATTGAGATGCATCACTTTTTCACACAAGGATGGAGCTAAAAATGGTTTTATGGTCTTCCCACAAATTCCATTACTTTATGGGACAAATTTACTATATTATTTCTTAAAAAGTTTTTTCCTCTTCACAAGACAAATAAACTTTGAGGGGATATAATGCGACTCAAACAAGAGCCAAATGAGTCTTTTTCATGACTCATGGAAAGGTTCCAAGGCCTACTCCAAGAGTGCCCTCACCATGGTATTGAAATGTGGTAACTTTGTCAAATTATCTACGAGGGAATAGACTTTCCTACCAAGCAAATGCTTGAGTCTATGTGTCCTCAAGGATTTACTTCCTATGAGGATGCTACTAAAGCTTAGAACTTTTTGGCAGATCTCACAAAAAAAAACAAGAGAGTGAGAGTCTACATAGGAGATAGACTACACCCAAAAAGGTAAAGATTACTTTGTCGATGGCATAGTTGCTAAGGAGGCACACTTAGATAGCCTTATCAAAAGGATAGAAGCTTTAGTTCCCAAAAAACCTATCCAAAAGCAAGTCCTAATGTGCAACTGGTGTCAAACTCCTAGACACACAGTAGAGGAATGCCCTTCACAAGGAAATTCTCAAAATGCTAATGTAAGTGTACTGTATAATCCGTATATCAACATTTATAATCCAGGATGGAGAAATCACCTAAATTTCTCTTGGAACCAAGGGAACCATGTGGACCCACCCCAATTTCCATATCAAGGTCCACCCGGTCACACCAGGCCATATGCTCCCCCTAGACCCAATTTTGTTCTCCAAGGTAATTTTTAGCAATCCCCTGGATTTTCTAACACGAGTGAACCGGCTAGACTCAGTGAGTTGGAAAAGAATGTAGCAACTCTTATGGTAGGACATACCAGTATGAAGAGGACACTCACCCAATTGGTTACCTTGATGTGTTAAAAGAACAAGGATATTCTACCCAGCCAACCAGAGACCAACCCCCATGCCATCACCCACAACCAAATAGGCCAAACCCTCAGGTGAATGGCATAGAGAATCAATCAGGACCCTCCAAACAATGTAAGTAGTCCATGCATTATGGAGTGACCAAGAATACCTACAGGATGAAGCACCAAAGAACAAACCCACAGTTGCTCCCATTAATGTTCCCCAATCTAAGGTAGCTACTGAGCCTCTTTCTTCAGGTTCGTCTGATGTACCTGAAAGACCCAAAGAGACTGTCTCGGATAGAGTTTTTACTCCACCAGCCCCATTCCTTTATAGGTTGGTAAACCGAAAGAAAACTGCTTTAGTTGATAAAATTTTAGAGGTCTTCAAACAGGTAGAATTGAACATCCCACTTTTGGTTGCAATTGATCAAATCCCTATTTATGCAAAATTCTTTAAAGACTTATGCACACAAAAGCGGACTAGTCAAATTCCCAAAAAGGTATTCTTGGCTGTACATTTAAGTTTCCTTCTGAATCATCCTATGGCAGCAAATATAAGGACCCTGGCTGTCCTACCACCTCTTGCATCATAGGTAATACCTTGATTGATCATGCTCTGCTAGACTTAGGTGCAAGTGTAAATATTCTACCTTTTCATGTTTACCAACAATTAGGATTGGGAAAGTTGAAACCAACATCTATCTCACTTCAACTAGCTGATCACTCTGTAAAGACTCCTAAGGGAATGGTAGAGGATGTTTTGTAAAAAGATAGGGAATTTTTTTTTTCGGTTGATTTTATTGTTTTAGAAACACATCTTGTCTCCAATAGGGATCGAAACACTATCGTTTTAGGAAGACCGTTTCTTGCTACAAGCAATGCACTGATAAACTACAGGAACAGTCTCATAAAACTGTCATTTGGCAACCAAACTATTGATTTAAATATATTTAGGTTGGGTAAGCAACCGAATGAGGAAGTACATATGCTCTAAGAATTCCCTGACCATGTAGTGACCACTTTTGACATTGACTTTGACTTAGAATTCTCGTAGTGTATGGAAGAGTTGGGAGGAGTAGAGAACACTTTCTCATCAGAGGCATGGAGTATCCACACATCTATGGAACCTCTAGGACCTCTATCCACTTCCAATCCCAAGCCCTCAATGGTTGAACCACTTAGCTTAGAATTAAAGGAGTTACCATCCACTTTGAAGTATGCCTTCTTAGGACCTGACCAAACTCTTTTCGTTACTATTGCATTTGATTTGACTTCTAGTCAGGAAGAAGAGTTAGTCAAACTCTTACAAAACCACAAGGAAGCCTTAGGTTGGACTGTGGCTGACATCAAGGGTATTAGTCCTTCTATTGTTCGGCATCGTATACAACTTATGGAAGGTACCAACCCCTCAAGGGAACCTCAGAGACGAGCAAATCTTGTGATGAAGGAAGCCATTAAGAAAGATATTCTAAAGTGCTAAGATCATGGGATCATATATCCCATATCTGACAGTGAGTGGGTAAGTCTAGTACATGTGGTACCAAAGAAGTCAAGAGTCACTGCAGTTGTTAATGCTAACAATGAATTAATTCCAACCCGTATCCAAATAGGGTGGAGAGTGTGCATAGGCTACAGGAAACTGAATACGGCAACGTGGAAGGATCACTTTCCTTTGCCTTTCATTGAACAAATGTTAAAGAGGTTGGCCGGACATGAATACTATTGCTTCTTAGATGGATACTCTAGTTACAATCAAATCCTCATTGTCTTAGATGACCAACACAAGACCACTTTCACATGTCCCTACGGAACCTATGCTTATCGACGCATGCCTTTTGGGCTATGCAATGCCCCTGCTACGTTCTAAAGGTGCATGATGAGCATCTTCTCAGATATGATAGAGCAATTTTTAGAAGTATTCATGGATGATTTTTTTGTGCATGGGTCTACCTTTTCTAATTGCCTACAAAATCTTTCCTTAGTTCTTGCCAAGTGTACGAAAAAAGATTTAGTTTTAAATCGGGAGAAATGCCACTTCATGGAAAAACAAGGCTGGGTCACATCATTTCCAAAGAGAGGATCATGGTTGGCAGAGCCAAGGTAGAACTGATTGAAAAGCTACCTATTCCCAAATCTGTTAAGGACATTCGCTCCTTTCTGGGACATGCCAGTTTTTATCGAAGATCCGTTAAGGACTTTAGTCAGATTGCTCGTCTTCTCACTTCTTGACTTGCTAAAGATGTGCATTTTGATTTTAATGTTGCCTACCTAGAGAGTTTTAATCATCTCAAAAATGTTTTGACCACTGCCCCCATCATTCAGGCACCCATATGGACAGAGTCGTTTGAGCTTATGTGTGATGCTTCTGATTTTGCATTAGGAGCTGTTCTTGGGCAACAGATCAATAAGTTGCCCCATGGGATCTGTTATGCATGTAGGACTCTAAACGATGCACAGCTTCATTACACTACCACTGAAAATGAATTCTTAGCTGTTGTATTTGCTCTAGAGAAATTTCGTACCTACTTGATAGGATCCCATGTCATTGTATACACGGATCATGCTGCCCTAAGGCATCTCTTGCAGAAAAAAGATGCCAAAGCCCGTCTCATTAGATGGGTTTTGCTTTTACAAGAGTTTAACTTAGAGATTAGGGATAAATCAGGAATAGAAAATCTGGTTACTGACCACTTATCCCGACTGCCTAATTCTTTGACTGTCGATTCACCAGTCAATGAGTCTTTCCCAGATGAGTAGTTGTTTGCAGTATCTAATGAACTTTAGTTCGTTGATATTGTAAATTACTTGGTAATGGGTGCGACCCCTTTCCATTGGTCTACCTAGGATAGGTATAGATTTCATTCCCAAGTCAAGTACTATTTTTGGGACGATCCGTATCTATTCAAGACTTGCCCTGATTAGATTAACAGGAGATATGTACCTGACATGAACAGTAATCTGTGCTGTCTTACTACCATGATCAGGCGTGTGGCAGCCACTTTGGGCTAGATAAGACCTCGGCCAAGATTTTATAGTTTGGATTCTACTGGCCTAGTCTTTTTAAGGATGCATTTAATTATTGTAAGGCATGCCCTTCTTGCCAGCCGCATTACCAAGCGAAATATGATGCCACTCAACCCAATTCTGGTGGTTGAAGTTTTTGATATTTGGGGCATTGATTTTATGGGTCCGTTCCCAAAGTCTTTTGGGAATGAGTATATCTTGTTAGCTGTGGACTACGTGTCCAAATGGATAGAAGTTGTAGCTACTAAGACCAATGACCACAAGGTAGTCATTAAATTCCTAAAGGAGAATATATTCTCCCAATTTGGTATCCCTCGAGCTATCATTAGCGATAGGGGGAAACACTTCTATAACAAACCATTTGAGGCCCTTGTTCAAAAATATGGTATTACCCATAAATTAGCAACCCCTTACCACCCTCAAACTAGTGGACAGGTTGAAGTGTCCAATCGATAAATAAAGCATACTTTGAAAAAGACTATCAATCCGAATCGTAATAATTGGTCCATTCACATCGTAGATGCTTTATGGGCTTATAAAACGCTTTCAAGACCATTCTTGGTCAATCCCCTTACCGTCTGGTGTACAAAAAGTCTGCCATCTACCAATTGAATTGGAAATCGGGCATTTTGGGCCATTAAGAAATTAAATTTTGATTTGTCAGATGCTAGTACTCATGGAGGACTCCAGCTCTTTGAGTTGGATGAATTGTGAAATGATGCCTACGACAGTGCCCGCATCTATAAAGACAAGACCAAGGCTTACCATGATAGACATATTCTTCGGAAGTCTTTTACCCTTGGCGATAAGGTTTTGCTTTATAATTCTCGTTTGCATATTTTTCCTAGTAAACTTAGATCCCGTTGGGAGGACCCTTATATTGTTCAAAATGTTTACTCATCGGGTGTAATTGAGATTTTAAATACAGGTACAGGTGCAACTAGCAAAGTGAATGGCTAGTGTTTGAAGCCACTTTTGGAGCTTCCACATGACTCCACTGAAGAGGTCATGGATCTTCATAAGCCTTTTTACAGAGATCCTTGATTCAAGGATTTTTTTCTTCTCCTTATCCTTGTCTTTTATTTTTCTGCATACATTGAGGACAATGCATGATTTAAGTATGGGGGAAAGGTTAAGATTTCATTAAAAAAATAAATTTTGAGCTTTCATTGTAAATTTTAATTTTTAACTTTGGTTTTTGAGAAATTCAATCACTATTTCTATTTGACACAAAAAAAGAAGGAGAAAGAGACTTTGGAAACTATCACATACGAAGTAATGAAACCCTATGTGAGGATAGCACTTAGGCTGTATTTTAAGGTGAAAATTGAGTTAGAAAATACATTTTACCTCACCTGAAGGGATAAATCTTTTATGGTTATAGTTGGTAATTTCAACCTTTGATTAAAGCTGAAACCTCCTTATACTAGAGAACAAAATCATAGAAAAAAAATAATAATATAAGGGTTTTTGTTCTTAGAACTAGATAGGGCATTCCGCCTCAAGAAGCGAGGTGTCTTGATTGAAATTCCTTGGATACAGCTCTTGTAAAAAAAAAGTACTCTTTAGCATCAATGTCCTTAAAGATATATGCCAAAAGCGAAGCTACATAGTAACATGGGAATGCATAACCACCTGTACTTCTCAAGCCAACTGTAGTGGAGTAGCTTAGAGAGGAAGAAAAAAAAAAGAGAAAAGAAATGTGAAATACAAGTGTTGAAAACTGATCTTGGGTCTTGGTTACCAGTATATAACAAAGGGTTCACCTTAAGGAGAGATATGTTTGGAAGATATAACAAGGTTTCCTAATTGAGATGCAACCTTAGTGTTTGAATCATATGAGGTAGCAAAATTCAAGTGTGGGGGTTTCTATGTTTTCTTGATCCCAAGTTGAGTGTCTTGACTAATAGGATGTGTGTATGTTCTTTTTCCTCAATACCAAAGTTAAAGTTTAAAATTTTTATATGAATTTTGTGTATTTAATCTCTAAAAACACTCACAAGACACAACTCATCCACTAGGGGTTTAAAGGCTTGTTACACGTGCTAAGTGCAATAATGATTCCTACGAAAATGAGTGAGGATTTTATTTTAAAGAGGAACGAAACGAGGTTCTCGAGGAGCGATCTATCGATGCTTTACTCCCTGCAGGTGATGAGGTAACCCCCACTTTTGAGGGTCAACACTTGCTTTCTTCGGAGAGGAATGAAGAAGAGGAGGCCGCTTCCGATGCGAGCCTCAAAAGAAAGTCCACAACTACAGAAGAGCCTCTAAAAAAGAGGAAGTATGCCACTAACAAGGGCAAAGACCTTGGTAACTTTGCAAAGTGCTCTTATTTGCTATGCGTATGTGACCAACTTTTGACTGTTTTTATTTCTTAGATACAGTTGTGCAGAATGATCTACCTTCCGCCACTTCTCCACACCCTCAATTTCCTAAGCCTCAAGAGCATCTGGTACTTAGGATGGCAGAGGGCACTTCAACCATTGGTGATCCTATTGTGTCTGAAACTTTGGCCAGGGCCGTGATCGTCCCCAAGACAAGGAGATCTATGGCCAATTAGGTCTTGTAAATGCCTTTGATCAAAGGATTTCCCAGGTGTTCAAGGTTAATTATCATCTTCACTTGAATCCTCCTTTGCTTTTCTATATCCGCCTTATAACGTTTTGATCTTTGTAGGAGTTGTCAATTTTCACTGACACTAAGGACTACGTCATCCAGTTCATTGGAGATCTTGCCAGTGCTGAAAAGATGATCTAATCCTTTCAAAGGGATTGGGTTGAAGCTAACGATGCTCTTGAGGCTCTCAGCCAGCAGCTCAGAGGTTGGGAGGAGGAGGTGTCTCGATCATCTAGCAAGGTGGAGAAACTGAAGAACAAGGTCAAGGGCTTGAAGGAGGACTTCACCAAGATGATGCGGCTCAGGGATGATGCTGCAAGGGCCATGGAGAGGAATGCGATCGTTTGTAGACTTTGATGGCAAACCTAACTCAGCCCAGGGAGGAATGGCAGGCGACAGTATAGGTTTTGGAGGCGGAGAGGGTTGCACATGGAGCAGCTCTAAATGAGCTGACCAGGGTGGTCGTGGAGCAGTACAGAGAAAGTGCTACTTTTAGGGACTTTGTAACTGCTTCTGTGGTTTAATCTGCTACAGCTCTCTTGAGGGGTGTTCAAGACTTTATTTAGGGGAAATACCTTGACTTTGATTTGTCCCAACACCTGCACTTTAGGAGAGCCCTTGGAGATGAAGCTATCCTTCTTCACTTGTGCCCTACTTCCCTGCTTCCCGTTAATGCTCCTGCTGCTGTTGACGACATTCCTCCCACCATGCCTATTGATGAACTTCCCCCCTAAGAAATCCCTTGAAGAAGAACTCTTCCATTTGGAGAAAAAAAATTGAATTTTGAATCTCCTTCATGAACAATTTCTCCTTTTGAACAATTTTTTTTTATGGATGACTGTATAAATGTGGTTTGATGGATGATTTTTTTTTTATGGATGCTTTCTTCCTCTTATATATATGTGATATCTTTTTACATAACTGGCATCATCTAAATCTTTTGCAGGGAAGTTTCAGAGATCCATGATAAATCATGGTAGAATGCATTACTTCCATTCAACCTTACCTTGTTTCAAGGTGCCCCTACTTACATAATAGCTAGGGTCTTATCGAAGGTACATCCTTCCTTTCAAATTCTGTTTTGCCTTATCTAGTTACATTGAGGATTTTCAGAAGGTAAACAAAGGTGTAGCCTCCCCTTTAAATTTTAAAAACCCAAACCACCATGGGTTACAAAATCTGAATTTGTGAGTCAAAGCATTACCTATTTGGTTGATCCTCCCAGCTTTAGCAACCTTTTAGTATAGACATGGTTGCCAAGGCATAATTTACATTAAGGTTTTGCCGATGATGATCGACCCTCAAAGCTTTAGCTACCTTGACTTTAGTCTAGGATTCTGAAGTTATAGTCTGCATCGAGGTTTCCTTAATGATGATCGACCCTCCAAGCTTCAGCTTCCTTGACTTTAGTCTGGGATGCTGAAGTTATAGTCTACATTGAGGCTTCACCGATGATGATCAACCGTCAAAGCTTCAGCTTCCTTGACTTTAATCTGGGATGCTAAAGTTATAGTCTGCATTGAGGCTTCACCATTGCCTCTTTGCCATATCCATGCCTATCTCTTTAAGCAATGAAAGAAGAAAATTTGGATGCAGACTTTACAGAAAGATTTTTTTTTCTTGTAACCATTATTTCGTTTCCATTTTTCATGCTATTGATGATTACAACATTCTACGAGTAATACTTTCGTAGATTTGACACATTCCATGTCCTTGGTACATCCTCGCTGTTCATTTTTTGTAAATGATATGACCCTAGTTTTGTCATCTTGACCAATTTGTTTGGACCTTCCCAGTTGACCGTGAGTTTTCCTTGATTTGTAGGATCTGAGGCAGAACTTTTTCTCAATACAAGATCTCCTACTTGGAAGACCTTGTCCTTGACCTTCTTATTGTAGTGCATTGCTACCTTAGCTTGGTAATCTGCATTTCTTAGGTATGCAACTTCTTGAACTTTACCTTAGATATCAAGATTTATCATCATGTTTTCTCGGTTGGTTCCTCAAAGTTGGCTGTCCAGAAAGACTTGTGAACTACCTCAACAAGGATGACAGCCTCCACACCACAAGTTAACATGATGGGCGTTTCACCTGTCGGAGTCCTGCTAGTGATTCTGCAGGACCATATGACACTAGGAAGTTCTTATACCCAAGATTTTTTCTCATCACGCAGTTAGACTTGGAGACCTTCTGTAAGACCAGCACGCCATGAACCCGATCTAACCTTATGTTCTCGTGTCATGACAGGTCTTCCCATCGTAGTCGGCTCAAACGAACCAACCATATAAAGAAACCACAAAGCCAAATAAACCAGTCAAAATAGTCAAACCAGTAAAATTTAGTTGTGTAGTTGACTGTGTGGTCGACCACACAAATTTAGATTTGTATGGTAGACTGTTTTGGATTTGTGTGATCGACAGATTATGTGACCGCAGAGTAAACTGGTCAAGCCCAGAACCTATTCAATGTTTAGAAAACTTTCTTAATTTGAGGAGGTCTTTCTTCTAATTAAAAGAGGACTCTATATGGAGGTTTTCCCTCTATATAAAGGATGTCCCTCTACTCTATTTTACTCTTTTGCTTATTCCCAAACCCTAGAACTAAGAGAGAAAGAGAGAAAAGAAGAAGAAGGAGACTTGGAGAGAAAGAAAGGTTGAAGAAAGAAGAAAGGGAGTTGCCATTAGAACTTCAACCTACCGCAGCGAGGATCAACGGTAAGTACCTTGACTCCGTAGAAGACTAGGTTACAGTAGAATTATGGATTTAGGATTTTTGTTGCAAGGAAATTAGATCTAAACTATGCTTTCAATCCTAACATGTTCGTTATAAATTCATAATGAGGAATATAATGATTTGGGTTATAATGAATGAATAAAATAATGGATAATGGTCGTAGAATGAACATTGGATGGAACCCATTGTCAAGCCAAAGGATCGAATCGAAGCCCAAGCCTGAATCATGACCTGAAGGTTGTGTGGTCACATCACTGGTTGATCATAGTGCGACCAGTGAGTCGACCACAGACTCTTGAGAAGTGACCAGGGTTTGTGCGATCACTTATGTGGTTGACAGTACATGCAACCATAGAGTCAACCAATGTGTGGTCGATATATACTGAGACCACTGAGTCGACCACAGAGTCTACTAATTAATGACATAAAGCATATTTTGGAGACCAAACAAGGTTTCAACTACTGTAACTTGAGAAAATTAATGTTTAACTTAAATACATTAATTGTTTAGGTTTCTAACTAGTTCAAAGTAATTTCCAAAGCTTAAAAGAGGAACAAACATCAATCACAAGTGGGAGAACAAGACCTAAACTAATTGGTTAATTACAAGCTATCCTTTCTTTTTATTTTCTACTATTTGATATGATGCCATGCCTTGTATGATTATTTGTGCATCTCACATGTCATCCAATACTTGTTATTTATCTATTCATGCATATTTTATTATTGTTCTTATTTGACATGATAATGATGCTAGGAATATGCATGTGCTTATATATGTGGTTGATGTATTGGATTAGGTGGAGCATCAGGGGGAGGATGAGGTACCGTGGTCTTGGGCTTGACCGCTAGACTCTAGTCCTATCTCTATTCTATCCCACGCATTGACATCGTTGTATCGTTATTACCTTAGAGGAACTAGTATGTCGTAGGGTATCAGGGGAAAGACGCGGTATTATGGTCTCTGGCCTAAACACTAAACTCTAACTCTATCTCTATGGGCATATTGAGGGATGCTGGGATAAGGCCTTGGATACAACTTTTGATGACATCTAAGATTGGTTAGTCACGAGCCCAGTTTGTCAGCCCTCACCAGTAGGGGCATACGTACTGGTACGGGTAAGATATCATGGAGGGTTCTGGCAGTGTGTAATTCAGGAACTCTAGCTTTATCTCTATTTCATAGTGAGTGATGTGGGGTGATAGTGGTGTGTGATCCGTTGGGTGTACTCACACTTTCGTGTATGGAGGTGCGGTGGCCACCTATCCTTACCATAGCATAGTTGCAAACTTAAACCAAACCCAAATATATGAATTGAATGTATGCATATGTTTACACATTGTTTTGTTCACTCACTGAGCATATGTTGTGAGCTAACCCTCGTATGCACCATTATTTTTATTTTTTGATGTTGCAGGTGTTTCTGTCAAAGATTATATCGATGCGCCAATGTATAGACACGTAGTGGCTATGGACGTACAAGCTATGGACAACGAGTATGACTCGTCATGTGAGTGTTTCAACTATGTCTATGCTTATAGGTTAACTTTCGTATTTTGGTACTTGTAATAGATATTAATTATGTTATGGTTACTTGGAGATAATTGGTTTATTATTTACTTATCATTGTAGATACTCAGTTCATTAATAAAAACTTCCACTATTTATTTTATTATCTCTGATTGTGATGTGAAATGTGTTTGGTTTAGATTGTTGGCAATGTCTTATGAGATCCTGGCATGAATCATTAGTTCATATGATGGTTCATTTACACTTCTGATTCATCCAGAATTGGGGTGTGACACCTTCCATTATTTTCCTGTGAATTTCCTCCTCTCGTTCGAGTCTTTTCTTCAAACCATCCAATATGGTTCTGCTGGTAACCTCAACTTGACCATTAGCCCTAGGGTTACAGACTGAGGCAAAATGTTGGACAATCTAGTATTGGTTGCAAAAGGCTCAAAACTTGGTGGAATCAAATTGTTTCCCGTTATTAGTAACCATAATTTGAAGGATACCATATCGATATACCACAGATACCTTGAAAAATTTTGTCACCTTAGCTATAGTATTCTTAGGCATGTGTTCCACCTCAATCCATTTAGAGAAGTAATTGATTGCCACAATCAGGAACTTACATTGTCATAGTCCCAGTGGGGGGCCCAATGATGTCCATGCCCCAGACCACGAAGGGAATGAGACTTATTATAGGTTGTAGAGGTACAGCAGGTTGATGTTGGATCTTCGTATGGTGAAAAATTGACACTGCCCACATTTCTTCACATATTCTTCACATTACTTCAGAATATTGGGGAAGTAATACCCTTGTCGAATGAGTTTCTGGGCAAGTGTGCGGCCTGCTTAATGGCTTTCATAGAATCTTTTATGTACATCTTTGATTGCGCCTGCTCCCTCAAATGGGCATAAGCACTGTAATAAAGGTAGTGAAAACACCTTCTTATATAATACGCCTTCATACAGCACGTACCATTTAGACCTTGTCTGGATTTTTCGAGCTTCTTTTCTATTTTTCAATAAAACTCTATCTTTCAAGTATGCTAGAATTAGATCCATCCAGCAAGGTTCGTCTTCTATCCTATGGATTCGTATTTTACCGTCTGCCTAGGGAGTGATACTAAAGCGAGGTAATTGACTGATGTACATCGACACATCTAGTTGAAGAGTGTTAAAATTGGGCAATTTTGATAGCATATCTTACTCGGCATTATCTTCTCTATCCACATTTTGAATGTCAAACTTTCAAAAAGCTAAAGTAAGTTCTCTTACCTTTTCAAGATAGGCTTCATCTTAGTTACCTTAGCTTCATAATCACCGATTACTTATTTAACCACTATTTGGGAGTCACAGTAAGTAGAGAGATGGATGACCATTAAGCATTTCCCAAGCTGAAGTCCGACAATCAGAGCTTTATATTCCGCTTTGTTGTTAGTGACTAGGAAACCGAATTTAATGGCACTTTGGATTTTGAACCCTTTATGGCTTGTTAAGACCACTCTTGCCCTAGCGGGGCCCTCACTTGAGGCACATCTACCAATAAAGTACATGATGGAGGCATAGGTTTAGGGGGAGGAGTTGGTGGTCTGACCTGTATTGCCATGTTAGGGACTTCAAGATCATCTTCCAAAGTGCTCTCTATGAGGAAATCTGCCTAGGCTTGGGCTTTGATAGCTGTCTGAGGCTTAAACTGTAAGTTGAATTCTCCAAGCTCCACAGCACAAGTTATCATTCTCCCAGATACATCACTTTGAGCTAAAACTTTCTTCAATGGCTTAGAAGTAAGAACGATAATGATGTAGGCCTAAAAATAGGGTCTTAATTTGCGTGCAACTGTTACCAAGGTAAAAGCATGTTTTTTAATGGCTTGATAGTGAGTTTGGGTCCAGACAGCATCTTGCTCACATAGTAAACAGGACTTTGGACCTTGTCGACTTCTTTGACTAGAAGTGCGCTCACAGCTACAGATGATATAGCCATCTAAAGCTGTAGGTCATCTACAGGTTCAAGTTTTTCAAGAATAGGAGGAGTTGATAGGTACTTTCTTAACTCTATGAACACTTGATGGCATTCAGGGGTCCACTCAAACTTTTTGTTCCCCTTTAAGGTTTTGAAGAATGGTTGGTATCGATCGACTAACCTTGACATGAATCTTCCAAGGGCTGTGACCCTTCCTATCAACTCTTGTACTTGCTTGACATTTTGCGGCACTTTTATGTTCTAAATGGCTTCTATTTTTGGCTGGATTGGCCCAAACCCTCTCTGGGATACCATAAAGCCTAAAAACTTCCCTGAAAGTTCTCCAAAAGTGCACTTGACAGGATTAAGCTTCATCTTGTGTTTTTGAAGTATGTCAAACACCTCTTTTAGGTCATCTAAATGAGTGTGAGCTTTCAAACTTTTGACTAGGAAGTCGTCGACGTATACTTTCATATTTTAGCCAATTTGATTTGGAATACTTTGCTTACGATACGTTGGTATGTTGCGCCAGCATTCTTCAAACCAAAGGGCATCACTACGTAACAGTAAGTGCCTCAGCCAGTAATGAAACTCATACTTTCTTCATCTTCTTTACACATTGGGATCTGGTTGTATCCCGAATATGCATCCATAAAGGAAAGTAATTCATGGCTGCAGGTAATTGATTTATGCAAGGCAGGGGGTAGATATCTTTGGGACAAGCTTTATTGAGATCTGTATAGTCAATACAAATTCTCCATCATCTTCTAGGTTTGGGGACCATTACAACACTGGATAGCCATTCTGGATATTTGACCTCCCTAATAAACCCTGCTTGCAATAGCTTGTCTACTTCTTGATTGATGATAACTTGCTTGTCTGGAGCAAAGTTCCTCTTCTTCTATCTCACTGGACGGTGTTGGGGGTTAACAGATAGATGGTGCTCCATGAGCTCCTTATCCACGCCAGGCATATCTGCTGCCGACCATGCAAACAGATCATAATTCCTTCGAATGAAGGCAATAAGATCATCACACATCTTCCCTTTAAGAGAGGAACCGATTTGGAAAGTACCCCCTGGCTGGTCCTCCGATATAGGTATTTGCACCAGTTCCTCCACTAGAGTGCCTCATTCTTAGTGGAAGTCGTCTCTAAGATCTTCTACAATGATAGATTGTACCGACTCCTTCTTTTTCCCTTTAGCAATCTCATTCTTCTTTTCCTCATTCTGGGGGCCCCTGACCATGGAGGATTCTCCCTCAAGTTTCTTGGTGAAGCCTAGCTCTATGAGGTAGCACTATCTTGAGATCTTTTGATTGCCTCAACACTCTCCAATTCCATAATTTGTAGGGAATTTAATAACTTGGTAGAATGTCGAGAGGCAGCATCTTAATCTATGTAAGGCATGGCATCCTAGGACTACATTATAACTTGCTCGAAGATCGACCACCAGAAAATCTACGTTGATCACTTTTCAAGCTGGTTTCTGACCAATCATCAAAGGATCAGATCCCACCTTTCACATATATAGAATCACCAGTAAAACCAGTCAGAGAATATATGGTTGGCTCGAGCATCTCATTGGTGAAATCCATTTTTAGGAAAGTGTGATAATACAAAATATTTACAGCACTTCCGATGTCGATCATGATGAGAATGAGTTGAAATCTACAATGGCTGTAGAGATCACTAGGGCATCCTCATGAGGGTATCATGTTGATAAGGTCCTCATTGAATATCATGAGATTTCCTTTTCTTGCTTTCTTGGAAGCCGCATCAGGGGTGTCTAGCTCACAGGCGTAGGTTTTCACTTCTTTAATGGAACAGTTTCCTGCGGCATGTCCTCCAGTGATAACATATGAACTGGGTATGACAAGGCGGGCCTGATGCACAGATTTCTCAAGATCACTTGCCTCTGCTAAACGTGGGAGCCTGATTTCTTTCCGAGGAAAATTTAGACGGTAATGCTATTCCCAATGTGCCAGGAGTTCTTTAGCCTTTTCTCCACCGCATTCATAGGCTGGCTCTATGGGCGCATCTTCATCATAACATCGGATCTAGTGAAGTGAATCTTGCTCTGCAGGTGGGAACTTCATCAGGGCAAGACCTTTCTCTTCTGGTGCCTCAGAGGGGCCAATTGTTGATTTCATTGTGCCGCTTCTGACTTAGGGTGCTACCCTGATCATATAGGTTGGACCTATTTCTTTCAACTGGGGTGGTCCTTGACCTTGCTCAGCCGCACCGTCATCTTTAGGATCTTGATCATCTTTCTAACCTTTCTTTTTTCCTGTCTCTATCTTGCAATCAAAGGCCTTGTTGGTATCTATCAGTGCTGGACGCTTTTTGTCCACATATTTATCAAGCTTTCTACAGCAAATGAGCTCCTCAATGGCATCACGAAGATGGCGGCATTCATTTGTTGTATGCCCATGCTGGTTGTGGAAGGTGCAAAACAGCTTTGGAATCCTGGTCCGAGGATCAGGATTCATTTTCCCTGCGGGCGAAAGGAAGTTTGAGTCTTCTCAATCATGAATATTTCTATGGGTGTCTTCCGCAGAGGGTGATAATCATCATAATACTGAAAAGCTAGAGAATCTTCTTCAGTTACTTTCTCCTTGCTTTTCTTCTTTTTCTTTGGAGTTTCTCCTTTGGAGGAGATGTTGTCCGTCTTCTCTTTCAGCTTCTTTTTGCCCTCAGGTGCCGACAGAGCACTTGCTATCGGATCATTCTTCGTGGCAAAGTTAGCATTTTCATATTTCTCACATTGAGTGTGAAGCTTTATGAGACATCCGGTTGGTTTCTTGCCATAAAGAACTTGAGGTTTCGATCCAAGATGGCCCCTTCCAAGGTGGCCTTGTGGACCAAATCTTCAAGGCCTTTAATTTGGAGGGCTTCCATGTTGAATCTGTCAAGGAAGGCTCTAAGAGTCTTACCTTCCTCTTGCTTACAATCCCTTAAGTTGTAAAGTATTTTCTTCTACATCCTTCTGCTCAAGAAGTGATTTAAGAATCCATCAACAAGATCACTGAAAGAATCTATCAAATGTTTGGGGAGGCTACTGTACCAGATACAATCAGCTCCCTTGAGAGTAAAAGGGAAAGGGTGGCAAATGATCTCATCTCCCAAACAGTAGAGGACCATTTGAGCAGAAAAGTTGTCAAGGTGTTGTTCAAGGTGAGTTGTCCCATTATACGAGTCCAGGGGTGGCATGATAAGACTTGTGGGCAATTTGGTCCTCATGATGTGCTTAAAGAGTGCTCCTTTAATATTGTACAATTGTCATGCAGGATTTTTCTGGCCTTCTTCCATTCTTTGGAGTCGGACCTTTAACTCATTGAGTTCACATTCGACCTTATCATCGGTGTGCCACTAACGCGCCTCTCCTGCAGCCCTGCTGAGCCTCATAGCATCTACCTTTGCTGGAGCTTCATTATGGGGTTCTAGAATTCTACCTAGCCTTTTAGAGAGTGAGACCTAGCCAATGCTTGGACACACGCTAGGTTCTGAAACACTATGTGAAGATGCAGATGCAGTACTATCTCGCTACGAGGCTCTTGAGGCTAAAGGTATATTTCGAGTAGATTAATGGGAATCTCTACTGACAGAGCATTGAGGCTAGGGAAGAAGGGGCCTCCGAAGATCACCCCTTCCTGCTCGACCAGCTTGTGGCTGATTGTTATGATTCAGCACCTGGGGGTAATGCCCATGACGGAGGGGACATCCCTGGTAGGGTTCCCTCTGTGGTCCTCTATCACCGACTCTATCAGCACGCTGTGGTACTACGGTGGGTTGTTGGTGAAGGAGATGTTATGCCAAGATTTCTAGTTGTTTGGTGACAGTATCGAACTGCGCCTTGGTCATGTACTGTGGTGAAGGAGGGGGTGATAGCTCTGCTTCTAGCTCAAAGTTATTGACTGCAGGTATCCTTTCTTCATTGGGCCCAGGGTTCACAGTTGTTGCATGATTATTGGCAACAGGAGGTTTACGGGATCCATCGTCCTAGTTTTGGTTCACATAGGAGGAACATGTCTTTGGGACTTGGGTCTCTTCAAATGACTATGTTTGGATGTCAATAAAAGAAAAAAAAATGGGAAAATTACATGTACTATCCTTGTTGTTTGGACTAATATCACCTACCATCCAGTAGTTTCTGATAATTACACCCACTCTCATTTAACTGGTAAAAGAAACTTAAAAAATTGAAAGATAGTCATACCCTTATGTTTTAAGTTGAGAAAAAAAAATATGAAAGTTACGATTTTAATCTCCTATTGAAACAAAAAACCTAATTTTTCTAAATTTTTTGGTTGAGTTAGCGGCCATTGGGTTCATCAGATCAATTTGAATTGTACCTGGTTCTTTATTCAAGTAGAGGTTTTTCGATCAATTTAAGAGGTTGCAGATCATAGTCTCGACTGCTAACTTTCATCACCAACTGAAATCTTGCTATTAGTGTAAAAACTGCTAATCTCTCATGTCAATTCGTAGTGGGAATTTTGGTTTGTTGGTTTGGATGTTTGTTTCAAGTTTAGCCCTGGATATCCAATAGGGTTTCTTTCTTGAAGGGTATTTCAAGCTCATTCTTGAACCTCTTTCAGGTTTTCTCGCTGCTAGATCTTAAAACATAGTGTTTTTTTTTTCCCAAGCTTTTTAGTCAGTTTCCAGGTGAATTCAGAAAACTCAGGGGTTAAAGCACCATTCTGTTTTGTAATTTTGGTTCAATTCGATCGATATCACTGGAACTGTAAGGTTCCTAGCTTTCCGATGGTTCCTTAATGACCCAGAAACGTGCATTCATGCAATTGTGGCTCAAAACCATGTCCAAAAAAATGAAATGGGGAAAACAAAAATTTGCTCGGAACAAGAGATAAAATCTATGAGGATTGGTATCGCAAACCTAAGAATCCCATTACAGATCCATGGGGATTTATAACGGTTTCACATAGAAAATAAGTGAGAGAGAGAAAGAGAGAGAGAGAACCCATAAGTTTAAGTCAATCTCTTTCTTCACGTTGTAGGGTTGCTTCCTTTGTCTATGTTTTCTCTTTAGCGAAGCCTTCAACCACATTGACACATGGGATAAGATAGAACGACACACACCGATTCTTCTAAATTGTATAATTTGGATTCTTAATTTTGTACTATAGGAAATAATAACAAAGCAAGGTAATATTCTTTAAGACTAACTTATGAGTATATGATATTAATGATAATACAGTAATCAAACCATATGATTATGAAACTTAACCTATATAATATAATGGAATATAACCACATACCTTATACGATGTAAACCAAACAGTTGCTTAGAGCTGAAGCATGTAGCACACTCTCCTTAAGATTGTGTTTGCCCCATTATATGGTGCAACTGAGTCTTCTGCAAACCAACCTCCAAGATGAAACAACTCTAGGAGCCCATCCAACCGATGTGCACTCAAAGGGTTGGATGTCATCAGATGTATCTCGACGGCTAAGGTTAATAACCCTTCGAAAACAAGAGGACAGAACCCAATCGTCTAAACCAAAGTAGAGAGAGAGTTGGAGGGAGAAGAGGAGAAGAGAACTTCGATTTTTGGATGCTCTTAAGCCTTGGGCCCCTATGTGTAGAGATAGCACCCTACACATAGGCACCCTTCCAAAAGGGTATCTTGTGGAGGGATGTGTTTGAACCCGTTCACACCAGACCCGCAACCTGCGTCACAGTTGTAGGTCACAGTCCGATCTGGCGCTTGCGTTTGAGAGGCGACTTGAGTTGTGCTTACCTTCCTTTTAGGGGCTCAAAATGTAAAGGTCACCCCCTATAAATATGCCACCCTTCTCCAATATCCCTAAGCAATGTGGGACTAACATTCCTACATTGCATTGCCCAACTCAAAAACCAAATTCAAAATTGCCCACCCAAGAACCAAACTGAAATTTGAATTTCATTTTTAGAAAAGCTTTTGAAACTTTAACTTATTTTGACTTTTTGACAACAGGTACTAAAAATGCAATTTTATGAACTTAGACAAGCAGTAATCGCATGCCAAGTAACCAATCACACACACCCAAATACTAATTTTCTCGACAGGAATATATTTCCCGTCAACAAAAATACTGATTTTTCTCGATATTTATATTTGTTGGAAACAATATAGTTGCCATCGAGAATAGTACCTATTTTTTGTGATGGAAATTAATTTCCATTGGGAAAAATGTTATCATCAACACACCCCTATTTCACGTTGTGATTTTAAACGACGACTACTACGACGACGGACTAGTGAAGCAAACCCTTGCGTCGACGAAAATCAATGGCAATAGGAATGTATTTTTGGTGACAGAAAATTATCGTCGCCAAAAATGCATATTGTTGTAGTGATGACACCCAACTGATGATAACTTTCATTCTTCAGGTCGTCTCTGTCTGAATGAAACCTTCACCTACCTTGACACTAACTGCCACACACGGAGCAATGTGGGATTTCTAAACAATGAACATATTCAAAAAGAACATAAAGAAAATAATTACCATGGCCGATAAGTATAGTGTTGAGAGATGTTATGGTGGCACATGCGACTACGTATATCTGAGAGTTTTTGCTCTCAATTTTTTGATGATGGTGATAATGTGAGGATCATCATCCTCTGAGATTCTAAATCCATTATCTTGTATTTGTGTTTGCTACCGATGAAAAGGTCAGATAACCCATATCCAACCCCATCTCCTGGGCGTCTTCTTCGTAAGCTGTTGATCCTTTGCCAGGGGAGTGACAATCGTTTGTTCTACTCCTCTACCATGGTTGTTTCCTTCTTGGATCTTATGCAAACTACTGCAGAAGGGAAAGGGAAATTTATCAAAATGGGGAGCATTTGTTATATGCATTTGGCGATTCCAATGGGTGCAGTCTCGTTGAGTTGCCTCAGTTGATGGTGGAGCAGTAGAGAAGATAAGGGTAAATAAGGCATTTCAACTCCCTTTATGGGTATTTTTGCCCATAATTTTTTTAGTGTTAGCTGACATCGTCATCAAACTGAGATTTGTTGATGGACTAGGCCTCTGTGTTACAAGTTTTGGATATTAGGGGTGGTATGTGATATTGTCAGAAACTGATGGGTGGTAAATGTAATTGGTCCAAACTACAAGGGCAGTATGTATAATTTCTCCAAAAAAAATGATAGTACAAGACAAAAGTGAATAAATGACGATGAAATAGATCGCTCTAGTCTTCATGTATTTATATAGCACTCTATCTCTCTCATTTTCGGGTGGATCTCGTCTCTTGTCGTCCAAGCGTCTAGCTATCCATCGGAGGGGCTGGGTTACATTGGCATGTGTGCCGATCACCCCAACATGTTTGATGGACTGATGGACCGACTAAATGATAGGAGATGAGCCTTGTCCCTTATTTTCAACCACCTATACAATGGCAATTGTAGGTTTGTTATGTACTCTATAAATCTAAGGACTCAGGTTCAAGTCCTATACTGTATGGATGTACGAAAACATTCATTCTCTCTCCTCTTTCCCTAAGAAGCGCTTTCTCCTTGGGTGCCCAATATCGAATATTAGAGTGGCTGAAGCTGAAGCAGCTACTTTGATATGACAAAAAGAAAAGGAAAAAAATTCATTAATCTCAATTATATCACAAGAAAAAGAAAAAAAAAGAAGAAAATAGAAGATCTGTTGAATTTTAAATATTTAATTTAACCAATAAAATATGAAAGCTTACTTCAAATTTGAAATTGCCAAGTCTAAGGCTTAGTTTGGATCCATTTTTATTTCTGTTTTTTTATCTATTTATTAGAAATCATTTTTGGTAAAAAAAATAAAAGTTGTTTGGTAACTACAATCAAAAATAGATTATAGAATGAGAAATATATTCGGTATGTCTATGTCCATAATAAGTTTTATAACTTTAATAAATAGATTCATCTATTGTAAACCATAAAAATGGGCTAATGTTGTAGTTGTTGTTGATAAAGTATTCTTTGCTTTTAATTTCCTAAAAAGAATTAATGGTATTATGACTACATAAGGGTCAGTCCTACTTATCAGCTAGTTTGCTACTTGTTACAGATGATTGGGAACTTTAGACTAGTTGTTAGGGAATGGGATGCCCCCAAGAACTAAACCCAAACCAGTATCCAAGTGATGAGTAAAAGGATAAGAATTGAGAATTTCCCAAGTACTGAAATCGATCAATATTGAGGTATGAAGCAGATTTCCATATTTGAAAGGAATATTATTTGGATCCATAGAAGGATCGATGGAAAGAATAAAGAATGAAGAAGATGATAGAAGGAATAATAGAGTTGAACCAAAGAAAAGAAAATGAAATCCACGTCCAGTCGATAGCTGTGGTTGGAGTTTCCTAATGCAACTGAAACTTGACTAAATAAGGAAACAAACTGAGAATAGGACTAGACTCATAGTAACCTAATCCCTTATTCTTCCATTAACAAAAAATAAAATAAGAAAGTAAAATCTCTCAATAATTTTGAATTGAATTATTGGGTTTGAGAAGAGAATAAAAAGATGTGTTTTGCTTTTGGTTTAGGTAATGTGATTACATTCCAAATTTGAGATTTTCTTAGGCCAAAAAGAGATTTGTCAAGATAAACATCCAGTCCGAGTCCCATGCAACGTGTATGCATGGGACTCTCACTCTCATCTAAACATCTCATGGTTACCACATGAATCTGTGAGGACAAAGATGGAAATCTTTAGAAGTCGCCACCTAGATTTAGGTCTAGGACCTTAGAAATGTGAAATCTCACCCCAAGGTAAGACTTCGTTTGACTCCTGACCCTTAGATTGGAATTCTGGTCCATCAGAGATTGGATAAGCATCAGGTTACGGTTATGGGAAGGGGTTAGGCACCCAAACCGCCCGATCGAAATCGGTCTCCTATACCTTTCCTATGCTAGACTCTATTTATTAAATTAAACCAAACCAAGTGGTTTGATATCATTGAACCGAATCTGTATCCATCAGATTGCCTACGTATCACAGAATTATTCCAAAAATCAGGTTCACCATCGTAGTTCAGGTGTGATTAAAGTTTATGGATGTGATTTATGCTTGTGCATGATTAAGTTCATTATTCAAGTTAAAATTTATGCTTGAAAGGTTGAGAAAACCCTATGGGTTAGGATCTGGATAGTCCATCTGGACTGATAGATAGTCCTAGTGGATCTAAGAATAACCCTATTTGGGTTGAAATATGGATAATATCCTAGTGGATCTATGGATAGTCCAAATGGACTAAAAGTGTGGATAACCCTATTTGGGTTAAAATATGGGGGATACCCTAGTGGATCTATGGATAGTCCAAGTGGACAAAAATGTGGATCCGAATTTGGGTTTCTCCCAAATGGCCTACGCATCCTAGGGTTTGACCTAGGAATCAGAATCCGCATAGTTCGGGACTCTGGGTGGATGTCCTAGTGGATCTATGGATAGTCCGAGTGGGCTAAAGTATGGGTAAATATCCTAGTGGATCTATGGATAGTCCGAGTGGACTAAGCTGTAGATCTGAATTTGAGATTCTCCCAAATGTCCTACGTATCCTAGGGTTTAACCTAGGAATCAGAATTCGCGTAGTTCGGTCTGATGGGTAGATATCCTAGTGGATCTATGGATAGTCCGAGTGGACTAAGGTGTGGATAACCCTTTTTGGGTTGGAATATGGATGAATATCCTAGTGGATCTATGGATAGTCCAAGTGGACTAAGGTGTGGATCCAAATTTGCGTTTCTCCCAAATGGCCTACGTATCCTAGGGTTTGCCCTAGGAATCAGAATCCGCGTAGTTCGGGGTGATGGGTAGATATCCTAGTGGATCTATGGATAGTCCGAGTGGACTAAGGTGTGGATAACCCTTTTTGGGTTGGAATATGGATGAATATCCTAGTGGATCTATGGATAGTCTAAGTGGACTAAGGTGTGGATCCGAATTTAGGTTTCTCCCAAATGGCCTACGTATCCTAAGGTTTGCCCTAGGAATCAGAATCCGCGTAGATCGGAATTGGGTAACCTGTTCTTGGTTAATGATTGAGAACCTATTCTAGGTTTAGGGTTTAGAACCTATTCTAGGTTTAGGGTTTGTCGAGAAACAAATCGTCCTAAATTACCCTTTTCATTCTGAATTCTAATTTTGGAAGGTTTGGAAAAGAATTCTCTTTCTTTATTAAGGTTTTATTATTCCCATTATGCCCTTTCCAAGAATGTGGGTGCCTAAAGGCACGTCCCCACGCCTAGATTGTCTTCTAGAAGTGTGCAGATATGGCAGTTTGACTAGGGTGTTGCATAAAATAAGTTATTGCCAAAAAAATAGAATATTCTATCTAAATATGGCACATAAAACATTTATGACAAGAAATTCACATACAGTAAGATTGTTTAAAAATCTTTCAAATATAGTATGTATTGCAAATAAGGCAAGAGCCTACATGGCATGATCTAGTATGCTATTTTCTATCCTAATTGTTATTTTCTTTCCATTTTAGGGTTTTCTACCCTAATTATTATTTTATTTCCATTTTTAGGGTTTTCTACCCTAATGTTACATTCTTTCCATTTTAGGGTTTTCTACCCTAATTATTATTTTATTTTCATTTTTTAGGGTTTTCTACCCTAATTATTATTTTATTTCTATTTTTTAGGGTTTTCTACCCTAACTGTTACTTTCTTTCCATTTTAGGGTTTTCTACCCTAATTATTATTTTATTTTCATTTTTTAGGGTTTTCTACCCTAACTGTTACATTCTTTCCATTTTAGGGTTTTCTACCCTACTTGTTATTTTATTTCCATTTTTTAGGGTTTTCTACCCTAATTGTACATTCTTTTCATTTTAGGGTTTTCTACCCTAATTATTATTTTCTTTCCATCTTAGGGTTTTCTACCCTAAATGTTACTTTCTTTCTATTTTAGGATTTTCTACCCTAATTGTTATTTTCTTTCCATTTCTTTAGGGTTTTCTACCCTAAATGTTACTTTCTTTCCATTTTAGGGTTTTCTACCCTAATTATTATTTTCTTTTCATCTTAGGGTTTTCTACCCTAAATGTTACTTTCTTTCCATTTTAGGGTTTTCTACCCTAATTATTATTTTATTTCCATCTTAGGGTTTTCTACCCTAAATGTTACTTTCTTTCTATTTTAGGGTTTTCTACCCTAATTATTATTTTCTTTCCATCTTAGGGTTTTCTACCCTAAATGTCACTTTCTTTCCATTTTAGGGTTTTCTACCATAATTATTAGGGAATTGTCTTGATCTCTCATCTTGAGATCCATCCATATTATCTTTCTAAATGAATCAATGGAAGTCATGAATCTAGATCTTGATTGAACATCAAATTTTATAAGAAAGAATGAAAGATTCAGCCCCTAGGCAGATCCAATCATAGTTCCCGATTCACCTTTGAATTAAGAAAAGATTCAGCCCCTAGGCAAATCCAATCAAAGTTCTGAATTCATCTCTGAATTAAGGAAAGATTCAGCCCCTAGGCAAATCCAATCACCATTCTCAATGTACCTCTAAATTAAGGAAAGATTCAGCCTCTAGGCAAATCCAATCATGGTTCTCAATGCACCCCTGAATTAAGGAAAGATTCAGCCCCTAGGCAAATCCAATCATAGTTCTCAATGTATCTTTGAATTAAGGAAAGATTCAACCCCTAGGCAAATCCAATCATAGTTCTCGATTCACCTCAGAATTAAGAAAAGATTCAGCCCCTAGGCAAATCCAATCACCGTTCTCGATTCATCTCTGAATTAAGGAGAGATCCAGCCCCTATCCAATCATTGTTCCCTATTCACCTTTGAATTAAGGAAATATTCAGCCCCTAGGCAAATCCAATCATTGTTCCCTATTCACCTTTGAATTAAGGAAAGATTCAGCCCCTAGGCAGATTCAATTACATCCAGTTTATCTCAGAATAAAAAAAAAATATTCAGCCCCTAGGCAGGTCCAACCACCATTTCTGGTTCATCTCAGAACCGAAGGAAAGATTCAGCCCCTAGTCAGGTCCAATCATCATTTTGGTTCATCCAGAATTAAGGAAAGATTCAGCCCCTAGGCAGATTCAATCACATTCAGTTCATCTCAGTATCAAAGAAATATTCAGTCCCAGATTCAATCACCATTTCTGGTTCATCTCAGAACTGAAGAAAGGTTCAGCCCCTAGGCAGGTTCAATCATCATTTTGGTTCATCCAGAATTAAGGAAATATTCAGCCCCCAGGCAGATTCAATTACATCCAGTTCATCTCAGAATCAAAAAAATATTCAGCCCCTAGGCAGGTCCAACCACCATTTCCGGTTCATCTCAGAAGCGAAGAAATATTCAGCCCTTAGGCAGGTCCAATCATCACTTCGGTCCATCCGAATGAAGGAAAGATTCAGGCTCTAGGCGGATTCAATCACATCCAGTTCATCTCAGAATCAAAGAAATATTCAGCCCCAAATTCAACCACCATTTATGGTTCATCTCAGAATTAAAGAAGGGTTTAACCTTTAGGCAGGTTCAATCATCACTCCCAGATCATGCTAAAATGAAGAAGGCATTCGGCCCCTAGGCTTTTTTTTCACCCTTCACCTCCTGTTTAGGTTCTGATTCATGTCGGAACTAGGAAAAACTTCATTCATCTAAATTCAATTAGCCACTAGGCTTATCCAACCATCAACTTTGGTTAGGGTTCCAGTTCATGTCAAAACTAGGAAAAGTTCCATTCATCTGAATTTATTTAGCCCCTAGGCTCGTCCAACCATCAACTTTGGTTCAGGTTCTGATTCATGTTAGAATTAAGAAGAGTCTCATTCATCTGAATTCATTTAGCCACTAGGCTTATCGAACCATCAACTGTGGTTCAAATTCTGATTCATGTTGGAACTAAGAAGAGTTCCATTCATTTGAATTTAATTAGCCCCTAGGCTTGTCCAACCGTCAACTCCAGTTCAGGTTCTGATTCATGTCGGAACTAAGAAAGGTTCCATTCATATGAATTCAATGAGAGCATGAGTGAGCCTCTAGGCCTATTCAATCATTACCTTTGGTCCATGTTCCACTTCATAAAGGAATTAAAGAGAATTTCAGTCATTCCATCATCTCTAGCAATTAGAGTCCAATCCATGATTGTCTTCCTTGGCCTCTATCAATCGGAGCCCAACTCAAGCAATCCTTGCCTCTAGCAACTAGAGCCCAGTCCATGACTATCAATCTTGATCAATCTTGATCTCTATCAATCAGAGACCAATTCAAAATCAATCTTGATCTCTATCAATCAGAGACCAATTCAAAATCAATCTTGATCTCTATCAATCAGAGACCAATTCAAAATCAATCTTGATCTCTATCATTCAGAGACCAATTCAAAATCAATCTTGATCTCTATCAATCAGAGACCAATTCAAAATCAATCTTGATCTCTATCAATCAGAGATCAATTCAAAGTCAATCTTGTCTCTATCAATCGGAGACCGATTCAAAATCAATCTATGGCTCTATCAATTAGAGCCCGATCCATGTCTATCATAGCCCAGTGCTACAAGTTAGGATCACTCATCAAGAATGGCGAACGAGGAGGATTTCCCATTGCTTGTCAATAAAGATCAATTCTAGATTCGGAGTCATCGGGAAATCATGAACCTTCAGCTATGATAGTGCTATCCCATTGGCCAGGAAAATGCTAGAATCCAAAGAGTTGCCCTCATATTTCTTATTATTCAAAGAGAGGAATGGAATTTTCCCAAGCAGTAGGGTAGACCAAAGATGAGATCCAATGTGCCCCAAGCAAGGATAAGAACCAGAATGGTCCAATGATGAAACCCTTAACCCATAAACTGGGGCATGAACCAGATTGAACTTAGACCCAAATTTAGTGCGATCTGATGAGGAAAGCCAATGACTCCCAAACTGGGGCATGAACCGGATTGACCTTGGGCCTGAATTGGGTATGGTTCAATGAGGAAAGTCATGAGCCCTAAGCTGGTCATAAACCAGATTGATTTTGGACCCAAATTGAATGCGGTCTAATGAGGAAAGCCATTATGCCCTAAACTGGGGCATGGACCAAATTGACCTTAGACCCAAATTGAGAGTGGTCTAACAAAGAAATCCATTAAACCCCCAAGCCAAGGTATAAATCAGTCCAATCTTGGATTCAAAATGGTGTAGTGCAATGGCGATACCCCTTGCTCCATAAGCTGGGGCATAAGCTAGAATGATTTTGAACTCAACTAGAAGTGGTCCATTGATGAATCCATCAAACCCCAAACTGAGGCATGAACCAGAGTAACCTTGAGCTTAAAAAGCAATAGTCCGGTTTTAAATGGACCCCAAACTGAAAAAAAAAAAAAAGATGGAAAAGGTAGGTATCTTACACCTATTGATAGAGGGGCATGATGAGTCCTGCTATTAGAGATCTGAAGGAAGACTTATTCCCGCAACGACTGAAGGTGGTCGTCGAAGGCGTTATGCCCAATTGGAGCCGCTTGGACGAACTAGTTGTTTCAACTTTCTATTATCGATATTCGATAAGTCATCCATGTCTGGGTCCAAAATTAATATGCTTGTTGACAAGTCCAGCCCAATCCGCCTGTAAATAAAAGAAAATCACCCCGTTTGGGATTTCAAACTCGTGCTTTGTCTCTTCCATACATTTCCTCTCGGTTTCATACATCCTCCTATTCTACGTGCGCGATCAATTCGACTCGAAGATGATTGAAACGATGAGTCGTCCCCTGAACTTCTATGCCACCCGGCCTCTTGAGAAAGAAAGGTCCAACCCGTCTGGGAAAGCTTTAAATGATCAATCGGGAGACACAAGAGTAATCTCAAGAAACATGTATTGGAGAAGCTGTCATTTGTTCTACCTGTGAAAATATTTCAAGGAAAGCATTACATAATAACAGATCATATCAACAGGTCAGCCAATCAGTACAAATGAGTGGAGGACAGATGTGTCACCAAGAAGATGGAAATACCAAAGTTCTTACAAAGTACATCATCTGCAAGCAAGAGATACATGATGAATGATCAATCTCAAAATCAAAGAATGAGGTCATTGGGATCCAAAAAAAAAAAAAAAAAAAAAAAAAAAAAAAGAAAATTCAAGCCTATGTTTTATCTACATCAATAACGGGAAGGCAGTCACATCGGATAGAAGGTGATGATTAACTTCCGGGAGGATAGCATACGGATTCACCATTCGGGATAAAATCGGATACTATATGAGCAGTCACAAATGCTCATAAAGTTTCCGGAAGATCGAGTGCTAGTTGGGGCAAAGACGTTCTATCTGACTGGAAATGTTTGGAAGAAGAAGATTCAAATCCAATATTGAAAGTCGGGATTCAATTTCGCGATCAAGCGAAGCACTGCATTATGTGGCCTTCACATCCAAAAAAAAAAAAAAAAAAAAGAAAAAAGAAAAAAAAAGAGAAGAAAAGAAAATAGTAAGATGTTGAATGGCATTGGAGCTCGACAGTAAGCCAATTGTCCTTCTCACTTCAAGAGGATGATAGTTCCAACCAAAGCCTGATAGCAAGTTCGATTATTCGTCGAGATTTACAGCATGTTGGACCGGACTTTTGATTTTGGCCAATTACATCCCGCCTTTACAGGAGACGATCTCATCACTTCTTCATCAGAGAAAGATTTATCATTGGCATTAGACTCTCTCTCCCGTCCATCAATCCGACGGCCTTCCAAGGAGTCTCTATCACAAGCCCTTCTTTTGATTATCATTTTTTATGGCATTGTATCTCGTGGTCATGTCATCATTTTATGTACAAATTCATGAATCTGGCTGGAACTCTCATCTGTCGTTCATTACATCCAACGGCTTCCCAAAGGTTCCCATAAGCCCTTCATTTCTCAAGCCAATAAAATGGGATCTTCTCGGTAAGATAAACCCATTCTACTTAAATAACCAAACACTCTCCCAATGGTAGACCCATGTGGACAGTTTCACATCTGTCCTCTTGGACCTTCAACATCAATACTTGTCAACAAACCTAAAGGTTTCAGGCCCAGATATGATCGTGACTGATTCAGAATCTCGATATAGCTTGTTGGGACACGTGTTCCATCTGAACATCTCCAAGAAAGGAAAACATAATTTGGCACCATTTTCAATTTTGGTGTGGGATTGCATTTCCCTAAGATCGCTTTTAGTGATGATTCAAATAGCTGCCCGCCTATCAATACGTGTAGGTGTCAACTTAAACAGTGGGGCAAGGCTACCCATTTGTCATAAAAGTCATGCCGTTCAGATTTCCCCTAAGGGTTTCAGACCATTGGATAGGACCATAATTTTGGCAATATCCTCACCACATCAGGACTCTTTATTCAACCCAAGATGGGATTGGCAAAAAGAAGAAAATGAAAAAAAATAATGGGAAGAAAAGAAACCTCAGCAGGGAAAGGCAACCCGAGAAACCTCAATGGGCAACCTATAATACCTAAGTGGGGATAGGCGACCTGATGCAGCCCTAAAGCATTGCCCTCATTGGCCCTTCAAAGAAAAAATTCAGTGGTTCATGTAGGCAAGTGTCATACCGGTCTACCCTCCATAAGGAAAGGAACCCCTCTTGCTCTCCAGTGAATCATACTCGGAGGAGTTGAACAAACCATCATCTGTTGGGCTCCATAGCATTGCCTTTCAACAGAACTCTATCTTCAAATCCTGTTGGTCATGTTAGGGAGAGAGCAAATTCTCATGGCCTGGCTACGGATGTAGCCAAATTCATTCAAATCATCAGTTCCTTCATTTTTCAAAATTCAACAAGGATTTATCTAAGAAATCATTTTCTGCAATCAATCTGTCAATCTTCCCTTGACCTCAGAAGCATGGTCAAATTCTAAATGCAATCCAGATTCAACCTTGTTCTAACTCTGTTAGATTTCCCATTTCCTTCTATAGTAGTGGTCCCGTCACAACATCGCACAACGGGGCATAGATATACCCTATGTAGAGGAATTGAACTTGATCATGAGCATTAAATCTAGGATCCATTGTCTAGTCTGAAGTCACTGACTTTCCTAGTCAATAGAAGTAGGTCTGTCCAAGTTGGTTTTTACCAATTTTTCAGTTCTCCTAATCCTGTTGATGAAGAAAATCCAATGTGGTCACTCACCTGTTAAGATTTGGTCACCAAATTCTCTGAAGGAACACTTCAAATCCTTTGCTCCTCATGCCTACTTTGGGGCCATGACTCATTAATCTTTCAAAATTGGCATAACAATGTTGCAATGCCCTGAGCTTTTCATGAGCCTAGATCATGGGCCAAACCCATGTCACATTTCATCGCCACTTGGCTGTTCTACCAATTTGGTCTACCATAATGCACAGTCAAAGAACTTATTTGACCGGATGTCCCTTGATAGTTTAACACCATGGTCAATCAATAAAGTCACTTTGGTTAAAGATTGTCAAGGTCCCCTCATTCTTGTCCAAAATCCTCACTAGAGTTTCTTTCAATCCAAAATCCAACAACACCAATGTTGGCTGAAGAAAATCATCACCTTCAAATTACATGGAACCCTTCAAAGGAAGTAACCAAGTCATCTCTACCGTGCTGAAATTGAGTCAAACTTTCAGTACCAGATCATAAATGGAAAATTTCAAATCTAGGTATCATGCCAGCAAAGTCCATGACACCATTTCCATCGATGTCATGTTTTGTGCCTTCACCAATAAAGTAGGAGCAAAAAAACTCAGAAAACTGCCAAGGAATTCACCATCATTTCAAATATGTCCAACAATCTATAGGTTCAAAGTCAAGAGACTCCCAAGATGGGGTAGATTTCAACCCTAAAGGTTCAAAGTCAACAAAGCCTTCCTGTATGGGTCACATTCAAGCATCCTAAAGGTTCATAGCCATAGAGCTTCCAAGAAGGATATTCCTATTTTCAATCCTGAAGGTCCAAAGCTGGTAGGAACTGCCAAGATGAGTCATTCAGTATCACCCTATAAGTGACCTTCTGAGTTCTTGCTCATTTCAGAATCAATAGAAAATTCCTCACCCTAAAGGTGACCTTCTGAGTTCTTACTCATTACAGAATCAAATGCAGAGCCCTAGCTCATCCAAATTTCAAATCAATCTCAGTCTATAAGTAAATCAAGCGTAGAGCCCTAGCTCATCCAAAGATCAAGTCAATCTCAACCTATTAGTGAAGCAAATGTAGAGCCCTAGCTCATTCAAAGATCAATTCAATCTCAGCATATAAGTGAATCAAATGCAGAGCCCTAGCTTATTCAGAAAAAACAATCTCAGAATCTCAATCAAAAGAGCCTCAGTTCAATCAAAGAGAAGACATCAAATTTTCCATCCAAATCAAATCCGAGCCCAAGCTCATGCAATCAGCCTTGTATTCACAGCCTAGCTTCATACAAGAAGAGGTTTATCAGCCTACAAATGGATCAAGCCGGGTCCAAGCCCGCACATACCTTGCATTGAGTTCCACCTCAGCAAGAAGAGGTTCCTAGCCTACAAATGAGCCTTGTATTCACAGCCTAGCTTCATACAAGAAGAGGTTTATCAGCCTACAAATGGATCAAGCCGGGTCCAAGCCACGCGTACCTTGCATCATGAGTTCCACCTCAGCAAGAAGAGGTTCCCAGCCTACAAATGAGCCTTGTATTCACAGCCTACCTCCATACAAGAAGAGGTTTATCAGCCTACAAATGGATCAAGCCGGGTCCAAGCCCGCACATACCTTGCATTGAGTTCCACCACAGCAAGAAGAGGTTCCCAGCCTACAAATGAGCCTTGTATTCACAGCCTAGCTTTATACAAGAGGAACAATCATCAATCTTCCAAGAAGAGCAAACCTTTTTGCCGGTCGAACTACGTTACGGGCTTGATTTCTAGGACACCCTTAGAATACGTAGGCGGTTTAGGAAGAATTACCCTAAGTGCAGCCCAATAAACAATATCACTCATACCCCAAAAAAATGTGGTTCTTTTATCTTTAGCCTTCAACCGATAACAATCTCGGCTAAAGAGGGGCATCTGTAAGCACCCCATTTTTGCCACCCTCGGCATAAGTGAACCAATATGGCGGGTTTCGACCTTTAACCCAAAGATTTGTAATTCTCCCACCGATCCCCACGGTAGGGTCATGGGCTATTATCTGCATAGATGCATAGGTCATGGAATTATCTTGAAACGATACAGAATTGCTCAATTCCGGTATCAAATGAGGAAGATACGACCATTTTAGTCGGATGATACATATAAGGGAGGGTTTCGAAATTGTCATAAATAATCCCGGGGGCTTTCATGCAAATTATCGTAAGTTAGATTGTTTGAATTTCAAATCATCATATCTTGATCATCCGACATCGGATTCGGGATGGTTCCAAGACCATTATTCTTCATTCATGATGTTCTACAAAGTGGACGTAAAAAAATCCCGGGTAGAAGTCACCGGTGGGTCCCATGCAAACTTGCATGCAAAATGATCGGCAAAACTTCAAAGCTTCATATCTTTCCCGTTCTACCTCGGATTCGAGGCGATTTCGGTCTCATTATGTTCCCTTTTTAGTGCTCTACAAAGTGGACGTAAAATATTTTCGGTAAAAGCCTCCGAAGGATCTCATGCGAGAATGGTCGGCCAAATTATCGATAATTGGTCCGCTTAAACTTCAAAAATTCATAAGTTGACCATTTTACTTCCAAATGAGGTGATTCAAGTTCCTATATTCCTCATTTTTAATGTTCTACAAAATGAGCGTAAAAAATTTGGAATAGAGGCCATCAAAAAATTCCATACGGGATAACAGTGGGAATGACCCGTGAAATGACAAGGAGAAGAAACCCGGGTTAATTCCAATCGGTCCAAGTCAACTCGGTTCAAACCGGTTTTGGTCCAACCTAGCTCAACCCATATCGGTTGTCAACCTAAGTCGGTCTCAACCCATTTCGAATCGGTTCATCTATGTGCACGATATTTATATTATATATATATATATATATTATATATATATATATATATATATATATATATATATATATATATATATATATATATATATATATATATATATATATATATATATATATATATATATATATATATATATATGTATGTATATGTATGTATATGTATGTATGTTATTAAATATATGTGTATATATGTATATAATATATATTATTGTATGTAAATGATAATCCAAAAGATTTTGAGAAGAAAAAAAAGAAAGGGGAGAGAGAAACGTGAAAGTGAAGGGGGATTTTGGTTTTGGAGATAATCCAAAAGATTTTTGAGAAAAAAAAGGAAAGAGGGGAAAGAAAAAACGTGGAAGAGAAGGGGATTTTTGGGTTTTGAGATAATCCAAAAAGATTTTGAGAAGAAAAAGGAAAGAGGGGAGAGAGAAAACGTGAAAGAGAAGGGGATTTAGGGTTTTGAGATAATCCAAAAGATTTTTGAGGAAAAAAAGGAAAGAGGGGAGAGAAAAAACGTGGAAGAGAAGGGGATTTAGGGTTTTGAGATAATCCAAAAATATTTTGAGAAGAAAAGGAAAGAGGGGAGAGAGAAAACGTGAAAGAGAAGGGGATTTAGGGTTTTGAGATAATCCAAAAGATCTTGAGAAGGAAAAAGGAAAGAGAGAGGAATAAAAGAAAAAAAAAAAGAAAAAAGGGGGAAAAATATTCCCCTTCACGTTTTCTAGAAAGAAAACGTGAAAGAGAGAGAGAGGAGAAAGAAAGAAAAGAAAAAAAAGGAAAGAAAGAAAAAGGAAAAAAAATATTTTTTTAGAAAAAAGGATCTTCTAGAAAATGAGTGAAAAATTATAAATAGGCAAGAGGAGGATCCTTTTTTCCAGAGCAGAGAGAGAGGGAAACGTGGGTGAGAGAGAGAAAGGTGAGTGAGAGAGAGAAAACGTGAGGAGGAGGAAGAAAGAAAGAGAGAGAAAAGAGAAAAGAAAGAAAAGAGAAGAAGAAAAGAGAGAAAGAGAAGAGAGAAAGAAGCAGAAGAGAGGAAAAGGAAGATTCACATTCAAAGGGGATTGATACAATCCCCAATCACCCTTCATCAACGGTTTCGCTCGATTTGAGCCCAAGGTTAGTACTCTAAACAAATTTAGAGGTCGTTATAATGCCCGAATGCCGATTTTGCTTGAAAAAGGCTAATTTTCATGAAATCTCAATCATGAATGCTCTATTACATACTTGTTAATGTTAGGATGCCTATGTCTAACATTTTTCATGAATGATAATTTGTCTAAGCTATTCAATGATGAATTTTTGATTGATATACAATGATGTTTGATGTTTTTTGTTTTTTTCATAAAGTGATTTTCTGATCTGAAAATTCCAGATTTAGGGTTCAAACTTAGGACGTACATCATATGTATTTTTTCTAAGATTTTGAAGCCCAAAATTTTATGGGAGTCTCTCTGATATGATAGAAGACTACCCTAAAAATTTCGTTCCATTTGGAATTGGGGAAATATATCAAACAATTTGTCTTTGACATTGCTATTTTTCTCGAATGTAATGCAATCCTCCATCGGAAAGTCTCTAGACAAAGACTTTATGGCCATAATCAGAAATTCCACTTAACATGAACTTTTTAGACATGAAAGTCTTCTAAAAAATGGCACTGGTTTCATATTTTTTCCATTTTTTTTGAATTGATATCAATTTTTAAGTGCATAAAGCTTTGATTTCAGATCTGTCATGATGTGCTGATTTGCATGATTGAAAAGAGTCATTTTTCACAAAGAAAATATACTGTTTTAACTTGTTTTTCTTAATGAAATTTTAGATCAGATAGTTATCTACATAGACATATGTCTGTATTTAATTTTCATTAAGAATAGGATTTTATTTGGAATTTATGGTGCAACTGGTCAAAAATCTGGAACAGACCTGACCAGTGTATTTGCCTGTACTTGGGGAATGTTTTCGACCTGCCTATGGTCTCTTTTAGGAATATCTTCCTTGAGACAAAATGTTGGCCTCTGAGTCTTCTTTCCAGGGATATATTTTAAGAATTTTTTGAGTAAGTACAGTGCCCTATGTGCCCATTTTGGTCCAGCCTGACAAAGCTGTCATCTTGCTGCGTGTTCCATCATGTTTTGATTGATTCTCATATGCTTTGGTTGTTTCTCACATGCCATATTTGATGCTATGCTATGTTCGGATGCTCGTATGCATACACTGCCATAATTGGAATGATCACATTGCCATAATTGAAATAATCACATTGCCATGATTGGAATGATACACATGTTTATTGCCATATTTGTCTGCTACACTTGCTCACATGCTATATTAAATGCTTATTGTCACAATTAGGGTAGAAAACCCTAAAAAATGGAAAAAAAAATAACATTTAGGGTAGAAAACCCTAAGATGGAAAGAAAATAATAATTAGGGTAGAAAACCCTAAAATGGAAAGAATGTAACAATTAGGGTAGAAAACCCTAAAAATAGGAAAGAAAATAATAATTAGGGTAGAAAACCCTAAAATGGAAAGAATGTAACAATTAGGGTAGAAAACCCTAAAAATAGAAATAAAATAATAATTAGGGTATAAAACCTTAAAATGGAAAGAATGTAACAATTAGGGTAGAAAACCCTAAAAATAGAAATAAAATAATAATTAGGGTATAAAACCCTAAAATGGAAAGAAAGTAACATTTAGGGTAGAAAACCCTAAGATGGAAAGAAAATAGCAATTAGGGTAGAAAACCCTAAAATGGAAAGAAAATAACAATTAGGGTAGAAAATCCTAAAAAATAGAAAGAAAATAACAATTAGGGTAGAAAACCCTAAAAATGGAAAAAAAAATAATTAGGGTAGAAAACCCTAAAAATGGGAAAGAAAATAATTAGGGTAGAAAACCCTAAAATGGAAAGAAAATAACAATTAGGGTAGAAAATCCTAAAAAATGGAAAGAAAATAGCAATTAGGGTAGAAAACCCTAAAAATGGAAATAAAATTACAATTAGGGTAAAAACCCTAAAATGGAAAGAAAGTAGCAACTAGTGTAGAAAACCCTAAAAAATGGAAATAAAATTATAATTAGGGTAGAAAACCCTAAATATGAAAAGAAATAGCAATTAGGATCTTGCCATGCTTAGAATATAGCATACTAGATCATGCCATGTAGGCTCTTGCCTTATTTGCAATACATGCCATATTTGAAAGATTTTTAAACAATCTTACTGTATGTGAATTTCTTGTCATAAATGTTTTATGTGCCATATTTAGATAAAATATTCTATTTTTTTGGCAATTATTTATTTTATGCAACACCCTAGTCGAACTGCCATATATGCACACTTCTAGAAGACAATCTAGGTGTGGGGACGTGCATTTAGGCACCCACATTCTTGGGAAGGGCATAATGGGAATGATAAAAATCTTAAAAAAAAAAAAAATACTTTGCCAAACCTTCCAAAATTAGAATTCAGAATGAAAAGGGTAATTTAGGACGATTTGCCCCTTGACAAACCCTAAACCTAGAATAGGTTCTAAACCCTAAACCTAGAATAGGTTCTCAATCATTAACCTAAAAGGGGTTATCCAAACCTTAGTCCACTTGGACTATCCATAGATCCACTAGGATATCCACCCGTCATTTCCCGAACTACGCGGATTCTGATTCCTAGGGCAAACCCTAGGATACATTGGCTATTTGGGAGAAACCCAAATTCGGATCCACAGCTTAGTCCACTCGGACTATGCATAGATCCACTAGGATATTTACCCATACTTTAGTCCACTCAGACTATCCATAGATCCACTAGGACATCCCCCATATTTTAACCCAAATAGGGTTATCCACACTTTTAGTCCACTTGGACTATCCATAGACCCACATAGGGTTATCTACATTCCAACCCAGAATGGGTTATCCATATTTCAACCCAAATAGGGTTATTCTTAGATCCACTAAGACTATCTATCAGTCCACATGGACTATCCAGATCCTAACCCATAGGATTTCTCAACCATTCAAGCATAAATTTCAACTTGAACAAATAAACTTAATCATGCACAAGCATAAATCACATCCATAAACTTTAATCACACCTGAACTACGATGGTGAACCTGATTTTCGGAATAATTCCGTGATACGTAGGCAATCTGATGGATACAGATTCGGTTCAATAATATCAAACCACTTGGTTTGGTTTAATTTAATAAATAAAGTCTAGCATAGGAAAGGTATAGGAGACCGATTTCGATCGGGAGGTTTGGGTGCCTAATCCCTTCCCATAACCGTAACCTGACACTTACCCAATCTCTGATGGACCAGAATTCCAATCTAAGGGTTATGAGTCAATCGAAGTCTTACCTTGGGGTGAGATTTCACATTTCTAAGGTCCTAGACCTAAATCTAGGTGGCGACTTCAAAAGATTTTCCATCTTTGTCCTCACACAAATCGTCCTAAATTATCCTTTTCATTCTGAATTCTAATTTTGGAAGGTTTGGCAAAGAATTCTCTTTCTTTATTAAGGTTTTATTATTCCCATTATGCCCTTTCCAAGAATGTGGGTGCCTAAATGCACGTCCCCACGCCTAGATTGTCTTCTAGAAGTGTGCAGATATGGCAGTTTGACTAGGGTGTTGCATAAAATAAGTTATTGCCAAAAACATAGAATATTCTATCTAAATATGGCACATAAAACATTTATGACAAGAAATTCACATACAGTAAGATTGCTTAAAAATCTTTCAAATATGGCATTTATTGCAAATAAGGCAAGAGCCTACATGGCATGTTCTAATATGCTATTTTCTTCCCTAATTGTTATTTTCTTTCCATTTTAGGGTTTTCTACCCTAATTATTATTTTATTTCCATTTTTAAGGTTTTCTACCCTAATGTTACATTCCTTCCATTTTAGGGTTTCTACCCTAATTATTATTTTATTTCCATTTTTTAGGGTTTTCTACCCTAATTATTATTTTATTTCCATTTTTTAGGGTTTTCTACCCTAACTGTTACTTTCTTTCAATTTTAGGGTTTTCTACCCAAATTATTAATTTATTTCCATTTTTTAGGGTTTTCTACCCTAACTGTTACATTCTTTCCATTTTAGGGTTTTCTACCCTACTTGTTATTTTATTTCCATTTTTTAGGGTTTTCTACCCTAATTGTTACATTCTTTCCATTTTAGGGTTTTCTACCCTAATTATTATTTTCTTTCCATCTTAGGGTTTTCTACCCTAAATGTTACTTTCTTTCCATTTTAGGGTTTTCTACCCTAATTGTTATTTTCTAGTTTTCTACCCTAAATGTTCCTTTCTTTCCATTTTAGGGTTTTCTACCCTAATTATTTTCTTTCCATCTTAGGGTTTTCTACCCTAAATGTTACTTTCTTTCCATTTTAGGGTTTTCTACCCTAATTATTATTTTATTTCCATCTTAGGGTTTTCTACCCTAAATGTTACTTTCTTTCCATTTTAGGGTTTTCTACCCTAATTATTATTTTCTTTCCATCTTAGGGTTTTCTACCCTAAATGTTACTTTCTTTCCATTTTAGGGTTTTCTACCCTAATTATTATTTTCTTTCCATCTTAGGGTTTTCTACCCTAAATGTTACTTTCTTTCCATTTAGGGTTTTCTACCCTAATTATTATTTTCTTTCCATCTTAGGGTTTTCTACCCTAAATGTTACTTTCTTTCCATTTTAGGGTTTTCTACCCTAATTATTATTTTATTTCCATTTTTTTAGGGTTTTCTACCCTAACTGTTACTTTCTTTCCATTTTAGGGTTTTCTACCCTAATTATTATTTTCTTTCCATCTTAGGGTTTTCTACCCTAAATGTTACTTTCTTTCCATTTTAGGGTTTTCTACCCTAATTATTATTTTATTTCCATTTTTTAAGGTTTTCTACCCTAACTGTTACTTTCTTTCCATTTTAGGGTTTTCTACCCTAATTATGGCAATAAGCATCCAACTATGGCAATGAGCATTCAAACATGGCAGTGTATCCAAAAAAAAACACTCATGATGAAAAATTCAATGGTATAAATCACCATTAATGGTAATCTAATCGTTCAGATCCTTTGAAATCAATCATGATGATAATCTAATGGTTTAGATGCATTTAAAACATTCAGAGTGAAGATCCGACGATTCAGATTCATTTAAGACACTCATAATGAAGATCCATTGGTTTGGATCAAGCATCAATATATCTAAAATCAATGGTCCAGATTTGCTAATTCAAACATCCAAGATCAATGACCCGATTTTATCATTAAAGCATCCGAAATCGATGGCTAAATTTATCTCATAAAAATTCATAATCAGAGGCCATGATCAATCACTTAAGGAAAATCTAAATCAAAGGCTAGATCAATCAACTTAAGATTTCGAATCATATGGCTCACAATTGATCAAATTAAAATTCATTCAATATCAATGGCTCAACTTACATCCTCATCAGATTAACATCAATGACTCAAATCATATGACCATTTCATGGCATCATATGATCAAACAAAAATAATCATCCAAAAAACTCAATTTCATGGGAGAGAAGATTAGGTGATAAATTTACGGATCAAGGGGGATTGCAATGGATATGGAGTAGCGAGTTGGGATAATGGCTGCAGGTGATAGGATGTTATAGTGGTACACCGAATCAGGTAACTAAATGGTGGTATTGATAATAAAAAGAATGAAAGAGGAGAGGGTTTACCTGTTTTGCAGATTCCTGAACCTTCTGCTCTTCTTCTTCTCCTCTCTTCAGCTTTCTTCAGCTTTCGGATTCCCAAAACCGAACCCCCCTAAGAAAGCCCACGTTTCCTCCTTTTTCTTTCTCTCTTCTTCCCTTCTTTTTCTCCCAAAAACGTGAGCCACAAAGGCCTTTCACGTTTTTTTTTTCCCCCTTTTTTTTTTTCTCTTTTCTTCCCTTCTTTTCCTCCCAAAAACGTGAGCAGCCTTTCACGTTTTTTTTTTCTTTGCCCCTTTTTTTCTCTCCTCTTCCCTTTCTTTTCTCCCAAAACTTAGCTCAAATGCCTTTCACATTTTTCTTCATCTTTCCCCCTTTTTTTCTCTTTGGAAAAGTCCCTTCTTCTCTCTCTCACGTCCCTTTTATCTTCTCCCTCTTTCCCTTTTAAAAAAAACAATCTAGAAACCCTAAATCCTCTCCCTTTTTTTTTTCTTTTTTTTCTTTTTTTTCTTCCCTAAAACCGTCCCTCCTAAAAACCCCCACGTTTTCTCTTTCTTCTTTCCTTTTTTTTCTCCAACAAAATCCTTTGGATTGTCTTAGAAAAAGTGACGTTTTTCCTCTCTCCCTCTTTCCTTTTTTTTCTCAAAATCTTTTGGATTTATCCCCAAAATCGAAATCCCCATTCTCTTCCACGTTTTTTCTCTCCCCTCTTTCCTTTTTCTTCTCAAAATCTTTTGGATTATCTCCAAAACCAAAATCCCCATTCTCTTTCACGTTTTTTTCTCTCCCCTCTTTCCTTTTTCTTCTCAAAAATCTTTTGGATTATCATTTACATATAATAATATATATTATACACATATATTTAATAACATATATATACATATATATATATATATATATATATATATATATATATATATATATATATATATATATATTATACAATATATATAATATATAAATATTATGCACATAGATGAACCGATTCGAAATGGGTTGAGAATGACTTAAGTTGACAACTGATATGGGTTGAGCTAGGTTAGACCAAAACTGGTTTGAACTGAGTTGACTGGACTGATTGGAATTAACTGGGTTTTCTCTCCTTGTCATTTCATGGGCCATTTCCACTGTCATTCTATACAGAATTTTCCGATAGCCTTTCTTCTACATTTTTTGTGTCCACTTTGTGGAACATTTAAAAATAAAGAATATTGGAGCTTGAATCAACTCATTTGGAAATAAAATGGCCAACCTATGAATTTTTGAAGTTTGAGCGGGCCAATTATCGATAATTTGGCTAACCATTTCGCATGAAACTCTTCGGAGACTTCTGTCTGAAATCCTTTACGTCCACTTTGTAGAACATCATGAATGAAGAATAGTGGCCATGGAATCATCTGAATCCGATGTAGAACGGAAAAGATATGAAGCTTTGAAGTTCTAACGATAATTTTGCATGAAAGCTTGCATGGGACCCACTGGTGACTTCTACCTGGGATTTTTTACGTCCACTTTGTAGAACATCATGAATGAAGAATAATGGCCTTGGAATCATCTGAATCCGATGTCGGATGATCAAGATATGATGATTTGAAATTCAAACAATCCGACTTACGATAATTTGCATGAAAGCCCCTGGGATTATTTATAATAATTTCAGAAACCTCCCTTATATGTATCATCAGACTAAAATGGTCATATCTTCTTCATTTGATATCAGAATTAAGCAATTCTGGTCTCATTTCGAAGATAATTTTATGACCTATGCATTCCTGCAGATAATAGCCCATGACCCTGCTGTGGGATTCAGTAATATTTGGATTAAAGGCCAGAAACCTGCTATATTGGTTCACTTACACAGAGGGTGGCAAAAATGGGGTGCTTACAGAATCTCTTCACAATTATCTCACATAGTTGTATACAGATGTCATGTATAGCTAGCTGTAGATTAGATTTCTCCACAATTATCTCACACGGTTGTATATAGTTGTAGATTGGATTCATGTATAGCTGTAGATTAGATTCGTGTATAGTTGTAGATTGGATTTCTATAACTTACCTTTGTAAACCACATCTTCACCATATATATAAATGGCATTGATCTGCCCCATAGAGGCAAGACGATAATTCTCCACAACTCTATTTCTCTTATGGTATCAGGGGACCACGATCATATGTGTCACACCCCGTTTCCAACGTATCGATAATATGGAATGTAACGAAATCTTCTCATCTTATTAGGGCATTAGAAATCTCCTTCCAGAATCACATGTCACGTTATACCACGTATCAATCCTCATTAAACTTACAAATTTATCAGAGTAATTTAAAACATCTCGAATTAGACCATTTATCAAAATTAAGAGAGTAAACATAATAGAAGTCTTATTAATCAAATACCAAATTGTTTAGCTGACAAACTAATAGTTTAAAGCTCCAAATTATCCAAATCCAAATTAAATAAAGACATTGTTTAAAGTTTTTCCATCAAATAACATGTCCTAAATAATCAAAAACCCAAATCCAAAGTACTAAATAAATCATAGGCACAACCTAAGCCTATGAGCAGTCTCTACAAATCACCCTAAGAATTACGGATATCTTCCTCAGGCTCGTTATCCTTATCCTCCACACTGGGTGAAAAGTTATCCGAAGCATCGAACGATGAACCTGTAAAATTTAAAATAGTTTGTGCGCACAAGGATAAGCTCAACCACCGAGCTTAGTAAGAAAACTAAACATACAACAAACAAATGCATGCAACTATCAACTACGGTCAGAAAAGATAATTGTAAGTGTCAGCTCAAGACAACCTATGCATGGAGTCTCCAGGCTACACAGGTCACTCTCCTCAGAATGATGTCACCTCGCTCGGTGTAAAACAACATCCCCCATGTATGGGTCTATCGTTTTGGTCCTTACTGATCGTAACTCATCCCAAGTCCACCTCGTGGCACTTGAAGAGGTGATAATCCCACTAGTCGAATTGTCCACCGTTACTACGTCGAATATGGGGAGCATCGCAGCTATGTTCATACAACCCTTTATTGAACCCATGACATTCTATAACCCCCTAATGGCTACGTGTACAGTTATACGGGTAATTAATATTCAACTAGCATGTCAACCTAATTAGTCATGTTACTGGACTGTAACTTTGCCAAGCTTCCAACCCCATCCGAGTCCCCACATAAGACATCTTAACTTAGCTAAGTTATATATGGTCAATGCAAAGTAGCGCTTATAAGAAGTGGTGCAAGTGTCCCATTCTACCCACCTTCCTCCTTACTGACTTAACCAGACATCATGAATCAATCACAGATCAGTTGCTTTCATGGAAAGATAGCGAGTGTCCCATTCCACTTACCCTTCAGTTCTTACCGGCATTACTGATCTCAAACGCAAGGATGCATATGCATGAGCACGCAGAGTAGTATATTGGAGGGCATGTTATCACAGAAGGCATGTTATCAATCTCATAGCAACACAAGTCATAAATAATAGAGAAATACACATGCATCCAAAGTTCCCTTACCGAAAGCTAGAGTAGACTACCACAATCTCAATCGAGTCCTATTGAAAAGATTTTTGTATCTCTATCAAAAACATAAGCAGTATTATTCATTAATTTATCATCTAATAGATTTATTATAATCTTGTTTTAAAGCTTATTATTCCTATGTTATCAGCGTTACTAACTTGTTTGATATTCATGCCTACTGTTTACTATCTGTTTATCATAGAATAGCATTATGCATTTGTTTACTAATTCTATTCATTACTGTTCATGGTTTGAGGGTACTTCTAACTTTGAGATAGACTTGCTGTCCATAAGAGGTAGGTCATGCGTAGATTGATACTCCACAAGATAGCGCACTCGTCGTCAGATTTCACCTTCTAATAGTCTTAAGACTAAAAAGGATTTCTTCTAACGAGGTCTAGGGTGTTCCAGCACCTTAACAGGGGTCCTAAGGCTAAGTAGCAGCTACTAGTCGAATACGGGGATTCTACGGAGTCGAATAAGGGTGTAGTCGGTGGCTACGGCCATACCTCACCAGGTGCTAGGGGTGTGCCTGATGGTTGCAGCCGTAAGCTTTTATGTGGTCGTGTGATGGCGCCAGCTCTCTTGGAGTGTTGAGTCCAAGTAGGTTGGGTTTATGGCCTCAAAATGTAGAGGTGGTGTGTGGTTGGATGTTTCAATGTATAGTCCGATCCCACCTCCGACAAACAAGAAATACAAGGGGTTTCTCTTCGCAGAAAGATGATTACAAGGTTCTAAACCCTTAAATAGGTCATAATAAATCATAACAAGCCATTGGCTGAGGATCCGATGCCAGAACCTCGTGCGGTTGCAAGTCGCAGCTGCACATCACGGCTGGTAGGCCGTGCGGCTGGTCACTACGGCAGCACATCGAAACATGGCCGGATGTCTACAATTTTTCTCCGGGACATTGCCCAGATTTGTCCAAGGGTGTTTAAGGAGTTTAGGCTCCTGGATCCTTGTCTACATTATGGTTTGGATATTATTTCCATCCGAACAATATCCTATTGACTAATCCGAATTGGAAACCTTCGGATCAGATGTCCAACCTTTCGGATTCGCTATTATCTATGGATTTGGGTCTCTATTGGACACTCTTGGATATTTGAGAGGTCATAGTTAATTTATTGAGTCCTTTAGGATTTTTTCCATCCATATATTGTACCAGATGCACTACTGTTCACAATTCAATCTTGTGGACAGTAGCTTACATGGGACTAGGCTTTACCCGTAATGGTGAATGGTTTCTTTTCCATCGATTTAGTTATGAGAACATCCCATTTCAAACATTACAACTAATAACATGAGGGATTTTGATTCCTTTGGTTATTAATCAACCGTTACTAGTATGTTCCATTGACCGATTTTTACTGAGTGAAAGGGATTCTCACAATGGTTCGTATCTTATAATTCTTGGACGAACATGCAATGCTGGAGACGATTGTTCTAGAGGTGAGTTCCTCCTTTCCTTTCTTCTTCTCTTTTTTCTTCCTTCTTTGCGTTTTCCTTCTCTCTTCTTCCTCTTGCATCTCTTTCCTCTGCTGAGCGGTATTCAAAGAGAGAGAGGATTCTCTCTTCCTCTTCTCTTCCCTCTCTCTTATCCTTTCTCTGTGTCTCTGGTTCGGTGGGTTGATTTGGGAGGAATGAATCCAACTCACAAGTAGAAACGGTAGTATGGAATCTCTTGGGAGTCCCATCATGGTAATGGGAGGATTTCCTCCATTACTTTCCATATCCAGCTCAAGCAAGATCAGCTTACCATGAGCAAGGTCATACATAGTCAGCTTTCCACACTTGGAGAAAGTTGAGATCAAATCAGTGGGTCCCACGATCAATCGGTTACCAACACAAATTGGCACAGGGTGCGGCTACACTATGTGCGGCTGGTGTGCAGCCACACCACCTTTTTCTGCAGCCAGACCTTTATTTTGGTCGGCCAGCTTAGGTGTGTGCGTGCCGAGTGCCGGGTGGTCGCATTGGTTGGGTCCAAGACTTTTCATAGTGCAATGTCTTGCATTCCAAATGACATAGGAGGTTCAAGATAATGGTTTTATGTCACCTCCCGGGTTTGTCATGATCTTCGGCTGTGTCAATCTGATACGTTAGTATGTGGGAAGACCCGACACACGCCCAAAATAGTCAAATTGTAATGGAGTTTGGGCACAAGTCTTATACTATGCTTCCTGTTTAACATTATCATGTCGTCATCTCCTTCTTCTATTGTCACATCACCTCCCAAAACTAGTGCTTCTCCTCCCCCACACCTTCCTCTTGTTCTCATGGTTAAGCTTGGCACTGACAACTTCTTATTATGGAAGACCTAGATTCTTCCTCTCCACCACAGTCAGTCACTCCTTGGCTATGTCGATGGCAGTCTACCCACCCCCCTGCAACTATCATTGACCCCAACACATCCACATCTACACCAAACTAGGAATACTCTAACTGGGTTCTCAAGGACCAATTGGTCCTCAGCTAGCTTCTCGCATCCATGACTCTTGAAATATTGCCATATGTCATTGGACTAAACACCATATGAGAGGTCTAGGTAGCCCTTATAACTGCCTTCGATTCTCTCTCCCACATAAGCATATTGCAACTTCATATGCAGTTGCAAACACAACCAAAGGCAACAAATCCATCAATGCTTATCTGTGTGAGGTCAAATACATCTCGGATAAACTCTCTGCAACCAACAAATCTATTGGAGTTGCTGAATTAAATGGGATTATCTTTCGCAATCTAGTTAGGATTATGCCGATATTGTGGCTGCCCTTGCCACCAAAAATGGGGCCATCCCTTTTGCTGAGCTTCATCTGCTTTTCACCAGTCATGAACTCCGTCTCCAGACTGCCACTTAGGTCATTAAAGTTCATCTCTAATAGGTATCATCTACTCCACAATCAATGTCACACCCCAATTCCGCACTATTCAGAATGGTGTGATGAACCGCTAATAAACCAACGGTTCAACCAGGATCTCGAATAGGCTGTGTCCGTTTGGTTAAACCATACACATCCACAATCATAATCAGAGTAAATAAACAATAGTGGAAGTCTTATATATTAAATGAACTGAGAGTCTAGTGGTGATAAAGTAAATAAATTATCCAATTATCTCCAAATAACAAAGACATAAAATAAAATAATTTAATCAATTACATCGTCTGAATAATTCAAAGAAAAACTAATCGAAGACGCATGCGTTGCACTTGCATGACGAATCATGCGACTCCATTATAACTTCTGCATCCATCGTCGCAGCATGCCCGTACATCGGAGCATTCATATAGTCTTTTACTGTGGTACCTGCATCATCAATTAAAAATATTCGACGTCAAAAAGGTGAGCACACATCACGGCTCAGTGAGCAAACAAAACAATGCAACAAACATATGCATGCATTCAATTCATATCTTTGGTCCATTTCATAAGTTTGCAATGTGCTATAGAAAGGATAGGTGGCCACCGCACCTCTATACACGAATGTGTGGAACCGCCCAATGGATCAAACATCATTGCTGCCCCAACATGCACCCACCATGGAATAGAGATAAGGCTAAAGTGCTTAGGACCGCACCGCATCACACTTCCCCTGATGCTCTACCCATACCAACACGAGAGCCCCTGTTGGCGAGGGCTTGCAAACTAGGCTCGCAACTAACCAATCCTAATGTCAAACAGTTTATCCAAGGCCTCAACCAAGCATCCCTCAATACGTCCATAGAGATAGAGCTAAGGCCCCCCGGCAGAGTCAGAGACTATACGGTCCGAGACCACCTCCCTTAATGCCCTACGACGTAATAGTTCTGCTAAGGTAATGGCAATACGACGATGCTAGTAGACAAGACTTGAGTAGAGATAGAACTAGAGTCTGGTGACCAGGATGAACCACAGTGTCATGTCCTCCCCCTGATGCTCCACTCGCATCAAGTACACTAACCACACACTTACATTCACATGCATATTCCTAGCATCATCATCATCATCATGTTATAATAAACGAAATTAAATATGCATGAACAGTAATAACAGGAATAGTGGATGACATGTGATATGCACATTTCAATCATATAAGCATAGAATCATTCATAGTATTGGACAATAAACGAAAATAGTTTATTATTAGCCAATTAGTTTAGGTCTTCTTCCCTCACCTTTGATTGAGTGTAGATCCTCGTTCAAACTTTATGAATCACTTTTAAATCACTAGAAAGGCCTAACAAGTCGATAGATTTTAATTAGAATTAATTCTAAAAAAAATTAGACTAACTGGAATCGTAGGGTCGCAGGCAGGGTAGCACCTAGGGTAGCAGTTTCTGCGACCCTAGGGTGTAGGGTCGGACGTGGGGTCAGATACCAATCGACCCTACGTGCGACCACACCATCCCTAGGACTTCCCGAGGGCATGTGGTCGATCCTGTGGTCTCGTAGGGTCGGTTATCATTCGACCCTACGTGCGACCACACGTATTCTGAATCAACCTTTCATTCAAAAGTCCATTCTTTCATGTTTTTATCCTTTGGCTTACTTTCATGGTCCATTCTAAGATTGTTCTATGGCTCAAAACTCCAAGTTTTACACTGTTCATTGTCCATAACAATTTCCTCCAAGGAATCTCTTGGAACTTGTCCATGGATGGATGATTTGGGTTTCTACTAATTCTATGTTCTTCATAACTATTCTAGGATCTCTTATTCAGGTAAGGAATTAGGTTCATACCTTTATTCAGAGGATTCTCTGAAGTTTCCTTCTCTTCCTTAGTCTTCTTCTTCAAGTTTTCTTCTCTTCTTCTCTTCCTTCTCTTTCTCTTTCTCCCACTTTTAATTAGGATTGTAAAGGAGTGAAAGAGGCTAAGGGCGTCCTATTTATAGAGAAAAACCCTCCATAATAAGTCCCAATGAGTTTAGGAAAGATCCCCTTGGAATTAGGAGAGTTTCCTAATTTCTGATTTCTGCTTGTCATCGTAGGGATGGACGTAAGGTCGCAGGATCCGTCGACCTTACACCGTCTTAGTCATCCGACCCTATGACTAAAAAGTCATGGGTTGGACTTCTGTTGAGGTGGGGTCAACCCTACCTGTTTAGGCATGCGACCCTACCCTCACATTTACTGTTTTTGGGATAGACTCATACCTGGTCTTGTGATTTCTTCACGCACTTGGTCTACTTGGCTCGACCATGATAGGTAGACCTTGTACAAGGTGGTAAGACCGGTTAGTTTGATACGGGTCTTACAACTCCCCCCCTCTTATTAAAACTTTCATCCTCGAAATTTATACATGCCTTCAGAGTTGAAAAGGTCGGGATATTACTTCTGCATAGCATTCTCTTCTTCCCATGTGATCTCTTCTATATCTCGGCTTTTCCAGGTAACCTTAACATAGTAGATGTCACGGTTGTGTAGTCGTTGAACCATTCGACTAGTGATTTCAGTTGGTGCTACTTCGAATGTCAAATTATAAGTTAGATCTGGTGGATCCGCTGTCAAAACGTGCGTTGGATCTCTGACGTACTTCTTCAATAATGAGATATGAAATACATCATGCACACTTGACATAAATGGTGGTAGTGCTAACTGATAAGCCACTTTTTCCCGTTTGGTTAAAATCTCATATGGCCCAACATATCTTGGACTTAGCTTCCCTTTTTGTCCGAATCGTTTTAAACCCCGCATATGTGATACCTTCAAGAACACCTTATCACCTACGATAAATTCAAGGTCTCTGCATCGAGTATCTACATACTGTTTCTAACGATTCTGAGCTGTACTAACTCTTTCCTTGATAATTTCGACTACTCAACAAGTCTCTTCAACAAATTATGGTCCAACGATGCTACGTTCTCCAACTTCATTCCAAAACAGAGGGGTTTGACACTTCTTCCATATAGTGCTTCATAGGGTGACATCTGTATAGTAGCCTGATAGCTGTTGTTATAGGCGAACTCGATCAAAGGTAGTTTCTCATCCCATGAGCCTTTAAAATCAATAACACAAGCTCGAAGCATGTCTTCTAAAATCTGAATGGTACGCTCTAACTGTCCGTCTATCTGAAGATGGAATGTAGTACTGAACTTTAACGTTGTACCCATAGCCTTTTGCAATCCTTCCCAAAACTTTGAAGTAAACCGTGGGTCTCTATCGGACACAATGCTTTCAGGTACACCATGTAATCTGACAATGTTATCCATATATAGCTTGGCTAACCTCTCCAGGGTATACTGTGGTCATATAGCTATAAAACGAGTTGTCTTAGTCAGACGATCTACAATTACCCAGACCGCGTCAACTACTCGAGGAGTCAATGGTAACCCGATCCATTGACTCCTCGAGTAGTTAATCGACCGGGTTATATAAATCCAACTAGTCAATATAAATTCCAATTTTTCAGATCATTCTGACAAAATACTGTATTTTCCATCGTAGGGTTGATGGTAGGGTCGGTCCTTATGCGACCCTAGGGTATGCGACCCTAATAAACCCTGTCAACTTACCGAGAGCCTAGGGTCGATTGTAGGGTCGGTAATTTTCCGACCCTAGGTCCGACCCATGGTTCTCTGTCAGATCATCAACAGCCTAGGGTCGATGGTAGGGTCTGACATAAGGTCGCACATTTTGGTCGAATTCTGCCACCCTACGATCCAAAATTAGGTTTTTAAACCCGATTTTGGATTCATTTCCCATTCTTTCTCCTTTCTTCCAACTCAACCTGTTTTCCTGAGTTGCTACAGTATCGACCCCTAGTGTTTGGTGATCTTTCCTTCCGTTCACGACTTTCGCTCCTTCTCTTCAGGTATGCTCTCTACTGTTTCACATTTTTAAACTCTCCAAACTAGGTTTTTTGCCCATTACATCATTTTCTACAAATTAAACTTTTTCCAATCATAAAAATTTAATTTTTATTGGGGTCTTTTGCTATTGGTCACCTAATGGACGAAGCCCTCAAAAATATTTGAGTTTCATCAGTTGGTTATCGAGAAGCTTAAAATTTTCCATTTTTAACCTAATTTTTGAGATTTTTTAATTTATTGAAATTTCATCAAATTCGATCTTTTTAGATTAAATTTCCAACTGTAAGAGCCTTGCAGGATGGTTTGGAACCTATTTAAGTCCTCCTACCCAGTTGTTTGGGTGAAAAGTGAGGCTTTTGGCCAAATCATGCCATTATAATGCCAAAATTTTGAGTTTTTCACCATTACTAGTATCTTGTTTGTTCTTTTGTTTCTTAACAGATAGTATGGCTCGTACCAAGGTGCCTAGGGCTCATGACCCAGTTCGTTTCCGCTCCAACGAGGCCGAAGCTCAGTATGCTCGCTATGAGAGTAAGAAAGTAGAGGGGGGTCACTGTGTGAACTTGGCTAGTCTAGCCTTGTTCAACGTAGAGGGTGCTTTTGGTGACATGGGCTGGCTTCCTGTGATCACCTATAAGGCTTGTACTCGTCCTAATTTGGTGAAGCAGTTCTATTGCAATCTCCATGTAGTGGGGGATCGCAATGACACAGAGAGGGGTAGGAAGCTCAGGATCATTAGCTACGTCAAAGGGGTAGAGGTTTCATTTAACTGCCAGCAGTTGGCTGATCTTTTGGGCATATCAAATGACGGCCCTTTGATGTACTGTGCTCCCAAGGAGCCCCAATTTTTATCCTTGGAGATGCGTGCTGAGATTAACAATCAGCTCATCAGAGATGATCGCTGGGAGATGAAAGCGATCAACCTATGTCCAAAGCCTCGGGTGTACTGCAAAATTATCCAGCACAACCTGATACCCCAGAGTGGACATTATGAGAGGATCTCCCAGTTGACTCAGTATGTCCTCTACTGTATTTGCACTAGACAGCCTCTCTGCCTTCCTTATATCATTATCTAGACGATGATCCGTGCTACTCTGCCTGGTCAGTTGGGCAACCTACCCTACGGACGTCTGATCACCACATTGCTCACCCGCCTGCACGTTGACTTAGTAGATGAGAGGATTCAGGAGAAGACCTTCTCATCGGATCTTGACTGGGAGGCCATCTATAAGATGGGTATGCTGGATGCTCAGGTCAGTGATGATGAGAGGAACGCTCTGGTACGTCCTCGTACTCGAGTAGAGGTAGTAGATACCGCGGCGACAGCAGTAGCAGTAGGAGCAGGGGTCCCTGGAGGTGAGGCTGAGGATGAGGATCATTTGTTCATGGATGTAGACTCCATACCTCCTCCATCACCTCTACATTCTACTGGAGCTGGCCCATCTCGGGCTCCGTCATAGACGGTGGTCAAGAGCTTGTTCGGTCGTGAAGTCTCTTTAGCTTGGGTCTTTAGTGGGCTTGGTAGAAATTTGTTTCAGGCTCTTAGTGACTCAAGAAAGGGAACCAAGACATGCCTTTAATAGCGAGCAGCCTAACGGCCGCCCTCTCGTCTTGGCCTTTGTTTTCTCTCTGTCACCATTTTCTTGTGTGGTGTGCAGCTGAGGTGGTGGCCACCTCCCGGTCGTCCGTTTTCAAGACTACGCTCTTCTCGGTGACGATACTGCTGGTCCTTTACGCCCACCCTCTGATGATGTGATGGGGCTACTGCGTGAGATTAGAGAGGCCTAGTGTGCGTCAGATCAGCGGATGGCCGAGCTGGCAGCTAGTCTCCAGGTGACCCAGACTCAGGTGGCCTGGTTGACTAGAGTATATGCTGAGGACTACGACAGAGATCGCGAGGCACCTCCTCCTCCGGCACCTCCAGCTCCATGATGTATATTTTCTTTTTGTTTTTCTTTGTACTACAGAGTAACTGTCTGGGTTGTGGACTGTACTCTGATTTTGATATGTATAAACATGCTTTTTATTTGATGTATATAAAACTTATTTCTCCTTTTAATAGTGCATTATTCTCTTTCTTAATTGTCTCATACAACATAGGTGCTTGTAGTGTGCTATTATTATAGCTTTTAAATTTTCATCCTAACTCAATTCACGAACTTTTGTGGAAGTATTCTGGTCTAATAGACAGGGCCTGAGAGCTCTGATACCAAGTTGTCACACTCCAATTCCATACTATCCAGAATGGTGTGATGAACCGCTAATAAACCAACGGATCAACCAGGATCTCGAATAGGCTGTGTCCATTTTCTTAAACCATACACATCCACAACCATAATCAGAGTAAATAAACAATAGCGAAAGTCTTATATATTAAATGAACTGAGAGTCTAGCAGTGATAAAGTAAATAAATTATCAAATTATCTCCAAATAACAAAGACATAAAATAAAATAATTTAATCAATTACATCGTCTGAATAATTCAAAGAAAAACTAATCGAAGACGCATGCGTTGCACTCGCATGACGAATCATGCGACTCCATTATAAATTCTGCATCCATCGCCCAGCATGCCCGTACATCAGAGCATTCATATAGTCTTCTACTGTGGTACCAGCATCATCAACTAAAAATATTTGACGTCGAAAGGGTGAGCACACATCACGGCTCAGTGAGCAAACAAAACAATGCAACAAACATATGCATGCATTCAATTCATATCTTTGGTCTGTTTCATAAGTTTGCAATATGCTATAGAAAGGATAGGTAGCCGTCGCACCTCTATACACGAATGTGTGGAACCGCCCAATGGATCAAACACCATTGCCGCCCCCACATGCACCCACCATGAAATAGAGATAGGGCTAAAGCGCTTAGGACCGCACTGCATCACACTTGCCCTGATTCTCTACCCATACCAACACGTAAGCCCCTATTGGTGAGGGCTTGCAAACTGGGCTCGCAACTAACCAATCCTAATGTCAAACAGTGTATCCAAGGCCTCACCCCAGCATCCCTCAATACGTCCATAGAGATAGAGCTAAGACCCCCCGGCAGAGTCAGAAACTACACGGTCCGAGACCACCTCCCCTGATGTCCTACGACGTAATAGTTCTACAAAGGTAATGGTGATACGACGATGTTAGTGGACAAGACTTGAGTAGAGATAGAGCTAGAGTCTGGTGACCAGGATGAACCATAGTGTCACGTCCTCCCCCTGATGCTCCACTCGCATCAAGTACACTAACCACACACATACATTCACATACCTATTCCTAGCATCATCATCGTCATCATGTTATAATAAACGAAATTAAATATGCATGAACAGTAATAACAGGAATAGTGGATGACATGTGATATGCACATTACAATCATATAAGCATAGAATCATTCATAATATTGGACTCAATAAACGAAAACAGTTTATTATTAGCCAATTAGTTTAGGTCTTGTTCCCTCACCTTTGATTGAGTGTAGATCCTCATTCAAGCTTTATGAATCACTTTTAAATCACTAGAAAGGCTTAACAAGTCGAAAGATTTTAATTAGAATTTATTCCAAAAAATTTTAAACTAACTGGAATCGTAGGGTCACAGGCAGGGTAGCACCTAGGGTAGATGTTTTTGCGACCCTAGGGTGTAGGGTCGGACGTGGGGTCGGATAGCATTCGACCCTACGTGCGACCACACCCTCCCTAGGACTTCCCGAGGGCATGTGGTCGATCCTGTGGTCTCGTAGGATTGGTTATCATTCGACCCTACGTGCGACCACAGGTATTCTGAATCGATCTTTCATTCGAAAGTCCATTCTTTCATGTTTTGAGCCTTTGGCTTACTTTCATGGTCCATTCTAAGATTGTTCTATGGCTCAAAACTCTAAGTTTTACACTGTTCATTGTCCATAACAATTTCCTCCATGGAATCTCTTGGAACTTATCCATGGATGGATGATTTGGGTTTCTCCTAATTCTATGTTCTTCATAACTATTCTAGGATCTCTTATTCAGGTAAGGAATTAGGTTCATACCTTTATTCAGAGGTTTCTCTAAAGTTTCCTTCTCTTCCTTAGTCTTCTTCTTCAAGTTTCCTTCTCTTCTTCTCTTCCTTCTCTTTCTCTTTCTCCCACTTTCAATTAGGTTGTAAAGGAGTAAAAGAGGCTAAGGGACGTCCTATTTATAGAGAAAAACCCTCCATAATAAGTCCCAATGAGTTTAGAAACGATCCCCTTGGAATTAGGAAAGTTTCCTAATTTCTGGTTTCTGTCTGTCATCATAGGGTCGGACGTAAGGTCGCAGGATCCGTCGACCCTACACCTTCTTAGTCATCCAACCCTATGACTAAAATGTCATGGGTTGGACTTCTGTTGATGTGGGGTCGACCCTACCTGTTTAGGCATGCGACCCTACCCTCACATTTACTGTTTTTGGGTTTGACTCGTACCTGGTCTTGTGATTTTTTCACGCACTTGGTCCACTTGGCTCGACCATGATAGGTAGACCTGGTACAAGGTGGTAAGACCAGTTAGTTCGATATGGGTCTTACAATCAAGGCCTCCTCACCCCCTTCCAGATACCACCGTTCCCTCTCTTTCCTCATCTTAGGGATTCGATCGGCATTCCAATCGCCATTAGAAATGTTAGATCTACAAAAGGCCCAACCACATGGCAAACAGGTGCTACTTCAGGTACTCTCACTCCGACTCTTCATCTTCAGCACCCACTACCAATATGGCAGGAATACTGCTTACATTACCAGAGTCAATCATGTCTTGGTACCCAGATACCACAGTGACACATCACATCACACCAGACTTGGCCAACCTACATATTTCTTGACCCTATGCTTGTAATAATCAATTAAGAGTTGGTAATGGTATGGCTCTCCCTATCACTCACATTGGCACCTCAACATTTTCCCTTAACCCCACCACCCAATTTTCGGTTTCTAATATATTTCATTACCTACTATCTCCTGTAATCTTTTGTCTATTCAATAATTTACCAGAGATAATAATTGCTATTTTGAATTTCACCCAAAATTTTTTCTTGTGAGGGACCAGGTGACCAAGTAGTTGTTGCACCAAGGGCCTTCACCCATCACTCACCACCCAAGGCTGCTCATCTCACTAAACGTATTCTGGCCACAACCTATAATGCTTGACTTTGCCATCCTCAACAGCGCACATGTAAGACCCACTCCCAAATCCTCACGATTTGGATTTCTTCGTATTAGGTCTTACTGTGCCAAGCCCAGGCACCCAGTCTTGTGACCCTCCATATGATATGGTCACCTAGTGATACTAGATCATGTAGGAGGAGGTAATTGAAGCTTAGGAAGCATCACCAGCAAATTCAGCCCACGAAACTAAGCCCAAATGTATTTTAAGCTCAACCGGAGGCATAACCGGATGAACGACTTCCACCGGTTGAACAAAAGTGGGACACACTCTCTCTCTCTCTCCACAGGTTACTATAAATAAGGAGTTCATTCTCTTTATTTCTCTTTCTCGTTGGCTGCCTTGAGTGTGAGAGTGTATGAGAAAAGAAACCTAAGGCGTGAAGCTTAGAGCTCAAGCTTGGAACCCAAGCTCAAGCATCTTTCTTCCATGAGGTTGGTTCCCTTCCTTTACCCTTTCCACTTACTGTGGGGAATGCATGTGAGACCATTGTGGAACTCCACCATTAATGGCCTCCATGAATGGAGATCGAAACTTAACCTAGGAACCTAGATTCTTACCCTCTCTATGAATGGAGGTGATAATAGGGTCTAAATGACTCTCATTGTGTTCAATAATGGTAGATAGGTGTTTCCCACCACTTAGAGTGAAGGAAACCATGGTGGGAAACCTTCCTCAAAGAAGGAAACCTTGTCTAGTTCATGTTTGGCTTATGGACCAGAACCAAAGGCACGAACTGGCAGACTGGCAATGGCCCTAAAACCAGCTAACTCACAACTAATCCTCCACCAAGGAAAATGCCTTGGCCTAATAGACCAAGTAGCATCCAGAGCCACATAATCGGAGTCACTGGACCAGAAGAACAACCCTTCGGGTACATCACATTGGCAGTTCATGATGCCGTTTGGCCTTGCCTCCACGTAGGCTTAATTACAAGCAGAGCCATTGCTAGATGATCGATCACTTGGCCTAGCCTCTGAATGACCTACTGGAACCCTCACTACAGTAAACGGTATGTAGACAGGATAACTAACCGGGAGATCAATCATCTAATTCATCTTTCGGTTCAATATACGTAAGAAATGACTAAGTGTTAACCGGCCTCATGTACTGGAGGAATGCCCAACTGGTTCTATCCGCCGATTCAGTCTAATTTGCCTTATAAGCCTAGGAATGGTTAGAAAGATCTACCTTTCAGTTTTTGACTTATCTTGGGACCCATGCATGGACTCTAGGACTTATCTGTGCTGATTTAAAAGATGTTTAATAACCTGATGAAACTTATTTAATTAAAATAGGTAAAACACAGTGGGTAGTGGACGAAGCCTTCTACCAGCTTCAAGGTTCAGCAGTACTTTTGGTGTCTACAGGTGAAGGGTCGGGTCACGTAGAGTTTGAGCATGTGCTTGTTGTGTGTTGAATGTTATTTTTCTTTTATACCATGTCATCCAATGAAATGTATATAACTGTTCATGCATTTGCATTATAATAATAACTATATATGTTAATTGTTGTATGATTGATGTGTGGCGTGTGGGAGCAAAATACACTGGCCATGTGGTTGGTTATTGGCTAGTACCTTAATAGAGATATGGTGATCCATGGGAGTGGGGATCCGATGTTCTCTGTTTGGGTACAACCCATGTATGGTGGTTCATGTAACGGATGACTTCATGAATTCATGTTGGGATTGGTTGAGCCTTAATAGAGACACAATGAACCATGGGAGTGGGGAGTTTGGGATCTCTGTTGGGGTGCAGTCTTGTTTGAGACCCTGTATGATGGGCGTGTGGAGTGTGGGAGCACAATACACGTGCGATGTGGGCATGCTATACTCTAGTGGGGACACGATCAATCCATGGGAGTGGAACAGGGATTCCTACTGGAGTATAGTTTTACTTAGTACGTGTACATGCCATGCTGGATGATTAATTGATTGGAGATTATTGTATTGTGCTGTGAGGTAGATGATCGTGTGGCGTATGGGAGTACTTGACACAGCCATATACCCAGTTACACCTTAGTGGGGGCACAGTCAGTCCATGGGAGTGGAACGGGGATCTCTACTGGGGTCTAACCCTTTTATTGTTATGTTATCATTATATGCATCAACTTGGTAAAGTGATTTGTGCTTTAGCGATGGAAATTTAATCCAAGTGGTGGGGTACAGAGTACTCAGGCAGTGGGGTACAGAGTACTCAAGTGGTGGGGTACAGAATACTCAAACAGTGGGGTAAGGAGTACTTAGGCAATGGGGTACGGGTATATGTGCTCAGGCGGTAGGATATGGGGCAATTGCTTAGGCTATGGGGTACAGGGAAGATCCTTACTAGCGTACATGTCACACCCCAATTTTGGTCTAACCGGAATGATGTGATGAACCGTCAATGAACCAATGGTTCAACCAGGATCTCGCATAGGTCGTACCCATCCTATCAAACCACATACACATTCCACAGTAATAATCAGAGGTAATAAACAAATAAGCGAGATAATGAACTGAGTGTCTAACAATGATAATAAATAATTAATCCGATTATCTCCAAAACTCGAGACATAAAAATAATTAATCTATTACATGTTCCAGTAGTCAAACATAGCTAAACTAAACATAAACACAGTAGTTGCACTCGCATGAAGAATCATGCGCCTCCGTTAATTCCCCATCCATCGCTGCTACATGTCCATACATCGGCGCATGTATATAATCTTCAATAATAGGTCCTGCATCATCAACTAAAAATATTCGACGTTAAAACGGTGAGCACACATCACGGCTCAGTGAGCAAACAAAACAAAACAACTGTCACACCCCAACTCCAGTTGAACCAGAAGTGTGAGTGAACCGTCACTGAACCAACGATTCACACCAGGATCTCAAGAAGACCGTGTCCACTCATACAAACCATTGCACATAACCATAATTAAAATATAATAAAATACAGCGGAAGTCTTTAAATAAAATGAACTGATTGATCTATTGATAATTTAATAAAATTTTAAGTTATTCTCCAAATCAAAACGTAAATAATATCCTTACATCACTTCGTAAATCCAACTGACAATAAATAAAATAATCTAAATAAACACCCTAGAGATACACGCAGAAAGGGCACTCACACGAAGCGTCATGCTCGTCCTCTCCTGCTTGCATGTCCAAAGCAGCCACGCCTCCATACACTGGAGCGTCCACGTAATCCTCCACCATATAACCTACATCAACATCTAAAAACATGTATATATACAAGGGTGAGCTCACAACTTAGCTCAGTAAGAAAATCAGACAATGCAACAAATACATGCATAAATAACATTCACATTATGGTCTGGTTTTAAGTTTGCAATGTGCTATAGAAAGGATTGGCGGCCACCGCACCTTTATACATGAGTGTGTAAAGCCGCCCAATGGATCAAACACCACTGTTGTCCCACATGCACCCACTATGGAATAGAGATAGAGCTAAAGCGTTCGGATCAAACACTGCCAACACTTCCCCTGATACCCTACCCATACCAACACGTAAGCCCCTATTGGCGAGGGCTTACAAACTGGGCTCGCAACTAACCAATTTTATATGTCATCATAGTAGGCCCTATCCCAGCACAGCTCCCTACAACAATGAGATAAAGCTAGAGTCTAGTGACCAGGCCGGAGACCACAGTGCCACTTCCTCCCCCTGATACCCTACCCACACCAAGCATGCTAAGATAGAACGATACGAAAAGGTGCTAGTGCAAGGAATGATCCTAGACCCCAGGCCCTTCCCATTCCACACACCAACGAAAACAATCACATGCCTAACAGTCACATCCTAGCATAGCGAGTATGTATGAACAATTATAATAACTGAAAGTAAAGGATGACATGCGAGTATGCACAAACATCAGTTCATAGAATCTTAATTATTAACAATGTTTTACTGTTATTAAATTATTAGGGTTTAGGTCTGATTCCCTTACTTGACGGTTATTTGATAGCTCGCTCCATGTCACAAGGTCCAAATGTGCTATCACAAGGTCCTACACGATATTAGGTTTAGTTAGAATAGTTTTTCTTAGGGTTTACGTTGGTCGAAAAACCAACAATGTCAAAAATACTCCTCACAGAGTATACCGTTCGCAGTACCGGTCGTGGCACTGCGGGGAAAGGTGCGACCGGTATGGTCGACTGGTCCCCACAGACCAGCCTCTGGGAGGTACTGATCGCAGTACCGATCGCATATGGTGCGACCGGTATAGTCGACCGGTATGTCTCCGGAAGACCATACATCCGGTTTCTCGACTTCCTTCGGTCACCCCCTATTGATCCCAGGTTTTCTCCTACACATTCTAGGTCTGAGCATTGAGTTAGAGTTGTTTCCAACTCCATTCAAGTCCTAGTTTCAATGATCTTCAACCTAGAACTTGAATCTAGGGTTTACCGACTAGATTAGGGTTTGACGACACAAATATGGTTTAGATCAATACATTGATTTGCATGGAATCGATCAGTCATAACTAACCATCCTAGAAGTATTAAAGTAGAGGAAGGTTTAAGCATTTACCGTTGGTTCACGGTAACGTGTTCTTCGTCCATCAGCAATGGCGGCTCTTCCCTCTCCTTCCTAGCTTCTTCTCCTTCTTCAACCTCTTTCTCCTCTCTAGGGTTTGTGAGGATCAATGAGAGAGGTTTTAGGAGGTTTAAGGGCCCTTATATTGGCTAGGGTTAGGTTTAGGAAGCCTCCTAACATTAGGAAAGTCCTTCAGTTTGAATTTTGGAAAGTGGGATCCGTAGATATCCTTTTCCGGATCCAAGCTGTGCAGGCCATACCGGTCGACCATAGACCGGTACCTTCGACCGGTATGAAGTTTTTCATACTTAAATTGGTCCGATTTCATACCTGTTTTTCATCCGCTCGTCCCGTCTAGCCTAATGATGATTGGAAGACTTGTTATGACATGAACAAAAGGTTTAGATGGGGTTCATGGAGTGCGGGTCTTACAACTCCCCCACCCTTAAAAGAAATTTCGTCCCCGAAATTTGCATGTAGGTTTCACAACTCCCCCACCCTTAAAATAAATTTTGGCCTCGAAATTGGTACGTACCTTGATCGTCAAAAAGGTTAGGGTATTCCTTTCGCTTCGCATTCTCTTCCTCCCAATTAATTTCTTCTACATCTTGGCTTTTCCAATGCACCTTTACATAATGGATATCCTTGCTTTGGAGATGTTGTACCTTTCGGCTTGTGAGCATCACAGGTACTACTTCAAATGTCAAGTCCTCTGTCAAGTCTGGTGGGTCTACTGTCAAGATGTGCGATGGATCCCTGACGTACTTCTTCAATAAAGAAACATGGAACACATCATGAACGCTTGACATGGATGGTGGTAGAGCCAGTTGATATGCCACATTGCCACGTCTGGTCAAAATCTCGTATGGTCCCATGTACCTGGGGCATAGCTTTCCCTTCTTACCAAAATGTTTCAGACCTCGCACAGGTGATATCTTCAAGAACACCTTATCACCCACTGCAAACTCCAGATCTCGACGTCGGTTATCAGCATAGTACTTTTGTCGAACTTGAGCTGTCTTCACTTTTTCCTTGATTTGATCAATCACTCGACAAGTTTCTTCGATGAACTCCGGTCCTACAATCCTTCTCTCTCCCACCTCATTCCATAACAGAGGTATATGACATTTCTTCTCATAGAGTGCCTCATATGGACCCATTTGGATCGTAGCCTGGTAACTATTATTCTAAGCAAACTTAATAAGCGATAGCTTCTCGTCTCAAGCTCCTTTGAAATCTAGGGCACACGCTCTGAGCATATCTTCTGAGATTTGAATAGTTCTTTCTGACTGCCCGTTTGTCTGAGGTTGAAAATATGTACTAAACTTCAACTTGGTTCCCATAGCCTTCTGTAATCCTTCCCAGAACTTTGATGTCAGATACTATACTTTCTAGGACACCATGAAGTCTGACTATGTTATCCACATATAGCTTGGCTAGCTTGTCCATGGTATAATGAGGTCTGACAGTGATGAATCGAGCTGTCTTGGTAAGTCGATCGACTATAACTCATACTGCATCCACTGACCTTGGTGTCAAGGGTAGGCCAGTGACAAAATCTATTGTGATACAATCCCACTAATATGCTAGCTCTGGTAGTGGTTGTAGCAAACCTGTGGGTCTCTGCCTTTCAGCTTTAACTTGCTGACAATTCAGACATTGGAATACGAACCGAGCTACATCCGCTTTCATACCCCTCCACCAATATAATCTTCTTAAATCATGGTACATCTTGGTGTTTCCTGGATGTACCGAATATGGGGTGTAATGAGCTTCTGTCATAACTCTACCTCTGATGTTTGAGGTCTCACTCTCAAGTATACATAATCGCCCACGAAACCTGAGTACCTTGTCTGAATCCAAAGTGAAATAAGGGTTGCTTTTACCCTTCTCTAGGTCTTCTTGCACAGTCTTGAGGTGTGGATCCTGTAGGATTGCTACTTTGACCTCATCTATTAGATCCAATGAAATTTTCAAGGCTGTGAACATCAATGTAAACTTATGAATTAAGCCTTGTTCCACTGGATCTCCTACAGTCTCTAATATAAACTCTTCATCATTCTCTATTGAGCTTGAGGCTGCAGCACACAATGCAGGATTTGTACTAGGTCCTGCCTCCGGTTTCAATGCCCACTTTCTGCTTAAGGCATTAGCCACAACGTTTGCCTTACCCGAATGGTACTAGATATCACAATCATAATCTTTTAATAGTTCCAGCCATCTCCTCTATCTCATATTCAGGTCCTTCTGAGGGAAAAGGTAAGTTAAGCTCTTGTGATCCAATTTAATCTGAAACTTTTCACCATAAAGGTAGTGTCTCCAAGTCTTGATTGTGTGAATGACCGTTGCTAACTCCAAATCATGCGTAAGATAGTTCTTCTTGTGCTCTTTCAACTATCTTGATGCGTAGGCAATCACATGTTCTCCTTGCATCAACACACATCCAAGACCTAACCCAAAGGCATCCGTATATAAGGTAAACGGCAAACCTGTTGCTGGGATGGTCAAGATAGGTGCAGAGACTAGTCTTGATTTCAAAGTCTGAAAGCACTTCTCACACTCATTTATCCATATGAACTTTTCCCTTTTCTTGGTTAGTCTGGTAAGTGGAATGACGATCCTTGAGTAGTCTTCCTCGAATCTTCTATAGTAACCAGCCAATCCCAAGAAACTATGAATCTCCACAACTGATTTCGGTGCATCCCATCCTACTATAGCTGAAATCATGCTTGGATCTACCTTGATACCATCTGCAGATACTACGTGACCCAAGAAGGCTACTTTTTTCAGCCAAAATTCACACTTCTTGAACTTGGCGTAAAGCTTCTCTCTTCTCAGCCGTTGTAGGGCTGCTCTCAAATGTGTTGCATGAGTCTCCTTGTCCTTTGAGTAGACCAAGATGTCGTCAATGAATACAATGACCGAAGTGTCCAACATGTCATGAAATACTCGGTTCATTAGTTCCATGAACGACGCTGGAGCGTTAGTCAACTCGAATGACATTACAAGGAACTCATAATGCCCATACCTTGTCCTGAAAGCAGTCATCGGAATATCTGCGGCCTTGATCTTTAATTGGTGATACCCTGATCTAAGATCAATCTTTGAGAAAACCTTTGCACCCTGCAACTGATCGAACAGATCATCGATCCTAGGCAAAGGATATCGGTTCTTGATGGTTAACTTGTTCAGCTCTCGGTAGTCGATACATAGCCGTACACTACCGTCCTTCTTCTTAACGAACAATACAGGTGCTCCCCATGGTGATATGCTTGGTCGTATGAAGCCCTTATCTAGTAGTTCTTGTAATTGGGTCTTCAACTCCTTTAATTCGGTAGGGGTCATCTTGTACGGTGCCTTAGACACCGGTGTTGACCCTAGCATAAGGTCTATCACGAACTCTGTAGCCCTGTCTAGAGGTAGATCTGGTAGATCTTCTAGAAATATATCTGAAAACTCTCGTACCACATCTAGATCTTCCATCTTTGGCACCTCAGCAGTTATGTCGACCACATACACTAAGTACCCCACTCCTCCCTTCTCTAAGCATCTCTTAGCTTTTAGGGCGGAGAGGATCAGCTTCCACTTCCTTGGTAACTTGGTCCCAGTGAAGCTAAACTCTTTTCCCTTTTCATCTTTAAGCACAAGTTTCCTTTCACCACATAATAAGCTAGCTGAATGATGGCCTAGCCAATCCATTCCCAAGATGACGTCAAAGTCTGCCATCTCAAGTTGAACCAGATTTGCTTCTAGGTTTCGGCCCTCAATACTAACTGTACATGGCCCAAAGTATTCATTCAATGCCACTTCAACTCCCAGCGGGGAGCGAACTATCAAGCTTGGGTTTAAATACTTGACAGGTAATTCCATTCGCTTTCCAAAAGACATAGAAACAAAGGAGTGCATGGCCCCAGAGTCAAAGAGTACTCTGGCGGGTACACCAGCTATATTTACAGTTCTTGAAATTTATTATCCCTTAGTTCTACATGCTCAAACACAACAACAATAAGCCAAATAGTAAGGGATGTAATCATATTAGTAACCACATTAGGTGATGCGACTGCCTCCTTAGTGGTGACTGCGAATATCTTTCCTTGTTGTGGCAGTTGCTTCTTGGGTAGAGTACAGGTCTTTGCATAATGACCCAATTGCTGACAGTTGGGTTCTGTCCAGCAAATTGTGACGGTGGTGGTGCAGTAGTGTTCCTTGCAGGCACCACAGCAGACTAAGCCCTGTATGGCCGAAATGGTCTGGTATTGCCTCCACTTGAAATCTCAGTAGCAGGCCTCTTCAGTCCCCTGTTTTGAGCAAAGAAGCTATCTCTTTGGCTGGATTCAATTACCCTGGCAATCTATACAGCCTCATTATATATTTTCTTCTCCAAACCCAAGACATGCTCTCGGATACTTCCTCGCAATCCCATGGTGAACCTACGGGTCTTGGTTTCTTCTTCTTGCATGCTTGCCAGAGCGAAGAAGAACAGCTCTTCATATCTCTGCTGGTAAGCATCAACAGTCGACTGGGATTGTTGCAGGTTCAAGAGTTCCTTCTCTATTTGATCACGAAAACTCTTCGAAAAGTACTTATCAAAGAAGGTTCCCTTGAATATTGCCCAATTGATCTGAGTGTGCTTTACCTCTAAGTATGACCGGGTAGAATTCCACCAGGCCTTTGCATCTTCCTTGAGCATGTGGGTAGCAAATAGCACCTTTTCATCCTCCGTACAAGTCATCAGACGGAAGTTCTTCTCTATTTCAGCAACCCACTGTGCAGGCCACAGTGGTTTCCCTGGTTTCCCTGTGAAAGTAGGGGGTTTCAGTTTTAAGAACCTATCCACTGCTCGGCTTAGGTCATTCTGCCCCTGTGCATTCATTCCATACCATGGTGGTGGGTATGGATAGATCCCTTGATAGACAGATGACGATGGAAATTGGTGTGGTGGTTATAGATTCTGTCCTTGACCCATCGGCCCAGTGCTACCATCCATTGGCAGGGTGGTGTTATTTTCCCTAGATTCAGGTGTGCCTTCTGTAGGGATATATCCTGGTGGCCTGAACATCTTCAGCATCTCGTTCAGGAACACCTTCTGTTGAGCTTCCATCTGATAAACTAAGTTCGTTACAATTTTCTCCGAGTTAGTGTGAAGTGGGCTTGGTAAATTTGTTGGTACCCTGGGACTCTACCTTTCTCCACCCTCTGTGTTTATATTTTGCTCATCAATGGTTCTTGTTTCCAGGTTGTCCTCATCTTAGCGTACCCTGGAGTGGTGACGCCTTCGTGAGCCTCTATGACCGTTTCTGCCTACCATCTCAGATTAGTTTATCCTGCTTGGATCTGAGAAGAAGACATAACACATGAGGTACAATCGAATAGTCATAATAGTGTTAGTCTTTAACAAGTGCAAGGCGAAACTTGTAAGGAAACCTAAATCAAAATTTTACAAATTTTTCCCAAAATTTATGGGCTTCAAATAGTTATCCGGTCGCAACATACCGGTCACGGCACTATATAAGGTAGTGCGACCGGTATGTCCAGGCGGACAAACTTTCAGAATTCCCGAGGGGTACCGGTCGATGTACCGGTCGCAACCCTGTAGGAAATGGAGCGACCGGTATAGTCGATCGGTCAGAATTTTCTCCTGACCGAGAGGTACCGGTCGACATTCCCAGGCGGTACCGGTCGACCGGCATGGGCAAAACCGTCGATCGGTATGCCCAAAATTGCCTTTAAATTCAGGAAAATTGAGATTTTTCTCACTTTTCCTTTTCTTCTTCCTCTCCGGTGGCGATTCCTCTCTGGCTTTGTGAGTTGCTACAGTCTGACTGGTGCTCTTAGAAGCTATTTTCTTCTGATCAAGACCTTGAACATCGCCTCCAAGTAAGTTCCATCCTTCCATTCTTCATTTTACATCGTTTCTTCATGGTTTCATGCCCAAAAACTATGTTTTTCTTAGTTTAGAAGATTCTATCCGTAGGAACTCTTTTCCTTCAGCTTAGAAAGGGTTTTGGGACCTCTATGAGCAAAAGCCCTCAATCAATTTGAGGTTCCACCAGATAGTTTTCAAAAAAATCAAATTTTTTTAGGTTTTTGACCTAGGTTTTTAGTAAAAATCGAAGTTTTCTTGTAATTTTCCAAATTCCTTGATTATTTGATGGATGCTTGGTTTCCATGATGTGTTAGAGGGTTACTTAAGTCCTCCTCCCCAGATTTTGGGTGAGTTCGATGCTTTTGCTTCCATTACTATCGTTATACTGCCGAAATTTCGAAAATTTCTAACCAATTTCTCCTTATTTTGTCTTTGTTTTGTAGTTACAAATGTCTCGACACAGAGGTGCTGGTAAACATGCCTTCAGTCTTGGCATGAACCTTCCTCACCCACCGGTTCCGCAGCTCAATGAGCTGTGGTTTCTTTCTGAGGCGGCGTAAGCCCGCTTTCCTTGGTTTGACGAGAAGAATATTGAGTTAGGGCAACGGATAAACCTGGAGCAGCTGCAGCGGTTTGTCGTTGAAGCAGCTTTTGGTAGACTCAGGTGGTTACCCGTCATTACATACACGGTGACTACCCGCCCCAACCTTGTTAAACATTTCTATGCAAACTTGGAGATAGAGGGAGATGTCAATGACTTTAGCCGAGGCAGGGAACTCCGCCTTACTAGCTACATCAAGGGTGTCCCCATCTCCTTCGATACTCACCAACTTGCCGATCTCCTAGGGATTCCCAATGATGGTGACTTGGTCTACTGTGCCCCTAAGATGAAGGGCTTTCTCTCTGACGATCTGCGCCAGGAGGTTTCGGAGCAGATCCTTAACCCAGGAGCTCCCATGAAAGCCGCTAACTTGAGGCCTGTTCCCCGAGTATATTGTCGAATCATCCAGCACGACATCGTTCCCCAGAGTGGCCACTACAGTGAGTTGTCTCAGCTCACTCAGTACTTGACCTATTGCGTCTGCCCCAGGGAGCGGGTCTGTCTTCCCTACATTATTATCAGGACCATGCATCAGGCTACTTGGCCCGATCAGATCAGTAATCTTCCATACGACCGGCTTATCACTACTCTTCTGCGGTGCTTACGTGTGGACATGAGAGGTGAGATTGCAGTTGAGGACACCATGACCTCTAACATTGACTGGGCTGCCATCATTCGGATGAAGATGGACAATCTACCCATCAGTGATGAGGAGTTAGAGGCTCGTCCTCGTCCACTCAGGAGGGTAGCAGCTAATGCGACTCATGCAGAAGAGGCAGGGGATGATGATGAGGGTGACGATGATCAAATGGAGGACGTTCCAGCACCAGCACCACAGCCCATGCATGCAGCGGGACCATCTCAGCCTCCTCTCGATACCGTGATGGGTATGTTCACGGAGATTCAAGATGCCCAGCGGGAGATGAGCCGTAACCTAGGGTGCCTTACTTGCACAGCCTTAGAGTTACACAAGAGCAGGTGCACTGGCTCAGGATAGCCTACGAGCGTGACTATGACTTCACGGACCCCATTCCTCCTATGCCCCTATCCCCATGATAGTTCATTTATTTTCTCTCTCTCACAGAATGGTTTTATATCAGGGTAACTGTCCGGCTTGTAGACTGTACCTTGTGGCACCATTAACTTATCACTCTTTGAATGTTTATATGATTATATAATTTTTTTCTTCTTACTTGTTGTAGAAAATTATGATCAATCTGCATGTCACTATGGTTTTCTCACTAGAGCATGTCTATTTATTAATTCCACCTTTAGTATAGTATATTATGCTCTTTCGTATTTAGTCTCGGCATCAAATAGGTGCATAGGGTGTATTTTTATTAAGACTTTTAAATTCTTCCTATCTCAGTTCATCGACTCAATTAAGTGCAAATATGGTCTGTTGGACAGAGCCTAAGAGCTCTGATACCAAGTTGCCACACCTCAATTCCAGCTGAACCAGAAGTGGGAGTGAACCATCACTGAACCAACGGTTTAGACCAGGATCTCAATAAGACCGTGTCCACTCATACAAACCATTGCACATAACCATAATCAGAATATAATAAAATACAGTGGAAGTCTTTAATAAAATGAACTGATTGATCTATTGATAATTTAATAAAAAATAAGTTATTCTCCACACCAAAACGTAAATAAAATCCTTACATCACTTTATAAATCCAACTGAAAATAAATAAAATAATCCAAATAAACACCCTAGAGATACACGCAGAAAGGGCACTCACATGAAGCGTCATGCTCGTCCTCTCCTGCTTGCATGTCCAAAGCAGCCACGCCTCCATACACTGGAGCGTCCACGTAATCCTCCACCGTATAACCTGTATCAACATCTAAAAGCATGTATATATATAAGGGTGAGCTCAAAACTTAGCTCAGTAAGACAATCAGACAATGCAACAAACACATGCACGAATAACATTCACATTATGGTCTGGTTTTAAGTTTGCAATGTGTTATAGAAAGGATTGGCAGCCACCGCACCTCTATACACGAGTGTGTAAAGCCACCCAATAGATCAAACACCACTGTCGTCCCACATGCACCCACCATGGAATAGAGATAGAGCTAAAGCGTTCGGATCAAACACCGCCAACACTTCCCCTGATACCCTACCCATACCAACACGTAAGCCCCTATTGGCGAGGGCTTGCAAACTGGGCTCGCAACTAACCAATCCTATATGTCATCATAGTAGGCCCTATCCCAGCACAGCTCCCTACGACAAAGAGATAGAGCTAGAGTCTAGTGACCAGGGCAGAGACCACAGTGCCACTTCCTCCCCCTGATACCCTACCCGCACCAAGCATGCTAAGACAGAATGATACGAAAAGGTGCTAGTGCAAGGAATGATCCCAGACCCCAGGCCCTTCCCATTCCACACACCAACGAAAACATTCACATGCCTAACAGTCACATCCTAGCATAGCGAGTATGCATGAACAATTATAATAACTGAAAGTAAAGGATGACATGCTAGTGCGAGTATACACAAACATCAATCCATAGAATCGTAATTATTAACAACGTTTTACTGTTATTAAATTATTAAGGTTTAGGTCCGATTCCCTTACCTAACGCTTGTTTGATAGCTCGCTCCACGTCACAAGGTCCAAACGTGCTATCACAAGGTTCTACACGATATTAGGTTTAGTTAGAATAGTTTTTCTTAGGGTTTACGTTGGTCGAAAAATCAACAATGTCAAAAATACTCCTCACAGAGTATACCGATCGCAGTACCGGTCGCGGCACTGCGGGGAAAGGTTCGACCGGTATGGTCGACCGGTCCCCACAGACTAGCCTCTGGGAAGTACTGGTTGAAGTACCGATCGAATATGGTGCGACCGGTATGGTCGACCGGTATGTCTCCAGAAGACCATACATCCGATTTCTCGACTTCCGCCGGTTACCCCCTATTGATCCCAGGTTTTCTCCTACACATTCTATGTCTGGGCATTGAGTTAGAGTTGTTTCCAACTCCATTCAAGTCCTAGTTTCGATGATCTTCAACCTATAACTTAAATCTAGGGTTTACCGACTAGATTAGGGTTTGACGGCACAAATAGGGTTTAGATCAATACCTTGCTTTGCATGGTATCGATCCAATCATAACTAACCATCCTAGAAGTATTAAAGTAGAGGAAGGTTTAAGCACTTACCGTTGGTTTGCGGTAATGTGTTCTTCGTCCAACGGCAATGGCGGCTCTTCCCTCTCCTTCCTAGCTTCTTCTCCTTCTTCAACCTCTTTCTCCTCTCTAGGGTTTATGAGGATCAATGAGAGAAGTTTTAGGAGGTTTAAGGGTCCTTATATAGGCTAGGGTTAGGTTTGGTTTAGGAAGCCTCCTAACATTAGAAAAGTCCTTCGGTTTGAAATTTGGAAAGTGGGACCCGCAGAGATCCTTTTCCGGATCCAAGCTGTGCAGGCCATACCGATCGACCGGTATAAAGTTTTTCATACTTGAATTGGTCCGATTTCATACATGTTTGTCATCCGCTCATCCCGTCTGGCCTGGTGATGATTGGAAGACCTGTTACGACATGAACAAAAGGTTTAGATCGGATTCATGGAGTACGGGTCTTACAACAACAAACATACGCATGCATTCAATTCATATCTTTGGTCTGATTTTTAAGTTTGCAATGTGTTATAGAAATGTTTGGTGGCCCCCGCACCTCTATACACGAGTGTGTGAATCCGTCCAATGGATCAAATACCATTGTCGTCCCACATGCACCCACTATGGAATAGAGATAGAGCTAAAGTGTTTGGATCAAACACCGCCAACACTTCCCTTGATGCCCTACCCATACCAACACGTAAACCCCTATTGGCGAGGGCTTGCAAACTGGGCTTGCAACTAACCAATCCTAATGCCAAACAGTGTATCTAAGGCCTCACCCCAGCATCCCTCAATACATCCATAGAGATAGAGCTAAGGCCCCCCGACAGAATCAGAGACCACACGGTCCGAGACCACCTCCCCTGATGCCCTACAACGTAATAGTTCTGCTAAGGTAATGTCGATACGACGATGTTAATGGACAAGACTTGAGTAGAGATAGAGCTAGAGTCTGGTGATAAGGTCGAAGACCACTATGCCATGTCCCCCCTGATGCTCCACTAGCATTCAACACACCAACCACACACACACATTCACATGCCTATTCCTAGCATCATCATCATCATCATGTTATAAATAAACGGAATTAAATATGCATGAACAGTAATAGCAGGAATATTAGATGACATGTGAGATGCACATTACAAGCATACAAGCATAGAATCAATCATGGCATTGGACTCAATAAAAATAAACAGTTTGTTATTAACCAATTAGTTTAGGTCTTGTTCCCTCACCTGTTAGTAATACTTGATCTCCTTCCAAGCCTTGAAATTCTCTTTGAATTGATTTAACAACCTAAAAGTTAAATGAATTTAAGTTAGGATTCATATGTAACATATTACAATAGTAGGAAATCGAAACAGAGCACTGATAGGTGTATGATTGGTCCTATGGTTTCATACTATATCGACCTTACTACCTACGATCGATACCCTACAGTCGAATATGGTGTGACCGTAGCTGCGACCATATGATTCCTGAATCTTCCCGAATGCCTATGGTCGATCCTCTGGTCATGCTGGTCATGCTATGGTCGACCATAGCTGCGACCTTGAGATTTTTGGTCACAGACTACATGCAATTCGAGTTCTTCCTAGGTCAAATCCTCTGATCTTCAATTAGATTTATTCTAAGGTCATCCTATGGCCATCATTAGTAGTTTCTTATCAACCCTAATAATAAAACTCTCTCCTCATGGTTCTCCTTGGGATTTTCTCAAGGAAATCACATGGATCATAATAGGTTGATATTGCCTATTTTTCATAGAAGTCTTATTACATAGAGTTTACATCTCTAGGGATTAGGTTCATACCTTTGCTTGTGATAGATAGCCAATCTCTTCTCAGCAAGATCCTCTCCTTAGCCTTTTTTTCTTCTCCTTCTCTTCCTTCTCTTCCCTTCTCTTTCTCTAGGGTTTACTAATATTCTAAAAGAGTAAAAAAGGGCTGAGAGATGTCCTTTATATAGAGGAAAACTCTCCATATAGAGTCCTCTTTCAATTAGGAAAGAAATCCCTTAGTTTAAGAAAGTTTCCAAAACTCAGAGTCTGATCCAGGGTCTCACGGTCGATGGCTAAGGTCACAGAACCTGTCGATCATAGGGTCAAAATCATCGACCTTGGGGTCCTGGATTTGTGATCTTCATTCTTACCATATGGTTAATCGTACCTACCCAGGTATCCGACCATATGTATACAGTTTTGGGTGTTGTGTCGATTTTTATACCTGGTTTGTGATCTATCTTCACACGCTTGATCCACTTAGTCCAGGAATGATGAAAAGACCTAGCACGACACAGTTAAACCTAGATAGTGGAGTACGGGTCTTATAGTACAGGTCGACCATGATTTGCATACACACTTGTATTGTAAGACCCGCACTCTGAAAACCCGGTCTAACCTTGGTTTCGTGTCATGACAGGTCTTCCGATCATCACCGAGCCAGACGGGGCAAGGGGATAACAAACAGGTACGAAATCGGACCGAAGTCGACCAATTATACCTGATTTTAGGTATACCGGTCGATGGTACCGGATGATGGTACCGGTCGACCGGTATGGCCTGCACAGCTATCAGTCCTCTTCAAAGTGGACGTGAAAAATCCTAGGTAGAAGTCACCAGTGGGCCCCATGCAAGCTTTCATGCAAAATTATCGTTAGAACTTCAAAGCTTCATATCTTTGTCGTTCTACATCGGATTCAGATGATTCCAAGGCCATTATTCTTCATTTGTGATGTTCTACAAAGTGGACGTAAAAAATCTTAGGTAGAAGTCTCCGAAGGATCCCATGCAGAATGGTCAGCCAAATTCTCGATAATTGGCTGCTTAAATTTCAGAAATTCATAAGTTGGCCATTTTATTTCCAATTGAGGTGAGTCAAGTTCCAATATTCCTCATTTTTAATGTTCTACAAAGTGAACGTAGAAAATTTAGAATAGATGCCATCAGAAAATTTCACATGGAAGGGTGACAGAAATAAACTATGAAATGTCAATCTTACCAAACCAGCTTAATCCAGCTTAATTAGCCCGGCCCAGCTCAGACCAATCTAGACCAAGTTATGTCAGTCCATATGCATGCATTTCTTTTATATATGTATAATGTATAATATATTATTTTTATATAATATATATATATATATATATATATATATATATATATATATATATATATATATATATATATATATATATATATATATATATATATATATCTTATGGATATATTATATGTATTAATACATTTATATATATATATATATATATATATATATATATATATATATATATTATAGGAAAGAGAGAGGAAAGTGAGGCCGTGGAAAGAGAGAGAAAAGAGAATGGGAGAAAGAAAAAGGAAAGAGAGAGAAATAAAAGAAAAAAGAAAAAAAAAAGAGAAGATCCCCTTCACGTTTTCTAGAAAGAAAATGTGAAAGAAAGAGGGAGAAAGAAAAAAAAAAGGAAGGAAAGAGGAAGGAAAGAAAAAAAAAAGAAAAAAAAAGGAAAATGTTTTTTAAGAAAGAAAACGTGAAAAGAGAGGGAGAAAGAAAAAAAGGAAGGAAAAGAAGGAAGAAGAAAAGGAAAGAAGAAAGAAAGGAAAGAGAGAAGGAATTTTCTAGAAGAAGGAAAGAGAGAAAGGAAAGAGAGAAGGGATTTTCTAGAAGAAGAAGGAGAAAAAGGAAAGAAAGGAAGAAGAAAAAATGTGGGAAGGAGGAAAAGAAAGGAAAAAAGAAAAAATGGAAAGAAAGAATTTTCTAAAAGAAAAAAAGAAGAAAAGGAAAGAAGAGAGAAGAAGGAAAGAGGAAGAGAGGATTTTCTGGAAGAGGGAGAGAGAGAAAACGTGTGGAATAGAGAGGGATAAGAGAAAAGGGAAGGATGGGAAGAAAGGAAAGAAGAAAAATGGAAGAAAAAAAGATTTTCTAAAAAAAGAAGAAAGGAGAAGGATCTTCTAGAAGAGGAGAGAAAAAGTATAAATAGGAAAGAGAAGAAAGAGGAGGCTCTCTTTTTCCAGACCATAGAGGGAGAGGAGAACATGAGTGAGGGATTGGAGAACGTGAGTGAGAGAGAGAAAACGTGAGAGAGGGAGAAAGAAAGAGAGAAGAAAAGAGAAAAGAAAGAAAAGAGAAGAAGAAAAGAGAGAAAGAGAAGAGAGAGAGAAGCAGAAGAGAGGAGAAGGAGGATTCGCATTCAAAGGGTTGATACAACCTCTAATCATCCTTCATCGATGGTTTCGCTCGATTTGAGCACAAGGTTAGTACTCTAAACAAATTTAGAGGTTGTTAAAATGCTCGAATGCCAATTTTGCTTGAAAAAAGCTAATTTCCATGAAATCTCAATCATGAATGCTCTATTACATGCTTGTTAATGTTAGGATGCCTATGTCTAACATTTTTCATCAATGATAATTTGTCTAAGCTATTCAATGATGAATTTTTGAATGATATACAATGATGTTTGATGTTTTTTTACAAATTACATAAAGTGGTTTTCTGATCTAAAAATTCCAGATTTAGGATTCAAACTTAGGACGTACATCATATGTATTTTTTCTAAGATTTTGAAGCCCAAACTTTTATGGGAGTCTCTCTGATATGTTTGAATATTACCCTAAAAATTTCGTTCCATTTGGAATTGGGAAAATATATCAAAAAAATTTGTCTTTGATATTTCTGTTTTTCTCGGATGTAATGCAATCCTCCATCCGAAAGTCTCTAGACAAAGGTCTTATGGCCATAATCCGAAAATCCACTTTATATGAACTTTTTAGACATGAAAGTCTTCTAAAAAATGGCACTGGTTTCATATTTTTTTTAATTTTTTTTGAATTGATATCAATTTTTAAGTGCATAGTGCTCTGTTTTTGAATCTGTCATGATGTACTGATTTTTATGATTGAAAATGGTCATTTTTCACAAAAAAAATATACTGTTTTAACTTATTTATCTTGATGAAATTTTAGATCAGACAGTTATCTACATAGACATATGTCTATATTTAATTTTCATTAAGAATAAAATTTTATTTGGAATTTATGGTGCAACTGGTCAAAAATCTAGAACAGATTTGACTAGTACACATGTTCGGTCTTGGGGCATATCTTTAACCTGTTTTTGCTTTCTGTTGGGATTCAAATCCTTCATGTGAAATATAATATATTAAGTCATCTTTCTATGAAAAAAAACTAAGCTTGATTTGAGTTTTGAAAGACCTACCTATGGTCATTCTTGTGTAATGTGACAAATCTGAATATAGTTCATAGTTTTGTCCATTATCTGAAACCTTGTGTCACAATTTTAACAGTTTTGAGTCGTTAATCTTCCCAAATTTCTTCATAAAAATTACATTTTTTTAAAGAAAATTGAATATATGTTTTTTTTTTGTGATAATTTTGTACTTTTCAAAAAAGATTTCATTGATGTCTCATTCATTATAACATTAATGATTGTTTAAGTGAATTCTATCATATTTGGATAAATGGCTATATTTGGAGCATTCATATGTTTTGTTTGGATTGTACATACCATGTTTGCCACATTCCACGTATTGCTATTTTTGGGAGAATAGATAAATTTTTATCATATTTTAGTAAAATCTTAATATTTAACATTTTATAAGTCTTACTATGCTTAGAAAATAGCATATAAGATCTTTCCTTTTTTGAAAAATTCATGTCATATATGCATTCTATGATTGGTACTTACCATATTGATATATAGATGCATATTAGATCTTACCATATTAGATCTTGCCATATTAAATCTTGTCATGCTTAGATCTTAACATATTAGGTTCTTGTCTTATTTGAATACATGCCATATTAATGAGATTTTCATAATCTTACTATATGATGTGATAGTTACCATAAATATCATAAATGCCATGCTTAGAATATTTCTTTTTTGGTAATAATTTAATTTATGCTGCACCCTAGTTGAACTGCCATATTTGTACACCTAGCAAACATATTAGGTGTGGGGACGTGCATTTAGGCACCCACATTCTTGGGAAGGGCATAATGGGAATAATAAAAACCTTAATAAAGAAAGAAAATGCTTTGCCAAACTTTCCAAAATTAGAGCTTAGGTTAAAAAGGGTAATTCAGGATGATTTTGTCCCTCGGTAAACCCTAAACCTAGAATAGGTTCTCAACCCTAAACCTAGAATAGGTTCTAAACCCTAAACCTAGAACAGGTTCTCACATTCTAACCTAAAACAGATTATCAACCCGAACTATGCGGATTCTAATTCCTAGGGCAAACCCTAGGATACGTATGCCATTTGGGAGAATCCCAATTTCAGATCCACACCTTAGTCCACTAGGACTATCCATAGATCCACTAGGATATTTATCCCCATTTCGACCCAGAATGGGTTATCAACCCGATCTACGTGGATTCTGATTCCTAAGACAAACCCTAGGATACGTAGGCCATTTGGGAGAAACCCAAATTAGGATCCACATCTTAGTCCACTCGGACTATTCATAGATCCATTAGGATATTTATACCTATTCATTTCGACCAGATCCTGAACTACGCGGATTCTGATTCCTAGGGCAAACCCTAGGATACGTAGGCTATTTGGGAGAAACCCAAATTCGGATCCAAACCTTAGTCCACTTGGACTATCCATAGATCTACTAGGATATTTACCGAAATTTTGACCCAAATAGGGTTATCCACCCGAACTACGTGGATTCTGATTCCTAGGGCAAACCCTAGGATACGTAGGCTATTTGGGAGAATCCCAAATTCGGATCCACATCTTAGTCCACTTGGACTATCCATAGATCCACTAGGATATTTACCCATATTTCAACCCAGATAGGGTTATCCACATTTCCAACCCAGAATGGGTTATCCACATTTTGACCCAAATAGGGTTATCCACATTTCACCCAGATAGGGTTATCCATATTCCAACCCATAAAGGGTTATCCATATTTTGACCTAAATAGGGTTACCCATAGATCCACTAGGACTATTTATCAGTCCGCATGGACTATCCAGATCCTAACCCATAGGGTTTTCTCAGTCTTTCAAGCATAAACTTCAACTTGAACAATGAACTTAATCATACACAAGCATAAATCACATCCATAAACCTTAATCACACCTGAACTATGATGGTGAACCTGATTTTCAGAATAATTTCGTGATACACAGGCCATCTGATGGACACAGATTCAATTCAATGATATCAATCCACTTGGTTTGGTTCGGTTTAACAGATAGAGTCTAGCATAAGAAAGGTATAAGAGACCGATTTCAATCGGGCAGTTTGGGTGCCTAACCCCTTCCCATAACCGTAACCTGATGCTTATCCAATCTCTGATGGACCAGAAATCCAATCTAAGGGTCATGAGTCAATCAAAGTCTTACCTTGGGGTGAGATTTCACATTTCTAAGGTCCTAGACCTTAATCTAGGTGGCGACTTCTAAAATTTTCAATCTTTGTCCTCACACTTTGCATGGGAATTCTTTCTTTGGAGTTCATCCTGGATTCGGGTTTGGCAGGTCGGGTTGAATGTATGGATACCACAAGGCAGGACTGGATTGACGGACCCAAAGTTCGATGTTGATAATTAATGCTGTCAGGTACTGACCTTATGGATATGTGCCACATGGATGCATGCTTTCATGTCCTCAAAACTACTCTTTGGTATGTTATAAATACTATAGGTGGGAATCCTATTTGCCCTCACTTTGAAGTTTTTGAAGGGCTAGGACAAAGGGCACGGCATTGGTATTTCTTGAAGGGTTTGTTGACATCAGCTCAAGCTATCTACAATTTTCATTAATAAGTTTCATTTTTCTCGTACTTTGTTTGTTGATCGTTTTGCAATTTTAAAACGATGTCGGGTAAAAGAGGGATACCGACATGGAGATAGATGTGGAGACAGTCGATGCAGAAGGGCTTGAGTTGAAGTCTGCCTCATCTAGCAGAGGGTCAATGACGTCCTCTAGCAGTGGTTATAGTGATAGTACGTCATCCTCTGAGAAATGATTTGAGGGTGAGCCCGAGGTTAAACTAAGAGTGGAACCATCCAATGTGAGAAATTCCTTCTCTTCCTTGAGAAACACAGGGGCTGGTCTATCTACGTCTGCTTTGTCTAGGCAGGAGCAGGAAATTGGGGTATCCACCTGTGGCCTAGGAACCAAGGTGATCTACGAGGCTAGGGAAGGATCCGACCCTCCTCCTGAATTTGATGTGCAGGAGGAAGTTTGCTATCTCACCATGGCTGAATTCTCTAGACTTGGCGAACGGTACCAAATACCTTATGATGTTGAGATCCAGATGCCTAAGTTGGGTGAGAGGGCCTATTGGAATCGGGAGTCAAAACTGTGCGTGAACTTAGAGATGTTCAAGGCTGGCTTCCACATCCGCATACCACAGTTGGTGGCCCACATCATTGGGTACTACAAGGTCGCGCTGATCTAGTTAATGCCAAACTCCTTGAAGAACATAATGGCTTTCATCATATATTTCTGAACACTGGGGCAGAAGCCCACCTTGAATATGTTTAGGGCCATGTTCACTTTCAATGACTATTGTAAGTCGGGGTGGTATTATTTCACTTAGAAGCCTGAGTATGGGGACGTCCTAACGAATAAGCCCACGTCTATCAAGCTATGGAAGAATAAATTCTTCTATATCCATAGCAAGATGGTTATATTAGTAAATATTTGGGCCAAGTTGGATTCCAAATCTCTTAATACCGATGTGCCACTCCAGCCGTTTGAGTCTAAGCTGTTGCAGCGTGCCCGACGGTCTGAAGGGACCCCAATTCATGCTGTTGATTTGAGAAACCCTTTTTTTTTACATGAGTACAAGCTTTGTGAATATTTTGAAGTTATTCTTCTCCTATTCGAGTGCTAACCAATGGCTGATTCTGTCTTTGCTTGCTGTAGTGATGCTATTGAAGGAGTATTTGCTGGATCTGCATCGGAAAGAAGCAGCCAAGGAGCTCGAGACCCAGGAGAAGAAACTAAAGGCCCAACAAGAAAAGCAGAGGCTTCAAGAGAGGCGGAGGGTAGAGGGCAAGCCCTCAAGGAAGACCTTGAAGAGACCATGTAAGACATCTCCCGACTTAGCTCTTGCAGATGTAGCCTGCATTTATGCCATGCCCCTGATTCCATAGTACCGTGTTATTGACTTTTTAGGAAAGAGGACCAACATAGTGACCTCTGAGGCCGTGCATGCCCTTGCAGAGTCGACTGGTACCTGGGTGGAGCAGCATCCTACCCCTCGGCCGTCACAATAGCACTCTACTCCTCAATCATCCCAGCCGAGGGAGTACCTGTCGCAGGGGTGTGATATGAGCCACATCAGACGGATTCTGCTGATGGGCCCTTTACCAAGGAAGAAGACTGGTGATGAGCAGGTCTTCTGCCTGGACTAGGCTTTGATCGAGGATGACACAGTGATGGGCGACATCTGCACGACGCACGAGTTGATGAAGGGAGCCATCCTCCCTCGTGACTGGGAGTTGGTGTCTGAGTTGTCCACTCCATCCATGATATCGGGCGTGGAAACCTTGGCTGCTGGTATGAGTTTCTATTTTCATTGCCACTTTTTGTATGAATTTGTGTTGACGTTGATGTATGTAATAACTTTGCCTTTGATCCCCTCTTTTTTTCTTTGACAGCTCGTGGTGTACATGGAGAATCTGAAGCAGTGTGTGGAGAAAACGGCCAAGGACTTGGCTGAGATGGACCAGAAGCTGCACCAGGTGGAGGAGTAGCAAGATGATGCTGGGGCATAGCTAAACGCCAAGGAAAATGAGAATGATGAGCTCCGAGCCGAGGTGGAATCCCTGTGAAAAAAGAAAGCCGATCGCCAGGAGGCGGACAAGAAGGCTCAAGCCAGCATTGGTAAGTTGAAGTCCATCAGTGAAACCTCTCTGGCCCGCGCTACTAAGTATAAAGATGCCTTTTTCAAGGCCAGGTTAATTGCTGCTGGGGCCGTCCGCCTACAAAAAATCTGATGCGTTCAAGGAGCTGGTGGGGAAGCATTCACTATCTAGCTTCACTCAAGGCGTTGAATTGTTGAGGGAGTATGTAGACCAGTGGGTCCCAAGGGTGGATTATTCTGAGGCCGAGTTCTTGAAGCCAGTCAAGGTTTCTTTGAAGGAGGCAGAAGAGGACGACGCAGAGATCCTTCGACAGCTCACGCTGGTGTTCGATGGATAGGATCCTCCACCATCTCCTGATGTGGTGGCCGAGGATTCTCTAGTCCATGGTCAGGCTTCTCGAGTGGGCGGGGAGTCTCCTTCCACACCTCGGGTTGGTATTTCTCCTACGACGGGGCTCCCTATCACCCCCGACAATTCTTTCCCTCTTGGTGGCACAACTTCTGGAAATAGCGGTGGGTCAGCCCATGAAGGAGATGGTGGCCATTAAATTTGTAGATTTTCTTTCTTACTTTTATGAAGTGATACAGGGTACCCTCAGGTTGGTTTTTGTATGAGGGGCCCTGCTTTAAACTTTGTAACTTCTTTTTTGGAATACATATATGACTTTTTTTTTGTTGATCGTAAGCATTATTACTTATTGAATTGTTGTTGGAGTTGGTTGCTCTTGTGTTCTTCAACGCATTTCGGTGCTTATGGCCATCTACCCTCATCGGTCAAATGTATTCGCGTAGCGGACTCTTTTGGTCGAATGGGTCACTTGCCGGTTATTTGGTGCTCTATCTACCCTCTTTGGCCAAATGCTTTCATGTGGGGAACTCTTTTGGCTGAATCGTGTACATGTTGGAGCTCGATCTACCCTCCTCGGTGACATGTATTTGCGTGGGGAACTCTTTTGGCCAAATGGGTTGTGTGTACATGTTGGAGCTCGATCTACCCTCCTCAGCCAAATGTGTTCTCGAAGTGAACTCATTTGGCCACATGGGTTGTAAGATCTACACTCCACTAATCCGGTCTAACCGTATCATGCAAGGTCTTCCCATTATTGCCATCATTGCTGAATCAAGTAGACTAATCGTGTGAAGAAGGAGCATGAGACCAGGGGTCACACCCTAATTTCACACTATTCAGAATGGTGTGATGAACCGCTAATAAACCAATGGTTCAACCAAAATCTCAAATAGGCTGTGTCCATTTGCTTAAACCATACACATCCACAACCATAATCAGAGTAAATAAACAATAGCATAAGTTTTATATATTAAACGAACTGAGAATCTAAGAATGATAACGGAAATAAAATATTCAATTATCTTCAAAAATACTAAGACATAAAATAAAATAATTTAATCAATTACATCGTCTGTATAATTTGAATAAAAATCTAATCGAAAACACAAGAGTTGCACTCGCATGCCGAATCATGCGACTCCATCATAACTTTAGCGTCCATTGCCGTCGCATGTCCATACATCAGAGCATTTATATAATCTTCTACGGTGGTACCTGCAACATCAACTAAAAAAAATATTCGACGTCGAAAGGGTGAGCACACATCACGGCTCAGCGAGCAAACAAAACAATGCAACAAACATATGCATGCATTCAATTCATATCCTTGGTCTGGTTCGTAAGTTTGCAATGTGCTATAGAAAGGATAGGTGGCCGCCGCACCTCTATACACGAATGTGTGGAACCACCCAATAGATCAAACACCATTGCCGCCCCCACATGCACCCACCATGGAATAGAGATAGAGCTAAAGTGCTTAAGATCGCACTGCATCACACTTCCCCTGATGCTCTACCCATACCAACACGTAAGCCCCTGTTGGCAAGGGCTTGCAAACTAGACTCGCAACTAACCAATCCTAATGTCAAACAGTGTATCAAAGGCCTCACCTCAGCATCACTCAATACGTCCATAGAGATAGAGCTAAGGCCCCCCGGTAGAGTCAGAGACTATACGGTCCGAGACCACCTCCCTTGATGCCCTACGACGTAATAGTTCTGCTAAAGTAATGGCGATACGACGATGTTAGTGGACAAGACTTGAGTAGAGATAGAGGTAGAGTCTGGTGACCAAGATGAACCACAGTGTCACATCCTCCCCCTAATGCTCCACTCGCATCAAGAACACTAACCACATAGATACATTCACATGCCTATTCCTAGCATCATCATCATCATGTTATAATAAACAAAATTAAATATGCACGAACAGTAATAACAGGAATAGTGGATGACATGTGATATGTGCATTACAATCATACAAGCATAGATTCATTCATGGTATTGGACTCAATAAATAAAAATAGTTTATTATTAGCCAATTAATTTAGGTCTTGTTCCCTCACCTTTGATTGAGCATAGATCCTCGTTCAAGCTTTATGAATCACCTCTAAAATCACTAGAAAGACCTAACAAGTCGATAGGTTTTAATTAGAATTAATTCCAATAGATTTAGACTAACTAAAATCGTAGGGTCGCAGGTAGGGTAGCACCTAGGGTTGCAGTTTCTGCAACCCTAGGGTGTAGGGTCAGACGTGGGGTCGAATACCATTCGACCCTACTTGTGACCACACCGTCCATGGGACTTCCTGAGGGCATGTGGTCGATCATGTGGTCTCGTAGGGTCGAATATCATTCGACCCTACGTGCGACCACACGTATTCTGAGTCGATCTTTCATTCTAAAGTCCATTCTTTCATGTTTGGATCCTTTGGTTTACTTTCATGGTCCATTCGATGATTGTTCTATGGCTCAAAACTTCAAGTTATACACTATTCATTGTCCATAACAATTTCCTCCATGGAATCTCTTGGAACTTGTCCATGGATGGATGATTTAGGTTTCTCCTAATCCTATGTTCTTCATAACTATTCTAGGATCTCTTATTCATGTAAGGAATTAGGTTCATACCTTTATTCAGAGGTTTCTCTGAACTTCCTCCTCTTCCTTAGTCTTCTTCTTCAAGTTTCCTTCTCTTCTTCTCTTCATTTTCTTTCTCTTTCTCTCACTTTTAATTAGGGTTCTAAAGGAGTGAAAGAGGCTAAGGAACGTCCTATTTATAGAGAAAAACCCTCCATAATAAGTCCCAATCAGTTTAGGAAAGATCCCCTTAGAATTAGGAAAGTTTCCTAATTTTCGATTTCTGTCTGTCATCGTAGGGTCGGACATAGGGTCGTAGGATCCGTCGACCCTACGACTAAAAAGTCATGGGTTGGACTTCTGTTGAGGTGGGGTCGACCCTACCTATTTAGGCATGCGACCCTACCCTCACATTTACTGTTTTTGGGTTAGACTTCATACCTGGTCTTGTGATTTCTTCACGCACTTGGTCCACTTGGCTCGACCATGATAGGTAGACCTGGTACAAGGTGGTAAGACCGGTTAGTTCGATACATGTCTTTCTTACAACTCCCCCCCTCTTATTAAAAATTTCATCCTCGAAATTTATACATACCTTCCGAGTTGAAAAGGGGAGGATATTGCTTTCGCATAACATTCTCTTCTTCCCATGTGATCTCTTTTATATCTCGGCTTCTCCAGGTAACCTTAACATAATAGATGTCACGGTTGCGTAGTCGTTGAACCTTTCGACTAGTGATTTCAATTGGTGCTACTTCGAATGTCAAATCATCAGTTAGATCTAGTGGATCCGCTGTCAAAATGTGCGTTGGATCTCTGACGTACTTCTTTAATAATGGGATATGAAATACATCATGCACACTTGACATAGATGGTGGTAGTGCTAACTGATAAGTCACTTTTCCACATTTAGCAAGAATCTCATATGGCCCGACATATCTCGGACTTAGCTTCCCTTTCTGTCCGAATCATTTTAAACCTCACATAGGTGATACTTTCAAGAATACGTTATCACCTACGACAAATTCAAGGTCTCGGTGTCGAGTATCTGCGTACTATTTCTGATGATTATGAGTCGTGTAAACTCTTTCTTTGATAATGTCGACTACTCGACAAGTCTCTTCAACAAATTATGGTCCAACGATGCTATGTTCTCTAACTTCATTCCAAAACAGAGGAGTTCGACACTTCCTTCCATACAGTACTTCATAGGGTGACATCTGTATAGTAGCATGATAGTTGTTGTTATAGGCAAACTCGATCAATGGTAGTTTCTCATCCCATGATCCTTTAAAATCAATTACATAGGCTCGAAGCATGTCTTCTAAAATCTGAATTGTACGCTTCGACTATCCGTCTGTCTGAGGATGGAATGCAGTACTGAACTTCAACGTTGTACCCATAGCCTTTTGCAATCCTTTCCAAAACTTTGAAGTAAAGCGTGGGTCTCTATCGGACACAATGCTTTCAGGTACACCATGTAATCTGACAATATTATCCACATATAGCTTGGCTAACCTCTCCAGGGTATACTTTGGTCGTATAGCTATAAAGCAAGCTGTCTTAGTCAGACGATCCACAATCACCCGGACAGCGTCAACTACTCGAGGAGTCAATGGTAATCCGGTGATGAAGTCCATGGTGATGCAATCCCATTCTCATGCTGGTTCTGGCAATGGCTGCAACAGTCCTACAGGTCTTTGTCGTTCAGCCTTCACCCTCTGACCATTTAGGCATTGAGACATGAATTTAGCTACATCTGCTTTCATTCCTCTCCACCAATATAATTTCTTCAAATCATGATACAACTTTGTACTTCCAGGATGTACCGAATAAGCGGTGGTGTGAGCTTCCTTCATTAGTCTGTGTCTAATGTCCAAGTTTTCTGTTTCAGGAACACATACTCTTCCTTTGTACTTCAATACCATTTCATCGTCCAAGGTGAACTCAAGAGTCGTCCTACCTTTTTCGATGTCTTCCTGTACCGTTCTCAGATAAGGGTCAGATTTAATAGCAGCTTTCACTTCATCAATTATATCAGGTACAGTCATCAACGTTGCGAACATATTTGAAAACCGATGAATAAACCCTTGATTGGTCGATTCACCCGGTGCATCTATCACGAACTGCTCATTACCGTAATTGAATACTTTTCCTGTAACACGCATTGCTACAGTCATGTTAATCTCTTCTTGAGATTTTATCATTGCTTTCTGCTTAGTGCATCAGCAACTACATTAGCCTTTCCAGAATGATACTGGATATCGCAATCATAGTCCTTCAATAATTCCAGCCATCTTCTTTGTCTCATGTTCAACTCCTTCTGATTAAAAAGATAAGTGAGACTCTTATGATCTGATTTAATCTGAAATTTCTCTCCATACAAATAATGTCTCCATATCTTGACAGCATGTACTACTGTCCCTAATTCCAAGTCATGAGTAAGATAGTTCTTCTCATGTGTCTTCAATTGTCTTGAGGCATACGCAATTATTTGTTCTCCTTGCATAAGTACACATCCTAAACCCAACCCAGACGCATCAGTGTACAAGATAAATGACTGTCCTGGAATAGGAATAGTCAAGATCAGAGCAGATATCAATCGAGCCTTCAATGTTTGGAAACTTTTCTCACATTTATCAGTCCAAACAAACTTTTCTCCTTTCTTAGTCAAAATGGTGAGAGGTACGGCAATTCTGGAATAGTCTTCCATGAATCGTCGATAATACCCGGCTAGACCTAGGAAACTTCTATTTTTTGCAATGCTCTTTGGTGCTTCCCACTTCACAATGGCTTCAATCTTGCTGGGATCCCCTTTAATTCCTTCAACGGATAAAACATGGCCTAAGAAAGCGACCTCATTTAGCCAAAACTCACACTTTGTAAATTTGGCGTAAAGCTTTTCTTTCCTTAGTCGCTGCAGAGCGGCTTTTAGATTCATGACATGAGTTTCCTTGTCCTTGGAGTAGACCAATATATCATCAATAAACACAATGACCGACGTATCCAACATATCATGGAATACCCGATTCATGAGTTCCATAATGGTTGCGGGTGCGTTAGTCAATCCAAAAGACATGACTAAAAATTCATAATGTCCATATCTTGTTTTGAATGCTGTCTTTGGAATATCACCATCCTTAATCTTCAACTAGTGGTATCCTGACCGAAGATCGATCTTGGAGAACACCTTTGTACCTTGCAACTGATCGAACAAGTCATCGATCCGAGACAATGGATACCGATTCTTGATTGTCAGCTTATTCAATTCCCGGTAGTCAATACACAGTCGAATGCTACCGTCCTTCTTCTTTACAAATAATACTAGCGCTCCCCATGGTGATATGCTAGGTCTGATGTAACCCTTGTCCAGTAATTCTTGTAACTGTACTTTTAATTCCTTCAATTCCGTAGGAACCATTCGATAGGGTGCTTTAGATACTGGTGCGGCTCCAGATAGCAGATCTATAACGAACTCTATCGCTCGATCGGGTGGTAATCCTGGTAGTTCTTCAGGAAATACATCTGGAAAGTCACGCACAACATCAATATTCTCCATTTGTGGTGCTTCCTTGGTGAGGTCGACCACTGATACTAGATACCCAACTCTTCCTTTCTCGAGGCATTTCCTAGCCTTTAATGCAGAGAGGATGAGTTTTCATTTACGAGAAAGTTTGGTTCTCGCAAAACTAAACTCTGCTCCTTCCTTGTCTTTAAATGTCAGCTTCTTTTCTGCACATAATAGGTTTGCAGAATGCCGAGCTAACCAGTCCATTCCCAAGATGACGTCAAAGTCTGCCATCTCAAGTTGAATCAAGGTTGCATCCCAAGTCTTCTCATCAATAATAACTGGACATGGTCCATAACATTTTTTTAATTCCACTTTTAATCCCATCGACGATCGTACAAGCAGTTTGTAGTCTAAAGATTTGAGGGGTAGATTCAGCTTCTTTCCAAATGACACATATATTAAAGAATGAGTAGCTCCAAAATCAAAGAGTACTCTAGCGAGTATGCCATTAATAGGTACGATACCTGTGATTTGTTTTAGTTTTAGTCTACATGCTCACACAATGTAACACAAATGAAAGGTTCAGGTCATACCTGTGACCACATCAGGCGATGCGACAGGATCCTCAGATGTAACATCATAAACCTTTCCTTGTTGTAGCTGCTTTCTGGGCTTAGGACACTCCCTTGAATAATGTCCTACTTGGTTGCAGTTAAAGCATTTTACTCCTTCATTGGTTTGCTTTTGTTGCGGTTGAGCTGCTGGATTAGTCTTGGCTGCAGCATTGAAGCCTTGAGTACGGAAGGGTTTAAGTGTCCTTGTATTCCCTCCATTGTATGAATTTCCGTTTGGCCTTTTAATACCCCTGTTTTGAGCAAAGTAGCTCTCCTTCTGACTCGACGCTATTACTCGAGCAATTTGTACGGCTTCGTTGTAAACCTTATTTTCCAATCGCAGAACATGCTCATGGATGCTTCCCCTGAGTCCCTTGACGAACCTTCGGGTCTTTGTGTTTTCTTCTTGCATGCTGATGGGTGCAAAGAAAAACAGCTCCTCATAACGTTGTTGGTATGCATCCACAGTCATCTAGCCCTGATATAAACTCAGGAACTCTCTCTCCATAGAATCTCTAAAACTTCCAGGGAAATACTTCTCAAAGAATGCCTCTTTATATATAACCCAGGTCAATTGGGCGTGCTTTGTTAACAGATAAGTCCGTGTGGACTTCCACCAGTGGTGTACATCGCCTTTCAGCATGAAGATTGTGCACAATACTTTTTCCTCCTCATTCACTATCATCATCATAAAATTTCTTTCCATTTCATCAATCCAGTGTGCTGGCCACAAAGGATCTGCTGGTTTATCATTATATTCTTCGGGCTTCATCTTCAGAAAACGCTCGATCAATCGGGATTGGTCCAGCTGATATGGAGCATAGGCCCCATACATATGTGGTTGGTATTGGTAACTGCCTTGAGCTACCTCAGGATTCTGCACTTGAGCCGGCATGACTGGTGTTTGAGGTGCGTGGGGTACCGTGTTGCTTCCCCCTGATATTGCGCTAGCCTGCCCTGCTGGCATAGGTGTCATATGTGCAGCTGAAAAAGCCATGCCTATAGCAGCCTGCATATTGGCTTGCACCTTTTGTATTTGTTGCAGCTGTTGTGCCAAGTTCATTACCGCTGTAGCCAGATCTGTAGGTGGGGTTGGCAAGTTTGTAGGATTTGCCTGGCCACTAGCCACTGGCGGTGCCATATTCAGATTCTCCTGTGCTTCATAATTTACATGGCTGTCTTCCTCCATAAGTGGTGGTGGTGGAATTAGGTTACGGCCTCGTCTGGTCACCCTTCGCCCAGCCATTTCCTGTTTTGGTGGTGGTAGTGTCTGAAAACAATCATAGCACATGTGAGGCAATCAATATAAGTTGTTTTCAAGTCAAAAATCCAACTAATCAATATAAATTCCAATTTTTCAGATTATTCTGAAAAAATACTGTATTTTCCATCGTAGGGTTGATGGTAGGGTCGGTCCTTATGCGACCGTAGGGTATGCGACCCTAATAAACCCTGTCAGCTTACCGAGAGCCTAGGGTCAATCGTAGGGTTGGTATATGTCCGACCCTAGGTCCGACCCATGGTTCTCTGTCAGATCACCGAAAGCCTAGGGTTGATGGTAGGGTCGGCCTATGTCTGACCCTAGGTCCGACCCATGGTTCTCTGTCAGATCATCGAGAGCCTAGGGTCGATGGTAAGGTCTGACGTAGGGTCACACATTTTGGTCAAATTCTGTGACCCTACGATCTAAAATTAGGTTTTTAAACCCGATTTTGGATTCATTTCTAAATGCTGAAGAAAGTGGATCAGTTAGATTTGGAAATAACGATAGTGCAAAAATTGAAGGAAGAGGAACAGTTAACATCAATATTGAAAAATTGAAATCTCATAATGTATTGTATGTCAATGGCCTAAAACATAATCTTTTGAGTGTCAGTCAGATCTGTGATCAGGGTAATGATGTAACTTTCACCAAAAAGGGTTGTGTAGTTAAAAGTATTGAAAAGGGAAAGACTGTGGCACATGGAATTAGAACTGGAGGCAACTTATATGTTCTCTTAGAGACTAATGACAACAAATGTTTGATGAGTCAGGATAACGAAAACTGGTTGTGGCACAGAAGGCTGGGGCACATTAATTTCAAAAACCTTGCCAAGATAAGTAGACAAGAGTCAGTGAGAGATCTTCCTATTTTGAAGGTTCCAGAAAATCATGTATGTGGACCATGTGAGAAAGGAAAGCAGACAAGAGCAACATACAAGTCAAAGGAGTTCCATGTCAGCAAGCCACTTGATCTAATTCACACAGACTTGTGTGGGCCCATGAGGACCCAAGCCATTGGAGGAGAAAGGTATTTTATCCTATTTATTGATGAGTATTCTAGGATGACCTGGGTCATGTTCCTCAAAGACAAGACTGAAGCCTTGGAACGATACAAAACATTCAAGAAGAAAGTTAAAAATGAAACAGGAAATACAATCAAGTGTATTCGGTCAGATCAAGGAAAGGAGTTTACATGAAATGAATTCACCAAATTTTGTAATGAAAATGGGATAAGGATTCAGCACTCAGCTGCAAAAATCCCTCAGCAAAATGGGGTAGTTGAAAGAAAGAACAGAACTTTACAAGAAATGGCAAGGACAATGCTCTCAGAAAATAATATTGCCAAGCACTTTTGGAGAGAAGGCATTTACTCTGCAGTTCACATCACAAACAGATGCTTGTTGAGGCCCCATGAGAATAAGACTCCTTATGAACTATGGTTTGGGAGAAAAGCCACAGTGAAGTACTTCAAGGTCTTTGGGTCAAAGTGTTACATCAAGAGGAAGGAAGAAAACCTTGGCAAGTTTGATGACAGAGCAGATGAAGGCATCTTTTTAGGATACTCCTTCAAAAGCAAGGCTTACAGGTGTTACAACAAGAGACTAAAAAGGGTGGTCGAAAGTTCTGATGTCAGAATTGATGAGAAATTACCCTACTCCAAGAGATCTGAGCCAGAAAATCCAGTGTTTAAAGAACTTGAAGATAATGAAACAGTGGCAGTTGAAAAGGAACACCAATCAGAGGTAGAATCAGAATCACAAGAGGTTGAGGTGGAAATGCAAAAGGATGGAAGACCAAAGGACAACAAATGGTTAAGGATTCATCCAAATCATCAAGTGATTGGAGATCCCAATGCTGGGATGCAGACCAGGAAAATGAAGACAACTACTTTCTCCTTACTATCAGAAGTGGAACCCAAGTCTGTGAATGAAGCTGGCAAGGATGAGAACTGGATGAAAGCCATGAATGAAGAGCTTGATCAAATTGAAAAGAATAACACATGGGAGTTAGTTCCAAGACCAACAAACAAGAATGTCATTGGCACAAAATGGGTCTTTAGGAACAAGTTGAATGAAGATGGAAAGGTGGTCAGGAACAAGGCCAGACTGGTGTGTAAAGACTATGCCCAAGTGGAAGGTATTGACTTTGATGAGACTTTTGCTCCAGTGGCTAGACTTGAGTCCATCAGGATGTTCTTAGCACTGGCAGCTCACAAAGGCTTCAAGGTATACCAAATGGATGTCAAATCTGCATTTTTAAATGGTAATCTTGAAGAAAAAGTATACATTGAGCAACCTGAGGGTTTTCAACTTAGTGATGATGGTGATAAAGTATGCAAACTGAAGAAGGCCTTATATGGTTTGAAGCAAGCTCCAAGAGCCTGGTATTCAAGACTAGACACTTATCTGCTTCAATTGGGGTTGCGAAGGGGAGTAGTGGACAGCAATCTGTATGTCATGACAGCAGACAGCAGTCAGCTGGTAGTTGTGGTGTATGTGGATGACATCATCTTCGAAGGACACTGTGAGAAGCTATGTAAGAAATTTGCTGAAAAAATGAGGATAGAGTTTGAGATGTCTATGCTAAGGGAGTTGTCCTATTTTTTGGGTCTGCAAGTTCATCAGAGGCAAAATGGAATTTTTATTTCTCAAATGAAATACACAAAAGAGATGTTACAGAAATTTCTAATGGAAGACTGCAAACCAGTAGGAACTCCAATGATGGTAAACTGTAAGCTGAGTTCAAGTGATGACTCTTCAACTGTTGATCAGACTCTCTACAGATCGATGATTGGAAGCTTACTGTATTTAACAGCCTCAAGACCTGATATTTTGCAAGCGGTATGCTTGGTAGCCAGATTTCAGGCTTGTCCAAAGGAGACTCATTTGATAGCAGTAAAAAGGATACTCAGGTATTTGAAAGGCACAATGGATCTTGCCTTATGGTACCCCAAGACTGGAAGGTTCACACTTACTGCATTCTCAGATGCAGACTGGGTTGGTAGCATTGATGACAGAAAAAGCATTAGTGGTGGTGCATTCTTTCTGGGGAACAGCTTAGTGGCATGGCATAGTAAGAAACAAGAATCTGTTTCCTTATCTACAGCTGAGGCAGAGTACATAGCAGCGACAGCTACATGCACTCAAGTAATCTGGATGAAAAGACAGATGTCAGATTTCAGTGTTCCTTGTGAGGAGCCAATGGTCATCAAATGTGACAACATGAGTGCAATTAACATCTCCAAGAATCCGGTGCAACACTCAAGAACCAAACACATTGATATTAGATATCATTATTTAATGGACAAGGTGCTTGAAGGGGAAGTGAGACTGGATTTCGTTCCTACAGCAGACCAGGTGACAGACATCTTCACCAAGGCACTTCCAAAGGACTCCTTTGAATGACTCAGAGATCAACTGGGAGTTGTGAATCTTGCCACCATGTAGGTGACACAGGTGTCAGGGGAGCTGATAACTACATAGCATCATTTTTCACCTGTAGGATTGGAAAGATGCGGTGGGCACTCCTACAGGTGAGGCTATGTAGGGGGAGCTTATATGAAAAGGGGAGTTCATATGAAGGGGGAGCATTTCTATTATATGTATGTCCTTTGAGACTTGTTGTCAAAGGGGGATAAAGGCAGTGTGCAGTCATCTTATGTAATATGGGTTGCCAACAATTCCAAAGGGGGAGATTGTTGAAACCTTGGCCAAGTTGAGAGCAACTTCATATGAATTGTCATTGTTGGCAACTCTGGGTTGGCAGAGTGATATGGAGGAGAGAGAGTGTCTGTTGGGTCCCACTGAAGTCCCACTGATAGACATGATGACTGGGATAGTGCACTGATAGCAGTTGATGAGAGAGACCAACAGAAGAAAGCGAATAAAGACCAAAAAGAAGAAAGAGAAAGAGGAGAGAGAAAGAAGAGAGAGAAGATGAGGAGAGAGAAAGAGGAGAGAGAGTGGGTGGGGACTAGGTGGGTCCCACCTGAGGTGGCCAGGCCAGCATGGCCGATGCCCGTGGCACTAGGCCAGCAGGCCATGCCCTGCCCAGCAGCATAGCCTAGCAGACAGCTGCGCGCACAGCAACACAACACTGCCATGCCAAGCCCAGCAGCACAGCACAACAGGCAGCCATGTGCAGCACCCGCGTGCCATGTCTCAAGTCAGCACGGCAGCAGCAGCACCCAGCAGCACAACACCTCATGACTCGATGCTCGGGCGCGCGGCCATCGCATCGCGCACGGACCGCAAGCCTTCGCAAGGCATTCGGCATGCGCACCATCTGTTCGACGCAATGCCGCAATGAAATCCCTTACTCAACACTTTACTGGAATGGTCCCTCTGTAGGTGATACTCACCGGTTACAGAGGCCATTTCCTAAATTGTAGAGGGCATTTTGGTCCTTTGAAAAAGAGAAGATTTGAGATGAACGACTTAGATCAAGCCACGACATCAAGATTCTGATCCGACGGTCTTTGAAAAGGCGGGATCCTGTGTGTTGCTGGATTCGCGCCAAGATGCTATCGCGAGCTTTCGGATTGGTCGGATGCATCGTATAATGGTGCGTTGCGACGAACAGACATGGATTAATGATTCGATGTGGCGCCCGTGTGGTACGCCTACGACATTTGATGGTAATCCAGAGGCTACAAAGTCTCCCGATCGCGTCTGACGTGATGAGGCAGATCGTAAGGCCTAGATCAGTTCCCGCGTCGACCTGACGGATCCTGCGGCTCAGATTGAAGATTCCTCTCTCCGCCAATCAGAGCTCGACAATGTCGTACGGTACGACAGAGGCGGCTGCGATAATGTGTGTTGCGGCGCACTAAATCAAGTCTGAAGAAGCTATTTGGAATAATCTGATTGGTTGGACTTTAGATGGCCATATCTTGGCTGTCCGATCTCCGATTGAGGCGATTCAAAAGCCCACAGACTTCTCTCTTCGAGGACAATCTGTCTGAAACAAAAAACCAGGGTTTTTTTTTTTTCTGAAGAATAACCACGGGTTTTTTGAAAGAGAAGGGATTTAGTGCTTTCTTTGAGAAAAAAATCCCTCTCCACCTTCTTCCATATGACATTAATGGTCATTTGAATGTTTGGAAAGGAAGTGTGAGTATGTAGTGACAGCTTGATGTGAATGATGTTGTGCGAGAAGCGTTGGGAGAGTGCCGAAGTTCCATTCTATTGAAGAAGCCTATCCATCACCATTGGAGAGCTTGGGAAGCCTATTTTGTGAGCACCACATTTGCTGTGATCATGCTGGGAAGGTAATCATGCACACAAACCTTATGTTGTGAGATACATTATGCTGGGAAGGGTTTGTACACATTCTATATTAATTTCATTGTAACCTGTCAAGTTGGGCTTGACAGGATTGAGGGTAGTTGCCCAGAATTCTAAGTTGCAGCTTGGATTACATTGGTGGTATAGCACCAAGTTGTTGTAGCAGTAGAACACTATTGAAGTAGCTTATTGGGTATAATACAAAACCCTGGTTAGGGTATTGCCCCGTGGAGTAGTCATCACAGTGTGTGATAGGTGAACCACGTTACATGGTGTGTCATGTGGATGTGCATATTTTTGTTGTGTATGTGAAGTGCTTGGGTTGCAGGTCTGGGTGTACACACTTGGTAGGCCAAGCCTCTAGTATGGATACCTGTAGGTGTGTGGCATGGTGTGTTACACGAAATGTGTAAATGAACAGATATGTGAACTAGTCAGCTCAAGGCAGCACAGCAAAGACAGACAGCTCAAGGCAACAATGTTTAATCAGTCAGGACCAACCTCACATTGTTGGGAAGATTTTTAATTCACCCCCCCCCCCTCTCAGTGTCAACCTGGGAATCACACTCTGCCACTTCCCGAGCCCATGATGGTAGTATTACAGTCCATTGTTAAAGTGTAAGAAGGGTTACTTACCTCACGGTTTTCAGAAACTTCAACCATGTTTTGCTGATTTGTTACAGATGTGCTAGCACCTTGTCTTGGTGTTTTTTGCAAAAGTGGTTCCACTACATGAATAGCTGGTTCCTCACTAGTAGAATCCCCACCATCTTCTTCATTAGCATCCATAATATCAGTCCACGATTCCTTCCTTGTTGGAGTACTAGAAACTCTAACAAGAGTATTCCTCTCCTACAGATTACTCTCAATCGAGCTTACTATAGTCCCATTATTGGTAGTCAAATTTGAAGGAGAATCATTAATAGTGTTCACAATCTGCGTACCATTCCAAATAGTTGCACTAATACCAGTGACCTTACCAACAATCTGAATAGCTGTAGTAATATCTGTATCTGCATGAATCTCATGTTGTGTAGACTCCTTCATAGTAACATGAACATTTTGTGCCGGAATCTCCTGAACCTCTTCATCCCTTGTAACTTTGAATATGCATTTTTCTTCAGAATGACCAAATTTGGATCACAATATACACTTAATAGGTGCATCTTCATAAATTATCTACTGTTTAAAGTAAAAGTCCTTACCAGGTAGGCTGTAGAGTTTCCCTACTAAGATCTTTCTTGGTGCATTTTTCTCAACTTCTACTCATACCCTAGCATACCATCCTAGGACTGCATGTTGGGTTCTCCTGTCCCTTGCTACAGGTTTGCCAACTGTTTGTGCAATGGAATACAATATGGATTGTTCCCAGTATTCATATGGAAGTCTTGGGAAGCGTACCCATTAGAGATTCCATGTGATGGCTTGTTTATCCACATTGAAATCAAGTTCCCACTTTTGGAACCTTAAAGGTCTTCCATTAATCTTTATAACACCTCCTTTCCAGACAAATGCATGTACCTTTCCATATTAAAACAGAAAATAAAAAAGCCTCTTCCCAACGATACCATCTCGAAGGGAATGTTTCCCCATTGTTGTTTGACAGATTGCTTTACTATTGAGAGCAGCGAACCCCTGGAGTCCACATGGCCTATTAGGGTTGTTTCAAACCTTTTCAATTGCTTTTTATAAGCTACTTGCGGTATCATAACACATGGAATACCTGCCAGTGTGGATAGAGCTGTGATTCCGGTCATATCTGTGATTTGGAAGCCTTTGACTACCTTTGCAAACGATCGAGGAGCAGCAACTGGTGGTACAACAATGTCTGAGTCTCCAGAATCTGCCGCTGCTACTGGTGGTGCAACCGTGGTTGGTTCATCCTTTGTAAGCGTAGCCTTGCCCTTTTCTTGTCTTTTATAGCTTCGCTACCTCTGGTTTACCAGCCTCTAAAATGATCTTCTTTTATATATTACTCTTCCCCCTACCATTATTGGATCTATTCCGGTCACTGCTAATCAAGTTTGCAGGGTTTACAAAAACCATAGCCGGAACCCTAGCTGCATTAGGATTTCTAGAACCATTCACTGTTGCTGGTTAGTCCTTTGCAAGTTATATAAATGTTTGATCTACAGGTCTCCTTAAAGCTTCTTGAGTTCCCTGAAGTAGACGATGTCCTGCTGTCATTGTCGGTGTCCCCGATGCGGACAACATTCCGACTCTAAATTCCAAAACCGTAGCTGCATCATCGTTGTTTATTTCTTGTAACCCCCTTGCAGTCTCAGATGAATACCTGCTACCAACTGATATTCCAGCATTTTCTCCAGGTAAGAAACCTGACAGCATCATATTAGACATAATAGTGGATGATAACAGACCAGTCCCTGATTGCATTTGAAATGCTACATGGTTTCCTTGAGCAGGGCAAGATCCCACTATTATCGGTGGCTATTCACAACTTGCTATTAAAGCCTGTAGATCCCCAGCACCATTTCCTATTGTTACGCCAACAGAGTTCCCAGCACTTAAAACATCCACCGATGGTAACTTTCCATTCCCTGGTTGCACCTTAATTGACCGATGGACACAGCCTGTCGAATAATTTCATTCAGAATACCTAGAACTATCTTAAATAAAACCCTAGTTAGGTTTTCACTTAATCTGGCTAAAACACCAACCTCTCCTCTCAATGTTGACTCCGACATTCTCCCCGTTCCCCATTGTTGATCTCTGTCACACCCCAAAACCATTATGTTTTGGTATGACCATGGATTTCTCACAATGCAAGTATTCCATACCAATCACAGTTCTTATACTCATAGCCAAATACAACATATATAGCCAACTAACCAAGGTGCAAAATCAGAGAATACCAAGTAAATAGCGGAATCAATATATTAACTTGAAGCCATATCTAGATGTTGTAATTACATCATAGAGATTTATGTATCTGTAAACCAAAACATAAAATAGATAATACCAAGTAGTTCATGTCATAGCCCATTCTAGAGAATTGGGCGTGATATCCGAGTCATCCACGAGACAATTCGAATCTTCCAATGATCGACAATTAAAGTGATCTACCAAACAAACCCCACAATCTATACGTACAATATCCAACATAATCAACAATAATCAATAAGAGTTGCAACGAAATTTCAGAGTTGCAGCGAAATCATAATAGAGAACAAGATGCCAACTAGTGTTACTTTAACATAATAATTCTGTTATGCCTTACAAATCGTTTCACAAATATCTTTCATATTACATACAGTCCATACTAGATAACTAGAGTAAATCTGGGATAACGCTGTAGATTGACCAAACCATCATCTATTCTACAAGTGACAAAATCATAGAGGCAAGACACTTACTCAGGTCTTGTAGATGCAATCCCTATAGGTACAGCCCTTGACATGATCTTTCACTGGGATCCCACCAAGAGAAGTACCCTCAGAGTCATCAGGATCCATATCTACTATCACAACGCAATTCTGGTCGAACCAGAAGTATGAGTGAACCGTCACTAATCCAACGGCTCACATCAAGATCTCAATAGACCATATGAATAAATAGACTACACAAACTAACCATAATCAGAATATATTAAATAACAGTGGAAGTTTTAAACAAATGAACTGAGTTTTCTAATTATAAATAAATAAACATCCAAATTATTCTCAAGTATCAAAATGTAATTAAATAGTTATTACAATTCTGATAGTTAACTCAAGAAAAATAAACAAACTATCCTAAAGGATAACGTAGTAGGAACACTGGCATAAAGCATCATGCTCGTCCTCCCCTGCCTACGCATCCAAAGCAGCAACAGCCCCATATGTTGGAGCAGCAACAAAATCCTCCATGGTATAACCTACATCAACATCTGAAAAAAAAAATGTGTATACTCGGGGTGAGCTCACAACTTAGCTCAGTAAGAAACAAGACAATGCAACATACAAATGCATGGGATAACATTACATTGGGGTCAGGTATAATTTGCAAAGTGCTATGGTAAGGATTGACAGCCACCGCACCTCCATGTACAAGAGTGTGGTAACACCCAACGGATCACACACAGCTGCTGCCCACTAAACTTACTCTGGAATAGAGATAGGGCCTGAGTCTGGTAGCCAGGATGAACCACAGGCCACATCCTCCCCCTGATACCCTACTGCACACCAATACCTACACCCCTATTGGCTAGGGCTTGCAAGTAGGTTCCAAGTCTAACCAGTCTTATATGTCATTACAGTATCTATGGCCTTACCCCAGCATAGCTCCCTACGACAAAGAGATAGGGCTCGAGTCTGGTAGCCAGGATGAGCCACATGCTATGTCCTCCCCTGATACCCTAGTCGTACCAAGCTCCCTAAGATATATGACAATATGTAAAACTGTTAGTGTGAGGATATATCCAGGGCTCTACTCTCCTTCACATTTCACACACCAACGAAAATAATCACATGTCCAAACAAACAACAATCTTAGCATAACGACTATGCATAAATAGATAATAACAATAAATAAATGAGATGACATGTGATATGCACATACAACAGGCAACATACACAGAAGCAACATTTTACTGTTTAGTTAATTAGGGTTTGGGGTCTTGTCCCTTATCTAATGTGTGATTGCAAGTTTTTTCTGCGTCACAAAGTCCACTCTCGCCGTCTACAAGTCCTACATGATCATATTTATTAATTAGAATTAGGTTGCTACGGTTTCAGTTGGTCAGAACCAAGTTTGGCCAACAAATTACACTCAGACAGATATACCAGTTGGACATAAAGTCCAGTCGGTACCGTCTAGCCGATATGTCCCAACGGTATGGGTTTGAGAGTCCATTCTCGGACCTCCCTCTCCCGTCGGTCCTTAGCTTGGTTTTCAGGGTTTCTCCTAAACCATTCTAGGGTTTGTAAGCATGTTAGGTGCATTAGGTTTAGGTTATTACTTAATCCAATTCATAAACAAGCTCCATCCTTCTCAGAATGGATTTCATAGAGATTTAGGGTTTTATAAAAACTAGGGTTTCAAATCCATACGCCGTTTCATGACTTTGATCCTCAACCAATCTTCCTATAGGGATAGAGTACTTATCATTGGCCTCGAAATGGTGGTACTCTTCTCCCCACGAAATCCCCTCTTGTAGAGCTTCCTTTCCTCTCTGCTCTTTCTCAGATCTCCTTTCAGACGGCTCTAGGGTTTGAAAGTCAACAAAAGGGATCTAAGGAGGAGGAAGGGTTTATTTATAGAGTGGGATAACATTTTAGGAAGGTTTCCTACTTATAAAAGGTCTTTAGGAATCAGATTCAGAGTGTCGGTCCCACTGGGGTTCGTCTCCACTCGAACAGGCACTTCGATTGAACATACTAATCGGATGAATAGTCCAAACGGTATGTCAGACCGGTATGTATAATCTTGGTCTAAATTGCTCGTTTTTCATACCTTGATCCCATGGTTCGTCATCCAGCCTCATCTTCTGGTCTAGTTATGATTGGCAGACCTGTCATGATGCGAAACTTAGGTTAAACTGGGTTCCCAGAGTGCAGGTTTTACAATTTCACCACCCTTAAAAGAAATTTTATCCCCAAAATTTGCATGTAGGTCTCACAATCTCTCACCCTTAAAAGAAATTTCATCCTCGAAATTTGTATGTACCTTCAAAGTCGAAGAAATGAGGGTATTCCTTTCGCATGGCATTATCCTCCTCCTAGGTGATTTCTTTCACGTCCTGGCTCTTCCAAACTACCTTAACATAGTGTATATCACGCTTTCGAAGGTGTTTTACCTTTCGACTAGTGAGTTTGACTAGTATTACCTCAAAGGTCAAGTCTTCTGTCAAATTTGGATGATCGGCGTTTAGGATGTGCGATGGGTCTCTCATGTACTTTTGCAGTAAGGGCACGTGGAATACATTGTGAACACCTGACATTGCTGGTGGCAATGTGAGCTGATAGTCCACGTTGCCACATCGGGACAGCATCTCATATGATCCCACATATCTAGGACACAACTTTTCTTTCTTACCAAACCGCTTCAGGCCTCTAACCGGTGATATCTTCAAGAACACCTAATCACCTATGATAAATTCAAGATCCCAGCGTCTGTTATCAGCATAGTGCTTCTGACAAACTTGAGCTGTCTTCACCCTTTCTTTGTTCTGGTCCATCGCTCTACAAGTCTCCTCAACAAATTCTGGTCCTATAATCTATCTTTCTCCGACCTCGTTCCATAACAACAGTGTCATTTCTTACCATACAAGGCCTCATATGGAGCCATCTGGATTGTAGCTTGATAGCTATTATTGTAGGCGAACTCAATGATTGACAACTTCTCATCCCAAGCTCCCTTGAAGTCAATAGCACAAGCTCGAAGCATGTCTTCTAAGATCTGGATGGTTCTCTCTGACCGACCATCTGTATAAGGATGAAAGACCGTACTAAACTTTAATTTTTTTCCCATAGCCTTCTATAGTTCATCCCAGAATTTAGATGTGAAGCATGGATCTCTGTCAGACACTATGCTCTCTGGCATACCATGAAGTCTGACTATGTTGTCCACATATAACTTTGCCAACCTATCCATTGTGTATTGAGGTCTGATAGCGATAAAACGAGCTATCTTAGTGAGGTGATCTACAATTACCCAAACTGCATTCACTGACCTTGGAGTCATAGGCAGTCCTATGATGAAGTCCATGGTAATACAATCCCACTTCCATGCTAGTTCAGGTAGTGGCTGTAGTAACTATGTGGGTCACTGTCTCTCTGCTTTCACTTGCTAGTAGTTCAGACATTAAAAGACAAATCAAGCCACATCTTCTTTCATACCCCTCCACCAGTACAATCTCTTTAGGTCATGGTACATCTTAGTGCTTCTAGGATGTACCGAGTATGGGGTATAGTGGGCTTCTATCATAATTGTGTCTCTAATGTCTGAATTCTCACTCTCAGGTATGCACAATCGTCCACGATACCTGAGTACCTTGTCTACATCCAAGGTGAAGTTAGGATTAGTTTTACCCTTTTCCAAATCCTCTTGTACTGTCTTTAAGTAAGGATCCTTAAGGGTTGCTACCTTCACTTCATCAAACAGATCTGGCGAAATCTTCAGTGCTGCGAATGCAAGGGTGAACTTGTGAATCAAGCCTTGCTCCACCGGATCTTCTATTGACTCTAGTATGTGTTGTTCTTTATTCTCCATCGAGCCAGAAGTTGCAGCACACAATGCAGTGTTTGTACTACTTTCTACTCAGAGCATCAGCTACCACATTTATTTTGCCAAGGTGATACTGAATGTCACATTCATAATCTTTTAACAATTCTAACCACCTCCTCTGCCTCATGTTCAAGTCTTTCTGTGTAAAGAGGTATGTCAGGCTCTTATGGTCAGACTTGATCTAGAACTTTTCTCCATATAAGGAGTGTCTCCAATTCTTAATTGTAAGGATTATCACAGCCAACTCTAAGTCATGTGTAGGATAATTCTTCTCGTGTTCCTTCAATTGTCTCAAGGCATAAGCTATCACATGATCTCCCTGCATTAGCACACACTTTAGCCCCAAGCCGGTGCCATCTGTGTATAGAGTGAATGGCAATCCTGGTGCTGGAATAGATAAAATGGGTGCAGAGACCAACTTTGGCTTCAAAGTCTGAAAACATTCTTCACATTTATCAGTCCATATGAATTTCTCACCCTTCTTGGTCAGCTTAGTGATTAGCACAGCAATTCTGGAGTAGTCCTCTACAAATCTTCTATAATAACCGGCTAATCCCAAGAAACTATAAACTTTGGCAATTGTCTTCAGTTCTTCCCATCCTACAATCGCCACTATCTTGCTAAGATCCACTTTAATTCCTTCTGTAGACACCACAGGACCCAAGAAAGTGACCTCCTTGATCCAAAATTCACATTTCTTAAAATTTTGCGTAAAGCTTCTCATTTCTCAATCTCTGCAAAGCTACCCTCAAGTACGTGGCGTGCGCCTCCTTGTCTTTGGAGTAAACCAATATGTTATCTATGAATACGATGATCGATGTGTCCAACATATCATGGAGCACTCGGTTCATCAGTTTCATAAATGATGTAGGGGCATTGGTCAATCGAAATGACATTACAAGGAACTCATAGTGTCTATACCTTGTCATGAAAGCCGTCTTGGGAATGTCTCCAGCCTTGATCTTCAGTTGGTGATACCAGATCTAAGTTCAATCTTCGAGAAAACCTTTGCACCTTGCAACAGATCAAACAGATCGTCAATCCTAGGTAAAGGGTATCTGTTCTTGATGGTCAATTTATTTAATTCTCGGTAGTCAATACACAATCGTACCCTACCATCTTTCTTCACAAACAGTACAGGTGCTCCCCCATGATGATATGCTTGGCCGTATGAAGCCCTTGTCTAGCAGCTCTTGCAATTAAATCTTCAGTTCCTTCAACTCTATAGGGGACATCCTATATGGTGCTTTAGACACTGGTGCTACCCATGGCAGAAGGTCTATTACAAACTCGGTCGCTCTATCTGGTCATAATCTGGGTAGGTCTTCTTGAAATACATTGGGAAACTCCTATACAATCTCGATATCTTCCATCTTTGGCAACTCAGCGGTTACATCCACAACAGACATGAGGTATCCAAATCTTTCCTTCTTTAGGCATCTCTTTTCTTTAAGGGCAGAAAGGATAAGCTTTCACTTTCTAGACAACTTGTTCCCTTTGAAGTTGAACTCCTTACCCTCGTTGTCCCTGAAGGTGAGCTTTTTTTCAGCACAAAATAGGTTTCCTGGGTGCTGGGATAACCAATCCATCCCCAAGATGACATAAAAATCTAAAATCTCGAGTTGAACTAGATTTGCTTCCAAATCCCGCCCGTCAATATATACTAGGCATGGTCCATAGCACTCTTTTAGCACCACTTCCATTCCCATAGGAGATCGAACTA